>JAOANR010000007.1:37691784-38291784 GCA_030278955.1 Hygrophila difformis | reverse complement strand
AATCAACAGAATAGACCTTATGGACAGTTTGCATCAATGCCTGCAAATTTTCCACAGTAACCAGTGCCACTAGGCCCTTATCCTGTTGTTCAGGATAACACTTATTCTTTAAAGGTGGAGAATGCTCTGAAGGAGTTTATTGTTAAGCAGACAGAGACGAACAACCAACTGCAGGCTTCAATCAAGAATGTTGAAAATTCAGTAACAGAGATGGCCAAGTTACTACAGCAAAGAGAAAAAGGAAAATTACCAAGTTCCTCTGAAACAAATCCACAATGTAAGGTAGTTACATTGAGGGGAGGAAAAGAAGTTGTTGATCCCGAATTTGAAAAGAAACGAGATAGGTTGCTGCAGCAAAAAAAGTTCAAAGATGTTCAGACAATGGAAGAAGATGATCAGCTTGAACAAAGGCAGATACTTGAGGATAATGGTTTGGAAAAGAATGTCTCAGGACACTCCTTTCCAAAGGAAAAAGAGGGAGGTAATGATATCCCTAACTCTACAGGTAACAAAAAGGATTCACTGGATGAACACATGCCCAGGATACCATATCCTGGGAGACTCAAAAATGATCTTCAAGAAATTTCTTGAAAAGATTAAGGCCATTGAAATATCAATCCCTTTGGTTGAATTAATTGCTGAAATGCCCACTTACGCTAAGTTTCTGAAAGAATTGATTTCAGGGAAACGAAGTGCAGGAGAGCAGCAAATGGTGGTCTTAAATCAGAATTGTAGCTTGGTTCTTCAACAACGGATTCCTCCAAAGCTTGAAGATCCAGGGAGTTTTACTTTACCCCTGATTATCAACTGTAAAGAAGCTGGGCGAGGGCTCTGTGACTTAGGAAGCAGCATCAATGTAATGCCACTTGCTATGGCTAGACGTTTGTACTTGGGGAAGATGAGGCCAGTTAATATAACTCTCTTCTTTGCTGACCAATCGAGCACCAGACCAGAAGGGATCATTGAACATGTTTTAGTAAAGACAGGAGGCCTTTGTTTTCCAGCCGACTTTGTCATTCTTGATATCGATGAAAATGTCAGAATTCCTATCATACTAGGAAGGCCTTTCCTGGTGACTGCAGGAGCCATGATTGATGCAAAGAATGGCATAGTAAAACTTCACGTTGATGATCAGGAAGTTACTTTCGACATGATGAAGATGGCAACATATCCTTTTAATGCTTGTGAAACCAATGTAGCGGGAAAGGGATTAGATTCTAGTACTATGGAGGGGGGAAATCTTTTTGATTACTATAATCTCTTTACCACTGATGTAATTGAGAACAATCTCACCCCACTCACAAATGCTGAAGATGCTACTTTTGCTTACTTGTGCGCAGTTAGATTCGCTGATCCTGAGACTGGTGAAATCAAGGATGGATAAGAAAGTGAGGATATGACATCTTCAGAACAATCTGAGGATGACATTGATAAAAGAGATCCTTCTAAAGAAGGATCTGATTTAAAGATGGAAGTGCAAACTCGAAGCAAATTAATTTCATCAACAGAAAACCCACCAGAGCTTGAACTTAAAGTATTACCAGAACATCTTAAGTATGCCTTTCTGGCAGACAAAAAGAAGCTTCCGGTAATAATTTCATCCTAATTGAGTGAAGAACAAGAACAAGCTCTAGTAGGTACTCTTAAAAATCATATTCAGGCAATTGCTTGGACTATAGCAGATATCAAAGGCATCAATCCACACATTTGTATGCATAGGATCCTGATGGAAGATGAATACAAACCATCCAGACAACCACAGAGGAGACTAAATCCACCAATGCAAGAAGTTGTCAAGAAGGAGGTAATCAAACTACTTGATGCATGTATAATCTATCCTATTTCTGATAGTAAATGGGTAAGTCCAACACAAGTTGTACCAAAAAAGGGTGGGATTTGCATTGTGACTAATGAACATGGTGATGAAGTAGCAACAAGACCAGTAACTGGTTGGAGAGTTTGCATTGATTATAGAAAACTAAATACTGCCACAAGAAAAGATCATGAAAAGATCATTTTCCTTTACCCTTTATTGACCAAATGTTAGAAAGACTGTCAGGTAAACCATTTTACAGCTTCTTAGATGGTTATTCTGGTTATAATCAAATAGTTATTGCTAGTGAAGATCATGAAAAGACAACTTTTACTTGCCCATATGGAACATTTGCTTATAGAAGAATGCCTTTTGGATTATGTAATGCTCCTGCTACTTTTCAAAGATGCATGATGAGTATTTTCTCTGATTTTATTGAAAAATGCATTGAAGTGTTTATGGATGATTTTACCGTTCATGGAACTGACTTTGAAGATTCTTTAAAAAATTTGTCAAAAATCTTGCAGAGATGTGAGGACACTAATTTGGTTCTTAACTGGGAAAAGTGTCATTTCATGGTTCAGGAAGGAATTGTCCTAGGACACAAAGTATCTAGAGCAGGAATAGAAGTAGACAAAGCTAAGGTTTCTGTGATAGCAAATCTACCACCACCTAAAACGATAAAGGCAGTAAGGAGTTTCCTTGGTCATGCTGGTTTTTATAGAAGGTTTATTAAGGACTTTTCTAAAATAGCAAGACCTTTATGTAATCTTCTTCATAAGGATGTGGCATTTAGCTTTGATGAAGATTGCTTGACTGCTTTTAAGACCTTGAAGGAGAAACTTATCACTGCACCTATAGTTCAGTCTCCTGATTGGAGTTTAGCTTTTGAACTTATGTGTGATGGAAGTGAGAATGCAGTAGGAGCAGTTTTGGGGCAACATAAAGAAGGCAAACATCATGTTATCTATTATGCTAGCCATACTCTTAATGATGCTCAGATAAACTACACCACTACAGAAAAGGAAATGTATGCTGTAGTTTTTGCCTTTGACAAGTTCAGACAGTATCTTATTGGAGCTCAAACTATAGTGTATACAGATCATACTGCATTAAGATATCTCTTCTCAAAGCAAGAAGCTAAACCTAGGCTGATAAGATGGGTTTTACTTTTACAAGAGTTTGACATTATTATAAAAGACAGAAAAGGTAAAGACAATGGAGTAGCAGATCATCTTTCTAGATTGGAAGAGAAAACATAAAAGGAGGAAGTTGTAAATGATAAATTTCCAGATGAACAGTTGTATGCTTTGCAGTTGCATCAATTTGATTGTCCTTGGTTTTCAGATTTTGCTAATTATCTAGCTTGCAAGATTGTCTCAAAGTTTAAAGACTCTCATCAGAAGTCAAGATTTTTCAGAGAAATTCAGAAATACTATTGGGATGACCCCTTTTTATTTAAGTTTTGTTCTGATCAGGTTATTAGGCGCTGTGTTCATGAGAAGGAATGTTTTCAAATTGTTAGAAAGTGTCATGAGAATCCTTTAGGAGGCCATCATGGTCCTGCTAGAAAGTTTCTAGACTGTGGCTTCTTCCGGCCGACTATCTTTTTGGATTGCCAGAAACTTATAAAGATGTGTGACAGATGCCAAAGATTGGGAAACATTTCATGAGAGAAGAAATGCCTCAAAAAGGAATTTTAGAAGTAGAGATATTTGATGTGTGGGGAATTGATTTTATGGGACCTTTTCCCCCATCATTTGGTAATCACTAAATTCTAGTGGCTGTTGATTATGTCTCAAAATGGGTAGAAACAGTGGCTTTACCCAATAATGAAGCTAAACAAGTTACTAAATTTCTGCAAAAGAATATTTTTACCAGGTTTGGAGCCCCTCGTGCCATTATATCTGATGGAGGATCCCACTTTGTCAATAAACTCTTTGAGAAGTTGCTGAAACAGTATGGTGTTCATCACAAAGTTGGATCACCATATCATCCTCAGACAAGTGGACAGGTGGAGGTATCTAATAAGGAAATTAAGCATATTTTACAAGCTTCTGTGAATATTACAAGAAAAGATTGGTCAAAGAAACTGGATGATGGTTTATGGGCATATAGAACTGCTTTTAAGACTCCTATAGGAATGTCTCCCTACAGATTAGTTTTTGGAAAAGCTTGCCATCTTCCAGTTGAGCTAGAACATAGAGCATATTGGGCCATTAAGATGCTCAACATGGATCTTCAGTCAGGACAAGACAAGAGGAAGTTTGATCTGTCTAAGTTGGAAGAGATGAGACTGGAAGCATATGAAAGCAGCAAGATTTATAAAGATCGAACCAAGAAAATTCATGATTCAAAAATTAAACATAAGGAATTTTATGTTGGTCAATAGATTTTGCTTTATAATTCTCGTTTGAAATTATTTCCAGGGAAGCTCAGATCGAGGTGGACAGGACCATTCCCCATTGTAGCTGTTCATGACAATGGAGAAGTCACAATCATGCTTAGTGAAGGAGAAAAGACTGTCAATGGACACATGCTTAAAGAATATATTGGTCAACAAGATTTAAATACCAAACTGAATATTTAGATAACCCCTAGTTTTTCTGAAAATATATATATATATAGGGGGTGGATACTACCCAGGTTAACTGAGTAGTATTTCCCTTTTGATATATATTTTATCTCTAATTGATTAGAGAATTAAGAGAAGATTTTAATGAACATGTAATTGAATCTGAGTCAGAATTAGAAACTGATTCAGATTTTGATTAAATGATTATGTATTCTCTTAATTTTTGTTTAATTTTGAGTCCTCTGATGATGATATGTCCTTTTTACTCCTCGCTTCATTTTTTTTATGTTGAAAAATGACTTGATCTTATCTTTTGCACCAGATTTTTATCTGAGCCATTTCAAATAAATTTGTTTTTCAAATAGGCTTATTTTAGGCTTAATCATTACTCCCTGCAGAGATAAGATTTACTATCTTGACCCCTGCATTTCTTAGATAGAAATAGGTCGGCTATATCCTTGCAGTCATTCCTCTCAGTTGTCATTTCAAAACTTTTCATCAGTCCTTCTTTCTTTTTCTCTCCCGGGAAGAAATCGTCACACACCAATATCTTCATTTTTAATCATTTTCGTAGCAAGTTCATTCAGAAACCTAATCGACGAAGAAAATGGCCGAGAACAATCCGTAAGCAATCTAGTTTATCCTATCTTTCACATTGTTGTTCTATTCTGCAATGTTTGTTTCCGGATTACGCTATTAGACCTAGGGTTTATGATTCTAAATTTTCGATGAGTTCATTCTGGCTGTAGAAATCGAAAAACTAAACATTTAGATTTCTCATAACTGAAAGTCGTTTCTTTAAACTCACTTAAACAATGGAGAGTTTCTTTCTGAAGTCTTTATTTAGTAACTGACGCATTATCCACATGAGATTATTGGAGCTTGGCAATAGAAATGAAATCCCATTTTTGAATTGATAGTTCCATCATTTTCAATAAAAAGTTCTCTTTTGTATTCCTTATTGTATTCTTTTCTGGAAACAGAAATGCTAGGAATCCACAACTCCTTGGAACTCAGATATCTCATTTACCCACTGAGTTGCTGGGAGATATTATGTCGAGACTTGGAAAAGACAGTGTGAGGGAACTCATTAGGGTAGCAGAAGTCTCTCCAATATTCTATCAAGCGAGCAAAACCCATCTTGTGTACAAGAGAGCAAACCTGGAATCATGTATGTGATGGAGAGAAAATGTCTATCCTGTTAATCAGAAAAGGTTCATTCAAGAATGTCAAAATGCAGGGAATTTTATGTTTAATATCGAACCTGCATTGATAGCATTTGTTGATGAACGGGATGAGAAGAAAGCCTTTGAACTCCTCAAGTCAGAACTAGATGATGACCATCAACCCACCATTCTTCTCAGAACAATGCTTCTCTTAACAAAACAAGATGACAAGCTAAATGAAGCAGGTTTAGAGTTGATCAAAACAGCAGCTTCGAATGTCCTAGATGTTGTTTTCATTAAGCTCTATCTTTTTCATTGGCTAATCCATTTTCCAAGAATCCCAAACCCTTTTCAAGGTCAAGAAGAGAGAAGTTATTGCAAGACTCATACATTGCAGGAACGAGCCTTGTTACCACCATATGTTAGGATGGACTGTATTCCTTGTCAATTCTTTGACATAGTAAGGCAATTCAGATTGTATTGTGGTGAGGTGTTTCCTGATGAATTTTTGTGGACTGATTCTGATGAAGAGGAAATTGTTAATCCTTGAATAGTTCAGTATTTTCTAGAATAGGGAAATGCTATGGCTAATTTTTGTGTTTTCAGTAATCTTGGGATGTAATTTGGAACCACCTATTAATATGTTTCTATTAAACTTGTTACCATACAATTCTTGTACTTTCATTCCTTTATGCTTCTTTTCTTAATTCAATTGCATTATCTTTTCCAATTATTAATTAGTGATGAAACTGGAAGCTCCTCAAAGAAACCAAAAATTTCATCAAAGGAGTCTGGATCAGGGGAAACTCAGATCACAACACTTCTCTATGAGATTCTTGGGAAAATCTTGTTAAGATTGGTGTTTGACCATCAATTGCAAATTAATCTGTAAAATGTTGAATGAGGCTTTCAAACGTCCTTTAAGCTAAAAGAGTAGTATACTCAGGGGATGAAAGGAAAGGATTAGTAACCTAAATGAAGGAATTGAGGGTAGCTTTTAATGAGTACGTAGATGAATTGGATTTAGACTTTGAGTCTGATTTAGAATCTAATTAGACTCAATGCAAAATTTTGTAGCCTTAATCTTTTTCAATTTTTGCTCCTCGCTTTGTTTTTTAAACTAATCTATTTTCATCCAAAAAGCTTTGCCTGTGTAGGTTTATCAACTCAAATTTTGAGTTAATATTCAAATCCACTGATGTGGTAGGCCTAGACTTAATTAGTATAATCTAAGAGAGGAAAAACGCTTGAGTATCCTACTCTGCAGCTTTTAAACTAGGCCAGCCCATTTCTTTTTATATCCTATAACCTCCATATCTTTTCAAAATACTTTCATATCTATCCATATATTTTTCTCTCGAAGGAGAAACCGCCATTGTCAAGCTTCTCTCCTTCCATTTGCGAAACTTTCATCCAGAAACGTTCGAGATACCATCAACTCCAGGAACTCACTCAAATGGCAGGCAACAATCCGTAAGCCTTCCATTCATACTTTATTTTCTTCTTCTTCGTGTTTCAATTCTTCAGACTTTTCTTCTGCATTTTGCATCTAAGTGTTTGATTCATATACTAGGGTTCATATTCTGCATTTCGCATAGTCTCTCTTCATTCATTCACATTCTTCCTTAAAATTGTAGAAATTTTGGTAGTATAATTTCATTAATACAAACAACTGATTTTCCTTCTTTAAAACTCGCTCAAACAGCAGTAAAGAGCAGGCTTCTGAGTTCTCTGCACTACACTTGACTGGTCTTCCACTGGACATCATTGGGGAGATTTTGTCACGAGTAGGGCAGAGCAGCTTCGAAGATTTGCTCCATTGCAAAAGAACTTGTTCAACATTCAAAATGGTTTCAAACTACCCTACTGTTTTCCGGAGATTCAATGTAGAGGATCCGGCTTTTAAGAGAATTTCTAATAAATCCTCTGGTAAAGCCGAGTTTCTACACTCCTGCAGAAGGGCTAAAAATCACATATTGAACCTACATAAGGCTATGGAACTGTTCACATAGGGTAAAGAATACAAGGCATTTCAAATCCTGGAAGAAGGGATAAATGACAATTCCAAGTTTTCGCAATATTTTAAAGCCTTATGTTGTTTAAGCCGAGTTTCTAGAAAGGAAATAGATACAGGGCTACATTTAATTAGGCCTATATTAAATGATAGGTTAAATAGCTACGATTTTAGATACGATCTTCTCACTTTACTTTCAGAATGGGAATATGTCCCGAATCCCTTCTTAGGCCAGAAAAAGAGGGAATTCTGCAATTTTGATAGTCATGGCTGGGAAAACTTTCATAGGCCATCATATTTTAATCATAGAGCAGATCAAATCAACTATCTTTGTTGTGATACAAGTATAGCAATAGCTGATTTTAGGATGGCAGCAAGGGAAAATTCTGATAACCATAGCATTATTGAAGAATTCTTGGATGAAGAAAGAAGAGATTGATGTGTGTGACAAGTCTTCTGGTATTAGATTTTGAAATTGTCACCAAACCAAGTCTTTTGTATTATGTAATGCAGCTTGGTATTCTTAATAAAATCTAATCTCTATTTCTTAATTACTGCATAAATGATGAGTTTTACTCTTAATTCTGTGTTTTTCCTCCTTTTCTTTTCAGAAATGTCGAAATCCATCAACTATTGGAAACTCAAATATTTGATTTACCAACTGAGTTACTGGGAGACATTCTGTCGAGACTAGGAAAGGAAAGCATAAAGACACTTTTTAGAGCATCTGAAACATCCATGCAATTCCTCTCGGCAAGCAGGTCATCATTAGCTCTAAAGAGAGTTAATTTGGAAACCTGTGCTATTTGGAGAGGAAATGTTTATCCAAGTAATCAGGTCAAATTTATTAAAGAATGTCAGGATGCACGCAACTATATGTTTAATATCGAACCTGCACTGATAGCCTTTGTGGATGATAAAAATGAAGAAAAAGCCTATGAAATCTTAAAGCCCGGATTAGATGATAAACACAAATCAACTGCTTTCATAAGATGTCTTCTATTGCTTTCCAAACAAGACCAACAACTGGATGAGGAAGGAATTCAATTGATTGAATCTGTAACCTAGGATTCCTTCGATTTAGCTTTCCTTAAAATAAGTGTTCTGCACTGACTTCTTCACTGTGAGAAGTTCCCAAATCCATTCCTTGATCAAGAGAAAAGGAGTTTTTGTAAGAATCACTCCCTTGAAGAGCGACAGCAATTACCCTTCATTGAAAGGATGGAGTGTATTCCATGTGAATTATTTGACTACGTCAAGCAATACAGAAGAGCAAGTGGAGAACAAGGCATATTATTTGACTGGGAGCAATGGAACAATGAAGAAGAAGAGCAAAATGAAGATGAATTGCTAAAATTAGACTAGTGTAGTAATCAAGCAGTTCATATTCTCTTTTGCTTGTAATCTTTTGTGCTTATTGTCTTGAACAATGAATTCTCTGGATAACCTAATCTGTACATTCCTTTTGCATTAATGAATTTCATTCCTTAGCTTTTAATTTGGCTATTGTTTTTAATCCTACTCAGCTGTGAAATTGGAAGCTCTTCAAAGCAACCAAGGACTTCAATAAAGAAATCTGGATCGGGGGAAACTCAGATCACAGATCTTCCTTATGAGATTCTTGGGAACATTTGGTCAAGAATGGCATTTGATCACCTTGAGACTGTTTTTAATTGTAAATTAGTCTGCAAAGAGTTTGAAGAGGCTACCCATCATCCTTTAGTCTTGAAAAAAGCTTCTCTTGAAGAATTTTCTGCATGGGGATGGGGGACTTTTGAAGAAACACAGAGAGATTTTCTTGCAAGTTGTAGAAATGCAGAAAATTGGATGTACCAGTTACAGGAGGCATTGCGTTTGTTTGTTCAAGCTAAGAATGAACAAGCAGCATTTCATCTCTTAAAACCTGCAATTACTGATAATCACCCCCCATCCATTTATATAAAAGCTCTTATGCTTTTGAGTAAGGATGAAGTTGAAGAACAAGAGAAGGGAATTTGGCTCTTTGCTACTCTATGTAAGAATATACGAAGGCTCGAAGATCTTCGGCTTCAAGTCAGAGGGTGGCTATCAAATTATGAGGAATTTATTTCACCTTTTCAAGGACAACCTAAGAAGAGACTTTGCAATCTTAGGAACTATTATGATAATAATCACGACCCTTCAAGGAACTCTTATGGAGTCACCTCAATTTACTGCATGAGGTGTTTAGTCTCTGAGCACTGTAATCTGTTTCTCAGATTTGGAATTGAGGGGGAGATGCCTCCTTATTTGTAATTGACAGATTGGATGTCATAAGAAACATCATGCGTTGTAATTCCATAGTATTAGCAAGAATCTGATGAATTCTATATTTTGTTTTGTTTGTTGATATTATGTTTGTAAGTTCTCTGTTATTTTTGTTCTGCAATAAGTAGACTTAGTCAGCATGAAATCTTCACATTTAGAGCAAATCTCTAAATGTGAGTATGGTGATATCGTGAAAAGAATGATGAATATAAAAAGGAAAACCTGGTATTATGTTTCCTTTTATCATCTGCACATTTAGAGTCAAGCTCTAAATGTGATTATGGTGACACTGGGTTAATCCGTTTATTCTTATTTCTTTCTTAAGGATTCATAAGATGACCTATGAAGAACTGCAAGCTCGAGGTATAGAATCAGATAAGAAAGAGAAATCATTCTTGATGATGAGGAAAACAGCAAAAATGGTGAAAACTATTCAGAAAAGCGGTGGATGGTCAGGGATGGAAATTTCACCTCCAATCTTTTATGTCAATCCATTCATGATTCAACATATACTAGATAAAGAAAAGGAATCGTTGATGATTGATTTAGAAGAAGCATTCTGGGATAAGATGAGTAAATTTTGGGATGACCAAATGATATTCCTCATCAATGAAAAGCATCTGCCTAATGAAATCAGACTTGAAAGACTTTTGGAAAGGGAAAAGAAGTGCATGGCTGAGTGGAATCAGGAATGCTACAGAATCATCAATCCAAAAGATCAAATAGGGTTGGAGTTGGATTACTTTGATCCTCAACCACTACCTAAATATGTGAAGCGACTCACCAAACACTGCTGCAAACTTCAAGAAATCCAAAATGCTAGAGTCTATGATGCTCAGCAGGCACTTCCTGCATACATGCCTCCAACATTCTTGAATAAGAAGGGACCCATTGAACAAAATTTCTTGACAAATTTGGCCCTGGACATGATTATTGATGCTCGGATCAATTTGAGACATGACCTCGAGCCTTATTTTAAGAAAGCTAAACAAGGCAAGATGGTATGGAGAGATGTCCTTAAAACCATTCAGAAAGCTAGGAATAGCTGGATCAGACATATGAATGAGTGGGCTAAGGGACAAAATCTTAGGAGAAGGATTCTTAAACCAGGGTTGACAAGGAAACCTGATGAGGAATTTCCATTAGAAGAGTTTGCTGATTTGATACCAGAACAGCAAGCATGGGTTAAGGATGCAGAGGAGAGAGAAGCTGAGAGATCGGGGAAAAATAGGAAACAGAGATCAGATGCAAAACAGACACCACAGAATATAGTCAGGAACATTTTCAGAGAATTTGTTGCTAATGAAGGACTGGAGCCTATAACGAATTTCAGGAAAGTTTCAGCCCCATCAATAACACCAGCAAATGCAGATCTTCTCATTACAGACAGACCTAACAAGATCATGAAGAGATTACCTCCAACTCTCCAACAAGAAGTTCATGGATATGTTCACGAGAGAAAGAAAGAATTCATTGAGAAGTATATCAGATATGATAGTATGTGCAGAGAAAACGCATACAAGGAGCATAAAGCCTATACTGATCAAACACAAGGAAGAATTCAGCAGGTAATCATTGATGATTGGGATGCATGGAACGAGAAATATCTGAACAGAAAGGGAATGAATGTTATGTTGAAAGGAATGGGTAAAAATTTTTATGTTAAGAAGCATGATTCAGATGAAGACATTACGGATGATGAACAAAGAATTGAGAAAATGAGAGTAGTGGATGAAGTCACAACTATTGTAGGAGAAGGGAATGAAGGAAATGATGAACTCCATCCGATTCTGCAAGAAAGTATGGACTATTATTATGCAAATAGACAAAAGGCAAAGCGTGAATGGGAGGAATTCATGAAAACCCAAGATAAGAAAGGTAAAAAGAAAGTATCCACCAGGAAGAGAAAGTCACACAATCTTAGTTCAAGCACTTCAGAAGAAGTACCCTCAGCTAAGAAAAGGACTGGGAGAAAGGTGGAGACAAGCAAGTCTGAGAAAACTAGCCAAATTCCAAAGAAGAGCAAGAATGAAGATGAGCTAGCAACCAAAGAAATTTTGGACTTGATGGCAGGAATTTCAGAAGTAAGGGATTTAATGGATGAAGATAATGAGATATTACAACCAGCTCAAGAAAAGAAGGAAGTTGTTACTTACAAAAGGAGAGGAAAGTTACTTTCTGGGCAGAAGGAAACTAATCCTGAAGAATCTAAGCAGCAAGAATCTTCTCTTGAGAATGTAGAACAAATGGGAATCACTCCTGAGAGAGAAAAGCAACAAGAAAAAGAACCTGAAAAACCTGTTAAGAAGTTCAGAATAAAGATGAAGGCTAGGAAGCATAAGTATGTGGTGCATGATACCAGCTCTGACGAAGAAAAAGTCAAACCAACTTTAGGGATAGTACCCTAAACAGAGAGGTTGGAACTCACTCCTTATAGTAATTGGGAAGTGAGAAATATAGATCCGGAAGGCTGGAGAGCATGTATCGATGAACATCAACCTGATGAACAAGGGTCAATTCAACCGATCACCGATCTTCAACAGACTCAGACTGTTGAAAGAGATAATATGGAAGGACAGGATGAAGATCAGCAAGCTCAGGTTAACAAGGATCTTATCCAAAGTCAGATTGATTTACAAGGATCTTCAGAAAAAGAAACTGAACAAGATTCACCACCAGAACAAGCTGCAGATGAGCAAGAATTTCTAGACCAAGTGGAGAAATTAGTGGTGAACACATTTCAAGATCAGTCACTTGAAGATTTGCAAGCTTTTGAAGATATGAACTTGCATGGAACTACAGTAGGGAACATGACTTATTCATTGGAAGGATTGATCGAAAAGTTTAGAAAATTGGCCAGGGAAGGAGGGAATGCACGCACCTCAGTAGAACAAGCAAGTGAATATGTAGCTAAACTTGAGTCAGAATTGGAGAAAGTTCAACAACAAATGAATTCTGAGCAAACAGTGAAGCCATCTCCATTAGCAATCGAAGCTTATAAAGAAGAAGTGCAGAGAAATGAAATTCAAGAAGATCAACAGAGAAATTATTTTGTGGAAGATACTGTTAATCAACATCTCGAAGCACAGAAAAATGCTGAGGATCAAATGAATCAATGGATTCTACCATCTCAAGTTAGGGATGAGGTAACTCATAGAGCAATTGCAAGGATAAATGATCCTGAGTGGGTTGCAGAACAGAAGAAGAAAGCAGAAGAATATTTTGGAACCAAAGGATTTGGAGATTCAGAACCTACTGCTATTCCTCTTCTATTAAACGAACGTGTACAGGAAGATCCCACAGAGATATTAAATCAGCATAGCTTGGAAATCACTGAGAAGATAGATACCAGCACATCATTGATACATGATTCATACATAAGCAGTCTACAACATGATGATGCTGATGAAGTTCAAGAAGAAAATCTAGAACCTGACCATGAAGAAAACCCAGAACAAGTTCAGGAAGAAAATGTAGAACCTGCGCAAGAAGGAGGTCAATCAGAAGGAGAATGAAATGAGAATGTTGGGAATGAGCAGGAAGAAGCACAAGAGTCTGAGGGAAATGAATCAGATACTTCTGAAGGATCTTCCCCAGGAAAAGAAATTCCAGAATTGTTGCCCTTGAGTTATTGGGGAAAGAATAGTCCAAAGGTGAGGCTATCAATCCCTGATAGCATTGAGAAGAGGACTGAATTTACAGAAGAGGAAATCAAGATTAAGTTTAATGGAAGAAAGGAAGCATTAGAGAACTACCTAGGAATGTCCAAAATGATTGTTCCAGACAAAGGATTTCATCCCAAGTGGTTAGATCACAAATGTATCAATTACTGGAGGAGAATCAATGAATGGGATGTTTTCATGAGACATAACAACAAATGTGGTTATGTGGAGTTGACCAGGGAGTTCTATGCTAACTTTGATGTTGAGGCTGAAACAACATGGATTAGAGGAAAATAGTGCAAGTCACTGTGGAAACTCTAAATGATTTGATACAGGCACCTCTGTTAGAACAGCCAGAAGTTAAGTCTAAGGTTCTTTTAAGGAAGAAAACTCAAGGAAATAAGCTTACCAATGCTAGAAAAATGGCATTAGGATTCTGTTCAACACACAGAGGAACTGAGCAGAATAAGATTCCATTGAAGAATTTGAAGCCTGAGTATCTGCCAACACTTGATTTCTACTACTCAAAGCTCAGACCCACCACAAATTTTCAAGGACCTTCAGCTGGAACTTTTGAGGGATTTGCACTATTATGGTCAGGAAGGAAGTGCAGTGCTGCACACCATGTTCTCAATGTCATTAAGTCAAGAGTTGGAGAAGATGCGGCATTAGCCTATCCGAATTTAATCAGAAGACTCTGTGAGAAACAAGGAGTGTCAATCACACCATTCTTATCAGAGATCATAAAGATAGATCCTCATATTCCATTACCAGTAGACACTTTGAGGGGAGAATTGGTTTACCAAATGCCAGATTTAGAGGAACAAACTTTCGAGGGATCAGGATCAAAGGTGCCATCTCCTAAGACAAAAAGGGTCAAGCTTCCAACAAAATCAAGATCATCTCAATCAAGAGCCGCAGTGAAAAGGACAAAGACTGCAACACCATCTCCTGCATTGAATCCTATTCCAGAAGATGAGGAGTTTGAAAATACTTCTGCACCATCTCAACCTTTGAAACAACCAATGAGGAACACAGTGTCTGTGGACGAATCTCAGAATATGAGTACCTCAATTCAAAGTTTTGCACAGTCCATGGAGATGTTAGTGAAATCTATGTCAGAAGACAAGCACATTCAAAGAGAGATGGAGCAAAAGAGGATCGAACTTGAGCATACCAGGATTCAAACTGAAGAAAAACTCAGGAAAGAGGAGATGGAGAGACAAGAAAAGATAAGGAAGGAAGAATGGGATAGGCAAGAGAGAATGAGAAGAGAAGAAATGGAAAGATAAGGCTAAGAAAAGAAGAACTCGAAGAAAGAAGACAGGAACGAGAAAGGGATATGGAGCTGAGGAGACAGGAGCAGCAAAATAGTACGAGATTGGTAAACATTCTTGCCAACCTGGTCTCGAACCTGAAGAAGTCTCCATCCATGCCACCCAAAGATCCAGACAATGATGCAGGACCATCCTGAGATCACAGGGGAGTTTTCTGTAACCTTCTTTTTCTTTTATTGCAGTTTTTCTTTCTTTATTTCTTTTCTGTTTCCATTTATCTCAATTTGTGAATATACTTAGGATATAGTTAATATGAAGTTGTATCATAAGATTGAATTTCAAGTTAAAAAAAAAAAAAAACAAACTCAAGTAGGCCAATGAACTAATGAAGGAATAGAAGATGAGTCTAAAGTGGCTACTATGGAAACATCTACTTTATAGATTTTCATTGCAAGCATGAGCCGCTCTTGAAAACTATTTTTAGCTGTAAACTCTGAGATTGATTGATGTCATTACTAGATGAACAGTTTGAAGACTTTATGATTATATTAACTCTAGTGATTTGTATACTCTAAACAACAACTGCACAAGGTTAGAAGGATTGATCTAATCTAGTCTGTCTTAGAAGATGAGTGTGCATATTGAGTGAAGTAAGAATCTAAAAAAAAAAAAGAGAACAAGGGAAATTTCAGAAACAGACGTGGTAAAATAATGTGGATATAAGTAGCTGGCATAGCCGCCCCTCTGATTTATGAGTTGAAAAACTTTAAAAGAGCAGAATCAAGGGCAGGGGAGTTGAAGTTTCATCTGCAATGTCAGGCCATGCGACTCCTCCTAATAATGTGAAACCGAGCTATTGAAAGCCACGGAAGGCCACCCCTTGATAAAAAAAAGTGTGTTTTAGTTTATTCTTTTTGAGTAAGGATTCAGAAGCACAAGATATGCACATGAGTTGGATAGGATTGAGCGTGAGAAGAGAAATTTGACTAACTAAGGAGCAGAATAATAGTTCACATAAATGCAAATCACTTTTGTTAATGTTTTCACAAAATCTGGTAAACTTAAAGTTAGGTATGAAGCATCAATCAGTTGAAAGAGTTGAGCTTGAGATAGTTGGAAAAGAGAAGGTAGTGATCCAGGAGAATCTTACATGAACATCTAAATTCTGGAAGCCACTAATTGGACTTATTCTTTGAAACTTTACAAGTTTCCTACCACTTGAGGACAAGTGTTTCTAAATGTGAGGATGGTGATGACAGTCTTTTATGACAGTCATTTGCGTCCAATTTAGTGTCTTAATGATGATTTTTTGTTCTTAATCCAATTAGTTTTTAATGAATAATCATGGAAGATGAGAAAAGATGGAAGAAGAACCGAGATTGTGAAGAAGTTGGAGATACATTGAAAATGGCTTGAAATTCTAAGTTTTCATTGCAAGTCTCGCACGCTATGTTTTTATTTGAACTGACTCACGCTTTGTCATTCAGCAGGAAGTTAAGTTGGAAAGCAGCGGGAGATGGAAAAGACACAGCGAGGAAAGAAAGGAAGTGCGAGGACTTACATACGAAATCAGGAAAGATCTAAGGAAAAATGTTCAGAAGCTGAAGCCCACGCGATGATTGTTTGACATCGCGAGGAGAGGAAGTTTGTGCAAGACAGGAAGCTTTAGATATTATGGCGAGAAGCAAACTGTTTGAAGAGACTGTGAGATCTCGCCTTGTCAAGAAAGACAATTACAATTTTTTTTTGGCTCTCGCTTTGAAGGAACTGGACAAAGCGAGAGGAGAGCTATTCTGATGCGAGCAGTTATCATCCAAGGCTGAAGCAGTTACAATGCCCATCTATAAATAAGACCCTTGGGGGATCAGCTCAAGTAGCGGGAGATTGAAGAGAATAGCTCATTTTTACTCTCCAGTCACTTTTAGAATTCAGTAGGTAGGTTAGCTAGGGTTTACTTTTCACTGCAATTTACTTCAAGTTCTTCAGATTTGTAATTCAATTTCACAGTAGATTTTCTTCGGAATATTTTAGTATATTAGTTTGAGGATACCCTGGAAGAAGAATTGCTATCGGAATGCTTTGTTCATCCATTACGACGATCACCATCTAGTTTCTGACTCCTTCGTTCACATTCACATTATTCTGATTGCAATCAGATTTCCAGGTGTATTCGTTTTTAATTCTTTGTTATTCAAGAAATATGAAGAATGATCAGTTATCAAATCGTGCATTTCTTATCTTTCTGGTTACAATTTTCAAAGTTTATTAGAAATCTGATGTCTTTCAATTCAGTTTCAGAGAAGTATGAACCTCGAATACATTATTCATTTTTTTGGAATTTGCATCACATCGATAATTTGATTCTCGAAGATCATGATACTATCACATCTTTCATTCGTAATTTGTTCGTTCTAATTGCGCAAGAAGTTTGGATTTTGTAATCGAGTTAGGTATGAAACTGATAGAATTGTGAATTCATTCGATTTTCTGTTGATACTATGTCTCGATCACAAATTTGGAAGAAATCCACAGAAATTATTGTTCAGAACTCTAAAAGGTTCCTAAAGACCCATGCAGTGTTAATCATCGCATGATAATCTTTAAGAATTAACAACTTTAAATTCTCGAATTTGGATGAGAAAGGTTCTGTTCTCTTTATTTTCTGAATAGAGGTTCCAGAGGGTAGTTATGACGGTTATAGGACTTGATCATTTACTTCACATAAGGATAAAACCACGCTTCATCCTAAAAGATGACGCGAGGAATTATTCAGACAACTTTGTTTCAAGAGAGGCTATTTCAACATTCTCGCGATGTCATTTTGACAAAGCGAGAGAACCAATTTATAATAGCAATAGAATTGATGCTCATTTCTTGGGGAATCAACTACTCACTTCTACTTCTTATACATATATAACCCCTATCTTATAAGTAGGAATTGAATACCTCGCCGCATTCTTACAGACATTACTGCGAGGCATTCAGTTCTTTGTATAAACAAAATCTGAGGAACATTCTTTGAACAATAACTCCCTCCACGCTGTACAGACATAGCGTGCGGAAAATTGGAATGTTCATAGTTTGAAACCCAAAGTAGTTACTGCGAGCTATTTTGGACACCTATTTTGCAGAATTATTTCTCAAATCTTTTTCATAGGAAAGTGATTTCCTTATTCTGTCTAGTTTCCAGTGTATATTTTGGAAACACTCTAGCATTTTGATTAAGAGGACTCAGAACCCTCATCGTTTCCTTATACATATAATACTACCTATACATATGATATTTTGGGATATTTCCCAGTTTATGATGAGTAATTTTACTTCACAAATACAGACTCATAATTCATATTTGTAATTCATATTACTATTTTCACTAGTACGTTGAGAAAGATGATGATATAAGTTTTCTCAATCATTATTTACTCAGGTTAATGAAGAACAAACTTGTTCTTTAGTTGGGCATTTAGTACCTGTCGTTTAAAAGGGAAGGTTGTTTCAAAAACCATCTTTTGTCCCAATAATTAGTGGAGTTTTAGGAAGATTAATTTCCAGGGTTCATAGCTTTATAGTTTCCACTATATGCTACGGGTAGGAGATTAAATATTCTTTCTACAGTCTTACTAATCCTGAGTCAAGTCATGGGTATTTTGAATTGTTTACAGAGATTTCTCAAGCTAAAGCATCTATATGAATCTGAGTGGTCTGGATAAGTCAAGGATTTTGAATATCAATTTCATCTTGATATACTTACAGGACTATTACTTCTTACAATTACTTGAAGGAGTTACTCTGAGGAGTCAAGTCTTATGAAATCATTGGACGATAGATTTAAATACTTGCTTTTTCACTTCTTCTAGAGGACATCCAATATAGGGTCATGAGACTAGTTTGACTCAGAGTAATAAAAGGAACAACTTCAAGTTCAGATGAATATAAGATGATTTAGATGTGACCTTGAGTTATCGAAGGCTTAATCTGAGTCCGAAAGAAATAGATTAAGTGGCAGTTCTAAAAAGCTTTTGTCACAGAATGAGTCTGACCGATCATCCTGTGATGACAGTATCCCATAATTTCAGTGCTTAGATTGTCATGACACCGAATCACAAGTACCTGTCTTGGGAAGTGATTTAAGACATGAAGATTTGATTAAGTTGCATAGAGGATTTGTCTATCTCGATGAACTTTCATTCTGTTTTTAACCATTGAAGCATTATAGTTGATAATGGCCAGAAATGACCATTATTTTCAATCCATTTCCGTGTCTGAAACGGGCATTTGATCGCATTCTGGTCTTATATTAAATAAGAAAGCAGTTGAATTGGACTGATTTATGCATAATTGTAAAAATATTGAGCTGGTATGAAAAATGCATAAATATGTAATTTTATTACATATTTATGTTAGAAAAATCCAAAAACATGAGAAAAAGAAAAGAAAAGAAAAAGGAAACAAAAAGATGGGCAAAAGAATAAACAAGCCCACAAAAATACAAGAAGATGGGAAAAGATAGAAAAGCCCACAAAAAGAACAACTTCGGCCCATCTGGCCCATTCAGCTCAGTCTGGGAACATCCGGTCGAGGACCATGGTTCCGCGACACAGGAGGGATTAGCGACCCAGCATGCAACATAAAGAAGAGACCAGTCTGGGAGCATCCAGTCGAGGAACCCCGGTCGAGGACCAGGGTTCCGCAACACGACCAAGGTTCCGCGCCACCAACACCTTGGAGGCCAAGCCACGCCCCAGTCGAGGAACCTCGGTCGCGGTCCATGCCTTAGCGACACAGACGCACCAATAGAGACACAAGACCCAGTCGAGAAGCCTTGCCAGCCCTGTCCCGCGACACAAAGGTGATTCCGTGACAAGTTGTGATGTGTGTGATGTCTTGAGACACAGTGGGCCTCAGATCAAGCCCATGGGCCTAGGGCTCCACTCCTATAAATATGAGGTGACCCCCATGAGCTCAGGGTTAGAAAATTCATTCCCTTGAAGACAAATTGGAGAATCTCTCTAGGTAGTTCTTAGTTTAGGTCTATTTCTTTTTTTTGTATTATTTAATTTTTGCATTAAGCTTAGTTTAGATCAGTTTTGATCTATGTTCTTGTTTTAAATAGCATAGGTAGCCACTGTTCACAGTTTTATTTTTGTTGTTAAGTTTGATTTTAGGGTTTGTATTACCCAAATGATGGGTACGAACAAACTATTTAATAAAATGGGAAAATATTCACCAAGTTGTGTCCCAAAACCATGAAATGGGTCTCACAACCCATGGATTTACTGCTTGCCTTTTCATTTATGGGTCATTTGACCTTTGGTCCCTCTATTTATGCTTACTGTTCTTATTTTCTTGGATAATGTTTCATGCTTACATGTGATCGACCCTAGATTAGGTTTTGCTTAACTTTTAAATTCTATTTTGGGGAGATTTAATTCTGTTCCAGCATGTTCTAGGTAGATTTAAATTTTTGTTTGGTTATTTTGGGTTAGAACCACTTTTTGATCTGAAATAGGGTAAGATCACACTGTTTGCATGCTACTGTTCAACTTTGCTTTTACTGACTTGGGTCCTGAACTACCCATGTCGCTAACCGACTCCTGTCGCTAAGCCACGTTTATCGACAGGAGGCTGTTCCGCGACATGGATACCTAGGGACACTTGTCTTCATAATTCGAGAACCCTTGGTCGCTAAACACCCTGTTGCGGACCCACGGTCCTCGACTCAACCTTGCTTAGCAACCAGGAACCAAACTCTTGTTATTATCCTCTGCATGGCTCCTGTCGCGGAACACCCTTGTCGCGGACCCATGGTCCGCGACTCAACTTTTGTTCCGAGACAGGAAATTATGCCCTGTATTATTTTGAAAACCCCTTAGTCGCTAGACATCCTGTCGCGGAGCCATGCTCCGCGACACAACTCCAGACTAGCGATTGGGAACCAAAATACTTAGAAATTTCCAGAGCAATCTTGTGTCGCTAAACTCCTGTCGCGGACCGTGGGTCCGCGACACAACTTTTGCTTAGCGACACAAGGTGAAACTCTGCCCAAATTTCTGTAAATCTGTCGAGGCACCCTTGTCGCGGGCCTAGGCTCATGACACAATTTATGGTATCTCGACAGGACCCTCTTCTCTATTTAACCCTAAAAATTCTGATCTTCTATCCTCCATTATATTGCAAAAACTCACATCTGAATCCCACGGATTAAGATGTAATACCCTAGAATTGCAATATAAGGCGTTATGCTGCCAAAATTTTGATTCTCCATTTCCCATCTGTTAATTAATTGAACCCTCTAGTCATTAATGATTGATGATTCTAATTAGCAATAATTAAATCACTAATTGTTGTGATTAAAGGACCTTTGTTCAATTGTCATTAAAATATTTTTCTATAAATAAAATCATGATGCCTTAAACAGATAATCCGGACTGTAATTAATTATGGTAGGAGGGATTATTTAAGCCATCAATTATGGATTGATTCCATAACCTTGCATGAGAAACCAATGTCTCTCATGCAAGCTCTTCTCTTTATTTCATTTTATTTTGTCTTTTGCGTATTGTGTGTAACAGTTAGTAAAGAATACATCAGACTAATGTTGGCGGGTATTCCCTCACGGATAACTAGCTCGTATTCTGGGTATTAGTTACTAAGTGTTATTTTGCATGGTCTGGATGGCAGTTAGTGGAAGCCTTGGCGGTTCGTCCATCCGGGACTATAATAGCTGCTGAACTGATTTCCATCCGGATACAGTTTTATCTTATTTATCTTAATTTCCAAACCCAAATTCCAATCTGTAATAAAACTCTGCTAATGTCTGTCAACATTAGCTGATAAGTACTGCAGAGAGGAAGCATGTAGGTTTTTCTCTGAATTCACAGGCAGTAGTGGCCCAACTGGTAGCGACACTGCCATTTTAGGGTTTCACCTGTCTAAATTCGCTCCATCCGAGTAATTGGGAAATTGAACAGTAGATGTTTACAGTCCACCCGATTATTCTGCCATTACTTTTGGTCTCCTGACCACTTCATATCTATGTTTCACCTTCTGTCTAGACCCGCATCTATATTTTGGGACAATTAATTTTACACTTCCATATATCCTTATGCATGATAAATTATGTACTATTGTGGCCTATAATATTTTGGGATCCTTCCTTGGACAATAGAAGTCTAGATCTCAAACAGATATTGCATATTAAATTTCTGATAAAAACTCCTTTATAAAATTCGGATCTGAGTAATGGATAAATTCTTCAGTTATGACTAATTCATATTCTATCAAGGGTTGATTTTGGGAAATTAGAAGCAGAGTCAGCGATTAGGTCTCATCTAGACTGAAAGGATCTGTGTTTTAATTGAGAATCTAGTACCTGTTCAGGGAATGGTTTTCAAATTCATTATTTTCCAAAATTGCTGTTTGTTGGGAATCTAAGGTTAAATATTACACCGAGATGGGGTCCACTTGGACTCAAATACAGTGCAGTAAATAATCTTAGAGGAACATCATCCAGTCCTTGGTTATTTTCTAGGATAGGGTTGAGTTTTCTTTCATCTGCTATCCTCTTTTGCCAAAGCCTATTTTTGAGTCCTGAGTGAGTGCATCCGGAACGAACTAATTTATTAGTTCGTTTCATTAGTTTGTATCTCATAACCACCCGGAAGGAAGTGAACACATGAGTGGTTCACCAAGAGCCGGGAATTCTTGATCCATACTCCTTCATTCTGATGGGGAGCTGTCTTTTATTACCAGGGTCAGACCTTCAAAACCTCCGAGTGATAGGTTTTAAATGCTTTCTCTACTGCTTTCTTTACTGCTTTCTTTAAATGCTTTCGTTAGAGGTCACTCGGTTGTATTGAGAGTTGCGTAACTGTTACTAGGATTGATAGTTAAGGGATAGTTCAGGCTTGATTAGAATCTTTGGGTGTGACATTGGAGAACGATAGTAGTACTTGGCATTTCAATAAATGATGTGTCAGGTGTTGCTCAACCACCACAGATGAAATAACATACCCTGGCCGGGGCAGTTACAAATCTGTGGTATCTTAGAATTTGTGGTCTTAAGAACATGTAAACTCACGCTGTAAGTACCTGTCTGTTAAAGGGAACGTTGTACTGAGAGCATGAGAATTAGCTATCTGATAGGATTATCCCAAACAAAGATCTGTGTATAAAAATGGGAGTTTAATATTGCCTTATCTAAATCTTGTCCAAAATTTCATTCTTTCTTCCTGTCCCTTCTGTCTACATTGTGAATCAGCTTCATAGCTAGCATAGTGTAAATTTTCACTGCTTTCATAGATAGTATTTATCGCACTTTTTTAGAATAACTTTACCCGCTTTCTAGAATAGACTTAATTGCTTTGTAGAATAGATTTAAGTGCTTTTGTACTCTAGTTTAAATTCAGATAGTAGATGTTAATCACTTTTCAAACCAATTGGAGCAATACGAATGGAAAATCTAGTAAAACAACGTGGGCCCTGCTTCTATCGCACATCCTCCAGTGAACGATCCGGTCTTACTATAAATTACTGCAATTTTTGACACCGTGCGCTTTCGGGCCACAGTTTCTTAAGACAAGTAATAATAACGTGACAACCTATAAATATATCCCTAATCCCAACTCCGCCTTCGGGATATTTTAGAAAATACTCGTGTGGGAAATTGTCAAAAGTTTCATGGCGCCGTTGCCGGGGAGGATCCAGCACCGTTTTATTAGAGAATTACATTCCTCATTGCTCCTAGTTAGCTTATACATATAAATATAAATATTCACCCCGAAACTCATTCTAACCTGGGGAATATGCAGGTACCGTCATTATTGAAGCCGTTGTTCTATGCAAAGGAGGAAGCAGACGCCAACCGAAATCCTGTATAACGCAGAAATAGAAAAGACAGCTCGACGTCTTAGGGCGGAGACTAAACGAAGACGGGAACGGGAAAGACAGGCACTACTTTCACCAAGCACCAGTAGCGACATCTCTGATATGGCCAACCCTGACCTTCCCCCAATCATCCCACCCAATCCATCACTTCACAACATCGAGGAAGACCCCGAAGATGCTGATAATGATGATTTGGATGATCCCCCTCCTCAGATCATACAAGGAGGCGGGAACCCACCAAACATTGAACAGCAACACTTCGAGGCACCTCCTCCCAACCCGAACCCCCAGAACCCACCAAATAACCAAAACCACCAAAACTTCCAAAACCAGCAAAATCAGCAGTACCAGAATCCTCATCAGAATCCCCCAAATCCTAATGACTTCAATGATCCGAGGAACTACTATATGCATCAGAACTACTACCCACAGCAGTATCAAGGAGGGGTTGAGGACAATCAACAAGCAGCAGCCGCTGATTACATGCAGCCAATCTTGGAGCCATATTTGAACATTCCTGGACAAGCTCCATTCTTGGCCAGGAATTTCGAATTGAAGCCGGCCCTCATCAATCTTGTTCAGAGCAACCAGTTCGCAGGAGCAAGTCATGAAGATCCCCATGATCATCTGCAGACTTTCCTGGAACCGTGTGATACGATCAAGAACCAGAATGTATCTGCTAACACCATTCGATTAAGGCTTTTTCCTTTCTCTTTGACTAGCGGAGCAAGAACATGGTACAAATCACTGCCCGTGAATCAGAAGTCTAATGGGAGGACGTGATCAGAAATTTCTTGACGAAGTACTTCCCGGAGTCCAAGGTGGATGAATGCCGCTCTAAGATTGCGGAATTCAAGATGAAGCCAGACGAGTCCCTGTATGATGCAAAGGAACGGTTCTTCAACTTGCTCAGGAAATGCCCCCAGCATGGTTTCCATGATTGGGAGAAATTGAGAAAGTTTTATAGCGGTTTGACCCCAGCATGGAAGAACATGCTTGATGCTGCCGACGGTCAACACCTGCTATACATTCCCATGGATCAAGCCTGGGCCAAGATTGAAGCAATGAGTGTAAACAGATCTGTTCTTACTGATGATGTTAATTCCCTTCCCCCTCGTGGTTTATGTGCTGTAGGTACAACAGAGAGATCAGATATTGAAAAGCTGCAAGAGCATGTGGCAGCATTGTCTGTTAATCAGGGAGCTGGGAGCTCCACTCAAGGGCAGCAAACAGATGTAATTTGTGGACTGTGTCAAGGTGCTCACGCAACGGACACATGCGAACAGATTACAGCTGAAAGCTGTAACTTTGCAGGGGCTTTCCCAAACAGGCACCCAAACTTGTCATACTCAAACAACAATGCCCTTAATTCCCACCTCTTGAACAAGCCACAACAACAGCATTTCAATCCTCAGCAGAACCAAGGATTCAATCAGAACAGGGGACAGAACTTTCAGAACCCAGGTTTCCAACCTCAGATCCAACAGAGGCCTCCTCAAAACTTCCAACAGCCCACCCAGAACTTCCAAAATTTTCAGCCCCAAAACTTCCAGCCTCAATTCATCCCGAACCAAGGCCAATGGAACCAAAACCAGAATCAGAATCAAAATCAAAAGCCCCCTTCAAGGCTGGAAAATTTGATGACTGATTTTATCACTAGCCAGAAGGAGATTTACCCTCAGCTGCAGGCTTCCATCAGAAATGTGGAGACCCAAGTTACTCAAATGGCTAATGAAATGCAGAAAAGGGATAAAGGGACATTGCCAAGCACTGCGGAAAAGAACCCGCAATGCAAAGCAATAACCTTGAAATCTGGGAAGACACTGGCTGGACCAAAAGGAGCGGATGCTGGAAACACTCATGAGGAAGATGATGATCCTATTGACAATGCTGATGAGGAAGCAACGGATGAACAAAAGGAAGCCGAACAGCAGACTGACGCTGCAAAAAGAACGGCAGAAACAGAAAACGGTAATGGTGAAGGTACAACCTCTAACCATCTGCCACCAAAACATGATAACAAAAACAAGTTCATGCCTAGGGTTCCTTACCCGGCTAGACTTAAAAATAAGCAACAAGATCTGAAGTTTGAAAAATTTCTGAAAAGACTGCGGGAAGTTGAGATTACCATTCCTTTGATAGAAATGATCTCTGAAATGCCAGTCTATGCTAAGTTCTTGAAAGAAATGATTTCAGGAAAGAGACAGGTTGAGCAGGACGAATTGGTGGTACTCAACAGCACTTGCAGTGCTATCATTCAGAAGAAGCTGCCGGAAAAGAAAGAGGATCCCGGATGCTACACATTGCCGATTCGGATTGGCCAGAACAACGCCGGAAAAGGATTGTGTGACCTCGGTTCCAACATTAACGTTATGCCACTAACCATGGTTAAACGTCTTAAGCTTGGAGTGGTGGAACCTGTTAAGATGAGGCTCCAGCTCGCAGATAGGTCAATTACAAAGCCAATCGGGATCTTGAAAGATGTGATAATCAAAGCAGGCAGTACTCCGTTCCCAGTAGATTTCATCATTCTGGACATCGAGGAGGACTCTGACATGCCTCTCATCTTAGGCAGGCCATTCCTGGCCACAGGCGGAGCACCGATTGATGCTAAATCCGGAAGGGTGACACTCCGCGTTGATGGGGATGAAGTCATCTTCGACATGGAACAACTGCAGAAATTTCCGAATGACAGTTCTTGTTTTTCTTTTGATGATGTAATAGTTAGGAAAGAGCTAGACTCTGGAAACAATGATGAAATGATGCTGTATGAACCTTCAAAGCAGGTACTGAAGCCTGCTGGTGGTGAGCCAAAGGAACAGTGCAGTGCCATCCAATTTGAGGATCCCGAGTCCGGGGACATTGAAGCATATGACGGTGCTGATTTCACTGCACAGGGGAATGATCGCACCGAAGAGGAAGAAGAGGATCCTGTACTGATGCAGGGTCCCGAATGTAAATCTGATCTCCCACTACACAATTCTCGCAAATTACTCCCTTCCGTTGAATGCCCACCAGAGCTTGAACTTAAAACATTACCCGATCATCTCAAGTACGCGTTTCTCGCAGAACATAAAAAATTACCTGTGATTGTTTCGGTTAAGCTCTCCCAAGAGCAAGAAAATGCTCTGGTGGTCGTTCTTAAGAAACATGTACATGCAATAGGTTGGACCATTTCTGATATAAAAGGAATAAGCCCTTCTATTTGCATGCACAGGATTTTAATGGAAGAAGAGTATAAACCCTCCCGTCAGCCTCAGAGTCGTTTGAACCCCCTCATGCAAGAAGTGGTAAGAAAGGAGGTTATCAAGCTCTTAGATGCTGGTATAATCTATCATATATCTGACAGCAAATGGGTTAGCCCAGTGCAGGTCGTGCCAAAACGAGGAGGGATGTGCATAACCAAGAATGAGCAAGGAGAAGAGGTCGCAACCAGGCCAGTGACCGGATGGAGAGTTTGCATCGACTACCGGAAACTGAATGAAGCCACCCGCAAGGACCATTTTCCATTGCCTTTTATTGATCAAATGCTTGAGAGGTTGGCAGGGAGAGAGTTTTATTGCTTTTTGGATGGTTATTCTGGATATAATCAGATTGTTATTTCAAGCGAAGACCATGAAAAAACAACTTTTACTTGCCCTTATGGCACTTTTGCCTACAGGCGCATGCCATTTGGTCTTTGCAATGCACCTGCTACATTTCAAAGATGCATGATGTCTATATTCTCTGAATTTATCGAAAAATGCATTGAGGTCTTCATGGATGACTTCTCTGTATATGGAAATACGTTTGATGAATGTTTGACTAATCTTGCTAAGATTTTAAAGAGGTGTGAGGACACTAACTTGGTTTTAAATTGGGAGAAGTGCCATTTTATGGTCACTGAGGGCATAGTGTTAGGTCATCGCATTTCTCGTGCAGGTATTGAAGTTGATCCAGCCAAAGTTTCCATCATTTCCAATCTCCCTCTCCCTAACTCGATCAAATCAGTTAGGCGCTTCTTAGGGCATGCCGGTTTTTACCGGAGATTCATTAAGGATTTCTCTAAAATTGCCAAGCCGCTCACTAATCTGCTTTGTAAAGAAAATCCCTTCTTAATAAATGAAGCGTGTGTCCAAGCCTTTGACACGCTCAAGAAGATGTTGGTTTCTGCACCGATAGTGCAACCACCCGATTGGTCAATACCTTTCGAGGTAATGTGCGATGCTAGTGGTCTCGCCGTAGGCGCAGTTCTTGGACAACATAAGGATGGGAGACACTGCGTAATTCATTACGCAAGTCATGCCCTGAATGAAGCCCAAATTAACTACACCACAACGGAGAAAGAGATGTATGTTGTAACCTTCGCGTTTGATAAATTCAGACAGTATCTTATAGGTACGAAGACTATAGTATACACCGATCATTCTGCATTGAGATACTTGTTTAGCAAACAAGATGCCAAACCTCGATTAATCAGGTGGGTACTTCTGTTGCAAGAATTCAACATCATAATAAAAGATAGGCGAGGTCGAGATAATGGTGCTGCTGACCACTTATCTCGATTAGATAATGATAAAAAGGAAAAAGCCGTCAATGAAGAGTTTCCGGTCGAACAGTTGTTCGCATTGCATCTGCATAATCAAGCTTGTCCATGGTTTTCCGACATTGCTAACTTCTTGGCATGCGGAATAACCCCACAGTTTTCGAACTATCATCAGCAGAATAAGTTCAACCGAGATGTATTAAATTACTTCTGGGAAGAACCTTATCTCTTCAAACACTGCGCTGATTCAATAATCAGGCGATGTGTGACCGAGCATGAAGCCTATCAAATTGTCAGAAAATGCCATGAATCAGAATATGGAGGTCACCATGGTCCCGCTCGAACGGCCCACAAGGTCCTCGAATGTGGATTTTATTGGCCTCACATCTATGAGGATTGCAGGACATTTGTGAAAGGTTGCG
Source organism: Hygrophila difformis (assembly GCA_030278955.1). Lineage (NCBI taxonomy): Eukaryota > Viridiplantae > Streptophyta > Magnoliopsida > Lamiales > Acanthaceae > Hygrophila > Hygrophila difformis. The sequence continues at coordinate 38,263,158 of JAOANR010000007.1, read as the reverse complement.
ACAAGTGCCAAAGATTAGGAAACCTCTCCAAGAGGGATGAGATGCCTCAAAAGGGAATTCTCACACTTGAGATTTTCGACGTATGGGGCATTGACTTCATGGGACCGTTCCCACCATCTGGTGGAAACTACTATATCTTGGTAGCTGTCGATTACGTGTCCAAATGGGTTGAGGCTGTCGCATTACCGACCAATGATGGTAGCCAAGTCATCAAGTTCCTCAAGAACAACATTTTCAGTAGATTTGGCATACCTAGGGTGGTGATATCTGATGGAGGAACACACTTTATTAATAAAGCTTTTGAAACTTTGATGAGTAAAAATGGAATCCTCCATAAGATAGGCACGCCTTATCATCCCCAGACTAGTGGTCAAGTCGAAGTATCCAATCGCGAAATCAAACACATACTCGAAGCCACTGTCGGGATAACCCGTAAGGATTGGGCACGTAAGCTCAAAGATGCTCTATGGGCATACCGCACAGCTTATAAGACTCCCATTGGGATGTCTCCTTACAGACTTGTCTTCGGAAAAGCCTGTCATTTGCCCGTAGAGTTAGAGCATAAAGCTTACTAGGCCGTCAGAACGCTTAACTTTGATCCGAAAGTTGCTCAGAGCAAACGCAAGTTGGACCTCAATGAAATTGAGGAAATACGAGCGCTAGCTTATGAAAGCTCTCGAATTTATAAGGAGCGGACCCAGAAGTTGCACGATCGCAGGATTAAGCCTAAGCATTTCTATGTGGGTCAGAATGTATTATTATTCAATTCTAGGTTGAAGCTGTTCCCTGGAAAGCTAAAATCCAGATGGGAAGGACCACATGAAGTGCTGGAAGTGTTTCAAAATGGAGCCGTCAGGATCCGAACTGACAAGGGCAACATAGTGGTGAATGGACATCGGTTAAAGGAGTACCTCGGACAGTTCGATCCGGAGAAAGAAAGCCAAGCAGTGGCAGACCCGGCTTACATCCAATAAGAAACAACATTGAAAACAAAAATTTCAGTTTATATATATATATATAATCTTATAGTATACTATTCTCATAACAGGGGAGTACCCAAAAATCAATTAACATTTAGAGAACTAAGACTCTAAATATGAGGATGTTGATATTTGGAGAAAATCTAATGCGTTGTATTTATCTGTCTTGCAGAAAGTTCGGAACCATCAAAAAGAGGAACAGTAAAGTAACACGGAAAACCAGGTTCTTGGTTGGATTAATTCCATGAATTTAAGAAAATATTTCCGGAAATTGAAGCAATTTGAATCCAGAATAATTTTTGCAATCAAATGAAATTAACCCAACCTAATTTATGCAAGAGGATCTTTCTTTAATTTCAGCCCAATACGTTTTTGAATTTATTTGGACTGAATTTATTCAGGCCCAAATCAAATAAAATGAACTCAAGCCCAACATCATATTCGGGCCCAGTTCACGAAAAATTTGAAAATTCAAAATTCATGTCGTGGAACCAACCACTGTATCGCGAAGCAATGCTCCGCGACCAGGCCTGGTCCCGCGCCACAGTCGCACTTATTACCCTTTCGATGTCGTGGAACATCTGGCGCGATCCATTGGTCCGCGACCGGCTCTCCATTCCGCGACACCATTCCCCGTTGACTTTTCCCTGCCAGAAACTCGGTCGCGAAACTCCTGTCGCAGACCATGGCTCCGCGACCGGACTCAGATTCCGCGACTCGTGTAATGTCGCTATGCCCTGGTCGAGGAACCCTGTTCCGCGACACGGTCTGGTTTCCGCGACCAGTGTTTTTAGTATTTATACCCCCCCCCCCCCCCTCCTCACCTCCTTTCCCTGCACTCACGTCAGTTTCATCCAACCTCCATCTTTTCATCTTCTCCTGTTCCCTCTTCTCTCTACCGAACGAACACCACCGTGTTCTTCGCACTCAAACACTCCTTTTTCAAGGGGAGACTATGGACCGATTCTACAGGATCCTTCCAAATCTGGGACCTCTACCCAGGCCTGAACCATGGAGGGCAGGGTAGAAACCCATTCTTTCCACCTGTTCATGGCCTCTGTCGAACTCTTGTGTTTCCTTTTCTTATTTATGGGTTGAATATGGTTTGTGTGCACTTTTGTTTTCCTGTTTTTAAGGTTTTAAGTGTTCTCGGTTTTGAGCATTGTTTTGAGATCTTTTTGGATCCTTACAAAACCTGTTTTAAAACTGTCATGAGTTAAGAATTTTGGAAGTTTAAAACTTGAAAGACTAAAACCGATGAATATTGGGGTGTTGTTTTGAACACCATGATGTTATTGGTTCTTCCGTTCTTGAGTTCTAGGGTTGTGTGTGTTGTTCTTGTTTAATTTTGCTTTTGATTTTGAGATAATGCTTCTGTAGTGTTGGTTTGAGGCATTCAAGGTGGAAGATCTTTTGGCATACTTGCTTACATGTCAGGGATCTCTTGGGGAATAAATGTTTGTTTGTTTATGGAAACATAGTACAAACACCCAATGAGAAACTTCCACTTTTTAATAAAAGTGACCTTTTGGAAAAAGACAAAAATGGTTGATAGATTTAATATTTGACTTGTGTTCTTTTTGTTCCCAATGGAACTGTAGTGCGAGCAAATAGCAGTATTTTTGTCACCCAACTGCTATCTTTTTTAAAAAAATCCAAAATGGGACCACTCACATCCCACTTTCCTTAAATAAAACAAGTCCACCCTTTAAAATTAAAAATAGTGTTTGCAAATTCTTGGGGATGTTTCAACTGTCCAATACAGTCCAAACAAACCGGGAATAGCAAATCCATTGCGCCATGCCTCCACTGCACATTCCAAATTCGAGCATTCCACTTCTTCCATCCATCTCATCCCATTTTCAACAAGTTTCTCGAACTTGTTTAATAAATTGAAAAAGCAAACTTTTGGGCCCGATGGCCCATTAAAAATATATAGGGGCCCAATGACCCCTATCTTTTCATAAAAATCTATTTTACCCATGCTTTAAATTAAAATTCAAGTCAGAAACTTAATAATTTCACATTTAGAGCAAAACTCTAAATGTGAGGATGTTGGTTTCTAAACTTGAATAATTTCTGAGAAAATTAGAAAAATTGGATTCATCACTTCTCATCTTTTCAGGGGCAATCTTCCAATCCCAGACCCCGTGCCCGGAGGAACCCATCTGCTGGACCTGCCAGAAGAGCTCCTAGGTGAGATCCTCTCCAGAATAGGAGAGGATGAGATCAGGGAAGTGTTCACTGCTTAAGAAACATGCCGGAAGCTTAGAAACGCAGGGAACCTTGCCATCGTTTACAAGCGATGCGAGCTAGATACGGCCAGAGTGAGGCAGTGGCAGGGGAGGATACGGAGGCAGAAAGAGAGATTTCTGAACACATGCACTGAGGCTGGAAACTTCAACCTCCGAATTGTTCCAGCACTCCTGGCATTCACAGAAGGGGATGAAGAGCAAGCATGCGAACTGCTACGGCCAGGCATCGAAGACAATCACAAAGCGTCTATCTTCACCCGCGGATTGATGCTTACGAGCAAAATGGATGAAGGCCAGGTCAATCAGGGGATCGCAATGATAGAGAGGATGGTGACTGATCGATCGGTCCTGAACTACACATCTACCAACACCCTCTCGTGGATGGCAGACAATCATGCCCCCTACTTGTTTGCAGGGCAACCACCCCGAGTCTTCTGCAGAAGGATGCATGAACCCCTGAGAGACCACAATGGCTGGTGCCTGCGCTGTGATCTGACCAGTTACGTCCACTGGCTCAGATACATGTTCTGAGAAAAGGAGGAAGAAGGAATGAATCCTAGTATGCTCTAGTCCTTTTTAAGCCCTACTGTAGGCATCATATAAGGGATTTCCTCTTTTTGCATGCAGGTTTACGCTAACTGCATAGGAATCCCTTGAAATTATTGTACTTTATCGCTTTCCACAAATTGAACTCAAGATTGAGATCTGCAACAATCTTTATTTGCTTCCTTTGAAAAGATGTCTGACAGTCCAAGATGAATAAGTGACTGTCAGGCCAAAAATATGCTGTTGACATGCTCCGTGTGTCAACAGTGCCTCTTTACTGCTTTAAATTAAATAACCAGCAAAAATAAGCATAAACCTGCTCTAAATTCACATGTTGAATTTAGGCTTGTGATTAAATTTTCAAACTTTTAAATTGGGATAATATAATTGAGAACATGCATGAAATGAATTCCTAAGGTTTTGAGCTATAAAAATTTAATGATGCGATCAGCTTATTGGGTAATAAATCTGCATGTTAGAAATTTCAATTGAATAAATTGTTAGAATTAAGCTCTGATTAAATTTGAGAATATTGTATGACATGAATCAACCCAACCTTGTGAGATTTGAGCCATGAGTCACTTTTACTCATTTATTTTCTTTGATGTGTGAATCATTTTGGTTAAAGGAAACTAGAACTTGCAATTGGGACCGATTCAAGACCATGCCATATTCCCAAAATCGAGCATATGATCGAGGCACCTAGAAAAACCCAAATTTTTGGCCCTCTTTTGAAATCCAAAACCAAAAATATTTTTCCCCTTAGGATTAACCCATTTGAGCCTTAAGCCTAATTTTTCTTTGAAGCCCTCTATATTATTCCTATCCTTACAAAAAGACCAAGAAATTCAAACCCAAGTGTGCAAGAATAAATTTTATCAAGGCATTGAATCTATGATCATCAAATTCATATTAAATCGGTATTCTATAAGCCGATTCAAAAAAAAAAGAGAGTTGAATTCCATTCAACACAAATAAATTGCAAATGACAAAGCAAATTAGACTTAGTCTCATGTCATGCAATAATAAAGAAAAGCAAAAGAAAGAAAAATAATGATGATCATAAAATTTTAAATAATAATGCCATGTTAGATAATGTTAATTCTTGCCACTTATTAGCCCAATAATTCACTTCCATACCTAATGCTACAACCGTATGCCCCATTACAACCCTTAAATAAGACCTCATGATCTCGATTTAAGGAAATGAGCCGGTAGCGAGTTGGTCTGATTGCAAGCTTATGGGATAATTTAATTAGAATTGATTTTGAGTGTTCACTGATTAAACCCCATTTGAGAATGAGTGAATTTTCCGATTCTCTTATATGTGAGGCTCTATTTCATGAAACATGCTCATGTCATCCCTTAATTCTCATTTTTAAACTTTGCATTTTTCAAACATGATGTTCATAAAGGATTGATAATAATGTTTGATTTGTAGGCCCGATATAGTGAGCAAGTATCATTTCATTAAACACTGCAATCAAGGGGACTTAATACTTGTAGTTTTTGATTGTCTTATCCCAATCCAAAAAGAATGTGATTTATGAAGCCACGAAAATGAATTGAATATGTAGAGTCCGTGTTCTTAGGAACATTGACTCTGACTGCTCGGGGACGATCAGTATTAAATGTGAGGATGTTGATAATGGCCAGAAATGACCATTATTTTCAATCCATTTCCGTGTCTGAAACGGGCATTTGATCGCATTCTGGTCTTATATTAAATAAGAAAGCAGTTGAATTGGACTGATTTATGCATAATTGTAAAAATATTGAGCTGGTATGAAAAATGCATAAATATGTAATTTTATTACATATTTATGTTAGAAAAATCCAAAAACATGAGAAAAAGAAAAGAAAAGAAAAAGGAAACAAAAAGATGGGCAAAAGAATAAACAAGCCCACAAAAATACAAGAAGATGGGAAAAGATAGAAAAGCCCACAAAAAGAACAACTTCGGCCCATCTGGCCCATTCAGCTCAGTCTGGGAACATCCGGTCGAGGACCATGGTTCCGCGACACAGGAGGGATTAGCGACCCAGCATGCAACATAAAGAAGAGACCAGTCTGGGAGCATCCAGTCGAGGAACCCCGGTCGAGGACCATGGTTCCGCGACACGACCAAGGTTCCGCGCCACCAACACCTTGGAGGCCAAGCCACGCCCCAGTCGAGAAACCCCGGTCGCGGTCCATGCCTTAGCGACACAGACGCACCAATAGAGACACAAGACCCAGTCGAGAAGCCTTGCCACATGCAGCCCTGTCCCGCGATACAAAGGTGATTCCGTGACAAGTTGTGATGTGTGTGATGTCTTGAGACACAGTGGGCCTCAGATCAAGCCCATGGGCCTAGGGCTCCACTCCTATAAATATGAGGTGACCCCCATGAGCTCAGGGTTAGAAAATTCATTCCCTTGAAGACAAATTGGAGAATCTCTCTAGGTAGTTCTTAGTTTAGGTCTATTTCTTTTTTTTGTATTATTTAATTTTTGCATTAAGCTTAGTTTAGATCAGTTTTGATCTATGTTCTTGTTTTAAATAGCATAGGTAGCCACTGTTCACAGTTTTATTTTTGTTGTTAAGTTTGATTTTAGGGTTTGTATTACCCAAATGATGGGTACTAACAAACTATTTAATAAAATGGGAAAATATTCACCAAGTTGTGTCCCAAAACCATGAAATGGGTCTCACAACCCATGGATTTACTTCTTGCCTTTTCATTTATGGGTCATTTGACCTTTGGTCCCTCTATTTATGCTTACTGTTCTTATTTTCTTGGATAATGTTTCATGCTTACATGTGATCGACCCTAGATTAGGTTTTGCTTAACTTTTAAATTCTATTTTGGGGAGATTTAATTCTGTTCCAGCATGTTCTAGGTAGATTTAAATTTTTGTTTGGTTATATTGGGTTAGAACCACTTTTTGATCTGAAATAGGGTAAGATCACACTGTTTGCATGCTACTGTTCAACTTTGCTTTTACTGACTTGGGTCCTGAACCACCCATGTCGCTAACCGACTCCTATCGCTAAGCCACGTTTATCGATAGGAGGCTGTTCCGCGACATGGATGCCTAAGGACACTTGTCTTCATAATTCGAGAACCCTTGGTCGCTAAACACCCTGTCGCGGACCCACGGTCCTCGACTCAACCTTGCTTAGCGACCAGGAACCAAACTCTTGTTATTATCCTTTGCATGGCTCCTGTCGCGGAACACCCTTGTCGCGGACCCATGGTCCGCGACTCAACTTTTGTTCCGAGACAGGAAATTATGCCCTGTATTATTTTGAAAACCCCAGTCGCTAGACATCCTGTCGCGGAGCCATGCTCCGCGACACAACTCCAGACTAGCGATTGGGAACCAAAATACTTAGAAATTTCCAGAGCAATCTTGTGTCGCTAAACTCCTGTCGCGGACCGTGGGTCCGCGACACAACTTTTGCTTAGCGACACAAGGTGAAACTCTGCCCAAATTTCTGTAAATCTGTCGAGGCACCCTTGTCGCGGGCCTAGGCTCATGACACAATTTATGGTATCTCGACAGGACCCTCTTCTCTATTTAACCCTAAAAATTATGATCTTCTATCCTCCATTATATTGCAAAAACTCACATCTGAATCCCACGGATTAAGATGTAATACCCTAGAATTGCAATATAAGGCGTTATGCTACCAAAATTTTGATTCTCCATTTCCCATCTGTTAATTAATTGAACCCTCTAGTCATTAATGATTGATGATTCTAATTAGCAATAATTAAATCACTAATTGTTGTGATTAAAGGACCTTTGTTCAATTGTCATTAAAACATTTTTCTATAAATAAAATCATGATGCCTTAAACAGATAATCCGGACTGTAATTAATTATGGTAGGAGGGATTATTTAAGCCATCAATTATGGATTGATTCCATAACCTTGCATGAGAAACCAATGTCTCTCATGCAAGCTCTTCTCTTTATTTCATTTTATTTTGTCTTTTGCGTATTGTGTGTAACAATTAGTAAAGAATACATCAGACTAATGTTGGCGGGTATTCCCTCACGGATAACTAGCTCGTATTCTGGGTATTCGTTACTAAGTGTTATTTTGCATGGTCTGGATGGCAGTTAGTGGAAGCCTTGGCGGTTCGTCCATCCGGGACTATAATAGCTGCTGAACTGATTTCCATCCGGATACAGTTTTATCTTATTTATCTTAATTTCCAAACCCAAATTCCAATCTGTAATAAAACTCTGCTAATGTCTGTCAACATTAGCTGATAAGTACTGCAGAGAGGAAGCATGTAGGTTTTTCTCTGAATTCACAGACAGTAGTGGCCCAACTGGTAGCGACACTGTCATTTTAGGGTTTCACCTGTCTAAATTCGCTCCATCCGAGTAATTGGGAAATTGGACAGTAGATGTTTACAGTCCACCCGATTATTCTGCCATTACTTTTGGTCTCCTTACCACTTCATATCTGTGTTTCACCTTCTGTCTAGACCCGCATCTATATTTTGGGTCAATTAATTTTACACTTCCATATATCCTTATGCATGATAATATTATGTACTATTGTGGCCTATAATATTTTGGGATCCTTCCCTTGGACAATAGAAGTCTAGATCTCAAACAGATATTGCATATTAAATTTCCGATAAAAACTCCTTTATAAAATCCGGATCTGAGTAAGGGATAAATTCTTCAGTTATGACTAATTCATATTCTATCAAGGGTTGATTTTGGGAAATTAGAAGCAGAGTCAGCGATTAGGTCTCATCTAGACTGAAAGGATCTGTGTTTTAATTGAGAATCTAGTACCTGTTCAGGGAATGGTTTTCAAATTCATTATTTTCCAAAATTGCTGTTTGTTGGGAATCTAAGGTTAAATATTACACTGAGATGGGGTCCACTTGGACTCAAATACAGTGCAGTAAATAATCTTAGAGGAACATCATCCAGGCCTTGGTTATTTTCTAGGATAGGGTTGAGTTTTCTTTCATCTGCTATCCTCTTTTGCCAAAGCCTATTTTTGAGTCCTGAGTGAGTGCATCCGGAACGAACTAATTTATTAGTTCGTTTCATTAGTTTGTATCTCATAACCACCCGGAAGGAAGTGAACACATGAGTGGTTCACCAAGAGCCGGGAATTCTTGATCCATACTCCTTCATTCTGATGGGGAGCTGTCTTTTATTACCAGGGTCAGACCTTCAAAACCTCCGAGTGATAGGTTTTAAATGCTTTCTCTACTGCTTTCTTTACTGCTTTCTTTAAATGCTTTCGTTAGAGGTCACTCGGTTGTATTGAGAGTTGCGTAACTGTTACTAGGATTGATAGTTAAGGGATAGTTCAGGCTTGATTAGAATCTTTGGGTGTGACATGGGAGAACGATAGTAGTACTTGGCATTTCAATAAATGATGTGTCAGGTGTTGCTCAACCACCACAGATGAAATAACATACCCTGGCCGGGGCAGTTACAAATCTGTGGTATCTTAGAATTTGTGGTCTTAAGAATATGTAAACTCACGCTGTAAGTACCTGTCTGTTAAAGGGAACGCTATACTGAGAGCATGAGAATTAGCTATCTGATAGGATTATCCCAAACAAAGATCTGTGTATAAAAATGGGAGTTTAATATTGCCTTATCTAAATCTTGTCCAAAATTTCATTCTTTTCTTCATGTCCCTTCTGTCTACATTGTGAATCAGCTTCATAGCTAGCATAGTGTAAATTTTCACTGCTTTCATAGATAGTATTTATCGCATTTTTTTTAGAATAACTTTACCCGCTTTCTAGAATAGACTTAATTGCTTTGTAGAATAGATTTAAGTGCTTTCGTACTCTAGTTTAAATTCAGTTAGTAGATGTTAATCACTTTTCAAACCAATTGGAGCAATACGAATGGAAAATCTAGTAAAACGACGTGGGCCCTGCTTCTATCGCACATCCTCCAGTGAACGATCCGGTCTTACTATAAATTACTGCAATTTTTGACACCGTGCGCTTTCGGGCCACAGTTTCTTAACACGAGTAATAAAAACGTGACAACCTATAAATATATCCCTAATCCCAACTCCGCCTTCGGGATATTTTAGAAAATACTCGTGTGGGAAATTGTCAAAAGTTTCAATAGTCTCATCATATTCTTATTTCGTTTATTTGATTTGGTCCGCACTATCTTAAACCCATGAACATAATCATAACACTCAACATCATTTCAATTGTTTTCTTTATTATTGTTTACAGCTTTATGCACTTACAGTTCAGCATTAAATTCTTAGTCATCATCATTACACCATCCTTAAACCAAGAGCAGAAACAGGTTCTAGAACTAATAATTCTATTAAAATGCTTCTATCGTGTAACTCTCTAATGAACGATCCCGACAATAAAAATAAATACTGCAGCTTGATACCGTGCGCTTTCGGTAGGAAAAATTAGGCAAGCTCTTTAACAGTCCTATAGGATTATAGTTTAAAGGCTGTCGGGGGGCATTGCAGCGGGTTTTACCTCAAAGCTTCATGCATAATGATGATCCTAGAGACTATGGCGGGAAGGATATTGATAGCTTAAGGAAGATTTATTCTCTTTCCTTTTACTTGAGTATCTTTCAGTTTCTCTTGAGAAGTGCAATCGTTTAATTCGTTCTCTTTCAGATAGCAAAACCCTAGCTTGCTTTTGTGTGTGTGAATTTCTTGCGCAGTACAAATGGTGAGAACGAGAGGTTCGAAGGATTCTGGTTCATCTCAGAATGCACCCCCTGTTTCTCATAACCCTAAACCAAGACGAGGTTCATCGTCTGCGAAGAAAGTTGGGAATGCTGTAAAATCAACGCAATTAGAAGTTTAATCTCAAAGTATAACTGATCCCCTGGACATTAGAAATGAACTTCTTGGTGCTGGTACAATAGTTGAGGGGGAGAAAACTGCTCCATCCACTACGGCCACTCAACCCACGTCTCAGACAGTTTCTTCCAAGGCGGTTTTGGGAGCCAATACTACTAAAGAAGGTGTGGAGACACACTCCCAGTCCACAATCGTCATGGAGTCTCCCACAAATCTGAAAACCCTCGCGTCTGCTGCTACTGCCTCTATTGGTTCCAAGAAAACTTCCAAGAAAGGTACTAAGATTTCTCAGAAATCTATCGCTTCTACTAACTCCATTGTTTCATGTTCCACTACTCCGCAAGACAATGTCTTAACGGATGAACAAGATGGTGAAGATGCTGCATTATCTGCCTTAGCCCCTGTTACCATGGGTCTCATGAAAAAGGGTGGTCCCGGCAAAAAGAAGAAGGGATGAGATTCGCCCAAGCCAGCTTTTCCAGTTGGAGATATTTCTAAGGCAGCATCCACAACATCTGTATCCAAAAAGATTAACAAACCAACTCCTGCTGCAAAATGGTCCTCTACTCAGACAAAGGTTGTTGTGGTCGTTCCTCTGAACATTATCAAGCCTATTTTTGAGCCCTCTTCTCAACCAAAGGTCTCAACTGCATCGGATGCTAAGGCAAACACAGAACTTTCTCAACCCAAAAATCCTCGTAAGTCACCTGCTAGAACAAAGAAAGTGGTGGAACCTGTATTCCAACCTGCTCCAGTCACATCCCCTCCTTCACACACTGAGAGATCAAAGGATCTCATTCAGACTGAGAGTTCAAGAGAGGTTGAAGAACTTGGTGGTGTAAATGTTCTATCTAATCCAACTGAAGAAGGTCAAAAAGAATCATAGGCTATACTTGAAAGTCCTGATGAGGACGAGTCTGATCAGGCATCAGAAGGGGAAGAAGGTTCTGAAGATGAGGAGGGAGCTAGTGAGGAAGGTTCCAGCTCTGACGAGCCTGAACAACCAGTGGTTGTTGGTTCTAAAGTTGCTCCTGTCCTTGTTCCGAAAATGCAAAAAGAGAAAGATTTTGATAGTGATTTCAATATTGAGAATGAACCTATTGATGAAGAAGACGGTGCTGTTGAATCAGAAGAAGACACAACTGTTGAAGCAACATCTAAGGTCTCTGTACCTGTTTCTAAGTCTACTCAGTCCTCAAGCAAGGGTAAACGAGTTAGAGATGCTGAGTAGAATCCTGAACAAAGGAAAAAGTCCAAATTTGATCCCAAGGGAAGATCCTCTTCCAATGCTTAGAAGGCTGAAGTACCTGATGTGGTTCTGGCTCACTCAGATTTGTTTTACAATACTTCAAATGAGTCCTATTCCAATGTATAGGCAAAGAAGAAATTCAGGCAAGGATATAGATACTGTGGAAGGAAGTGTGTGCAACTTGGGTGGACCAAGTATCTGGAAGAGAGAAACTTATTGCAATGGGCTTCTATGCTTGAGCGGTTCAGACCAGAATTAATTAGCCTTTTTTATACCAACATGAAGAAGAATGTGATCTCTCCAGGATCATTGTGGTATTACAAAAATTACACCAGAGGTGTACTTTATGAGATTACTGCCTTCCTTTGATAGCATACTGGAAAAAGGAGTTACATTTGACAGTAACAAAGTTGCTTATGCGGTGACAAAGACCAAAGTGAAGAGGATTCCAGGAAAAGGAATTATGCCAAAATTCCTTACTCAAAAGTTCTATATGCTGTACAAGTTCTGTGCATCAATTGTAATGCCCACTCGAAATCACTCCTTGGTCACCCAAGAGATGTGCCACTTGATATTTGCAATTGACAAGGTGATTCTTATTAATTATGGCCAACTCATCCTTACCCAAATGGCAAATCTGGCTGAAACAATTGCTGCTGATCACAAGACCCTACTTCTATATCCGGCGCTGATTTGGGCCTTTCTGGAATCTTTGAAAATCTCTGGTGATAAGAAAGATCCCCTGGAGCACATCTATAAGTTCACTATCTCACAAAAGCTTCAGAAGAAGACCCCTGATATTCCTGGTGCTGATGATGTGTTAAGTAACCAAAGTGCCTTGACTCGCACCAAGGAAATCTTGGAGAATGGTCTCAAACGGTTCAAGGAGCTGAGAGCAATCATCTTAAAGGAGGAAAACAAGATCAAACAAGCTCTAGCTTTCTTACCAGACTATTGGTCTGAAGATGATGAAGATGAGTCTGCAGTGTTTATGGAAGCTGATGACCAAGAGATCCCTCCGGACAAAAATGAAGATGATAATGCAGATGGATCAGATGATGCAGAGGAGTCTGAATGATGTTTGCCAGGCCAGTAGATCCAGAGGGGGAGTACCAAATTCAAACTCAAATGCTGAACATTCCACCTCTTGAAGTATGGTAATATTGTTCTATCTTTAACTCTTTCATTATGGTTATTATGTTCTTATAAACTTCATTATTACTGGATGGCCTTGTTAGTTTTGTGTTTTATGGTTTGGACTGGTTGGAAAACTGTTTATGTTCTTTGTTTTGTGGTGGACTTTGTTGGACATTACTAGTTATTTATTGATGAATATTTCCCTATGGTTTTATCTGTACAATCTCTATAGTGGTTTTGGTAATACTTGTGTAAAGAGCTTACTTTTTGGGAAATATTTTAGGTAGATGAATGTGTTTTCTGATTTTTCTTAGTTGTTCATCATCGGTTTTTCATTTGTTTATGCTGGCCCACTTCCTGCCAAAAAGGGGGAGAATGTTGAGTCATGAGTTTTGTTGGAAGTTCAAAACCGATTTTGAAACTAGGACTTGGAACCACATCTGCTGCATCCTGTGTCAAGTGTGTGCTGTGGTTAGAAGATTACAGAGATCATGCTAGCAATGAGTCCAACGGCTCTTTTCTGATGATGGTAGATGTAGACTAACATTTCTTGCAGGGACTACCTCTCAAATCAGAAATAGAGTTGTTACTCTCAACCAAGAAAATCCCCAATGACTCCTTCCTTAATTGGTAAATTAATTCAAATATGCATGTGGGATTTTGGTTTAAAGAGGAGATTTCAGAAGAGTTTATGCAGAGATTCAATTATCAACTATCTAACGTTCTGAAAACTCTCTCAAGCTCTAAGTGTTCATCGTGAGTTGAAAGATCTTCGATCAACAGCCTCTTGTTCAAAGATTTCGATTTGTTGCTGCTAGATCGAAGAGCCTTGGACACGCCTCTGTAAGGATTGTGTTCAGCACTCTTTAAGTGATTCGGTAAAACGCTTAAAGAGAAAGTCCAGGGCTTTACCAGAAGAATACTCTTTAAAGATCAAATCTTCAAGGATTGGAGGGAGTGCTTCACAGGTTGCTGCAAGTGGAATTTAAAGCAGGGAAGCTTTGGGAGTTGAAGTAGAAGGGGACTTTCTACACTAAAGGCTGGAGGTTTTTGGTCATCACAATTGTCCACTTGGAGTTCGGAGTGAAGGCATTTTTCTTATTTTGCTTATGTGTGTGGTTGTATACCATTGCTAAAACACATAGTAAAATATCCTCCTGGATTGGTATCCCCCATACGTAGGCCGAAGGCCGAACTGGGTCAACATTTCATTTGTGTCTCATTTATTCTTTATGCTTGATTGGTTATCTGTTTATCTATTCCGCTGTGCATGTTAATCTAGTTTGGTTTAATCTGTGTGTTCATTGTGTTAGATAGAACTCATCTGTTTGAACACTGCATAAAGAATACTACTTGCTTGTGCTGAGAACCTAACACTTTTACCAGACATTCCCAAGACTATAAGTAATCACTTTGTTTATTCTGAGCACTCATGGGTCGCCTCTTGTCACACTCCTTCTCTTATTCGTCAGAACAAAGCACATCTCAAACTTCTAGCCCTAAAAATTTAGCTCATTTGGAAAGAACAACCATTGAAGACTTTAACATATCTATCAATGATTGGACTATTCCAAAAGTCTCTAAAACGCGGTTATTGAATAAACCATCCTTTTTGGTATCAAAGCCAAGGGGATTCAAGGATAAACCGGGTGTAAAGGATGATTTTTTGAATCCCTCATACCAATTTGGAAGAAAATAATCTCTTTAAAAAAGATATTTGTTCCGTTGAAAACACGAAAATAATAATAACAACAACAACAATAACAACAACAACAATAATAATAATAATAATAATAATAATAATAATAATAATAATAATAATAATAATAATAATAATAACTACAACAACAACAATAGTGTGCCTGGTAGGCCTAATGAGCCTTTATAAAACATGGCCCGAGTTACTTAGCTAAATATGTAAGCTTTCAAAATAGTTTGTGCTTAGTTTATTTATAAAAAATATATGATCTAGCTTGGCCTAAAGTAGTAGAATAAATCTTAGGGCATTCACAATGGGTGGGTAGCACACCATATACTACCTCTACTTTACCATTACAAAGAAGAGAATGAAAGTAGCAAATAAACTGAAGTAGCACTGTCACTACGTGCAAATGACAACCGTTTCTTTTTCTTTTTTCTTTTTTCTTTTTTGAATATTTTAACGTTTGTTGTATGTTTGTGTCCATACCGATTAGGTTCACATCCTGGCCAGTATATATTGGATATTATTTTGACCCTTGGATCTTATTTTCTATCGAATCAATAGTCTAGATGATATAAGGGTAGTAAAGTAATTTACTATATTTTATTATTTTATTGTGTAGTATAAATAAATATAATTCAAAAGTTGTCTCTACAGCTTTATAGTGTGATGTTATAATAATGAGTAATCATTGCCTAAAATGAAGGACGATTGGATGATAAGACAACCCATTATTAATTAAATTCAAGTGGCATCTATGACTAGACATAATGATATGAATATAAAATACTTCAAGTTATACTACTATACACTTGTAAATAGAATGTTAAATACTTGAAAACAGAATGTTATATAATTGAGAACATATTGTTACACACTTACAAACAGAATGTTACATTCTTGCGAACAAGTAAATGAAACAGAATGTTTAAAACTTACATACAGAATGTTTGACTCTTCTGACAAAATGTCAAGTTATAATATTATTCGCTTTTAAATATAATGTTACACACTTACAAACAGAATGTTACATACTTGCAAACATAATGTTACATGCTTGCACACAGAATGTTATACACTTGAGAAAGAATAGAATGTTGCACACTTGCAAACAGAATGTTACACACTTACAAACAGAATGTTACACACTTGCAAACAGAATGTTACACATTTGAGAACAGAATATTAAATATGATCATGCTTTTATTTTCAGTTCTTTAAGACATACTTCCTTCGTCTCGGTATAATTGTTACGTTTGACTTTTTGACACTATTCACTATTTAAGTTTGATTCAAATTTTTATCATAGTTATGTAAGAAAAAAATATAGTCAATTGAGATCTTGTTAGATTCGTCTAATCTTGTACTTTTAGACAATCAAATTTGTATAATTTTTTATTGTACACAATTTAAGTTATTACCCGTTTAAAATGTGTATTGGCTTACGTGGCGGTGGTTCCGTGACAAAATTAATGAGACGGAGGTAGTAACAATTAGACAGAATGCAAAAGTGAATGAAACATAATGTTTAACACTTACATACACAATGTTTGACTCTTTTGATGTAATATCATATTTTAGTTGTAATTCAACTTCTCCTCACATAAATTTTTTTCTTCTAATTTTTTTAAAGATACGTAAAAACAAATATTAAACTTTAAATTTGGATTTGCTTTATTTTTTGAAGATTATTTTGTAGGAAGAAATTATTGAGAGAAGAATATGTATAGAAAGTAATCATTTCCCTAGTTTCACTTTATTTAGTATTAAAATGTAGAATTACATATTTAACCCTTATTCTAATCTCAACCATTATTTAAGCTGTGATCTAATGGTTAGAATACACTCCAGTATCTACTGGAAAAATAGGTCCCAGCATGGGAACCATTTGGTGTCCATACATGCATGTTTTATTTTTTATTTTATTTTTCTTTAAGTTGTGTTTCTATATAAATTGTGTTAATTTTAATGGTTTAATAAATTAAAATTAACTTAAATATTTAAGACAAATAAGAAATATACCAATATGGAATTTAAAATAAAATTATTACAAAGTATTTTTAAAATAATATAGTAAATTATATATATGAAAATAAAAAAATTAAGAATTTTAAAGAATAGGAATATATATATATATAATTTGATATATTAAAAAATAAGCATAAAAAATAATAAGAATTTTAAATTGTAAATATTGAAAAATAAATAATAAAGTAATGATGGAATATGGGTCCATGCATAGTAGAATTTAGATAGTGCTGTTGTGGAAAAGTTTGATGATATAGATAGTAAAATAGATAAATGCTGATAAGCATAAAAAATAATAAGAATTTTAAATTGTAAATATTGAAAAATAAATAATAAAGTAATGATAAAATATGGGTCCATGCATAGTAGAATTTAGATAGTGCTATTGTGGAAAAGTTTGATGATATAGATAGTAAAATAGATTAATGCTGATATGATACGTGAAAAGAAATGGAGTAGTATTGTTGTGAATGACGTTAGGCTAATGTCCAATGAACTAACCTAAGTATCAAGTCACAAACATATAGCAGTAGTAGCACAAGTGCAATACATTATTGGAAATGGCAGCCTTTTCCCCTCTTCTCCCAACTCCCATGCGAATCTATTACTGCTGCTACTTTGACTGAAATACTAACATCATACTGTTACATTCCTTTTTAATTGTCTTTTTCGAAATAAAAAAATATTCTAAAATAATTATAATTTTACATATTTATCTCATATTTTTCCAATATTATCCTGATATTATCATAAAAGATATTCTTAGAATACTGTGCACTTTCTCTCCACTTCAATTTTATTTTTTATTCTCAAAGAAAACACATAGGAGTAAAAATAGAGTAATACAGAATAATTATTGCAGTCCTTGGTAAACTTGTTTCTTTGAAAAACGACTAGTAATGAGTAAAGGAGTAGTAGTAATTCAATCACCATTTTCCAATGCTTTCTTTCGTTCTTTTTTCACATGTTTGGACATCTTTTGTTGTTCCAAACAACAAGTACATCATCACAACACAACAACATTGCTGTTGTTGTATTACTATATTCTCTTCAGTCTTCTCTCAATATACAATAATAATAATACAATGGCAAAGCCTGTCTGTGTACAGTTCAATGTCCTCCCTCCAGTTTTTTAACATTTTCTTTTGGCCAATGTTGTCGTCTGGAGCCCTGAGCCTCTGTGGATGGAATTCTATAGTTTTTTTCTAAAACATTTTCCATTCATTATTCTTGTAAAGCCTGTAATCAAGATATGCATTTTAGTATGTGCCAACTCCTCTCCTGACTCCTGTATATGCATTCATCAAAGATGGAGTCACGTGCCTACATTGCCCTATTTGAATTTAGCCTGATTTTTAGTACTTAGTATTTTTTTTTCTTGCTATATGATGTGTCATTTCCATTTTAAGAATAAATTCCCAGTCCTCCTCCTGTCATCTGTGTTTTTTTGTCCTCCTTAAGCTTTGCCATTTCATTTACCAGACATTTTGCTTCTAATTCAATCTTACATGCTAATTGTCATGGCTGGTCAGTACTCACTACTCAGACCATCTTTATCCATGGCCTTTGGAAAAAAAGCCAAATATATCCATTTTGTTTCAAAAAAAGCCAAATCTATCCTTTTTTTATTTTATTACCGAAATTATCCTCTACATATGCTAATTATATCCGGAAATATCCTAAATTCACTAATCGTGGAATGGTTGCTGACGTGGCAATAAATTAACTTAAACCCTACACGCTGGATGGGATTTGAAGTGTCTCTCAATTAGGGCTGGGGAAAAATACCGAGTATACCGCATACCGCACATACCGTATCGAAAAAAAGAAATATCGAAATTTTCGGTATACCGTAATTTTCGGTACGGTATCATACCGAAAAAAATTCTCCGTACCGTATAACTTACCGAACTTTACGGTATGAAAAATTTCATACCGTTGTCGTACCGAACATTTCGGTATACCGAAAGTTTCGGTATGAAATATTTTCATACCGTTTCCATACCGACATTCCGGTAAGTTCGGTATATACCGCTATACCGAACATTCAGTATATACCAACATACCGTATCGCGGTATATACCGACATACCGAACATTCACTACATACCGACATACCGGTATTGCGGTATATACCGGCATACCGAACTTTCGCTATATACCAACATACCGATATTACGGTATATAACGGTATCGCGGTATATACCACGCGGTATATACCGATACCGTGGTATATACCAAAGTTCGGTACGGTAGCGATATACCGCGGTATCAAAAAATTTATACCGTTACCGTACCGAAATCTTACTGTACGGTATGATATCATACCGAAAAATTACGGTATACCGAAAATTTCGATATTTTCGGTATTTTTTTGATACGGTATGTGCGGTATGCAGTATATTCGGTATTTTTCCCCAGCCCTAATTGAGACACACTTCAAATTCGATCCAGCGAGTAGGGTTTAAGTTAATTTATTGCCACGTCAGCAGGCATTCCACGATTAGTGAATTTAGGATATTTCCGGATATAATTAGCATATGTAGAGGATAAATTCGGAAATAAAATAGAAAAATGACAGATTTGACTTTTTTTAAAACAAAAAGGATATATTTGGCTTTTTTTCCATGGCCTTTCCACCCCAATTCAACCATACACATCATTATTTAAATTTTTTAAAAAATAAAAAATATGCAATGGTCCCTCCTTCAAGGTCGACCAAAAGAAATATGAGACATCTTGGTCTCTGTTAACCAAGAAATTTTGATTGAACAATATTGAGGATTGTTACAAGGTTTACTGAAGGGAATTACAATAATTTAAGCAAAACTGTAAAAGAAAGAAAAATAATTGCAGAATGGAATAACAAGAATTAAACTAATGAAAAATGCAGGAAGGAAAAATATGAAAGTCCTCTTGGGGGGTTTGTGTTGATGCCCTCTTTCCATGCCTCATCATCTCTTTATATAGAGTGAGACGACACCCTCCTCATGCACTCATTCCTCTCCCATGGCGACTTGCATTAATGAGCCGCCATCTTCCCTTGAATTTCGCCCTGCATGCCGCCGCTATGCATTAATGAGACGCGATGCTGCAGCCCTGCAGATACGTGATCTTGACTTCTGGTTACACCATAGACACCTAGGAGGCGTGGCGGCTTGAGGATACGTCTGGTCGGCAGCCTGGTCACTTCACTGTCGCCCCTGCATTATGGTGCCGGTTCTCCACTGGGTCATTATCCGGATAAATTTTGAATTGGACCGAGCCTTGAAAAATGGATTGGGCCTTTGAAGGTGCGTCCTCTTTTCCGGATATATTTTCACCGACTGGGACTTTGAAGATGTGTCCCTTCTTCCGGATATATCTTCACTGACTTGAAGATGCGCCCTCTCTTCCGGATATATCCTCTAGGCCGCGCGTCTTCTCCTTCGGATATATTTTCACATATTGGGCCGGGCAATTTAGACAAGTGATTTCATTGGGCATTCAACATTGGACTAACAGATATGGGCCTTAATATTTTTGTTGGGTTAACAGATGCCCCCATCGTGCATTTTGTCTGATTAGCATTTTAAGACAAATTTGCGCGCTTGACCTAGGGTTTGGAAGCCCATTAAGGCCCATTAGGGTAAAACTCTAGCCATATAAATACCCTTTTTACTTCAAATTTTTGGCAAGTTGTCATTTTGCTCCATTTTTCATTTTTCCTCTCTTCCTCCTCCTCTTCTCCTTATTCCTCAGCCGGCCGCCGGAGAACCGCCGCCGGGAAGCCGTCGCCGCTGTCGAGATTCCGGCCGCCGCGATCGTCGCTGGACACCGCCTTCTGGGTCAGGCCGCCTGCCTTCTCTTTTCCAAGGTCGCGCGCCACCGCTGCTTCCGGAAGCCGCCGCCGCTGCTGCTCCCGGAGGCCGCCATCTTCGCTCGGAGGCCGCCACCTTCGCCCGGAGAAGCCGCCACTCAACGTGAGGTCGCCGTCACTGCCTTGGCCGCCATCTCTTGGAGGCCGCCACCCTTGGAAGGCCGCCACTGAGCGTGAGAAGCCGCCAGCCTTGTTCCAGAGGAGGCCGCCACCGCCATCCCTTGGCCGCCACTCCTTCTCTGCGTGAGGCCGCCGCTACCTCAAGGAGCCACCATCATCCGTTTGAAGGCCGCCATTCACCAAGAGGCTGCCATCACCGCTTGCCTCGGCCGCCATTCTTCGCCTGGAGGCCGCCACCCTCATCGCAGCACGAGGCCGCCACCCTTTTCCTAGGAGGCCGCCACCACCGGAGCACGAGGCCGCCACCTTCCAGTGAGAGGCCGCCACCTCCCGAGTACGAGGTCGCTACTTGACTTGGCCGTCACCCTTCGCCTGGAGGCCGCCACCACCGGAGACCGCCACTACCCGAAGCTGCCATCTCTTGAGCAAGGCCGCCATCTTCATCTTCCCGGGCCGCCATCTTGCATTATGGACCAGGTCAGTGAGCTATCCTCTATCTTTGTTTTGTTATGCAAAAAATTTTGGTGGAGGCCTATCTCATGGATTGAAATAGTATCATGGATAGAGAACTTAGGATTTTGGCATTCCTGAAGTACATAGTAGATGTGGAACTGAATTTTATGTTGGCCTTGTTTCTCTTGATTTTGCTGAATTCATGCATGTATAGTAATTTCGTGCTTCCTATGTATGTTTGATAACATAGAATCTATTAAGATCACTCATCTTCACTTTATTGTTGTCTATCCTTTCTTGATGAGCATCGCCTAACAAGCCCTTGTTTACGACGCTTAGGGATCCATACTTAACTGTTAGGTTGATCAGAGCTCTTTCTCTAACCTTGCAACTGATTTAGGATCACACTTTGCTTATGACATAGGAGTTAGAGAACTAATGCGATATGGCTTAGAGAATCTACTTTAGGTGTTAGGTTTAACTAGAGCTGTTTCTTTTGGTTTCCCACAACCTACATACATGTATAGGATTTAGTAGACGAGACTATGCCCGTCGCCCCTCATTCGGCTCGGGCCACCACTGATATTCACCCCGAGACATTACTGGCCGCCACCGAGGGGTCTCCAGCAGCCACGGCTCAGGCCGCCGCCTTATCTCCGGCCGCCACTCCATTGCTGGCCGCCAATCAGAGCCATCAGCCGTCATCCTCTTCGGGACAGGCCGCCATTCATTCAACTCGGGTTGTCACCCCCTTGACAGGGTTTGCTGCCTTGTCGTCCCTTGGCATGGCTTTTCAGGTTTGAACGTTTCCTTGGCCTCACCATGTTCAATTCACCCAACATTAGTGGCTCATCCTTGTAACTTCGATATAGGACGTTGCCAGATCTGTTCCTCCCTCAGTCAGTCAGGCCGCCACTGCTGGTGTCCAGACCGTTTCTCAGACCGCCACTCTAGCATCTCCCATCATTCAGGTTTGTCTTGCTTGATATTCTTACTTAGTGTGGCCTTCGTTTGTATCCCTTAACCCTGTGTTGTTTGCTCCGTACAGCGTCCGCTTATTCCGGACTCTAACGATGAGACTATCAATTTCGACCGCCGCCGGGAGTCGGAACTTTTTCTACGGCCGTTTCATAGTACGACTGCACACGCAGATGAGGCGAAAGGATTCTTGTCTTTCCAGTGCCCGATTACTAAGGCCGCATTCACGAGTGCCTTTGTATCCCATACTAAGGCTATTCGGTCTCACCAGTGCGGTATTTCTGCTTCCAGATCAAAGGCCAAAGCTCCTAGGACCGAGGTTGATGATGATAGCAATTTAGGCAAGTATATTTCCTGGGTGAATAGGATGAGTGGACGCGCCTCCGAGTGGGAGCAGTGGGGGATTGATGAGGCTATCACACTATCCACCAAGCCGGTGGTGTTAGATCATCGCTTGATCTACTATCTCATGGGGTTTTGGAACTCCACAGTCAATGCCTTTCTGCTCCCTTGTGCCTTCATTGGTCCTACTCTACTTGACGTCGTGATGATCACGGAACTTCGCGTGGACGGAGCTAAGCTGACACAGTCGGGCTTTGATGATTCTGTCCTTGGTGCGGCCATTTGTCCTTCGGGCAAATTGGCCAAACGATATGTGGCCTATATTGAGCACAACATGACGACTGAGACTTCTCCATCCACGCGGGACAAGCTTGTGGCATTTCTTTTACTGTGGTTCAGTCGATTCATCGTTTGTTCTGGTGCTCTCACTGTCTTAAGCACTGCCCTGCCCTTGGTCCTAGCTATCACGAGTCCTTCTTCCCGGGCTACAGGTTCTTATCTCCTTGGTACCCTATTTAGTGGCATGGCCAAGGTCTCTGACATGTTGGCTGAGGGGCGAGATCCTACTACTACAGCTTCCGGACCGTTCTGGTTTCTACAGCTATGGATTCAGTTGTATTTTCCTCAGCTGTTTTCCGGTGTCTTTCGTCCCAGTCCGAGGGATGTTGCGGAGGGTTTTCCGCTAGGCAGGTGGTTGGCCGCTGAGTCTGTGAGGATTAGCCGGAGGGGCCTTTTGAGACCGGATAGTCTGGAGATTATCCGCTGGTTCTATCATCATCGGCCGACTTATCACGACCTGTATGTGTATGCACCCATTGGATGGTTGCTTTCTGTTCTTGTACGCAAGCTGGATAATCCAGGTCGTATCCATGGGGAGGCTACTTGGAACATCAGCATGAAGCCCCACATGCTTTTGAGTGGAGTGCGAAGGAATGATACTTCTAATCGATTCACAGCCGAGCCATATTGTCCCCAGTTGCTTGCTCGTCAGTTCGGCTGCCATCTTGGACTTCCTCGCAGAGTGAGGTGGTCGGTTCGTCTCACTCGCCGTGAGAGCCTGAGAGAGGCGGGTATTAGGGCTGTGGTGGCTATTTCATCCCGTTTGACGTATTCCAGCTACTTGCCTTTTACTCCGACGGGGTCACTTGCTGCCGGTTTTATGGCGTGGTGGACGCCATATATCACCTCCGTTTTGCCGTCACATGATGTGATTACATCTCGTTTCGGAGGTCCGCAGCATGGTTCGGCCTCTTCGCAGCGTTCCCGTACTCGTGGTGCTGTCGTGTCAGCTCGCACTTCCACATCTCGCGGTGTTACCCGAAAGGCTAAGTCTGTTGCCACTTCTTCATCTCATAAGCGCCGAAGAGGTATGTCGAATCCCTACCATGTCAATATGATTCTTTATACATTGCCTCGGTCTTTTAATGTTGTTTCCTTATCTGCAGTTGACGATGAATCAAGTGATGAGGATGCTCCAGTCGACAATGAGCAGTCCAGCTCTGACGCGGAAGGGTCGGGCTCCGGTGATGACGAGTCTTGCCCTGATGAGGATGATGAGCAGGGCTCCGCGAGTGATGCTGGCGACAGTGATGATGATCACCAAGTAGAGGATGAGCCTATAGATTCCCACCATGATGATGGCCGTGCGGAGACTGCGGATGATGAGGACAGTGCTGATCATGGTCAGGCAGATGATCCTGTTACGGATGTTACTTTGGCCGTCGATTCTCAATATTCGTCCTCTCTTGGTAGACCTTCCGACAATCCTTCCGAGTTGATGGAAGTGTTGTTAGGTCGTGCTAACTATATCATCCTCCATGGTGATGATCCCAAGTATCAGATGACGGATGCCACAGTGACCGGTGTTGACGATTCCTTGCCTACTACCGCTACCCAGGTATGCTTTGCCACTTTTGGGTTCTTTATTCGTATCACATCTTAATATTGTAGTAACATCTTTCTTGACTGCTCAGGCGGACCCACACTCCTCTCGGTCCGATGATCATTCTCCTATGATTGGCTCAGCTGACCATGGGTTGGTCTCACAGGTATTTATTGGTCATGGTCCCTTTCTTCTCCTGTTACTTTGTTTAAGTAAGGTGTTCTAAGGGTAAGTGTCTTTCAGATCCCTGCGGATCATAGAGATGACCATTTCTCTTCACAGACCGCGGGTGGTGCTCCCACGACTAGTCAGAATGGCCCCTCGGTAACCTCTCAGGTATTCATAGATTGCACCCTCATTCTTTCTTTCTTCTTAAGGGCATGTTCTAAGGGTTCCCCTCTCTAGATTCCCATGGGTCAGGCAGATCGTTCTACTACAGTTGTTCATGCTACTTCAGCTGACTCGGCCGCGCTGCCTCCTCAGGTATGCCTCATTCCATCTTTTGTAGTTGTAAGATTTTCTTGGTCATATACTCATGTAAAGTTGTCCTCAGGTACCCATGGCTCCTCTCTCAGTTCCAGTGACCTCTTTATCAGGCCCTCGGGCATCTGCCCCCATTTGCGGAGTCGTCATTTCGTCATGTGAGGCGTTTGACCGCCTTCTGTACACCCATACCGATCTACTCTCTACCGAGGTGGTGTCTGGTCTAGATCGCCTACTGGATGATGTTACTGCAGTTCCCACATTCACCGAGGATGTTGACTTCCTTGACTTTTCAGAGCTCATCTCTGATTTATCTATCGCCTATCCTGCTTTTCGTAGCTCTGCGGATCAGTCTGCCCATGATCTGACCCTGCTTGATGATCTCGAGGCGCGATACCGTGATGTTTGTTCTCAGATAGAGGCCATCCACTCCCAGCACGAGCAATTGTCTGCTGATCGCGGAGTTAAAGAGAGTCGCAGATCCCATCTTAAGGATGTTGTTACGCGGGCAGAGCGCGTTATTGAGGAGGCAGAGCGTATCATTCTGGAGAGGAGGCACATCATCCAGGAGGCCAAGGAGGAGCTTGCTACTTTGGAGCCTGCCTTAGCTGATATTTCCTCCCGAGCTGCTGAGTTGGAGACTACCTATGTTCGTTTAGCCGCAGATGAGCATGATTTATCGGCTGAGTTATCGGGAGTTCGGGCTCGTCGGCTTCGGTTATCCGTTCGTGCTCGTGCTTCGGCTGCTGCACTTCACCGCCTGACGGATATTTTCGGGCGTACTCGTGATCGGTGGGCCCTCATGCGTCGGCGCATATTGGGTGATGGGACGCAGCCTCCCCCTTAGTTTCTAGCACTGCTTTACTTTTCAGTACGCTTTTGGTCAGTCCATCGGCCTTGTGGTGGGTAACTCTTCCTTTTAGGATACTATTGCTACTTTTTGGCCGAGCTTGTGATTGGCCACTTTTGATGCACTTATGTTATTTACTCAGATTCCCAGACTGATGGATAGAACACTTTGAGATATTTTGCATTTATACCCTATTTGTGCTCTTGGCCATCGATGTCCATCAGCTTATATGCACCATTAAGTAATCTCTGTGTGACAATGAATGGTCCTTCCCAATTTGGAGACCATTTGCCTGTTTCACTATCGCGCACCCCCGAGGGTAGTATCACCTTCCATACTAGGTCTCCCTCGCTAAAGGTTTTGCCTCGAACCCTCTTGTCATAATGTCTCGACATCCTCATCTTTTGGCGACAGATGTTTTCCAGAGCCGTAAGCTTGTCGCCATCTGCTGTCTCCAACTCTTGCAACATGGCCTTTTCATACTCAGTTAAGTTTAAGTGATGCTGCTGGGCCACTCTTAGGGAAGGGACTGTGATCTCTAAAGGTAGAATGTCGTCATGACCATATGTCAGGTAGAATGGTGTGAAGCCAGTTGCTGCAGATTTGGAGTTTCTGTAAGCCCATATGACCTCAGACAAAGCCTCATGCCATTTCCTTGGTTTCTCACCTACTGCCTTCTTGATCATACCTATCAAGATCTTATTGGTGGCCTCAGCTTGACCATTTGCTTGGGGGTAGTAGGGAGTGGAATGATATATGTGAATCCCAAACTGTTTAGCAAAAGCTAAAAACTTCTCACCAATGAACACAGTGCCTTGATCAGCGGTGATTGTTTGGGGGATTCCAAATCGATGTATGAGCTCAGTCACGAACTTAATTACATCGTTTTGGTCAATCTTCCTGATTGGCCACGCTTCTACCCATTTGGTGAAGTAATCAGTGGCCCTAGTATGAATGTGTGATTCTTAGATGATGGTGGATGAATTTTCCCGATGATGTCCATCCCCCAGCCACGAAATGGCCAAGGCTTGATGACTGTGTGTAACTTCCTCCGCCGGTACTCTTTGAATCGGCCCATGTTTTTGGCAAGCCTCGCACCCTCGAGCGTAGATGATGTATTCCTCCATGATATTCGGCCAAAAATATCCATGGCGGTGGATACTCCACCTCATGCTAGGCCCTGCCCGATGAGAGCCGCAAATTCCCTCATGAACTTCTCCCATCACCAACTTTGCGTCTTCGGGTCCTATGCACTTGAGTAGTAATCCATCGACCGCCCTTCGGAATAATTTGCCATCAACTAGTGTGTACCGCAAAGCTTTAACCTTTAGAGCACTATCTCCTCCAGATGATGGGTTTTCAAGATATCGTATGATCTCGGTCCTCCAATCATCATTCGGACTTTGAAGTTGGATTGCTCGTTGGTCCTCAGGCTCACTTGTGATGGTGGCGATGTGTGGTGCCCCCCTAGGGCAACCAGTCTGCCAGCCCGAAGCAAGTTGAGCGACCTCGTTAGCCTCTTGATTTTGGCTCCTAGGCACATGTGTGATGGTGGCGTCCGAAAACTTGCCCAGTAGCTCTAGTGCTATCTCATAACACTTAATCAATCTAGGACTCCTGCATTCATATTCTCCTATTAACTGCTTCGGGATGACTTGGGAATCTCCAAAAATTGTAATGGATTTCTCACCCTTCAGCAATGTTGTCTCGAGGCCAAATATCAGAGCTTCGTACTCCGCTTGATTGTTGGTGGTGCCAGGCTCTAACTCTCGAGCAAGATTCCAATGTTCTCCACGAGGACTAGTAATCGTAATACCGGCTCCTGAACCGCTGCTTGCACAAGATCCATCAAAAGTTAGTTCCCAAGGTTCGAACCCTATAAAGGACGCTTCTTTGGGATCCTATGGCAATATCGACGAAGGATGTTGAGCTATAAAATCAGCCAAGGCTTGTCCCTTGACTGCCTTTTGGGGAATGTGTACCAGGGTAAAGGGACTAATCTTCATAGCCCACTTAGCTTGTCGGCCCTTCAATGCCAGCTTGTGCAAGAGTGTCCTTACCAAGTCAAAGGGAGCTACTAGATGAACTGTTCTTGGCAGCATGTAGTGTTCCAACTTGTTGCAGGAGTATACTAGGGTGTAGCACAATTTTTCTAATGCGGTATATCTCACCTTTGGCCCTTTCAGAGTCTTGCTAAGGTAATAGATAGCTCTCTCCTTGTCGTCTTCATCATCCTGTGCAAGCAGGCAACCGATAGATTCTTCAGCGGCGGATACGTATAGTTTCAAAGGTACTCCAGGCCTTGGCGGCACTAATACTGGAGGGTTGACCAACGCTCTTTTTATTTCTTCAAAGGCCGCCTGATGCTCAGCCGTCCACATGAACTTCCCGTTCTTTCTTCCTTTAAGTAAGGTAGTGAGCGCTTTCATCTTTCCTGCGGCATTGGCAATGAACCTCCTTAAGAAATTGATTTTACCAATTAGTGATTGCAGCTCTTTGAGATTGGATGGTGCACGGGCTTCCAATATTGGCCTTAGCTTTATTTTGGTCTACCTCAATGCCCCTCTCGTGCACCAGGAAACCTAAGAAGTTCCCTGCCGCCACTCCGAAGGCACACTTAGCTGGATTAATTTTCAACCCATGTTGCCTCATTCGGATGAAGGCACCTTCAAGGTGAGCCAAGTGTTGATCAAATTCGCATGATTTCACAACTATGTCATCAATGTAAACTTCAAGTATATGGCCAATTAAATCATGAAAAATCATGTTCATGGCCCTTTGGTATGTTGCCCCAGCATTTTTCAATCCGAAAGGCATGACTACCCATTCAAAAATGCCGACTGGCCCTAGGCAACGAAAGGCTATTTTATGTACATCGTCTTCAGAAATGAAGATTTGGTTGTATCCAGAATAACCATCCATTAAAGATAAAAACTTGTGGCCAGCGGCCGCATCAACGAGTATATCGGCCATAGGCATCACATATTCATCCTTGGGAGTTGCCAAGTTTAGATTCCTAAAGTCTATACAGACTCTCAATTGACCGTTCTTCTTTATAGCAGGTACAATATTTGCAAGCCATTCTATATAACGACAAGTTCTAATGTAACCTGCTCTAAGAAGTTTCTCAACCTCGGCCTTTATTTTTGGGATGGTGTCTGGGTCGAACCGTCTTGGCGGCTGCTTATGAGGTCTGAATTCTGGATGAGTTGGCAACTTATGTTCCACTAGATCTTTTGATAGTCCTGGCATGTCTGTGTATTGCCATGCAAAGCAATCCTTATATTTATGAATCAGCTCCACCAGTTGGTGCCGCTTTTCCTCCGGTAATGACGCACTTATCTTGGTCAACTTTGGCTCTGCCTCTGTCCCGAGGTTGATGTCTACAAGTGGTTCATTGGCTTCCGGACTAGGCAACGTCCGCTTCACAGGAGATGGCCACTCAGATGGCCGAATGTCAGTTTGTTTTTTGGACTTGATTTCGGCACCCATCATTATTTCAATGTTGGCGAGCCGCTGCAACAAGTCTTTATAAATGTCGTAGCTGTTCATCATGCAGAGTTTGATGCTTCATGTCGGCTATCTACAGAACGTAACTTGAAGCCGCTTGTTGTGAAGTCAATGGATTCTAGATCCATATCCATACCAATTAAAGCTGATGCAGGTTGGATGTCTTCTAAGTAGAAGATCGCCTCATCATTGTTGGCGTCCTATCCTGCAAAGGGTTGAGGATCCGCCTCTACCAATTCTATCTGGTCACCATCCCAAATGAGTAACTGTTGGTGCAAAGTAGAGGGAACACATTGTGCCATGTGGATCCAGTCACGTCCCAATAACGCCGAGTAACAAGTCTTTGATTTCACCACAAAGAAGGCCACCTTGATGGTCTTGGAACCGATAGTGACATCTGTCGTTATGAATCCGGCAGGTTGAGTTGCTTCTCCCACAAAACTGCACATTCTGACCCTGGTGGGGATCAGGTCTTTCTCACTCTTCCCAATCTTCCTCAGAGTCGACAAAGGCATTACATTTGCCGCTGCTCCGTTGTCAACGAACACCCTGCTTACAGGACGTCCATCAATGTGGGCCTTGACATACAAGGGTGTCAGTTGCCTTGTCTGGGCCACCTCGGGTTTGGCAAACTGTGCCAAAGACAAATTTGAAGCATCATTCTGGCCGCAAAGTTCTTGTGTAGGAGGCACATCCCGGGTTGGATGAGACAATTCTGCTATCATTTCATCCATTTTTTCTATGAGCCTAGCGAATGATGGCTCTTCCTAATCCCAAATCTCGGATTTGGCATCGCTTATATATTCATCAGGCGCTAACCCGATGACCTGCATGGGCACGGAAGGGTCCGCCGACTCTTCTTCCTGCTCTTTCTTATGATCTGCATCCCCAAGCTCTTTATCCAATTTTTTCCAGAATTCTGTACTGTCAAAATCTTCCTCAAGATCCATGCCCTCTAAATCACCGTCGTACTCTTCATTAATGTTGAGGTCAACATCATCCCATACACCATCTTCATACCCTTCATCAATGCCAAGATTCATATCATCCAGCGTGCCATCTTCCTCAGTCATGATACCTAAGACACCAATCCCCACCTTAGGTTCATTGAGATTGGCTTCCGCAGCCACTCCCACTTCTGTAGAGGTAATGGCCCCAAAAGTCACCTGTTGTGCTTCATTGGCTAATTTTGTTTCGGATGGGACTTCTGGCTTCTTTTGGGATTCCAACGCCTTACAGTAAGCTGTGAATCCTTTGAAACTATGTGGTTCACTCCCGAGTTCATCGGCCACCTGGGCCGCCAAATATGTCATGTACTTCATAACCACACTAGCCATGGCCATGTTTGAAGGAGTCATATCCATGTTGTCTAACTTCTCAATGAACTTTTGTCCCACAGACTTAACCTTACTTTCTTGATCACCAGACTCGGTAGCTACAGCTTTACCTTTGTCTTTAGAAACTGATGGTTTAGTCTGAAGAAGATCAGCTTTGGTTACCCTAGGCCTTGGTGATGGTATCCGAGGCTTTCGTTCCACCCACTGCAACCTCTCTCGCACTGGCCTCCTGGTAGTAGAAGGTGCTGGCGGCTGCAACCTCTCCTTCACTTGTCTCCTGGTAGAAGGTGATGGCGGTTGTAGCCTCTCTCGCATTGGCCTTCTGGTAGAAGGTGATGGCAGCTGCAGCCTTTCCCGCATTGGCCTTATGGTAGAAGGTGGTGGTGGTTGAGGTGGTCTTCTTGAGTCCTCGTGCATCTTTCCCTGATGAGGTATTATGGGCGAGTTAGGTTCCCTAGCCGACAACCATCCCCCGTACCACGTACCTTCTGGTGAAGGACTTTCCGCTGTTCGGAGGTTTCTCCCCTGAAGCAAGTCGGTTGTACTGGCTTCCGAGGCTTGGAAGACTCCAACTTATGGATCCGAGCTTCCCATTGCCGCATCTCCTCGGCATACTGTCTCTGAGCCCGCCTAAATTGACTTCTAGTCATGGATGGCGGCTTCTTTTGAGCAACTCTGCTCTGAGCCCGATTCCTCATCCACCTTTCAGCCTCAACAGGATGCTCGGGATGCCTCATCAAAGTTGGGACCACCTCTACACCATGCCTATAATCATGGGTAATAGGTGGGTGTTTCCCGTTCTCATGGATCTCTACTGCATGCTTAGGGATCTCAACCCTCAAAGTCGGATTCTGCTTCTTTTTATGTTCTTGTTTTTCTGCTTCTAGGACTTTCTTGAAATCTTCCTTCGACATGTTCTTAAATCTTGGTCGTTTACAATACAACTCTTTTCTTTTTTCATGATCAGATTCATCAGATAACAAATCTACATCATTCTCGTCGAACTCAATATGTTCTTTTCCTTTATCAGTCCGGCTATTGGAGCTGCTATCTT
This sequence comes from Hygrophila difformis, assembly GCA_030278955.1. Taxonomy (NCBI): domain Eukaryota; kingdom Viridiplantae; phylum Streptophyta; class Magnoliopsida; order Lamiales; family Acanthaceae; genus Hygrophila; species Hygrophila difformis. The sequence continues at coordinate 38,231,564 of JAOANR010000007.1, read as the reverse complement.
CTGGATTTGGTAAGAGTCCAGAAGCACCAATTGGAAGTTGAGGGAACGGGTCTAAATCCACCTTCATACCTGCAATTTTCAGACGTCCCTCTTTTATTTTGTTGAGTAAACGAATTATGCCACTTACAAAAAGATCGGCCTCAAATATTCTCATCCGTAGGTAATCTCTGCCCCTCAGGAAGCTTAATCACACCATCTTTGAGTAGGGCATCGAACACTTGATCCGCTTTGCCCATGTCAAAGAGGTCTTCCTCAGGCTTATACTTAGCCTCTCTTTGTTTTGGCGGCTTAAGAGCTGCACATGTATGTGGTTTGGCTGTCTGAACTAGTTCTGCAACAGCACCTCTACAGGTTCGTCCTCCTCATCACTGAGTCTCACCTCTTCGAAATGGACTCGACGCATGGGACGCCTCTCTTCCTGCTCCCCCAGGAATTTTTCCACGCGGGCCGCTCTTTCGGCCAGCTGGGCAAGGTCAGTTGCATCCTGCACAATTAAATATTCTTTTAATTTCGTTAACATGTTAGCCACTGCTATATTGGCTATTTCTTTATCCGGAATTGCTATAGTACATCAGCCTTTAAGGCGCTGCAATCTGTTAATAAAAGCACTTACCGTCTCATCGGCAAATTGTTTAGCGTTAGTGAGATCTGCAAGACTAACCTGTGACAGGGGAGTATAGAACCTGTCATGAAACGCCCGCTCGAGATCAGCCCAATTCTGAATTGAATTAGGCCGCAAGGAAGCAAACCAAGCAAAGGCGGGTCCAGTCAGAGATGAGCTAAACAGTCTTAACTTCAGCCAATCGTTGGCCGCTGCTTCGCCACATTGAGCAGTAAACCTGCCCACATGTTCTACTGTGGATTTGCCGTTGTCTCCCGAAAATATGGTGAACTCGGGCATTTTGAAGCCTCTAGGGTAGGGCTACATAGTGTCTACCCATTCAGGGTATGGTTTCCTGTATGTGGGCCGCTCCATCGGCCTCAATTGAATCCCGAAGTGCTGTTGCATCATATCTGCCAACAAGTCGGGTGACACCACGGACACCTGTATAGAAGGCATGGCGGCTGGGAAAGGGTTGGCAGCCTGATGCTGCATGGCGGTCGGGTATGGACTGGCGGCCTGATGCTGCATGGCGGCCGGGTGTGAACTGGTGGCCTGATGCTGCATGGCGGCCGAATGTGGACTGGCGGCCAGGTGTGGACTGGCGGCCAGGTGTGGACCGGCGGCCTGATGCTGCATGGCCAGGTGTGGACTGGCGGCCTGATGTTGTATGGCGGCCGGATGTGGACTTGCGGCCTGATGCTGCATGGCGGCCAGGTGCGGACTGGCGGCCTGATGCTGCATGGCGGCCAGGTGTGGACTGGCAGCCAAAGGTGGACTGGCGGCCTGATGTTGCATGGTGGCCTGAGGCATGTTGGCAACCGGAGGCATGTTGGCGACCTGATGTTGCATGTGTCCTCCTCCTCCAGCACCTAGAGTAGGGATGGAGGCCGGTGGGATGGGCGCCGCCACTCCAAATGGTTGTGCCGTCGACTGGTATGGTGCCATGCCGGGAATCGTTGGTACAGCGCTAGATGCCATCAAGTATCCTGATGAAGCATACATCATGGGAGGTGGTGCTCCAAACTCAGAGAGTGATGGCTGGCCAAAAGTTGTCCCCCAAGTCCTCTGTAGGCCGTCATACGGTCCTGTGACGCTTGGTGACATATTCATGCCATTTGCAGGGATAGATCCCTCTTGTGAAGTACGCAGGGATCCACATATCCTGTCGGTTTGATCGGCCATGGCAGGCCGCAATACATCCATAAGGTGCCTCGTAAGTAAAGCCATGAATTCAGCCATCGATTCAGTCATCGATAGCCGCATTTGTTCCGAAAGGGTTGGGACTTGCATCATCCCTTGCGGTGGTTGAGAGGTAGTCGCCGTATTATCGACGTTCTCAGATGATGTTCTTACTGGAGTTTCTTCATGCAGCGACATTTCTCCAAATCTTTATGTTAAGTCCCTTACTACTCGTCCAGATCTAAGTAGCATACACTTCTAAGCGGATATGGCTTCCACTTCGTGTCCCACTGGGCGTGCCAATTTGTTAACCAAGAAATTTTTTATTGAACAATATTGAGGATTGTTACAAGGTTTACTGAACGGAATTACAATAATTTAAGCAAAACTGTAAAAGAAAGAAAAATAATTGCAGAATGGAATAACAAGAATTAAACTAATGAAAAATGCAGGAAGGAAAAATATGAAAGTCCTCTTGGGGGGTTTGTGTTGATGCCCTCTTTCCATGCCTCCTCATCTCTTTATATAGAGTGAGACGACACCCTCCTCATGCACTCATTCCTCTCCCATGGCGCCCTGCATTAATGAGCCGCCATCTTCCCTTGAATTTCGCCCTGCATGCCGCCGCCATGCATTAATGAGACGCGATGCTGCAGCCCTGCAGATACGTGATCTTGACTTCCGGTTACACCATAGACACCTAGGAGGCGTGGCGGCTTGAGGATACGTCTGGTCGGCGGCCTGGTCACTTCACTGTCGCCCCTGCATTATGGTGCTGGTTCTCCACTGGGTCATTATCCGGATAAATTTTGAATTGGACCGAGCCTTGATAAATGGATTGGGCCTTTGAAGGTGCGTCCTCTTTTCCGGATATATTTTCACCGACTGGGACTTTGAAGATGTGTCCCTTCTTCCGGATATATCTTCACTGACTTGAAGATGCGCCCTCTCTTCCGGATATATCCTCTGGGCCACGCGTCTTCTCCTCCGGATATATTTTCACATATTGGGCCGGGCAATTTAGACAAGTGATTTCATTGGGCCTTCAACATATATGGGCCTTAATATTTTTGTTGGGTTAACAATCTCATCTCCTTTGGCCAATGGGATGGGGACATTTGTCCCATTCCCATTGGTCAATTAAAATTTTAAAACAATTCCATTAAAATTATTGTATTTTTTATAATTTAAAATAAAAATAAATAAAAAATATACCATATTTTTTAATTCTTCATTCTCTACAAATAGAGACCACTCTTGCTATATATTTTTTTAAATACATAATATATCAATTTTGATATATTTAACCCATTTTAAATTTATATAAATAAAAAATAAATAAAAAAATATATTAGTATTTTAGATTTTTTATTCTTTATAAATAAGATAAATGTTTTATATATATTTTTACCAACAGCAGTTGGCTTGAGTGGATGGGGGCTCTAGTTGCTTAAGCAAGGTCTCGGGTTCGAGCCTTGTGTATGCAAAAAATTGCTTTGAGAGAGGCGCCCTTAATTGCCCTTGCAGATCCTCGAGGGATTAGTCCTGGGTCCAATGTGACTTGGGGATACCCTGGTATTCACCTAAAAAAATGTTTTATATATTTTTGACCTATTAATTTTTTTATATTTCAATATAATTTAAAATTGTCTAATTAAAATAATTATATACTACCTCCGTCTCAATATTTTTGTCACGGACCCATCCTGCACGTATGCCAATACACATTTTTAACGAGTAATAACTTAAATTGTGTACAATAAAAAATTATAAAAATTTGATTGTCTAAAAGTACAAGATTAGACGAATCTAACAAGATCTCAATTGACTATATTTTTTCTTACATAACTATGATAAAAATTTGAATCAAACTTAAACAGTGAATAGTGTCAAAAAGTCAAACGTAACAATTATACCGAGACGGAGGAAGTATAATATTGTGGTTGGATGGTTGGGTGGTTATTGATAAATTATATAAAATTTGGATGGTTGGGTTGGGATGAATATTGATGAGGTGGATGAGAGAGAAATTAATAAAATAATGAGATGGTTGGATGGTTGGGGTGATTATGATTAAAGATAGTCTCAGTGCCATGTGTGGATGAGTGGATCCTAAGCTACTTATTTATGCCGACGAACGAACGTGGTCCGTCGAGATCTCATTCACCGCCGATTGGATCCAGAGGCTAGTATCCCCCCAATCCATCCCACATATCACGCGATTGAACCCCCTCCTCCTCCTCCTTTGGCATAAGGGGCAATGAAGACCAAATCTCAGGCGACTAGCCTACTGCCTACCTATTATATATGGTCCCTCAACATCTCATTCACCGCCTACTGAAGAACTCAGAATGAAGTCCAAACTATAGAGAGAGAGAGGTCTGTAGATCATGTATACCAATTCATCATCTCAGACATCAAGCAATGTTGTCACTTTTCGTGAGTTGTTGAGTCTGGATGTCAAACCCCTGACCGACCTCCTTTAACATAAGTTGCAATAAAAGCACCCAATAAAAGCTGTAGCTAATGAATTACTACTATTTACTACTAATTCTCATTTATTTTTGTTTTGGGGAAGTATTTCTCATTTATTCGATTTACGTTTTGATCAGCCAAAAAATAAAAAATAAATCAAAGACATGTAGCTACCAACACAAAGTGAGGTTCGAATTGATAGTATCATAATTACTTCACTAATCAACTACACACACGATTATACAAACTTTTTTTTTTTTTTTTTTATCTGTAGTGTAGTAGTAGATATACTGCTGAATAATTGTATACAGTATTTTTTTAAAATAATGACAAGCTAGGTTCATGGCTTGGCAAATTATCAAAATGCTAAAACATAATTAAAATACTAGCATTACCAAATTTAAAGTTATGAAATAAAAAAGGGAAAAAGAAAAAAGGATTTACAGACTGGAAACATGCCTTGGAAACAAAACTACTACTACGATGACTCTAGACTCCAGAGATTCCCCACTTTTACCCTACTTTTCTGCCACCTCATCATCCTATTTCCGGCTCGGCTTGCTCAGAAGCCGACTCCAGCCGCGCCGACTCCCATAGCCGCACTCCTGTGCGCCTCCATCTTCCGCATTGAATTCTTCCAACAACACGACTCCGCCATAGGCATCAGCTTGGTCGCCGCCGTCCTCATCGGCTCCGATTTGCATCTCGTCAGCACGAACGGCTCGTACCCCACCGCGTTCACCAGTTTCTGCTCAATCATTGTAGCCATCGACGAGCACGACGACCTTGGCTGGGCATGGGCACTAGGGTTCGGCTTTGCCTTGGAATCGATGCTGGCTCTCCTCTTGACCGGCTCGTGATCGCAGCCGCCGCCGGCCTTGGCGGACTTGCGGGGCCGCTCCGGCAACCACCGGATGAAGTCGGTGCTGCAAACCCATGTCTCCTTGGAAACCTCCATGGAAAGCTTAGGCTCGCACATCATTAACAGCAAGCATTCTGGCAAAACTGGTTTATTTCCTTGCTCTTTCTTAATAACTTGAGCGTTGATCGCGTATTTGGGATTTTCAGGGTTGTTTGATTCTGTCTCTGCCGGCGGCGGCGGCGGCGTTCCTGATTGTTCCCCTTCTTTTTCTTTTTCTTCTTCCTCTTCTTCTGCTGCTTCTGATTTTTCTCCTTTGTCGTTGGATTCCTCTAATTTTTCTCCATCATCGTTTACAAAGGTTGAAGCTTTATCGAGGTCTTCTGCGACATTGGTTTGGTTTTCTTCCGTTTCTTCATTTTCTTTCTCAATTGCAGGTTCTTCATCTTCTTGAAGTGGTTGATCGCTTTCGATTTCTTCATCTGAGGATAAGGATTGAGTTGAATGGCAAATTGGGGCATGTTCAACTTGTTCATCATCTTCTTCGAAGGAGCAATCTTGATACGGCTCTTGTACATTTTCTTGGTCCAGAAGTTCTTCAAAAGAGGACATGTTAGACTCCACTTCTACCTCATCTCCTTCACCTTCTCCTCCTCGTGAAAATGCCTTATCCACAAACCCTACAACACATTCTTGGTTCAAATCCTCTTCTAGTTCAACAATTTCCTCCTCACTGCTAATTACTAATTCTTCTGCAGGCTGTGTTTCATCTTCTTCTGGTCCCCCTCTCTCTATTTCTAGGGCAGCTTCTCCTCCTCCCTCCAGAATATCGTCTTCTTCAACAATGGATTCTTCCACTGGTCCATCCCTAATTTCACATTGGCCTAATTCCAGTACCTGGTGGTCTTCGACATTCTCCTCCTCTTCTTCTTCTTCTTCATCTGCTTCTTCTAGAATCCCCTCCTTGTCATCATTCTCGGGCGCGGCGGCGCGTGCATCCCAGCTGAATCTTTGGGCAAGATCAGCCATTTTCATGGGATCAGATCTGCATCTCATCAATAAAAGAGCATTCTTTGGAGGTATACAAATGCTCACCCTTGCCGCTTCCTCTCCCCTCTCCTCCAAGCTCTGCCCTTTAACTTCGATTCTGTCGTCCTTAACTTCAATGTCCTCAAAAACGTGCCTCCTCGAACTCCTCATTGACGATAACCTCTCCTCCTCCTTCTCATCGCCGCCGCCCAACACCAGCTCAATCTCCCTCCTCTTGCCCCCTTCACCGTCGTTCACAGACACCAACCATCTGGCGAACACGGCTCCACAACCTCCACTCTCGTTCCCCGTGGATCCGTTGTGCTGCTTTTCCTCTCCCTTGTTGTCCCTTTCCTCCGTCGAGAAACACGAGCTCTTACACGGGAACAAGCAGCTGAATGAAACTGGCAAATGCACCCATCTCTGATTCCTATTATCCTGTGGCGGCGGCGGATAATTCCTCCTGTTATTATCTTCGTCGGCGCAGCAGCTCCCCTGTTCAATCTTCCGAAAACTGACTTCGCCGCTCCGCCTCCTGGAAAGGCTCCGGGTTTGCTTCATTTTCTTCTTGGTCTTGACCCGAACCTGGCCGATGCAGGTGACCTTGGGCGAAGAGGGTTCCGGATTGTCAAAAGCGCAGCCCCGCTTCTTGCCGGTGGTGGTGTTGAAGAAAGGGGAAGCCTGGCCGGTGGCCCTGAGGCTGCCATTGGTGCGGAGGCGGCGGCTGAGGGAAGAGGGGAGGGAAACAGGGCCGGCAGAGTTGTCGCGGGCAGCAGCCCGGGCAGGGCTGAGAATGGATTTGGAGAGCTTCATGGAAGAGGAAGAGGAGAGGCGGGAAGTGAAGCAAATAAAAAGGTCAGTGGCGGCAGCAGAAGGCGTGGTGGTGGTGGTGGTGGTGGTGCCAGACCCAGTGCGGAAATGGGGTCTATCTCTATCCATGTCCATTTGTGGTTCAATTGAGAGGAGGGGAATGGAGTGAGAGAGAGTTTTGTCTTTATTTTTGTGTGTTTTTTCACTGGGAGATTGTTGTTGGGGACATTTTACATTGTTGGATGGTAAAAACAGAAGAATAGTGAGCAGAAGAAAGATCAGGGCTAAAGAGGTGAGTGATGATGGGTGGAATGGGCAATGAGAAGGGTTATGGCCCTGTGGGGGGGTGGGGGGGAGTGACAGTGCGTCAGTGCTGCGTGTGTTTCCAGTAAAAGGGTTAAAAGAGAAGGGAGAAGGTTTTTTTTTTTTTTTTTTTTTTTTTTTTTTTTTTTTTTGGGGGGGGGTGGGGGGTGGCTGTGGGGGTGATGTGATTATGTATGGTTTTGTCAGCTTGTGGGGATGCTCATGTGACTTATCACATGTGGTGTCAACTCACTCACTACTACTGTACCCTTAACGGCTTCAATTTTGGCTAGGCTAATTAATGGCTATTCATAGTTCGTTCGTTCATTCATTAATTAATTACTAATTACTTGCTGTAATAATTAATTAATTGTGGGGAAAATAAATGAATTGTTGTGAATAGGGATGTAAACGAGCGGATCCGAGCCCGAATGTAGTAAGCTCGGCTTGAGCTCATAAGAATTTAAGCCGAGCTTTGACCGAGCCGAGCGTTGACTGAGCTACTTCGAGCCGAGTGTTGACCGAGCTTTGACCGAGTCGAGCCGAGCTCGAACTAGTATAATTCATTCTTACATTAAAAGAAATTATATTTAATATATTATATATATTTAATTGTATTTAATTTAAACTACACATTTAAATAATTTTAAAAATATATAGTTAATTAATAATATATTTTTAATTTAAAATTAAAAGATATAAACAATAATAATAATAATACTATACTTTTAATATTTTATATAATTTCTATATTTAATAATAAATAAATACATGTATAAAAATAAATCAAGCCTATTATCGAGTTTTCGAGCCGAATAGTGGTTGACTCGGCTTGAGATCATGTGTATTACGAGCCGAGCTCGAGCTCGAACCGAGTCATTTCGAGTCGAGCTTCAACCGAATTTTTACTGAGCCAAGCTCGAACAATTCACGGGCCTATCAGTATCATTTACAGTTGTGAACTCTGGACTGTGGTGGTGTGGAATGTGGAATTCTGGAGAGTACAAGAGTGCTTACACGATACTAGTACTAGTGTACTAACAACTATGTTAGGAGGAGGGGTAAGAAAATTACAAAGATAGCCTGGACAGTACAAGGTCCGAGAAAGGCACTTTTGTTTAGTAGTAGTAGTAGCTAGCACACTTGGCTTTTTTGCTTTTCGTTTCATGGGAAATGAGGATATCCATCCTTTCTAGTTTCTAGCATGGTGAAGTGGTAGTAGTAGTAAAGTTTTAAATATCGGTTTCGGTATCTATATCGGACATATAAATTTAGGGAAATTTTTCATAATTTCGGGGGAAATTTCGAAGATATTTGTAATTTTTTTAGAAAACTAATTTGAGTTTCTGATATGATGAAAATGAAGATATTTCAAAATTCCTCATCTCTGTTGCTATATAAATTAGTAATACGCTAACAATACTCATTTAATTATATAATATGCTAGTACTATTATTGATATCATGCACCATGTTAATTGATAAAAGACTTACAATTGATAAACAAGTAAATTGGATGACATCATCAATATGGGTTGAAACATAAATTTTAATTTCTAAGTTTTTTTAAAAAAATATATTTTTAAAATTTAGGAAAAAGATATTTTTTAAAAAAAATTTTGGGAATTTTCGGTCAAATTTCGGGCGAAATTTCGATGGAAATTTTGCAAAAAAAATATTGCATGTGAAATTTCGCTTCGGGTGTCTCGAAACTCGAATTTCGAAATTTCGGAAATTTTGGGGATATTTAAAACAATGGTAGTAGTAGTAGTAGTACTTTTATAAGTATCTTGTTTTATGCAATCTCCTTAATTTATCAATTTCTCATAGCTATGTTAATGTAACGGGAACAAATAAGTTATCGTTCTTGTGCTGAACCTCCATAATTATGTTCTGTGACAGTAGTACTTCCTCCGTTTTGAAATAACAGCTCCATTTCTATTTTTTACGCATTTCAATATATATCTTTAATCTTTAATAACTCAAATTATTTATAATAAAAAATTACAAAAATTTGATATTTTAAAACTACGTCATTAGACGAATCCAACAAGATCTCACTCGACTATGTTTTATTATATACTCACTCCATTTTCTAAAAATTAAAATTGACCCACAGTGCACGTAGTCCAATGCACGTTTTAAACCATTAATAACTCAAGTTCGGGACAAGTAAAAATTTAAAAGTCTGATATTTAAAAACTATTCGACGAGACGAATCTAACATGATCTCAGTTAACTATATCTTAACTTGTATAACTATGATAAAACTTAAAATCAAAGTGCGTGTGTGAACAGTATCCAATTTCCAAATGTTACAATATTTCAAAAACAGAGGGAGTACAACTGTACTAAAAAGTTAAATCAAAGTTACTCAATCAATAGTAAATACTATTTAAATGGTTCAATTAAAACAAAACAGAGGTAGTACATTTTAAAGGGGTAATGTTAGCATGCAGAATACCCATTTTCTGTAGGTCCAGAAGTTGCTAAAAGATAATTTATTATGTGCTAACCGGATATTCTTGCAATCATTTCCAATTAAGAGATACTATTAATTTGGGTAATGTGATATTTTGTTTCCATAATGCATAACCGATGGTTTTGGTATATTTATTACTGCAATAATTTTACAAATTAGCATGAACGTTTTCTACTTACTCATTACACAAAAAACCTAATTTGGATTGCTCTATCTGGATTCATCACCGTAAAGCATGTGACGGTGCCATTGTCAAATATCATTTATTCTGTAGCGAAGAATACAAAATTACATACGATAAAATCATATATTAGCACTGAATCCAACGAATAACAACATTAATTGTATATTAGACCATCACATATCATTAGATGTTCAATTCGTTAGCAAAATCAATGAATAAATAATCAGTTATACATATAATGAAAATATAAAATATACTCCAATATAAATTAACCATTTTAAGGGTCTGTTCTGCACGCAGCTTTTGTGAGCTTTTGGTAGCTTTAGCTTTTATTTTAAAACAAAAGCTCCGTTCTGCACACTAGCTTTTAGGAGCTTATGGGAGCTTTTGGAAGCTTCTTTTTAGAAGCTACTTGTAGTAGCTTTAAAAAATAAGCTCCTAGCTTATTGTTGAGCAATTACAATTTTATCCCAATAACTAACTAATTACCCAATAGTCTACATTAATGTTTGTCCTTTTATGTCATTTCATACATTTTTTGGCAGCTACAGCTAGTTGTACAAAACACTTAAATAAAACTGACAGCTACAGCTCCCACAGCTCCCTACAGCTTTAGCTCCCTACAGCTCCAGCTCGCAGCTACAACTCACAGCTACAGCTCTGCATGCAGAACAGACCCTAAGTGTTATGATATCAATACATGATCGGAAGGTACATAAATCAACAAATAATTGGACATTCTTTGTTATTTTCTACCAAAAAAGAAATACAGGCATCAAATGCAACATTTATACCACAACATAGCTTATATAAACATTACATCAGCACATAACACTAATTATACATTGTACCATTACATAGCATTAATTATACAGTATATCAGCACATAGCACTTCCTATGTTATTTTCTAGCAAATATCACTATTTATACTTTAAATAAGCACATATCATTGGTGAAACGATTTAATAGTACATATAATTATAATAATTAGCACAGGTCCAAAATCAAGGACGGCACACCCTTTTGAGTTTTTTCCCTTTGTGGACAACCAATTCACATATCACTAACTATCACTTTATTTATACCACCACATAGCTTAGGAACCGGTGCTAATAACCGTCATCTCCAGTAACCTCAATATCCATCTGATCTGTCCATCTCAGAGACTGCAACAGAAACTTCAACCTTTTCCAGTCAACTAACCCCACACCAGGAGCACACCACTTCAATCTATCACGTATGTCCTCGCAAAAATCATCATTCCCTTCAAGCATCTCCTTTGTAATTAAGTCTTTACCGTGACCATGGGGCAACCCAAAAACCGCAGCAACCCTCTCTAGTGTAACCTTCAAGGTTCTCCCATCAACCAATCGAAAACACTTAGCTTTGGCATCCCACGCTTCTAGCAGATGCAAGGTAGGAGCCACAGGGACCGGAAATTGCGTGATACGAAGCAACCCTTTGAAAGAAGACTTGTGGATGTAGTCCCATCTCTCGTCTGGCCTGTTCTGAGCAAGTATTTTGTTCACCTCTATCACCCTCTTATGAACACACACGAATTGAGTTACCACCTTTTTGTCTGCGTCTTTGGCTGGTTCCATCCTGAAAAGGCTGTAGAATTTCAGAATTAAACGGCTGGGAACTCAAAATAATCATTAGCAAAATAAGAGCAATACTTCGATGGATTTAAATCCCAAATAAGAGCAGAAGAATATTTTTTTTTCAAAAAAGAAAATAAAAGCCCAAATGGAGCTGCATTTAAATCTCAATACTACTCCTACCTAGTTCTAGCACCATCCAATTTCCACTAATAAAAAAAAAAGACATCAGCAACAATCATTACTTAGAAGAAAGCAAACAACTCTAGATTAATCTAATTCAGCAGGCTTATAAAGTACACTAACCCCAATTCCAAGTTGCATAATTCAACAAAATTAAAATAAACAAATCCTAATCATCAAATCCAAAAAAGCAATAGGGTGGGCGAAGACGCAAATTACTTGAGAACACAACATAATTCTCAAGGTCTCTTAGAATTGAACATGAAGTGCACAAAAATATAGATAAATATAAATAAAAACAAAAAACCATGTGCACAATGGATGAAACAAAAGTTTTTCACCGGTTATTTACATGGGTGAATCAGGTTTTTTCCTTTTTTGGTTGTAATCGTTAGCTTTGGAATATAATGTAAATATTACAAAGGTGAAGAAACAGAAACTGAAAATTAAGGGGAAAAAGAACACATTTTTCTTTTATTTCGGGCAGCAAACATAGCAGATTAGATTATATGGACAATTTATGATTACCCAAGACTCCAATTTCAATGGATTATCAACTAAACTGTAGTAATACCAAAGGTATCTTCATGGTGTTCGATTACAGATGAATTAATTAAACTCAATGGTGGCGTGATTTTTATTTCAATATGCCCCAAATCCGATACCCTAGGTATATTCGCCCACTCCAAAACCCCTGTTGATATGCCCCAAATCCGACAAAATGGTGAAAAACTACACAATATGTACTACAAAAAATCGATTTGAACGGAATCCCTAACTTTATAAATCGGCGGTGATATTCAATACGGCGGATGCAGTGTGATTCCGGCGATTCGAAGGGCCGATTCCACAACAGAAAATGCGAAGGGAGGGGCGGCGTCACACCAATCGAACTGTGTAGCACCGCGGAAAAGAACTTGCTGTTCTATACAGGTTAGAGACAGACCACTGGGTTGTGGTGTGATTTTGTGGTGAAATGAACCGATGTCTGGGTTGGGAATGGCAGTAGTGCTTGGGGAAACGAAATAAATTCCATCACTGATAAATTTCAAATCGCACTGGAACCAGCAGAAGATTTCCTCCACAATTATACCAAAAAAAAGAGCAACTTTCCTACAGAGGCGTAAACATATTGTAACACCCCGGATTTGGTAACCCAGGCCGGGATGCCACCGCCACACCTCCCTAGCAAGACACGATTTCTCCGAGCTCACTAAAGAGATGCAAGGCTATGGTTTTTCAGAATTTAAAAATATTCAAACAGCCCATTCATATATAGTTTAAAGATAATACATCAAAGTTGCAGCGGAATTTAAATATAGGGCCAACATGGCCAAAACACGGGTTAAACAGGCCCGTTCATGCAGGTCGTAATTAAATGCAGGGATTTAAAATAAAGATTTCCCCTAATGTTCCCATGTATGCATATGACGATGCATATTCTTCGTACTCTGTAAGAAAAAGGAGATATATGGTTTGGGTCAGCAAAAACGCGCTGAGTAAGTTAACACATAGCATGGGTTAGGGGTTTCAAAGCCTTTAATTAAATTTAATAAAAACATTTCCACAATATTTAATTTAGCCGGCAATCCGGCGGGCCGCAGCCAATTTCATAAAATCTAAGCTTTTTAATATATTTCCCGTTACGCCATCATCTCAACGATATATCATTTAGCCGGTGATCCGGCGGCCGCAGCCAATATCAAAAGTATCATTTGGCCGGTGATCCGGCGGCCTCAGCCAATTTCATAAGTATCATTTAGCCGGTGATCCGGCGGCCGCAGCCAATATCAATAGTATCATTTCTCAAAATATTTTTCGTTTCTTTTATAGTTCACCATTCACCAGGGCTCTTGTGACCGCAATCCTCATAATCAATATTTATAAATAACCATTCGCCAGGGCTCTTATGTCCACTAGCCGTTCGCTTGGGCTCTTATGTCCACAAGCCGTTTGGTCGACCATTCGCTAGGGCTCTTATGTCCACTAGCCGTTCGCTTGGGCTCTTATGTCCACAAGCCTTCTGGCCCATATTGATAATTTCAAACTTGATCACAAATCCCCAATGTTTCAAAAGAATTCTTTTAAAGAAAATGTTTTTATTTGGTGTAACGGGATTTTTCAAAAGTATAGATATATCGTATTTCAACGTCTCGACCGTTTGTTTCGAATTTCAAAATCTCTTTGATTTAAAAATCATTTGGCGTCACAGTTTGCGCCTTTTTGGTTTAAAAATCCATTTCTTAGGCGATTGATCTGAAATTTGTACAGCATCTCAAAATCATCCCAATGAACAACTTTCGTGTTTTAAGTTTTTCGGAAAAACGATGGGAAGCATGTCAAAAATCGAGTTTTCTACTCAAATAGTATGCTGCCAGGATTCAGGTTTGACACCTCTCAAAGATTTGACTTTTTGACCTATCAAATGGACTTCAAAAATTCTGAAATTTTATATGCACATACTAGACTTGATTTTCAACAACTTTTGTTTAGAACTCAAAGATTAGTTCGGGCTAGAAATGGTAGGAATAAGCTCCTCAAGATCGGTTATGAAATCTGTCATCCTTTGAAAATTCTTAAAAACGCAGAATATGTCCGACACGTTTTGGGGTATCAAAACTTGATGAAAATATCTGAAATTTTCACACAATATAGCCTAAGATCTTTGGATCAAAATCTTAGTTTTGAGTTTTCAGGTTTGAACACTCGAAGTAAGAGTTTTGCTCGTCGAGTTTGATTAAGAAATCTGTCAAGGTTCTTGATTTCGGTACTAACGCAGATCGGATCGGCTCGAGTTTGGAGGTTCAAATCTCAATGAAAAATTCTAAAAACTTACAGTAATATTCCAAACTCATAGATCTACAATTCTTATGTTCAACTCCAATCCTAGATCGGCCTAGATCCAAGGTCAAAATGGCTAACAAGATTGAGAGTGAAATCTGTCCAAGTTGTAAAATCCAGATTTAATACTCTTCGGTTTTGGGTTTGTTTCAGGTTTCAAAACATCATGAAAAATTCTAAAATTTTTACAGAAGCTAGACCAAAGTCTTAGCAACACTTTTCATGTTTTGAGTTTTCTTGTTTGAGCAGCTTTAGAGGTTTGAAAAATTCATACGAAAACGCTGCGTTGAGGGTTTCTCTTGTTGACAGATTTTTATTAATTTTCTTGAGTTGAATCTCTATGTTTGGTTGCATTTTAAGTCACCCAAAACCATAGTAAGGTTAACTTACAGTGGGGATGATGTTTAGGAGGTCACGGGGTCGTCCGGAATCCACGGGATGTCACGAACGAATCTCTTCCACCCGATTTATTCTTCCCTTGGCTCCGATTTGTGTTTGAATACGAAGATTCGTAAGTTAGGATGATGTTTATGATCTTAAAATCATAAGGAAACTTGAATAACATCTTACCAACAATCCAAAGCCTGCAATCCTTGATCTACACACTTCCTTGGTTGGATTTGGTTGCCGGAAACTCGTCGGAAAGTCGCCGGAAGTTCGTCGGAAGAGTGTTTGGCTTTGGGAGAGTTTTGGGAGAGTTTTGGGGTGAATGATTTATGAAAATAGCTGACAATGGAGATGGGACTCAATACATAACGTCCAAAAGATGCCACACCCGTGATAGATCGAGATTCCCCCCTTGGGCCCCGAAAATTGGCGAGAAAGTCGCCAAAACGCGACAAAACGCAGCTGCTGCTGCAATGGCGCGCAGTTGGCGCGCTAATCATGGGAAAACCGCGCGGACACCGCGCCATGTACGCCTGGACTTCGGTCCGGGCGGGGTCGTGCGATCCGTCGTGCTTTTCCTCCTCTCTTTCGGACTTCTATCCTCCTACGTTTTCGGTCTCGATTTTTCGGGTCATTCTCGGGTCATAAATTCTTGTCTTGAGTTTATCTTGACTCAAATGGATTTCATGTTTGAGATCTTAAGTCCGTCGGTCTCGGGTTCGTCGGCTTCCAATTCGTCGTCTTTTGATTCCCGTGCAATAACTTGTATCATTAAATTTCTTCCGACTTCACGGGTTCTTGGAATTAAAATTCTTTTCCTTCATGAACTTAACTCCAATTATTTTTACTCAATTCATGGAATGTCTTCGGGCTTCCTTTCCCTCTTTTATTCCATTTTGAATTTAAATCTATCGGCGTTTCATATCCGAGCAATAATTTATTGTGATAAATTATTTTCTTCTTCTCGGATATATTTCAACATTGATCGGAATAAATTTTATTCCTTTGGACTTTGATAAAAATCTGGGGTATTACAGTCTACCCCCCTTAAGAATCAACTTCGTCCTCGAAGTTGTGTTTCGGCTTTTCTCGCGCTAAGAGTTATGGTTCTTTTGTTTACTATTTGCGATATTGTGTTATTGAATTATTGTTCGCTTGTTGATTATTGTTTGACTGAACCCAGAATTGAAATTTCCAAGTTGCCTACGTACCCTGTGAAGGGATCAAGTCATTACGTAGTTCAAAAATTTATTTGGGATACAAACTATTCGAGTTTCGAATTAAATGCTTATGCATTCTTACGGGGTATTACATCCTCCCCCCCTTAAGATTACAGTTATGTCCCCATAACTGCCTATGTATTATTCACAACCATGTTCGGGTATCATCGCATATGATCCTTCCTCAGTATTCTTCTAGGTGTCATTCTAGAAGCACGCGAAGATGAGTTTCTAAGTGATCAAGATCTAGGACTAAGGCATAGTTAGTCTTTATCAAGCGCTCCTAAGTCAAGGTCATGTCGAGTTCTAAGGTAGGAGTGTTTCTTATCACCGATAATTCATATAAAAAGAGTTAGTGCAAATATTTATGTATGCATATGCATATGTGATCCCCCCTAAAAAAAATTTTATGCATGCATTTATTTATCCATGGGTTTTAAAAATAAATTTATTCCATGGATAGATTAAAATAAGGATAAAAGGTTTGGGCCACTATATTGGGCCGAAAGAAATAAATTATTTGGGCTTTAAATAAAAACAAGGCTATTGGGCCAAAATAATTTCTTGGGCTTCTAAAAAAAATTTTGGGCTAAAAATTTGGGCTTTAACTTCAAAATAATAATTGGGCTCTTTAAAATATAATAGCTTCAAAATAATCCGGGCTCTGATACCAACTTGGTATCAGATATTTTCTTTAAAATAAATAGCTTTAAAATATTCTGGGCTCTGATACCATCCTGTAACACCCCGGTTTTGGTAACCCAGGCCGGGATGCCACCGCCACACCTCCCTAGCAAGACACGGTTTCTCCGAGCTCACTAAAGAGATGCAAGGCTATGGTTTTTCAGAATTTAAAAATATTCAAACAGCCCATTCATATATAGTTTAAAGATAATACATCAAAGTTGCAGCGGAATTTAAATATAGGGCCAACATGGCCAAAACACGGGTTAAACAGGCCCGTTCATGCAGGTCGTAATTAAATGCAGGGATTTAAAATAAAGATTTCCCCTAATGTTCCCATGTATGCATATGACGATGCATATTCTTCGTACTCTGTAAGAAAAAGGAGATATATGGTTTGGGTCAGCAAAAACGCGCTGAGTAAGTTAACACATAGCATGGGTTAGGGGTTTCAAAGCCTTTAATTAAATTTAATAAAAACATTTCCACAATATTTAATTTAGCCGGCAATCCGGCGGCCGCAGCCAATTTCATAAAATCTAAGCTTTTTAATATATTTCCCGTTACGCCATCATCTCAACAATATATCATTTAGCCGGTGATCCGGCGGCCGCAGCCAATATCAAAAGTATCATTTGGCCGGTGATCCGGCGGCCTCAGCCAATTTCATAAGTATCATTTAGCCGGTGATCCGGCGGCCGCAGCCAATATCAATAGTATCATTTCTCAAAATATTTTTCGTTTCTTTTATAGTTCACCATTCACCAGGGCTCTTGTGACCGCAATCCTCATAATCAATATTTATAAATAACCATTCGCCAGGGCTCTTATGTCCACTAGCCGTTCGCTTGGGCTCTTATGTCCACAAGCCGTTTGGTCGACCATTCGCTAGGGCTCTTATGTCCACTAGCCGTTCGCTTGGGCTCTTATGTCCACAAGCCTTCTGGCCCATATTGATAATTTCAAACTTGATCACAAATCCCCAATGTTTCAAAAGAATTCTTTTAAAGAAAATGTTTTACGGGATTTTTCAAAAGTATAGATATATCGTATTTCAACGTCTCGACCGTTTGTTTCGAATTTCAAAATCTCTTTGATTTAAAAATCATTTGGCGTCACAGTTTGCGCCTTTTTGGTTTAAAAATCCATTTCTTAGGCGATTGATCTGAAATTTGTACAGCATCTCAAAATCATCCCAATGAACAACTTTCGTGTTTTAAGTTTTTCGGAAAAACGATGGGAAGCATGTCAAAAATCGAGTTTTCTACTCAAATAGTATGCTGCCAGGATTCAGGTTTGACACCTCTCAAAGATTTGACTTTTTGACCTATCAAATGGACTTCAAAAATTCTGAAATTTTATATGCACATACTAGACTTGATTTCCAACAACTTTTGTTTAGAACTCAAAGATTAGTTCGGGCTAGAAATGGTAGGAATAAGCTCCTCAAGATCGGTTATGAAATCTGTCATCCTTTGAAAATTCTTAAAAACGCAGAATATGTCCGACACGTTTTGGGGTATCAAAACTTGATGAAAATATCTGAAATTTTCACACAATATAGCCTAAGATCTTTGGATCAAAATCTTAGTTTTGAGTTTTCAGGTTTGAACACTCGAAGTAAGAGTTTTGCTCGTCGAGTTTGATTAAGAAATCTGTCAAGGTTCTTGATTTCGGTACTAACGCAGATCGGATCGGCTCGAGTTTGGAGGTTCAAATCTCAATGAAAAATTCTAAAAACTTACAGTAATATTCCAAACTCATAGATCTACAATTCTTATGTTCAACTCCAATCCTAGATCGGCCTAGATCCAAGGTCAAAATGGCTAACAAGATTGAGAGTGAAATCTGTCCAAGTTGTAAAATCCAGATTTAATACTCTTCGGTTTTGGGTTTGTTTCAGGTTTCAAAACATCATGAAAAATTCTAAAATTTTTACAGAAGCTAGACCAAAGTCTTAGCAACACTTTTCATGTTTTGAGTTTTCTTGTTTGAGCAGCTTTAGAGGTTTGAAAAATTCATACGAAAACGCTGCGTTGAGGGTTTCTCTTGTTGACAGATTTTTATTAATTTTCTTGAGTTGAATCTCTATGTTTGGTTGCATTTTAAGTCACCCAAAACCATAGTAAGGTTAACTTACAGTGGGGATGATGCTTAGGAGGTCACGGGGTCGTCCGGAATCCACGGGATGTCACGAACGAATCTCTTCCACCCGATTTATTCTTCCCTTGGCTCCGATTTGTGTTTGAATACGAAGATTCGTAAGTTAGGATGATGTTTATGATCTTAAAATCATAAGGAAACTTGAATAACATCTTACCAACAATCCAAAGCCTGCAATCCTTGATCTACACACTTCCTTGGTTGGATTTGGTTGCCGGAAACTCGTCGGAAAGTCGCCGGAAGTTCGTCGGAAGAGTGTTTGGCTTTGGGAGAGTTTTGGGAGAGTTTTGGGGTGAATGATTGATGAAAATAGCTGACAATGGAGATGGGACTCAATACATAACGTCCAAAAGATGCCACACCCGTGATAGATCGAGATTCCCCCCTTGGGCCCCGAAAATTGGCGAGAAAGTCGCCAAAACGCGACAAAACGCAGCTGCTGCTGCAATGGCGCGCAGTTGGCGCGCTAATCATGGGAAAACCGCGCGGACACCGCGCCATGTACGCCTGGACTTCGGTCCGGGCGGGGTCGTGCGATCCGTCGTGCTTTTCCTCCTCTCTTTCGGACTTCTATCCTCCTACGTTTTCGGTCTCGATTTTTCGGGTCATTCTCGGGTCATAAATTCTTGTCTTGAGTTTATCTTGACTCAAATGGATTTCATGTTTGAGATCTTAAGTCCGTCGGTCTCGGGTTCGTCGGCTTCCAATTCGTCGTCTTTTGATTCCCGTGCAATAACTTGTATCATTAAATTTCTTCCGACTTCACGGGTTCTTGGAATTAAAATTCTTTTCCTTCATGAACTTAACTCCAATTATTTTTACTCAATTCATGGAATGTCTTCGGGCTTCCTTTCCCTCTTTTATTCCATTTTGAATTTAAATCTATCGGCGTTTCATATCCGAGCAATAATTTATTGTGATAAATTATTTTCTTCTTCTCGGATATATTTCAACATTGATCGGAATAAATTTTATTCCTTTGGACTTTGATAAAAATCTGGGGTATTACAGTCTACCCCCCTTAAGAATCAACTTCGTCCTCGAAGTTGTGTTTCGGCTTTTCTCGCGCTAAGAGTTATGGTTCTTTTGTTTACTATTTGCGATATTGTGTTATTGAATTATTGTTCGCTTGTTGATTATTGTTTGACTGAACCCAGAATTGAAATTTCCAAGTTGCCTACGTACCCTGTGAAGGGATCAAGTCATTACGTAGTTCAAAAATTTATTTGGGATACAAACTATTCGAGTTTCGAATTAAATGCTTATGCATTCTTACGGGGTATTACATCCTCCCCCCCTTAAGATTACAGTTATGTCCCCATAACTGCCTATGTATTATTCACAACCATGTTCGGGTATCATCGCATATGATCCTTCCTCAGTATTCTTCTAGGTGTCATTCTAGAAGCACGCGAAGATGAGTTTCTAAGTGATCAAGATCTAGGACTAAGGCATAGTTAGTCTTTATCAAGCGCTCCTAAGTCAAGGTCATGTCGAGTTCTAAGGTAGGAGTGTTTCTTATCACCGATAATTCACATAAAAAGAGTTAGTGCAAATATTTATGTATGCATATGCATATGTGATCCCCCCTAAAAAAAATTTTATGCATGCATTTATTTATCCATGGGTTTTAAAAATAAATTTATTCCATGGATAGATTAAAATAAGGATAAAAGGTTTGGGCCACTATATTGGGCCGAAAGAAATAAATTATTTGGGCTTTAAATAAAAACAAGGCTATTGGGCCAAAATAATTTCTTGGGCTTCTAAAAAAAATTTTGGGCTAAAAATTTGGGCTTTAACTTCAAAATAATAATTGGGCTCTTTAAAATATAATAGCTTCAAAATAATCCGGGCTCTGATACCAACTTGGTATCAGATATTTTCTTTAAAATAAATAGCTTTAAAATAGTCTGGGCTCTGATACCATCCTGTAACACCCCGGTTTTGGTAACCCAGGCCGGGATGCCACCGCCACACCTCCCTAGCAAGACACGGTTTCTCCGAGCTCACTAAAGAGATGCAAGGCTATGGTTTTTCAGAATTTAAAAATATTCAAACAGCCCATTCATATATAGTTTAAAGATAATACATCAAAGTTGCAGCGGAATTTAAATATAGGGCCAACATGGCCAAAACACGGGTTAAACAGGCCCGTTCATGCAGGTCGTAATTAAATGCAGGGATTTAAAATAAAGATTTCCCCTAATGTTCCCATGTATGCATATGACGATGCATATTCTTCGTACTCTGTAAGAAAAAGAAGATATATGGTTTGGGTCAGCAAAAACGCGCTGAGTAAGTTAACACATAGCATGGGTTAGGGGTTTCAAAGCCTTTAATTAAATTTAATAAAAACATTTCCACAATATTTAATTTAGCCGGCAATCCGGCGGCCGCAGCCAATTTCATAAAATCTAAGCTTTTTAATATATTTCCCGTTACGCCATCATCTCAACAATATATCATTTAGCCGGTGATCCGGCGGCCGCAGCCAATATCAAAAGTATCATTTGGCCGGTGATCCGGCGGCCTCAGCCAATTTCATAAGTATCATTTAGCCGGTGATCCGGCGGCCGCAGCCAATATCAATAGTATCATTTCTCAAAATATTTTTCGTTTCTTTTATAGTTCACCATTCACCAGGGCTCTTGTGACCGCAATCCTCATAATCAATATTTATAAATAACCATTCGCCAGGGCTCTTATGTCCACTAGCCGTTCGCTTGGGCTCTTATGTCCACAAGCCGTTTGGTCGACCATTCGCTAGGGCTCTTATGTCCACTAGCCGTTCGCTTGGGCTCTTATGTCCACAAGCCTTCTGGCCCATATTGATAATTTCAAACTTGATCACAAATCCCCAATGTTTCAAAAGAATTCTTTTAAAGAAAATGTTTTACGGGATTTTTCAAAAGTATAGATATATCGTATTTCAACGTCTCGACCGTTTGTTTCGAATTTCAAAATCTCTTTGATTTAAAAATCATTTGGCGTCACAGTTTGCGCCTTTTTGGTTTAAAAATCCATTTCTTAGGCGATTGATCTGAAATTTGTACAGCATCTCAAAATCATCCCAATGAACAACTTTCGTGTTTTAAGTTTTTCGGAAAAAACGATGGGAAGCATGTCAAAAATCGAGTTTTCTACTCAAATAGTATGCTGCCAGGATTCAGGTTTGACACCTCTCAAAGATTTGACTTTTTGACCTATCAAATGGACTTCAAAAATTCTGAAATTTTATATGCACATACTAGACTTGATTTCCAACAACTTTTGTTTAGAACTCAAAGATTAGTTCGGGCTAGAAATGGTAGGAATAAGCTCCTCAAGATCGGTTATGAAATCTGTCATCCTTTGAAAATTCTTAAAAACGCAGAATATGTCCGACACGTTTTGGGGTATCAAAACTTGATGAAAATATCTGAAATTTTCACACAATATAGCCTAAGATCTTTGGATCAAAATCTTAGTTTTGAGTTTTCAGGTTTGAACACTCGAAGTAAGAGTTTTGCTCGTCGAGTTTGATTAAGAAATCTGTCAAGGTTCTTGATTTCGGTACTAACGCAGATCGGATCGGCTCGAGTTTGGAGGTTCAAATCTCAATGAAAAATTCTAAAAACTTACAGTAATATTCCAAACTCATAGATCTACAATTCTTATGTTCAACTCCAATCCTAGATCGGCCTAGATCCAAGGTCAAAATGGCTAACAAGATTGAGAGTGAAATCTGTCCAAGTTGTAAAATCCAGATTTAATACTCTTCGGTTTTGGGTTTGTTTCAGGTTTCAAAACATCATGAAAAATTCTAAAATTTTTACAGAAGCTAGACCAAAGTCTTAGCAACACTTTTCATGTTTTGAGTTTTCTTGTTTGAGCAGCTTTAGAGGTTTGAAAAATTCATACGAAAACGCTGCGTTGAGGGTTTCTCTTGTTGACAGATTTTTATTAATTTTCTTGAGTTGAATCTCTATGTTTGGTTGCATTTTAAGTCACCCAAAACCATAGTAAGGTTAACTTACAGTGGGGATGATGTTTAGGAGGTCACGGGGTCGTCCGGAATCCACGGGATGTCACGAACGAATCTCTTCCACCCGATTTATTCTTCCCTTGGCTCCGATTTGTGTTTGAATACGAAGATTCGTAAGTTAGGATGATGTTTATGATCTTAAAATCATAAGGAAACTTGAATAACATCTTACCAACAATCCAAAGCCTGCAATCCTTGATCTACACACTTCCTTGGTTGGATTTGGTTGCCGGAAACTCGTCGGAAAGTCGCCGGAAGTTCGTCGGAAGAGTGTTTGGCTTTGGGAGAGTTTTGGGAGAGTTTTGGGGTGAATGATTGATGAAAATAGCTGACAATGGAGATGGGACTCAATACATAACGTCCAAAAGATGCCACACCCGTGATAGATCGAGATTCCCCCCTTGGGCCCCGAAAATTGGCGAGAAAGTCGCCAAAACGCGACAAAACGCAGCTGCTGCTGCAATGGCGCGCAGTTGGCGCGCTAATCATGGGAAAACCGCGCGGACACCGCGCCATGTACGCCTGGACTTCGGTCCGGGCGGGGTCGTGCGATCCGTCGTGCTTTTCCTCCTCTCTTTCGGACTTCTATCCTCCTACGTTTTCGGTCTCGATTTTTCGGGTCATTCTCGGGTCATAAATTCTTGTCTTGAGTTTATCTTGACTCAAATGGATTTCATGTTTGAGATCTTAAGTCCGTCGGTCTCGGGTTCGTCGGCTTCCAATTCATCGTCTTTTGATTCCCGTGCAATAACTTGTATCATTAAATTTCTTCCGACTTCACGGGTTCTTGGAATTAAAATTCTTTTCCTTCATGAACTTAACTCCAATTATTTTTACTCAATTCATGGAATGTCTTCGGGCTTCCTTTCCCTCTTTTATTCCATTTTGAATTTAAATCTATCGGCGTTTCATATCCGAGCAATAATTTATTGTGATAAATTATTTTCTTCTTCTCGGATATATTTCAACATTGATCGGAATAAATTTTATTCCTTTGGACTTTGATAAAAATCTGGGGTATTACAGTCTACCCCCCTTAAGAATCAACTTCGTCCTCGAAGTTGTGTTTCGGCTTTTCTCGCGCTAAGAGTTATGGTTCTTTTGTTTACTATTTGCGATATTGTGTTATTGAATTATTGTTCGCTTGTTGATTATTGTTTGACTGAACCCAGAATTGAAATTTCCAAGTTGCCTACGTACCCTGTGAAGGGATCAAGTCATTACGTAGTTCAAAAATTTATTTGGGATACAAACTATTCGAGTTTCGAATTAAATGCTTATGCATTCTTACGGGGTATTACATCCTCCCCCCCTTAAGATTACAGTTATGTCCCCATAACTGCCTATGTATTATTCACAACCATGTTCGGGTATCATCGCATATGATCCTTCCTCAGTATTCTTCTAGGTGTCATTCTAGAAGCACGCGAAGATGAGTTTCTAAGTGATCAAGATCTAGGACTAAGGCATAG
The DNA here is from genome assembly GCA_030278955.1 of Hygrophila difformis. Classification (NCBI taxonomy): domain Eukaryota; kingdom Viridiplantae; phylum Streptophyta; class Magnoliopsida; order Lamiales; family Acanthaceae; genus Hygrophila; species Hygrophila difformis. The sequence continues at coordinate 38,207,064 of JAOANR010000007.1, read as the reverse complement.
TTAGTCTTTATCAAGCGCTCCTAAGTCAAGGTCATGTCGAGTTCTAAGGTAGGAGTGTTTCTTATCACCGATAATTCACATAAAAAGAGTTAGTGCAAATATTTATGTATGCATATGCATATGTGATCCCCCCTAAAAAAATTTTATGCATGCATTTATTTATCCATGGGTTTTAAAAATAAATTTATTCCATGGATAGATTAAAATAAGGATAAAAGGTTTGGGCCACTATATTGGGCCGAAAGAAATAAATTATTTGGGCTTTAAATAAAAACAAGGCTATTGGGCCAAAATAATTTCTTGGGCTTCTAAAAAAAATTTTGGGCTAAAAATTTGGGCTTTAACTTCAAAATAATAATTGGGCTCTTTAAAATATAATAGCTTCAAAATAATCCGGGCTCTGATACCAACTTGGTATCAGATATTTTCTTTAAAATAAATAGCTTTAAAATAGTCTGGGCTCTGATACCATCCTGTAACACCCCGGTTTTGGTAACCCAGGCCGGGATGCCACCGCCACACCTCCCTAGCAAGACACGGTTTCTCCGAGCTCACTAAAGAGATGCAAGGCTATGGTTTTTCAGAATTTAAAAATATTCAAACAGCCCATTCATATATAGTTTAAAGATAATACATCAAAGTTGCAGCGGAATTTAAATATAGGGCCAACATGGCCAAAACACGGGTTAAACAGGCCCGTTCATGCAGGTCGTAATTAAATGCAGGGATTTAAAATAAAGATTTCCCCTAATGTTCCCATGTATGCATATGACGATGCATATTCTTCGTACTCTGTAAGAAAAAGGAGATATATGGTTTGGGTCAGCAAAAACGCGCTGAGTAAGTTAACACATAGCATGGGTTAGGGGTTTCAAAGCCTTTAATTAAATTTAATAAAAACATTTCCACAATATTTAATTTAGCCGGCAATCCGGCGGCCGCAGCCAATTTCATAAAATCTAAGCTTTTTAATATATTTCCCGTTACGCCATCATCTCAACAATATATCATTTAGCCGGTGATCCGGCGGCCGCAGCCAATATCAAAAGTATCATTTGGCCGGTGATCCGGCGGCCTCAGCCAATTTCATAAGTATCATTTAGCCGGTGATCCGGCGGCCGCAGCCAATATCAATAGTATCATTTCTCAAAATATTTTTCGTTTCTTTTATAGTTCACCATTCACCAGGGCTCTTGTGACCGCAATCCTCATAATCAATATTTATAAATAACCATTCGCCAGGGCTCTTATGTCCACTAGCCGTTCGCTTGGGCTCTTATGTCCACAAGCCGTTTGTCGACCATTCGCTAGGGCTCTTATGTCCACTAGCCGTTCGCTTGGGCTCTTATGTCCACAAGCCTTCTGGCCCATATTGATAATTTCAAACTTGATCACAAATCCCCAATGTTTCAAAAGAATTCTTTTAAAGAAAATGTTTTACGGGATTTTTCAAAAGTATAGATATATTGTATTTCAACGTCTCGACCGTTTGTTTCGAATTTCAAAATCTCTTTGATTTAAAAATCATTTGGCGTCACAGTTTGCGCCTTTTTGGTTTAAAAATCCATTTCTTAGGCGATTGATCTCAAATTTGTACAGCATCTCAAAATCATCCCAATGAACAACTTTCGTGTTTTAAGTTTTTCGGAAAAACGATGGGAAGCATGTCAAAAATCGAGTTTTCTACTCAAATAGTATGCTGCCAGGATTCAGGTTTGACACCTCTCAAAGATTTGACTTTTTGACCTATCAAATGGACTTCAAAAATTCTGAAATTTTATATGCACATACTAGACTTGATTTCCAACAACTTTTGTTTAGAACTCAAAGATTAGTTCGGGCTAGAAATGGTAGGAATAAGCTCCTCAAGATCGGTTATGAAATCTGTCATCCTTTGAAAATTCTTAAAAACGCAGAATATGTCCGACACGTTTTGGGGTATCAAAACTTGATGAAAATATCTGAAATTTTCACACAATATAGCCTAAGATCTTTGGATCAAAATCTTAGTTTTGAGTTTTCAGGTTTGAACACTCGAAGTAAGAGTTTTGCTCGTCGAGTTTGATTAAGAAATCTGTCAAGGTTCTTGATTTCGGTACTAACGCAGATCGGATCGGCTCGAGTTTGGAGGTTCAAATCTCAATGAAAAATTCTAAAAACTTACAGTAATATTCCAAACTCATAGATCTACAATTCTTATGTTCAACTCCAATCCTAGATCGGCCTAGATCCAAGGTCAAAATGGCTAACAAGATTGAGAGTGAAATCTGTCCAAGTTGTAAAATCCAGATTTAATACTCTTCGGTTTTGGGTTTGTTTCAGGTTTCAAAACATCATGAAAAATTCTAAAATTTTTACAGAAGCTAGACCAAAGTCTTAGCAACACTTTTCATGTTTTGAGTTTTCTTGTTTGAGCAGCTTTGGAGGTTTGAAAAATTCATACGAAAACGCTGCGTTGAGGGTTTCTCTTGTTGACAGATTTTTATTAATTTTCTTGAGTTGAATCTCTATGTTTGGTTGCATTTTAAGTCACCCAAAACCATAGTAAGGTTAACTTACAGTGGGGATGATGTTTAGGAGGTCACGGGGTCGTCCGGAATCCACGGGATGTCACGAACGAATCTCTTCCACCCGATTTATTCTTCCCTTGGCTCCGATTTGTGTTTGAATACGAAGATTCGTAAGTTAGGATGATGTTTATGATCTTAAAATCATAAGGAAACTTGAATAACATCTTACCAACAATCCAAAGCCTGCAATCCTTGATCTACACACTTCCTTGGTTGGATTTGGTTGCCGGAAACTCGTCGGAAAGTCGCCGGAAGTTCGTCGGAAGAGTGTTTGGCTTTGGGAGAGTTTTGGGAGAGTTTTGGGGTGAATGATTGATGAAAATAGCTGACAATGGAGATGGGACTCAATACATAACGTCCAAAAGATGCCACACCCGTGATAGATCGAGATTCCCCCCTTGGGCCCCGAAAATTGGCGAGAAAGTCGCCAAAACGCGACAAAACGCAGCTGCTGCTGCAATGGCGCGCAGTTGGCGCGCTAATCATGGGAAAACCGCGCGGACACCGCGCCATGTACGCCTGGACTTCGGTCCGGGCGGGGTCGTGCGATCCGTCGTGCTTTTCCTCCTCTCTTTCGGACTTCTATCCTCCTACGTTTTCGGTCTCGATTTTTCGGGTCATTCTCGGGTCATAAATTCTTGTCTTGAGTTTATCTTGACTCAAATGGATTTCATGTTTGAGATCTTAAGTCCGTCGGTCTCGGGTTCGTCGGCTTCCAATTCGTCGTCTTTTGATTCCCGTGCAATAACTTGTATCATTAAATTTCTTCCGACTTCACGGGTTCTTGGAATTAAAATTCTTTTCCTTCATGAACTTAACTCCAATTATTTTTACTCAATTCATGGAATGTCTTCGGGCTTCCTTTCCCTCTTTTATTCCATTTTGAATTTAAATCTATCGGCGTTTCATATCCGAGCAATAATTTATTGTGATAAATTATTTTCTTCTTCTCGGATATATTTCAACATTGATCGGAATAAATTTTATTCCTTTGGACTTTGATAAAAATCTGGGGTATTACAGTCTACCCCCCTTAAGAATCAACTTCGTCCTCGAAGTTGTGTTTCGGCTTTTCTCGCGCTAAGAGTTATGGTTCTTTTGTTTACTATTTGCGATATTGTGTTATTGAATTATTGTTCGCTTGTTGATTATTGTTTGACTGAACCCAGAATTGAAATTTCCAAGTTGCCTACGTACCCTGTGAAGGGATCAAGTCATTACGTAGTTCAAAAATTTATTTGGGATACAAACTATTCGAGTTTCGAATTAAATGCTTATGCATTCTTACGGGGTATTACATCCTCCCCCCCTTAAGATTACAGTTATGTCCCCATAACTGCCTATGTATTATTCACAACCATGTTCGGGTATCATCGCATATGATCCTTCCTCAGTATTCTTCTAGGTGTCATTCTAGAAGCACGCGAAGATGAGTTTCTAAGTGATCAAGATCTAGGACTAAGGCATAGTTAGTCTTTATCAAGCGCTCCTAAGTCAAGGTCATGTCGAGTTCTAAGGTAGGAGTGTTTCTTATCACCGATAATTCACATAAAAAGAGTTAGTGCAAATATTTATGTATGCATATGCATATGTGATCCCCCCTAAAAAAAATTTTATGCATGCATTTATTTATCCATGGGTTTTAAAAATAAATTTATTCCATGGATAGATTAAAATAAGGATAAAAGGTTTGGGCCACTATATTGGGCCGAAAGAAATAAATTATTTGGGCTTTAAATAAAAACAAGGCTATTGGGCCAAAATAATTTCTTGGGCTTCTAAAAAAAATTTTGGGCTAAAAATTTGGGCTTTAACTTCAAAATAATAATTGGGCTCTTTAAAATATAATAGCTTCAAAATAATCCGGGCTCTGATACCAACTTGGTATCAGATATTTTCTTTAAAATAAATAGCTTTAAAATAGTCTGGGCTCTGATACCATCCTGTAACACCCCGGTTTTGGTAACCCAGGCCGGGATGCCACCGCCACACCTCCCTAGCAAGACACGGTTTCTCCGAGCTCACTAAAGAGATGCAAGGCTATGGTTTTTCAGAATTTAAAAATATTCAAACAGCCCATTCATATATGGTTTAAAGATAATACATCAAAGTTGCAGCGGAATTTAAATATAGGGCCAACATGGCCAAAACACGGGTTAAACAGGCCCGTTCATGCAGGTCGTAATTAAATGCAGGGATTTAAAATAAAGATTTCCCCTAATGTTCCCATGTATGCATATGACGATGCATATTCTTCGTACTCTGTAAGAAAAAGGAGATATATGGTTTGGGTCAGCAAAAACGCGCTGAGTAAGTTAACACATAGCATGGGTTAGGGGTTTCAAAGCCTTTAATTAAATTTAATAAAAACATTTCCACAATATTTAATTTAGCCGGCAATCCGGCGGCCGCAGCCAATTTCATAAAATCTAAGCTTTTTAATATATTTCCCGTTACGCCATCATCTCAACAATATATCATTTAGCCGGTGATCCGGCGGCCGCAGCCAATATCAAAAGTATCATTTGGCCGGTGATCCGGCGGCCTCAGCCAATTTCATAAGTATCATTTAGCCGGTGATCCGGCGGCCGCAGCCAATATCAATAGTATCATTTCTCAAAATATTTTTCGTTTCTTTTATAGTTCACCATTCACCAGGGCTCTTGTGACCGCAATCCTCATAATCAATATTTATAAATAACCATTCGCCAGGGCTCTTATGTCCACTAGCCGTTCGCTTGGGCTCTTATGTCCACAAGCCGTTTGGTCGACCATTCGCTAGGGCTCTTATGTCCACTAGCCGTTCGCTTGGGCTCTTATGTCCACAAGCCTTCTGGCCCATATTGATAATTTCAAACTTGATCACAAATCCCCAATGTTTCAAAAGAATTCTTTTAAAGAAAATGTTTTACGGGATTTTTCAAAAGTATAGATATATCGTATTTCAACGTCTCGACCGTTTGTTTCGAATTTCAAAATCTCTTTGATTTAAAAATCATTTGGCGTCACAGTTTGCGCCTTTTTGGTTTAAAAATCTATTTCTTAGGCGATTGATCTGAAATTTGTACAGCATCTCAAAATCATCCCAATTAACAACTTTCGTGTTTTAAGTTTTTCGGAAAAACGATGGGAAGCATGTCAAAAATCGAGTTTTCTACTCAAATAGTATGCTGCCAGGATTCAGGTTTGACACCTCTCAAAGATTTGACTTTTTGACCTATCAAATGGACTTCAAAAATTCTGAAATTTTATATGCACATACTAGACTTGATTTCCAACAACTTTTGTTTAGTACTCAAAGATTAGTTCGGGCTAGAAATGGTAGGAATAAGCTCCTCAAGATCGGTTATGAAATCTGTCATCCTTTGAAAATTCTTAAAAACGCAGAATATGTCCGACACGTTTTGGGGTATCAAAACTTGATGAAAATATCTGAAATTTTCACACAATATAGCCTAAGATCTTTGGATCAAAATCTTAGTTTTGAGTTTTCAGGTTTGAACACTCGAAGTAAGAGTTTTGCTCGTCGAGTTTGATTAAGAAATCTGTCAAGGTTCTTGATTTCGGTACTAACGCAGATCGGATCGGCTCGAGTTTGGAGGTTCAAATCTCAATGAAAAATTCTAAAAACTTACAGTAATATTCCAAACTCATAGATCTACAATTCTTATGTTCAACTCCAATCCTAGATCGGCCTAGATCCAAGGTCAAAATGGCTAACAAGATTGAGAGTGAAATCTGTCCAAGTTGTAAAATCCAGATTTAATACTCTTCGGTTTTGGGTTTGTTTCAGGTTTCAAAACATCATGAAAAATTCTAAAATTTTTACAGAAGCTAGACCAAAGTCTTAGCAACACTTTTCATGTTTTGAGTTTTCTTGTTTGAGCAGCTTTAGAGGTTTGAAAAATTCATACGAAAACGCTGCGTTGAGGGTTTCTCTTGTTGACAGATTTTTATTAATTTTCTTGAGTTGAATCTCTATGTTTGGTTGCATTTTAAGTCACCCAAAACCATAGTAAGGTTAACTTACAATGGGGATGATGTTTAGGAGGTCACGGGGTCGTCCGGAATCCACGGGATGTCACGAACGAATCTCTTCCACCCGATTTATTCTTCCCTTGGCTCCGATTTGTGTTTGAATACGAAGATTCGTAAGTTAGGATGATGTTTATGATCTTAAAATCATAAGGAAACTTGAATAACATCTTACCAACAATCCAAAGCCTGCAATCCTTGATCTACACACTTCCTTGGTTGGATTTGGTTGCCGGAAACTCGTCGGAAAGTCGCCGGAAGTTCGTCGGAAGAGTGTTTGGCTTTGGGAGAGTTTTGGGAGAGTTTTGGGGTGAATGATTGATGAAAATAGCTGACAATGGAGATGGGACTCAATACATAACGTCCAAAAGATGCCACACCCGTGATAGATCGAGATTCCCCCCTTGGGCCCCGAAAATTGGCGAGAAAGTCGCCAAAACGCGACAAAACGCAGCTGCTGCTGCAATGGCGCGCAGTTGGCGCGCTAATCATGGGAAAACCGCGCGGACACCGCGCCATGTACGCCTGGACTTCGGTCCGGGCGGGGTCGTGCGATCCGTCGTGCTTTTCCTCCTCTCTTTCGGACTTCTATCCTCCTACGTTTTCGGTCTCGATTTTTCGGGTCATTCTCGGGTCATAAATTCTTGTCTTGAGTTTATCTTGACTCAAATGGATTTCATGTTTGAGATCTTAAGTCCGTCGGTCTCGGGTTCGTCGGCTTCCAATTCGTCGTCTTTTGATTCCCGTGCAATAACTTGTATCATTAAATTTCTTCCGACTTCACGGGTTCTTGGAATTAAAATTCTTTTCCTTCATGAACTTAACTCCAATTATTTTTACTCAATTCATGGAATGTCTTCGGGCTTCCTTTCCCTCTTTTATTCCATTTTGAATTTAAATCTATCGGCGTTTCATATCCGAGCAATAATTTATTGTGATAAATTATTTTCTTCTTCTCGGATATATTTCAACATTGATCGGAATAAATTTTATTCCTTTGGACTTTGATAAAAATCTGGGGTATTACACATATCCCACAAATAGCATGGTTATTAAAATAGACAGAAAAATCATTTAGTAACTATATTCCACTAAGTTTAGCACAAATAAATCTTTAACTTAGCAATTCTGCACAAGCAGAATCTGCAGCGTAACCTATCCCCATTTTAAAGTAGTATTTGCAAATGTATTAATAATGACCAAAGTTATCATGCTTTGTGATAGTGTCTTATTTTAGATATGTAAATGGGTTATTAATTAACAATTCGATAATTAACATGATTTAGGGGGTGTATTCATACACCCCCTTATTTTCATAAGACTTTGTCTTTTATTAAATTTGTATGATGATTTAGATGCATTTTTGGGGGAAAAAAAAATTATCATATTTGAATACTAGTATTTTTACCCTTTCTCAAAACTGTGATACTATGAGACATCCTTTTTTGGTCAAATTTGGTTTGACTAATAAAACGGAAATATCACAACACATCAGTCGGCCATATATCACACATATGAATGATGAAACCCTCCATTCTATTCTACTTATTCCTATCTAATTTCTAACGGCAAGGACCCTTAACTGCTCGAGTAATCTGAGATTATTGTACTCCCAGAAAAAAGTTTAAAACACGTATTCTATTCTTTTAAACAAAAAATGTAGCTCTCCCTTCTCTCCCGTGAAACAATCGACCAATTTTCTCCTAAACAGGTTATATAATACTACTACAATGTCTTTGCTTTTTTTTTTTTTTTTATGAGTCATTAAAGGCCTAAGAAATGGTGGTGGCCTGGTGGGAGCTCATGCCACAAAATTACAAAGTGAACAAAGGGGAAGGATAGGGGCTGAGTGGGGATTCGAATCCTCAACCCCTCATACATTGTTTTAATGAACAATATTTTAAATTGTATACAAAGAAATATATATATATATATATATATATATTCCCTCCGTATCAAAAAGATTTTGACATTAGAATAGTTGGCAGTATTCATACACAGACTTTCACTTAAAGTGTTATTATAGTTATATAAATTAAATTATAGCCTAGTGAGATCTTGTTAGATTCGTCTCGTCGTATAGTTTTTAAATACTAAATTTTTAGAATTTTTACTTGAATTATTAATGGTTAAAAATGTGCATTGATTTGCGTGAAAAGTAGGAATGTCAAAATCTTTTTGATACGGAGGGAGTATAAAATATACTCCTTCCGTCCCACTAATTTCGTCTCATTTTTCTTTTTGGTCTGTCTCACTCCAATTGTCTCATTTCATTTTTAGTAAATAAGTAAATACAAACACACTCCCATCATATCACATTAATAAATAAATTCATTGAAATTTCAAACACACAACTATCACATCACATATAAATAAATTAATTAAAAATTCAAATTTATTACAATTACATCACATAAATTCATAATTTACCTTCATTTTAATATTAATCTACCATTACATTAAATATTAACTATCCGACATAAAATACTGTGCTCAAAAGTTTTGGCTTTTAACGGAACGGGAGAGTATATTCTAAAAATATGTGATTAGATAAATTTAACATGACATAAGTTGACTATTTTTGTAGGAGTATATAAGAATCCTAATATTATACTTCTATCAAAGTTGATTAACAAAAATAATAAAAATTAAAAAGAATCGAGCGTCACAAAATTGGAGATGAGTAACAGGCGTATGTTATGGGAGGAAAGGGATCCTAGTTCCAGGGAAGTCTCACATATGGATCGGAGCTGATCGCAATTTGGCAAGCGTTAGCCTTTGTGGATCGGAAAACATTGGCAAGATTGAGATGTCTTGCTGTATGGGGACATTAATTTTCATCCTTTTCTGCCGTGATCTCATGCATCGCACGGATTTTCAGGGCATTAAGATATAGATCTTTCTCATGCTTCGGGAAGGAAACATAGTGGCAGATTGGTTAGTTAAATTTGGGGCTGGTGATAGGCATGTTAAGCTTCGGAATTAAATGTCTTCCCCTTCATGGGTTAGTATTTTCTTGATGCAATTCGTGTGTCTATTAAAGTTTCTTGACGTCGGACATGCATGTATTTTTTTTCTTTTCTCAAGAACATTCCAATCAATACAATCACCATGATCATTTAAAATAACTTAAAACGACTTGAACCAATGCTACTTACACTTTAATTTTTACTCCTCCATCCCAACATATTATCTCCGTTTAATCTCGATACGCTATTCAATGCATTACTCAATCGGTTAATATTTCAAATTATATAGAAGTAAAAGTTATCATAATATAACATAGGAGTATATATGTAGGGACACATGACATGAGGTTTATTCTTAAAGAAAATTATGTTTGAGCATATCATCATGAATGGAAAATTGGCGAAATAGACAAGACAGGAAGTGGCTCAAATCATCCATGCATGCTTCTCCACGACAAGAAAACAAAGAAAAGAAAGAATACTTCATAATTCATTGTCATCCTCATATAGCTTTTTTAGATGATTAGGCCCTTTAATTTTATGATGAATCGATAAAATGGAATCCTAGAACAGCATGTCAAATCACATGCAAAAAACTCCATTCTGAAGCCCCCAATTAAAACCACCCAATGCTTATTGCACATCACAACTTGTCCCTCCCTCACTTAATTACAAACAAATAAATTTTAGATACATTAATATCATATGTATATGGAAAAATACATATATAAAGACTTGTCATGAATAATTGAGGCGAAATAAACTAATTAGGGGAGGCATAAGGGCCAACATAATTGTGATCTATCTGGATCATTATAATCTATATATGGAGTAGTATATGATATGATATGATATGTTCTTGCCACAAGTCTTTTGTGTAATGAACGTGGCCTAATCATCATCAGATATTCAGAAAATCAGAACATGAACCAAAATTGCTCAAAGTGTATTTATGTCCAATGCAATGCATTGCAATTTACAAGACATATTGTACATTATTGGATGCAATTAATTTATCATATACTACTTGACTGGTGTTCTGTCTGGGGACATATATATACATATAAAAAATTCCAATAGGTTCTGTACCATTTTAATTTTTTCTGCTTGGGATTTGGATTTTGGCTTCATTCAATGATGTATAGCTGTATTATGTTTGTTTTCTCAATCACTCAATGTGGATTTGAAAAGAATTGACTGGCTGCTCTATTTTATTTTTCAATTTATCCTGCTGGCCTATTTTCACTACATAACAAGAGATCTTAGAAAAAAATTTAGCTACCAAATTCAGTAGCTAACGAATTCAGTAGACATACTCCCTCCGTTCCACTAATAGTGTCCCTTTTATTTTGGACATGGTATTTAATGTAGGGGTAGATTAGTGTTTAAAGTAGGGATAAATTTAGAATTTATATGATATGATTGTAATGTACTCCCTCCGTCCCATGAAATTTGGCCACTATTCTATTTGGGGTGTCCCACGAAATTTGGTCACTTTCCATTTTTAGATAAATTAAAATAATATAAGTTTGATTAGAATTTTAATTATTCTCAAATTACATTAAAAGTGTTTACTTTTACTATTCTGCACAAATTCCAATACACTTTTACTTTTCTACACAAAGTCCCTAACATTTCTTTAATTCTTAATATTTCAAAATTGGTATAAATAAAAATTATATAAAATATATATTATGAAACTACACGATTAGACGATTCTAACAAGATCACACTTGAAGTATTAAGTTAAAGTTAAATAATAAACAGTATCAAGCTTCATTAGATTCTTAAACACAAAATTCCTTTACCACTTTAACTACTAAACTCCACTGCCTAAATTACCGTGCCCAAAAGAAAGTGGCCACATTTCGCGGGATGGGGGGAGTATTTGAATTTTTTATTTATTTATTTACGTGTGATGTGATAGTTTTGTATTTGAAATTTTAATATATATGGAGTATTTATTTATTAATGTGATGTGATGGTAGTGGGTTTGGTAATTAAAGTATGTAGTTATTTCCTAAAAGGGAAATGTGACAATTGTAATGGGACGTGCCAAAAAGAAAAATGAAAAGGAATTAGTGGGACGGAGGGAGTATTTAAAGATTAAGCTACCGTATTCGGTAGCTAGAACAATTTTTCTCGTATTCAGAACACTAGAATAATCATTATAACTCGTTATTAATTAGAAATTCAATAGCTAAATCTTTGGTAGCTAAGCATTTAGTAGCTAACGAATTCCATTGGTAAATTTAATGATTACTCTAACAAATTCGATAGCTGAAAGAATTTTTTCTATTAGTGGTTATGCAGTTAATGGTGAATATATATATATATATCTAAAAATGTGTACGAATAAAAATTATAATATATATTATAAAACTAGTCAAACAATGTTTTATTATACACATGCAATAAAAATAAGTTAAATTCAAACAATAAACAATAAGAAAAAGGTCAAATAATTCATTTTATTTGGACAAAGAAAATAAAAATGATCCCTTAAAACTTTGAAAACTCTTGTTCCAAAACTCCCAAAGGCATGAAGTGGGTGTATGTTATAAGAAGCATGGAATGGATGGGAAAGTGTCTTAAAAAGGTTAAAAGGGGGCTTGTGAAACTAGTAAATTTAAAAGGTGGGTGGAGAGTGGAGAGTGAAATTGGATACTCATATGACATAGGAGGATTGGGTTAATAATGGTGTATTGTGGGCCAAATAGAGATAAAAGGGTTCCATCTTCCAACTAGTCATGTAGAGCCAAAGAGGAAGATGAGGGTTTTGAGTTTTGACCAGAGCAGTAACCAAACCAGCAATTTGAATCACAACATGACAAATTAAAGAAAAACCATATCATGTGGGTATGTCATATCTGGTAGTAAAACTCACTAGTCTAGTTGCTGTTGATCAAAAATTCTTGATGGTGCATTAAAGGTGGCATATCAAAATCGAACATACATGAAAAAATGGATAAGATGCTTTCATTTACCCACTTTTAACTTTTTGGGGTGAGAAAAAGGTATCAAGGATTATAATTAATTGCTAGCTAGCTACGTGAACGTTATGAGAAATTTAAAGTCCTATTCCATTATTTGCTTTCACAAAATTGTTGGTCCCAGTTAGTGTGAATCTTGAAATAACTTCGTCGTTGAGTGGTGGCCTAAACTACCAGTGATCGAGTGTGTGTATGCAAATCAATGTACACGTGATTTGTTTACCCAGTATGGCTTTCGGCCTACATCTGGGGGATATCATTCCATGTTCTAAACTAACACTCAAAAACTCCTAGACCAAAAACAAACAAACAAACAAACAAAGAACTGACTCTATCTCACAAGACTCACATCTTGTAGATTGATCGTCGTCTGGACTCCCCCACAACTCCGATCCTGGGACAGTCAGCCCAAACAGTTAACTTCAATTGTTCAGATCTTCAGGTCTTGGAACTCTGGTGCAACAGATGGCCTGAATTATCTCCTTCAGATTCTATAAAGTCTCTTCGCAAAGACGACTTCCAATTTTGTGAAATGAGAAATGGTTTTCTTCGATAAGATAAACTCATCGAAGTAATGCAGCAAAAACCTTGATGGCAAATGTATGATCTTCCAAATAGTTGCAAAATACTCATCAAGGAATTTCTAAAACTCTCTCAAGAAATCAATCTATGAAAATCTAAGGAATAACCGACTCGAAAACTCTCAATATGAAAAATACAACTCGATAAATCAATTACCCTAATTATAGAAGATCTATATATAAATACAGACTCAGAATGACTAATTATCCAATGGAGTCAGATAAACAGTCACAGAAACAACAGGTATCAGTTGCTCATAACTGTCAGTAAACAGTTCTTGTAGTTATCGCATAGTTTCAACACTTTCAAAACTACATCATCTGCACAAAAGTATGTTAGACAACAACAATCTCTCCCACTCTTTGTGGACATGATAGTTCCATCACACAAGGTGTTAAAACTATCCAAAGAGTTTAGAGATAATGCAATTCGGATTAATACCAATGGTGCAGATAAATCAATATAGGATGTCACATAGTAGTTAGAAACATTTTAAAACTACCATCCATGCACAATCAGATCAAGAAAAAGCAAACAATCATCAAGCAGTCATCCATATGTCCTAATTACTATTACAGGCCAGGGTATTTCAACAATCAGAGCAAAGTAACAAAGTTTATCAAATCCAGATCCAAACAAGCAAAAACCATCATCAGCAAAAACAAGTAGCAAGCATAAAACAGAGTTTGTCCAACAAACAACATCACCAGATTATCAGCAGAGTTTTCAGACGTCGTTACCTAAGAGTACGAACGACCAGGCAACACGAGACCATGCAACACCTTCTGCCATGGATCTCTTGGTTACTAACTTGCTTAAATAAGGATTAAGAAGATTAAGCGGAAGTTTAAGAGAATGATGAAGAACTGAAAAGGAAAATGAGGGATAAGAAAGCTAAACCGCAACAAGAATCATCGGGGGAAGCAACCAAAGTGTAGAAACCTTGACCTCAACCCAATCCTTCCACTCGAGCCTCGGTTCGATGATCAACGATGGTAGCTTCAAGCCAATGTTGATGAATGTTTCCCAACAAACATACATAGGTGTGTGAGAGGGGGGGGGGGTATACTCTCGGGTGATCTTTTGTAAGAGAAATGATGATTTCATTCAATATGCCAAAAGATGTGTTACAAGTGTTGGGGAGGACATATATATAGTCCAAGCCCATTCAACAAGTAAATTGAAGGTTTAAACAAGTTTAACAATGTTTAAAATAGGAGAAAATAAAGAGCAAGGAAGAAATACAAAAACTAGACTGATTACAACGTGATACCTATTTACGACGTGATCCTCGTCTGGCATCGTAGGGCTTAGCGTTGTAGGTGGAAATCTTCAGCCCATGAGACGACGTGATCCCTGGCTACGACGTGATGCTGGTTTAGCATCGTAAGCGTCGTAGGTCTGTCTAGCGTCGTAGCCTGGGTAAGGTGATGTACGACGTGAAACTCTTTTTACGACGCGATACTCGGGTAGCGTCGTAAATGGGGTTAGCATCGTAAATGCCTTCTGTCTTCTCCTTCCTTCTTACGACGTGAGGCGATCCTTACGATGTGAACAAGGTTGGCGTCGTAAGTCTGGACTAGCGTCGTAAGTGTGCAAAAATTGTCCTAACTCTCATCCGGCTGGGCCCACTGCTGCTGGTTACTGTTCCGATGTTGACCGGCCGTTGACCGACGACGGTGACTTTTCCGGCAAAGTTCCGGTCAAATGTCTGGCAACTTGGTCGGAGATCCGGCGAACTTTCCGGCGACGGCGGTTGCGATGGGGTCCACTTCTTTAACCTCCTTATGCTATTTTGTTCCGTAAGTGCATCTTGAGATCTTCTTCTTCCGAATTCAGTTCAGGATTGCAGGATCCGGATGAGCGGATCCTGGTTCTTCCAGTTGGATTAAGATCAACGCTTTCAGATTGCATCCTTTTGCTTTGTTGATTTCTTCTGTGAATTCTGCAGACATGAGAAGGCTGGCAATTTGATCCGTAAACTTCTTAGTCCTGGTCCTGGAGCATGGTCCCTCTGGAATGATTAAGGCTGCAGATTTGGCTCCCACGCCATCCCCTCCCCCTTGAGAAGGTTGAGCCATCAACCGAATAAGCTCTTCATCGTCTTCTTCATAGAGGGCAAGATCTGCAACATTAAAAGTAGCATTAATTCTGTACTCAGGAAGCGGTTCTAAACGATAAGCATTATCATTGATATTTTCCAAAATGCGGAATGGACCGTCCTCCGTGGGGAAAGTTTGTCACGTCTCTTCTGTGGGAATATCTACTTCCGCATATGGAGCCAAACCCAGTCCCCGGGCTTTAACAACGGCTTCTTTCGTCCTCTGTTGGCATATTTGGCATATGTCTCCGTGGCCTTCTTGAGCTCTCCTGGACGTTCTTGTGAAGCTCTTGGATAGCTCCAGCCCTGTCCCTGCCATTAACATTAAAATACTCATTGCGGGGCAATGACAGCAAATCAACAGGGGTTAGTAGGTTGAAACCATAGACAATTTCGAATGGTGACATGTTAGTGGCACTGTGGACGTGTCTGTTATATACAAACTCGATGTAGGGTAGACACTCGTCCCAACTCTTGTAACTGGAAGCAGTTATGATCCGTAGCAGATTACCCAAGACTCTATTGACTGCTTCAGTTTGCCCGTCTGTTTGAGGGTGATAAGCTGTAGAGAACAAGAGTTTCGTACCGATCTCATGCCATAGAGATTTCCAGAAGTAACTGACAAATTTCGTGTCTCGGTCCGTCACAATTGTTTTCGGGATCCCATGGAGACGCACTACTTCCCTGAAGAATAATTTGGCAATGTGGTGTGCGTCATTTGTCTTTGTGCAAGGAATGAAATGAGCCATCTTGCTGAATCTGTCTACCACTACAAATATCGAATCTTTGTTTCGTGCAGCCCGTGGTAGTCCTAGCACAAAGTCCATTGAAAGATCAATCCATGGTCCCTCGGGAATTGGTAGAGGCGTGTACAAACCGTGCGGCTTCGAAGTGGATTTCGCCTTCAGACAGACGATGCATTTGGATATCAGATCATCAACTTCTTTCCTCATTCCCGACCAATAATATCGTTCACTTAAAATCCCAAAAGTGGCAGTCCTTCTGAAATACCCCATAAGGTCTCCGCTGTGACCTTCTTTGATCAGTAACTCTCTAACGGATCCCCTAGGTATGCACAATCGGTTCTCATAATATAGAATACATCAAGCCCTGAAAATTCATTGAACCCGTGCTTTTCGGTCTCTGCCCAAAAATCTTTGAAGTCAGGATCAGTGGCATATTGATCCTTAATATGCTCAAAGCCAATCAGATGTGTTGTGGCAATGGCACCAAGGCTGTTCGTCTGGATAGGGCATCAGCAACAATATTCTCCTTCCCCTTTTTGTACTTCAGCACATAAGGAAAAGTTTCAATAAATCCGCTCCAGCGTGCATGCCTTTTCCTAGTTGGCCTTGGTTCCGAATATGTTTGAGGGTCTCGTGGCCCGTGTGGATAATGAATTCACGACCCCTAAGATAGTGTTGCCACGTCTTTAGAGCTTGGACCACAGCGTAGAGTTCTTTGTCATATGTCGAGTAGTTCATTTGTGTGCCTGAGAACTTTTCGCTGTGGTATGCCACTGGCTTACCATTTTGCAGTAAGACTGCTCCCATGCCGGTGCCCGATGCATCGCGTTCTACCTCGAAAGGAAGATCAAAGTCAGGTAGGGCTAGTACCGGTGCATGAGTCAGTTTGGACTTCAATTCGTCAAAAATTTTCTACTCAGTCGGCCCCCATTTGAAGATAAGTCCTTTCTTGAGCAACGAAGTCAGGGGTGTCGCGATCAAACTGAAATTGGGAACGAATCTCCGAAAGAAACCACACAGACCTAAGAATTATCTGACTTCATGTACGCTCGTGGGTGGTTTCCATTCAGAAATCGCTTTATTTTCGTCTCGTCAACTTTAAGACCACCACGCCCAACAATGTATCCAAGGAACGAGAGTTCAGTTGCATGAAAAGTGCACTTTTCCTTGTTAGCATATAACTGGACTTCCCGTAACCTGTTCAGTACCTGTTGGACATGGGATAGGTGATCAGACTCACTAGAACTGTACACTAAAATATCATCAAAATATACAACGACAAATTTATTAATGAATTGACGAAGGGTTTCATTCATAAGTTGCATGAATGTTGAAGGTGCGTTCGTTAGTCCGAATAGCATAACGAGCCACTCGTAGAGTCCAAATTTTGTTTTGAATGCTGTCTTCCATTCATCTCCCGGTTGCATCCGGGTTTGGTGATAACCACTTCACAGATCAATTTTTGAAAATATGCTGGCGTGGCCCAGCTCGTCAAGCATGTCATCCAATCGTGGGATCGGGTGTCGGTACTTAATGGTGATCGCATTTACAGCGCGACAGTCTACACACATGGGCCATGTTACGTCTTTCTTGGGAACCAATAAGACAAATACAACACATGGTGAGAGGCTTTCTCGGACACATCCCTTGTCCATCAGCTCTTGCACTTGGCGCTGCACTTCTTTAGTTTCCTCCGGGTTCATTCGGTAGGCTAGTCGAATAGGAATTGAAGCTCCAGGCACGAAATCGATTTGATGTTCGATCCCGCGTAGCGGAGGTAGACCAACTGGTACTTCATTCGGGAAAACATCGGAGTTTTCTTCTAACAACTTGGAAAAAATAGCAAGAATATTAGGTGCAGCAGTGCAAGTTCTGTAAATATCTTTAACAGGTTTTGCAAAAGCAAGGAAACAGTAACCTGTCGAGCTCGGTGCGCGCATTGTTTGATCAAAATCGGTTCGAGTCGTCAGAAGACAGGGATTGGCTGAGGTGCTTTCAATGCAGAGAGTTTTCCCCTTATCTTTCGACTTTCGCTCTGCCTCGTCCTTCTTCATATTGGCACGCAGAATTTCTTGATCTGCTCGAACCATTTTTACAGACAGTGGCTTGACATTTATTTTCTTTTGTTTATAAATAAAAGATAAACAATTGGCACGACCCTTGTATTTGACATCTCGATCATATAACCATGGTCGCCCAAAAGAATGTGGCATGCAGTCATGGGAATGACATCACAAATGACATTTTCAGAATAGGACCCGATCTTGATAGTAATTTTGGCTCGTCGATTGACTTTCAGGTCACTATTGTCATTCATCCAATGGAGATGGTAAGGCTTCGGATGCTCTTCAGTTGGAATGCCTAACCTGCGAACAACGTAAGCACTCATAACATTAGTGCAACTTCCATTATCTACACTTACTGAAGCAACATTGCCTATAAATCACAATGACAGTAAAATAAATTCTCTCTTTGTTCATCAGAATGAGGTTTTTCTTCCGTTCGTTCGGCACTGAGGGCTTGCATGGCTACCAGATTGGTCAGCTTGCGATCCTCTTCAACAGTTTTCTCGGCTGCGTAGAATTCATCACTGTCATCGGAGTCCTCTATTTCCTCTCTCTCGGCCTGTTGATGTTCATCATCTGAGTCTATTATTCTCCAAGATCCGTCTTCCATTAATGCAGCTCTTTTGGTGAAAGGGCACTCAGGTGAGTAATGTCCCTTCTGACCACACTTAAAGCAAGCGACTTCTTTCTTCCGATCCTTCTCGAATCTCGGCCTCTCGATGACTGCAGGTTTAGGGCCTTCCGGACGGTAGGTCTTAAACTCCTTAGCCATCTCGAATCTTTTTGTCTTGGGTTTATTTTCCCTTGATACAAAGGTCCTCTGATTCCAGGGTTTCTGAGAACTGGATCCGGAATCTTGTCGATATTGAGCTTCTGCACTCGTGGTCTATCATTAGATTCAAGCTTGATTGCTAATTCTACTAACTCGGATAGAGTGTCGTAGGGTCGCAGCTTGGCTTCCTTTCGAATCTCAATTCGGAGTCCTTTGAGAAATCTAGACTTATTGATGCCTTCGTCTTCTTCTACTCTGGCTTTCATTAAGAGAGTCTCCATTTCCTTGAAATATTCTTTAACCGTCTTGTTTCCTTGAACAAGAAATGCAAGTTTATCATATAAGTCCTGGCGGTAGTGCGACGGAACAAATCTGTTCTCCATAACCCGCATTAGAGAAGCCCAAGTTTGAATGGGATCATATCCATTCCATCAAATCTCGTGAGTTACTTTCTGCCACCATATCAACGCATACTCTTTATACGCACTGGCCAGATTGACCTTTTTGATGTCTGCGTAGTTATGGCAATTGAAAATAAGCTCCATTGATTGCTTCCATTCAAGAAATTCATCCGGGTTGGATGTACCCTTGAATGGGGGAATGTCAAACTTGATCCCCTTCAAATCACGGTCAGGTTCATCATATCGATTGTTTCTGCGGGGGTTCCTTTCAAATACTCCGGCCCCTGGATCTGAATTGGAGTCATGGTGATTATGTCTGACTGGTCGAGGTTGAACACGATTTCTCAGAGGTGGAGGATTTTGATGCCTGTCTCGAACGGGGTTGTTAGCTACTTGGCCTGGTCCTTGATGGTGGTCAGGAATAGGATTCATTTCCTCCCGTTGCCTGTCCTCAATTTCAGCTTCTGCTTCCTCCATTTCACGGTCCTGAACACCTCGGGGCCCACTTTGCTGGCTTCGATGGGTACCGGAAGTCGTGGGTGGAGTGGCCTGTGGTGTTTGCCTGTCAAACACTTCCTGTAGCTTCAAATCAAGACGCCTCATGGTTTCGGATTGAACAACATTGCCATGTATAACCATGTCGTCTTTGAAACTATCAACCCGATGATTTAAATCATCCATCCGTTGGTCCATATTGTCCGAACGAGCATTCATTCTTTGCAGCATATCCATCAGATCCTTGTTTGAAGGCTGACCTGAACCTGTCATTTCAAAATACTAATACAGAAAAATTAAGCAGTATCTGAAAAGAAGAAGAAAATATTATGTATAAATATAGAGATGGAATTTATTGGGATCACTCGGTATAATCACACAGCTTGCTCACAACCCGATAGCTGAATTGCTGGGTTAATTCACAACCCGGTATATTCTGCAGTCCAGAGTGATCACAAACAAATGCTCAAGTATTGAGAGAGTGAGGTCTGAGATGAGGGATGCGCAATACACGGTTCAAATGTATCTGCTCGACTCAATCCAAAATACAAGGTGGGTTAATATGATATGCGATGCAGTCAATTTAAGTACAACACCTTATGCGAGCAATTATCACAATCAACATTGTATTTGGTCCCGATTTGGAAGTGGAAAATTAAACCTCACAACATAAAACACTCAGATAAACCCGTAATACTCAAATGACTTCTCGGGCTAGGTTTCACAAGGGTACAAGTCCGATATCCACTTTATTGTATAAATACTCAAGTGGCTTCTCGGGCACGCGTTTCACAATTGTGCCAGTCCGATATTCACTTTATTGTACTACCAGTCAAAAATCTCTCAAATATGTGGGAATTTCCAAGCAAAAAAGTAATTAATGCTCCCTCATAATGTGACACGTGGCAACTTCCAGATAGTGGTGGAAAAATTTGAAATTTTGGTGCTGTGACGACGCGAAAGAGAGTACGACGTGTAAGGTACGATGTGAGCCGAGGTTGGCGTCGTAAGGCGCCTTCAGTTTTTGGCCTGGACGACTCTAGACCAGGTTACGACGTGAGACGAGCTTAGCGTCGTAACTTGTTTAGCGTCGTAAATTGGTGGTGGCCTCTTGACTGGATTTTGAACTTACGACGTGAAGCAATGTGCTTACGTCGTGAGCCTGTCCGGCGTCGTCAAGGGATAGCGTTGTAAGGTGGTGCCTTGTTCCCAAACTTTCTTCTGTGATTACGTCGCTAGCCGTGGGCTACAATGTGAGAGGTGTTTGGCGTCGTGCTGATGCTTAGCGTCATATGCCTTGTCCCAATGCTGCTGAATCACTTACATCGTGAGCCATGGGCCACGACATGAACAAGGATGGCGTCGTAATCGGTTGGCGTCGTACTGACTTCAGCCCACAATTTTTGACTTCCTCCTTTTTCGGCAGCTTGTCTAGTATCTCCTTGGGGAATTAATTACATGCAATATCTTACAACATCTCAAGGCTCTACACACTATTCAAGGAGCCAAATTACACATGATTGGACATTTAATGATAACAACTACAATAACACTAGCTTTTTGCATGTAACACTAATCTATTACAATAATATTGCCAAGAACACAATGAAGCTCGGATGAACAAGGACAAGAACACTAAGAACAACAAAACAAATCTCACTTCCCAATCCCTAAAATAACCCCACTGTTGTGCTCAAATATGCTTTAATAATGAGTCAAACTTTAATATCATGCATACACAACACACAGTGAGAATAATAAGGGTTTGAACAAACAAGATAGGTCACGGCGGTGAACACAAAATGCAAGCACACAATATTTTTGGTATTTTGGACTTTGAAATATTTTTAGGGTTTTTGATAGGGAATAAAATCACAAGTAGAACCATGTGAGCTCTGATACCAAAATAAAATCAGGATGCCATGGATCTCTTGGTTACTAACTTACTTAAATAAGGATTAAGAAGATTAAGCGGAAGATTAAGAGGATGATGAAGAACCAAAAAGGAAAATGAAGGGATAAGAAAGCTAAACCGCAACAAGAATCGTCGGGGGAAGCAACCAAAGTGTAGAAACCCTGACCTCAACCCAATCCTTCCACACGAGCCTCGGTTCGATGATCAACGATGGTTGCTTCAAGCCAATGTTGGTGAATGTTTCCCAACAAACATACAAAAGTGTGTGGGGGGGGGGGGTATACTCTCGGGTGATCTTTTGTAAGAGAAATGATAATTTCATTCAATATGCCAAAAGATGTGTTACAAGTGTTGGGGAGGACATATATATAGTCCAAGCCCATTCAACAAGTAAATTGAAGGTTTAATCAAGTTTAACAATGTTTAAAATAGGAAAAAATAAAGAGCAAGCAAGAAATACAAAAACTGGACTGATTACGACGTGAGACCTATTTACGACAAGATCCTCGTCTGGCGTCGTAGGGCTTAGCTATGTAGGTGGAAATCTTCGGCTCATGAGACGACGTGATCCCTGGCTACGACGTGATGCTGGTTTAGCGTCGTAAGCGTCATAGGTCTATCTAGCATTGTAGCCTGGTTAAGGTGATGTACGACGTGAAACTCTTTATACGACGTGATACTCGGGTAGCGTTGTAAAGGGGGTTAGCATCGTAACTGCCTTCTGTCTCCTCCTTCCATCTTACGACGTGGGGCGATCCTTACGACATGAACAAGGCTGGCGTCGTAAGTCTGGACTAGCGTCGTAAGTGCGCAATAATTATCCTAACTCTCATCCGGCTGGGCCCACTGCTGTCGGTTACTGTTCCGACGTTGACCGGCGACGGCGACTTTTCCGGCGAAGTTCCAGTCAGATTTCTGGCGACTTGGTCGGAGCTCCGGCGAACTTTTCGGCGACAGTGACGGCGACGGCAGTTGCGATGGGGTCCATTTCTTTGACCTCCTTATGCTATTTTGATCCGTAAGTGCATTTTGAGGTCTCCTTCTTCCGGATTCAGTTCAGGATTGCAGGATCCGGATGAGCGGATCCTGGTTCTTCCAGTTGGATTAAGATCAATGCTTTCAGATTGCTCCCTTTTGCTTTGTTGATTTCTTCCGTGAATTCTGCAGACTTGAGAGGGCTGGCAATTTGATCCATAAACTTCTTAGTCCTGGTCCTCGAGCATGGTCCCTCTGGAATGATTAAGGCTGCAGATTTGGCTCCCACGCCACCTTCTCTCCCCCATAATGAATTATCACTCCTCTTCGGAAGGAGGATACTTCAAACTTTTGACAATTTCCCACTATATGAGTATTTTCTGAAAATAATAATCCCAGTTTAATTTTATTAAATGAAATCAATTATGAAGATGGAGTTGGGATTAGGGATATGTTTATATGTTGTCACGTTTTTATATACTCATGTAGGAAACTGTGCCCCCGAAAGCGCATGGAGTAAAAAATTGCAGAATATATAGTAAGACCGGATCGTTCAGTGGAGGATGTGCGATACAAGCAGGACCCACGTCGTTTACTAAGATTTTCTACTCGGTTACTCGATTCAAGCTTTGCATTGGTTTCTAAATCTACTTGACAATAATTGAAACTATACTATGGAAGCAATTAAAGTTATTCTACAAAGCACAACAAAATTAGTCTATAAAGCAATTAAATTTATTCTAAGAAAGCAATAAGAATTATGCTAAGAAAGTGGATAAAATTATTCTACGAAAGCAGATTTAAAATTTGACAGAAGGGACAGGGAGAAAATAATAAAGATTGGACAAGATTCAGATGAAACACAATTAAACTTCCATTTTAATTACACAGATCTTTGCTTGGGATAGTTCGTCAGTTAGCTAACTCTCATGCTTTCTACACTATGTTCCCTTTAACAGACAGGTACTTACAGTGAGAATTTACATGCTCTTAAGACAACAAAATCTAAGATACCACAAATTCATAACTCCCCTTGCAATGCCTTGCAAGAATATGTTAGTCATATGTGGTGGACAAGCAACACCTAACATATCATTAGTTGATATGCCAAGTACTCCTATCATTCCCCAGGTCACACCCAAAGTTTCAAATCAACTCCCAAACCATTCCACAACTCTTAAACCTTACAACCGGCGGCCAACCTCTAATTCTTCCGAGTGACCTCTAGAAAAGAATTTAAAAGAAAGCAGTAAAGAAAGCAGTAAAGAAAGCATTTAAAAATCCTATCACTCGGAAGCTTCAAAAGTTATCTCATTCCGTTAGTATAAAAGAGCCCCTGGTCTTGGTGACCAGATGCAGATCAAGAACCCCCCAGATATCAATAAGCCACAGGACTCACAACATCTGGGTAGTTATGAGATACAAACTAAATGAAACAGATCCATAAATGAATCTGTTCCGGATGTACTCACTTGAGACTTAAGTCTAGGCTTTGGCAGAAGAAGATAGCAGTTGAAAGAATACTCAACCCTACCTTAGAAATTAACCAAGGCCTACATGTTGTTCCTCTAGTATTATTTATCACATCTCATCTACACCCAAGTGGACATTGGTTTAATGCGATATCTAATATAAGATTTCCAACACATAGCAATTTTGAGAAACCAATTGATATTTGAAAATCATTCCCTACACAGGTACTAAACTCTCAATTAAAACACAGATCCTTTTAGTCTAGATGAGACCTAATCGCTGACTCTGTTTCTAAGTTCTCCAAATTAACCCCCAGTATAATATGAGTTAGTCATAACTGTCGAGTTTATCCCTTACTCAGATCCGGATTTTATAAAGGAATATTTGTTGGAAATTTATTATGTAGCATCTGATTTAGATCAAGACTTCTATGTCCAAGGGAAGGATCCCAAAATAATATTGACCACGGTATCTACATAATAATATCATGCATACGAGTATAAAAGAAAAGAAAATAAAATACCCCAAAATATATGGTGGGGTTAGACAGAATTTGCTACACAAAGATGGATTAGCCTTAGATAAGAAGAATTTGGCTAAAAAGAGTGCCAGAAATAATTGGGGTTATCCGGACTGCAAACATCTGCCATCCGGTTCCCAATTATTCCAGATGGAATGATTTTTAGACAGAAAAGAATCCCAAGTGACGGTGACCGCCGTCATTCAGCTCCCTTTTGTCTGTGAATGGAAGAAAAACCCACATATTTTCTTGTTGTAATAATTCTCAAATAATGTTGGTCGACATCATTTAATAATACTACAACTTGAATTCAGGTTTTGAAATTAAGATAATAAAAAAAAAACTGTATCTAATTAGGAAATGGCTGAGTGGCTAATCGTTATCCCTGTGAAGGGACCTTTTTGCCAACATTGATCTGTGATATTCCTTATTACCCATTCATACACACAATAAAAAGAAAAGATGAAATTAAAAGAATATTTTTGGTATTGTGTGAGTGTTAATCACACAATAATTAAGACACTAATGGGTCGAGATGTGTAATGGATAAAACTAGATGTGATGGGCCTAAGCCCAATACATCTATGCAACTTACACAACTTATGAAGATAAAAATATTTTTGGAGTTTTAAAAATAAAGAGAAGAGGTCAATTCGGTTTACTGGGTAAGGTGCAATGTAAATCGAATTGAAAATGCATGAGTTATTAAGTATGACCTTACCCAATTAATCAATGCGAGGATGTGAGTTAGCATCATCTAATTCGGTTTGTCAAAGCAATTCGGTATAAACCGAATTGGACAGACCGAATTGATGAGGTTACTCCCTCACTCAAATTTGGCTAAGGCATTTGCTTCAAAAAGGGGGAGGGTTAATTCGATTTGCCAAGACAATTCGGTATAGACCGAATTGACAAACCGAATTGGTTTGACATGAAAAATAAACTAAGGCATGAAGGGATGATATACATACAATGTGGTTTCCAAAGTCAATTCGGTCTATATGGGCAATTCGGTATAGACCGAATTGCCTAGACCGAATTGCCTTAGAGACCACATGGAGGAAATAAACAAACATTTTTATCATGCAATTCAGTCTTCATGGGCAATTCGGTATAAACCGAATTGCCTTAGACCGAATTGCATGCAATTTTCACATGAAGGAAATAAACAAACATTTTTTGTCATACACTTCAGTCTTCATGGGCAATTCGGTGTAGACCGAATTGCCTTAGACCGAATTGCATGCTATTTTCACGTAATTGTAAATTTTTTTGTTCACAAGTATCAATGCGGTTTCTAAGCTGATGCCGTTTATGATAGATGGGATTAACCCCATCACTCATTTCACATCAGTGTCATCTCGCAGCCATACTTGTGAATATTTTGTGGTTATCCATAATGTATATATTCAGTTGGTAATAGCATGGATTATAACCTAAAACTAAAAACAAGAAATTCTAAGATTAATCTACCTAAAAACACCCTAAAAATCTAAGAACATCATGCATAAAAATAAGAACACCAACATTATCTAAGGCAACAATAAATAAAAGATCTAGGAAAATAAAGATGCAAATAAAGCATTAAAACCTATTTCTAATAAACCCTAAATTATCTAAAACCTAAGAACACTCATTTGAGGCACTAAGGCATAAAACCATACCAATAACCCACTAAAATACATTTATTGAGAATGAAGGCCAACTCGAAACACATTAAATGCAACCCAGTTGAAACAAACATTCATTCTACCATATTTATTGCCTAAAAAAGCATTTAAAGAGTGCAAAACACATTAAAACAAAACCCATTTCTGAAATTTTTCCTTGTATTCAATACTTTAAAGCATGATAAACAACCCAAACCATCATTAGATTGAAGGTAGGGTTCATTCTAACTAAAAATCATGTAAGGAGTATGGAAATGGCTACACTAAAATGGTAGAAACAGCTTTTACAACCTAAACTAAGATTAAAAAACTACAACTAAGCTAAAATACATGAAAAATAAACTAACTACCTACCTACCTAACCCTTAAGGGGTGAAGAACCTGGTTGAATATTCTTCTTGTCCTCTGCCCAGTATCAAGTGTGTAAGAATTTGGATTCTTCAAGTGTTGGTGAGAGTTAGCTTTTATACACCTTTCTCTAAATCCCAGGCCCATCAGGGCCCATTAGCAATGGCATGTATTTTCCACGTGTTCCACAACTTCATCTGGATGCATTTTGAACTCAATTCGGTCTTCAACATCAATTCGGTTTAAGTGTAGACCGAATTGAGTATTTCGAATTGCTCATGGTCTCCTGCTTGGCTTCCTTGTTTTGAGGAAATTCGGTTTACATAGTCAATTCGGTATAAACCGAATTGAGCTTTACCGAATTGTATCATCTCTTTTTGCTCTGGGCTTTCTTTCCTTCATTGATGCAATTCGGTCTATGCAATCAATTCGGTGTAAACCGAATTGCATAGACCGAATTGGGCATATCGCATCTCCTCTCAACACTTAACCATTTTTTTTCTTCTTCTCGGTCTACATGGGCAATTCGGTATAGACCGAATTGCGTAGACCGAATTGCTTTTCAATACTTAGCCAAAAATTTCAGTTTGTGAGATTTTCATTCTTTTTCCCATTTTTTTATTTTTGTGGGCTATTTTATTCTTTTGCCCATCTTTTTATTCCTTTTTCTTTTCTTTTTCCTTTTTTCATGTTTTTGGATTTTTCTAACACAAATATAATTAAAATTGCATATTTTTGTGTCTTTCATTACCAGCTTATTATTCTTACAAACTCGCATTAATTTGTCGAATTCAACTGCTTTCTTATTAAAATAAGATGAGATTATGATCAAAATGTCCGTCTCAGACACGGAAATGGATTGGAAATAATGGACAATTTTGGCCATTATCAACATTCTCACATTTAATACTGATCGTCCCTGAGCAGTCAGAGTCAGTGCTCCTAAGAGCATGGACTCTGCACATTCAATCCATATGCGTGGCTTCAAAAATTTCATTCTTTTTATATTGGGATAAGATAATCAAAATTACAAGTATTAAACTCTCTTGATTGCAGTGTTTAATGAAATGATATTTTTCACTTAAGTAGGCATACAAATTGATCATTATTGTTAATTCTTCTTGAGTATATGTTTAGAAAATCGCATCGGTTTAATTCTTGAATTCAAGCATGACATGAACATTGATCAATCAAAACAAAGCCTCACATATAGTAGAAACGGAAATTTCACTCACTCTCAAATTAGATTTTAAACATTGACACTCATAATTAAATTCAATTAAATTATCCCATAGGCTTGCAATCAGACCAACTCGCCACCTACTCATTTTCTCAAATCGAGATCCCGAGGTCTTATTAAGGGTTATAATGGGGCATACGGTTGTAACATCGGTATAGAAAGGAATTATTGGGTTGAGAAGTGACATGAATCCATTCCACCATAACTTGGCATGTTTTTATTTAAAATCTATGATCATCAATACTTTTTCTTTCTTTTGTTTTTCTTTTCTATTGCATGACATTAGACTATGTCTAATTTGCTTTGTCCATTGCAATTTATTCTTGTTGAATGGATCTCAACATTTTTCTCTTTTTTTTTTCTTTTCTTTTCTTCTTTTTTTTCTCTCTTTTTTGAATCGGTTTTTGAATGCCGATTGATGTTTTCTTTTTGATGATCATAAATTATAATGCCTTAGTAGAATAGGTTCGTGCACACTTGGGTTTGATTTTCTTGGTCTTTTTTAAAGCCTAGGAACATATAGTGGTTTCAAAGAAAAATTAGGCTTAAAGGCTCAGATTGGTTAATCTTAAAGGGAAAATATTTTTGGGTTTGGATTTCAAACGAAGGCCAAAAATTTGGGTTTTTCTAAGTGCCTCGATCATATGCTCGATTTCGAGAATATGGCATGGTCTTGAATCGGTCCCAATTGCAAGTTCTAGTTTCCTTTAATCGAATTGATTTTCACACAACAAAGAAATAATGAGTAAAAGTGACTCGGCTCAAATCTCACATGGTATGGTTCGATCATGTCATACATTTATTCTTGAACTTTAACCTTTGAAAAATTCTTGCAATTTATTCAATCAAATTCTCAACATGAAAGTTTGTTTTTCTTTTCAAGTGATCATATCATTAGATTTTTATAGCTCAAAACCTCGAGAATTTATATCATGCATATTTTTAATTATTTTATCCCAATTTAATAGTTTGAAATTTTCATCATTAGCCTAAATTCAATATGTGAATTTAGGTGACAAATTTATGCTTGTTTTATGCTGGCTATTTAATTGAAAGCAGTAAAAAGACACTGTGAACATGCAAGCATGTTACAGCTTTGTTTTTGACATGGCAGTCGCTTATTCATCTTGGAATGCCACACATCTTTTTTCAATTTTTTTTTTTGAGAACTCAAAATGGAATTCTCTTTGTGGAAAGCATTAAATCCATTAGTACATTAGTTACAGGAGATTTCTATATACTTGGATCGAGTTTGCACAAAAACAAGAAAATCTCCTATATGATGTTTTTAGTTTAGCTTAAATAAAAATAAAGCAATACAGATTCAGTCTTCCCTCAGCATCCTCCTTCTCTCACCCTTGGAAGAAGATTCTTCTCCAGTGGACGAAGTTTGTTAAGCTACATGGTAAGCAATAGTCGTCCAGTTCTTCTAGGTCTTCTTGCATCCTTGGACAGTAGACCCTGGGTTCTTGGTTACCGAACAAATCAGGGATGTCCAAGCTCTCCATCAGCCATGATAAGACGTTGTTGCCTACATATGTTAGTACTGATTTGTCTGTCGCCATTTTCTTTATCATTGTCACCCCTTGAAGAACTTGACCATCATCCAGTTTGCTTAACAACATGAATCCCCGTACAAAGATCGATGCTTTGTGGTTGTTTTCCATCCCTGGTCTCAGCAACTCGCAGGTTCTCTCCTCATCCCCTGCTCCGAATGCTTGTAGAGCTGGTATAAGTTGGAGGTTGTAGTTTCCTGCCACCTCACATGTCTGCAGGAGTTCCTCCTTTTGCCTTTGGACTCCTTGTTGCCACATCTTTATGATGGTGGTCTCTAGTTCGCATCTTTTGTAGACAATGGGGAGATTTCATGCTGCTCTGAGTTTCCTGCATGCTTTCTTAGCGGTGAATACTTTTTTGATGTCGTCCTCTCCTATACGGGAGAGGATTTCTCCTAAAAGCTCCACTGGCAGGTCCAGCAGTTCAGTTCTTTCTTGTGCTTGATTTGGGTCCGGGAAGATGATGCCTCTGAGAAGATAGGAGGTATTAAATCAAGTTTAAAATCAACATCCTCACATTTTGAGCTTTGCTCTAAATGTGAATTTATTGGTTTTTTTTGGGTTTTCTTTTGTTTTTTTTTACTTGAATTTATTGAAGCAAAATATAAATACTAAGATGCAAAGTTAGATTATAAAATCTAACATTATTGTAAACAATTAATTACAAAGGAAAAAAGGAGAATAAGGATCTTGGACCCTTACAGTTTTTTTTCTTAGACTAAAAATAGTCTAAAGATTTTCAAAGTGGTCAAGAGACCAAAGGACAAGATTTTTATAGGCTATTGAGCCTACAAAGGAGATTTTTTTTTTTAAATCACTATAATAGTGATTGAAAACATGTGAGATGGGATGAGGAATACTCAATGATGGAGAATAAATGCACATGATGATTTACATAATTGCTAGCATGAGGTAATGGACTAGAGAAAAATAAAAACAAACTAACACACAAAAACACACAAAGACTATTTTTAAATTTTATGAAAAGTGTTGAATTGTTTATTTAATAAAATTTGGGGGTGTGAGTGGTCCCCCATTTGAATTTTTGTTGGATAATGGATGATGAAAAGTGAGCAAAATTGCTACACTTTGTTGATTCCCCACATATCCCCACATGTGTAAGTCAAACACTTAATAGAACAAACATTCTACCAATTTTTTGTCTTTTTCATACATAAATGCTATGCCAATCAGTGTTTGAGAAACACGTCGGGAAAAATTTTGGCATGGTTTTGTTTGTAACCCATGTTTCCAAGTTTATACAAACATCAACTTTTCAGTTGAGTTTGTAAAGTGTAGTACACAGGTACCCACAAAATATTTATTAGACAAGGTTTTCAAAACACAGCAACATGCAAACATTACAACAGAAATTAAACAGTCCATTCATGCCAACATTTATCAAAATTTCTAGCATTCATGCTTCAAAAACTCATCAAAACAGGTTCACTCAATCAATCATGCTTATTTAATCACAATTTTCAAATACCCCATGGGCAGGATTACACAGTGGTTAGAAGAAAATTAACCCCTGTGTATACCCAATTCACAAGTAACAGGACATAAACACGGATAACAAGTATGTACAAGACATCAACAATGGAAATGACAACAATATTTACACAATGGACAAAGACTGGATTTTGAGGGTTTTGACACCCAATATTTTTCAAAACATACCCCTGAACACAGTGAGCTCTAACATTCAACAATGGCAGTTTGAACTAAAACAGTCAAAAGCCCTAGTTTGCACTATCCTGTTCTAGCCTATTCCGGACATGCCCACTACATTCCGACCACAATGCGATCATCCCCAACACAAAAATAGACTCCATTCCTTTGCCCATCCCCGATTTCGCGAAGACAAAGAAAACCCAAAAACTGAAATCGCAAGAACAGAGTGAGAAATCGAAAATGGAGAACTTACCCCGTGCTCCCACTCGGGTTAGAAGACGAAGAAGCCATTTTAGAAAGCTTTGGAAAGATTTGGAACGGAGCAATGTACTGGTTCGAGCTCTGGTTTCGCGAGGGAGACGAAGTTCGCGAGAGGGAATCGGGGATTTTCTAAGTGTAAAGTGTGAAATGAGAGGGAAGAAGGGGAAAAGGTATATATAGGGTTGTGGGACAGGGGGCAATTCGGTTTAATGGAGACTGAATCATCAATTCTGTCTAGACCAAATTGATGCAATCTCCAATTGTTTGTGAGGGATTCGGTCTCTAGATCAATTAGGTATAGACCGAATTGACTTGGAGACCGATTTGAGGGGTAGGCACAAAAAACTCACTTCAATTCGTTATTTAAAATCAATTCGGTGTAGACCGAATTGACATACGACCGAATTGGAGTGAGGAAACCGAATTGGACACTTAGAAAAATATGGGGAGCTTTTGTGAGGCATTTCAATCTATTCAGGCAATTCGGTATAGACTGAATTGATTTATAGACCGAATTGCTCACTTGCAAGAGTGAAAATAAGAATAAAATAATGTCTTTTGTAGATCAATTCGGTGTATTCAAAATCAATTCGGTATATACCGAATTGCTTAAACCGAACTGCTACTTGGCAATATTTACACAGAATGTGTGCCTTGGAGGATCAATTCGATCTTTTAGGTCAATTCGGTATATACCGAATTGCTTGGAGACCGAATTGGTAAAAATTTCCAAGGCATGTCCGATACGATTTGTTTCAAACAATTCAGCTTAAACCGAATTGATTTGAGATGAAAATTAAACAGCATCCAACACTTGGAAAAATTTTGGAATTTTCCAGTTTCCACCATTTTCTAAAATTATGCATTTTCTACAAATTAAACAACTGAGCATGCATATTTACATAGAAATATTATTCTAAAAATTATTGCTTGCATAAATTAGGTTGGATTAATACTGCTATTTTATGGATTTATTCCTGATTTTATATCTCTCTAAATTCCGAATTACTTTCCATTAATTGCAATATTAATCCAACCAGGAACCTGGTTTTTGAAGCTTTATTTTTCTTTTTTGTTGATTCCATGAATTCCTGCAAGGCAAATATAAGAAAATCATTAGGTTTTCTCCAAATATCAACATCATCACATTTAGAGTCTTAGTACTCTAAATCTGAGTTAATAGATCACCATCCGAATAATTTAATATAATATGCACAAGAGATTTATATATATATATATATTTATATATAATACATGTATAGTGAAAAAATTATTCTGACTTACAAAATTTAGGCTGGATTAATTCTGTGTTTGTGAAAATTATTCCGGATCTTAAATTTCTTTAAATTCCAGATATAGTCTTCGGTCAATCACAGAACTAATCCAACCAGGGACATGTTTTAATGCTTAGTTGGAACAGGGGTGACGGCGAGTGAGATGGTAGCCGGCTGTTGGGGTTGGAGAACATGGGGACAGGGGCGACGGCACGCGAGATGGTGTCGTGGCTTGTCCTGTTTTGAAGCTTTAATTTTCTTTTTGGTGGCTCCATGATTCCTGCAAGAAAGAATACCCAATTGGTTAGATTTTCCCCTCAAATTAACATCCTCACATTTAGAGTCTTAGTACTCTAAATGTTTAATTGATTTGAGGGTACTTCTCTGTTCTGAATTACATACACAAAACTAACTATGAGTAATCAGGAGTGTAATTCTCTTAATAAAAAGACGCTGCATCCTCCCCGGCAACGGCGCCATGAAACTTTTGACAATTTCCCACTATAGGAGTATTTTCTGAAAAATAATAATCCCGGTTTAATTTTATTAAATGAAATCAATTATGAAGATGGAGTTGGGATTAGGGATATGTTTATAGGTTGTCACGTTTTTATATACTCATGTAGGAAACCCCGAAAGCGCACGGAGTCAAAAATTACAGTATTTATAGTAAGACCGGATCGTTCACTGGAGGATGTGCGATAGAAGCAGGACCCACGTCGTTTACTAAGATTTTCCACTTGGTTACTCGATTCAAGCTTTGCATTGGTTTCTAAATCTACTTGACAATAATTTAAACTATACTATGGAAGCAATTAAAGTTATTCCACAACGCACAACAAAATTAGTCTATAAAGCAATTAAATTTATTCTAAGAAAGCAATAAGAATTATGCTAAGAAAACGGATAAAATAATTCTACGAAAGCAGATTTAAAATGTGACAGAAGGGACAGGGAGAAAATAATAAAGATTGGACAAGATTCAGATGAGACACAATTAAACTTCCATTTTAATTACACAGATCTTTGCTTGGGATAGTTCGTCAGTTAGCTAACTCTCATGCTTTCTACACTATGTTTCCTTTAACAGACAGGTACTTACAGTGAGAATTTACATGCTCTTAAGACAACAAAATCTAAGATACCACAAATTCATAACTCCCCTTGCAATGCCTTGCAAGAATATGTTAGTCATATGTGGTGGACAAGCAACACCTAACATATCATTAGTTGATATGCCAAGTACTCCTATCATTCCCCAGGTCACACCCAAAGTTTCAAATCAAGTCCTAAACCATTCCACAACTCTTAAACCTTACAACCGGCGGCCAACCTCTAATTCTTCCGAGTTACCTCTAGAAAAGCATTTAAAAGAAAGCAGTAAAGAAAGCATTTAAAAATCCTATAACTCGGAAGCTTCAAAAGTTATCTCATTCCGTTAGTATAAAAGAGCCCCTGGTCTTGGTGACCAGATGCAGATCAAGAACCCCCCAGATATCAATAAGCCACAAGACTCACAACATCTGGATAGTTATGAGATACAAACTAAATGAAACAAATCCATAAATGAATCTGTTCCGGATGTACTCACTGAGACTTAAGTCTAGGCTTTGCAGAAGAAGATAGCAGTTGAAAGAATACTCAACCCTACCTTAGAAATTAACCAAGACCTACATGTTGTTCCTCTAGTATTATTTATCACATCTCATCTACACCCAAGTGGACATTGATTTAATGCGATATCAAATATAAGATTTCCAACACATAGCAATTTTGAGAAACCAATTGATATTTGAAAATCATTCCCTACACAGGTACTAAACTCTCAATTAAAACACCGATCCTTTCAGTCTAGATGAGACCTAATCGATGACTTTGTTTCTAAGTTCTCAAAATTAACCCCCAGTAGAATATGAGTTAGTCATAACTGTCGAATTTATCCCTTACTCAGATCCGGATTTTATAAAGGAATTTTTGTTGGAAATTTATTATGTAGCATCTGATTTAGATCAAGACTTCTATGTCCAAGGAAAGGATCCCAAAATAATATTGACCACATTATCTACATAATAATATCATGCATACGAGTATAACAGAAAAGAAAATAAAATACCCCAAAATATATGGTGGGGTTAGACAGAATTTGGTACACAAAGATGGACTAGCCTGAGATAAAAAGAATTTGGCTAAAAAGAGTGCCAGAAATAATTGGGGTTATCCGGACAGCAAACATCAGCCATCTGGTTCCCAATTATTCCAGATGGAATGATTTTTAGACAGAAAAGAAATCCAAGTGACGGTGACCGCCGTCATTCAGCTCCCTTTTGTCTGTGAATGGAAGAAAAACCCACATATTTTTTTGCTGTAAGAATTCTCAAATAATGTTGGTCGACATCATTTAATAATACTACAACTTGAATTCAGGTTTTGAAATTAAGATAATAAAAAGAAAACTGTATCTAATTAGGAATTGGCTGAGTGGCTAATCGTTATCCCTGTGAAGGAACCTTTTTGCCAACATTGATCTGTGATATTCCTTATTACTCATTCATACACACAATAAAAAGAAAATATGAAATTAAAAGAATATTTTTGGTATTCTGTGAGTGTTAATCATACAATAATTAAGACACTAATGGGTCGAGATGTGTAATGGATAAAATTAGATGTGATGGGCCTAAGCCCAATACACCCATACAACTTACACAACTTATGAAGATAAAAATATTTTTGGAGTTTTAAAAATAAAGAGAAGAGGTCAATTCGGTTTACTGGATAAGGTGCAATGTAAACCGAATTGAAAATGCATGAGTTATGAAGTATGACCTAACCCAATTAATCATTGCAAGGATGTGAGTTAGCATCATCTAATTTGGTTTGTCAAAACAATTCGGTATAAATCGAATTGGACAGACCGAATTGATGAGGTTACTCCCTCACTCAAATTTGGCTAAGGCATTTGCTTCAAAAAGGGGGAGGGTTAATTCGATTTGCCAAGACAATTCGGTATAGACTGAATTGGCAAACCGAATTGGCTTGACATGAAAAATAAACTAAGGCATGAATGGATGATATGCATACAATGTGGTTTCCAAAGTCAATTCGGTCTATATGGGCAATTCGGTATAGACCAAACTGCCTAGACCGAATTGCCTTAGAGACCACATGGAGGAAATAAACAAACATTTTTATCATGCAATTCAGTCTTCATGGGCAATTCGGTGTAGGGTTTAGGTGTAGACCGAATTGCCTTAGACCGAATTGCATGCCGTTTTCACATAAGTGTAAATTTTTTTGTTCACAAGTATCAATGCGGTTTCTAAGCTGATGCGGTTTATGATAGATGGGATTGACCCCATTACTCATTTCACATCAATGTCATCTCGCAGCCATACTTGTGAATATTTTGTGGTTATCCATAATGTACATATTCAGTGGGTAATAGCATGGATTATAACCTAAAACTACAAACAAGAAATTCTAAGATCAATCTACCTAAAAACACCCTAAAAATCTAAGAACATCATGCATAAAAATAAGAACACCAACATTATCTAAGGCAACAATAAATAAAAGATCTAGGAAAATAAAGATGCAAATAAAGCATTAAAACCTATTTCTAATAAACCCTAAATTATCTAAAACCTAAGAACACTCATTTGAGGCACTAAGGCATAAAACCATACCAATAACCCACTAAACATGCATTTATTGAGAATGAAGGCCAACTAGAAACACATTAAATGCAACCTAGTTGAAACAAACATTCATTCTACCATATTTATTGCCTAAGAAAGCATTTAAAGAGTGCAAAACACATGAAACAAAACCCATTTCTGGAATTTTTCTTGTATTCAACACTTGAAAGCATGATAAACAACCCAAACTATCATTAGATTGAAGGTAGGGTTCATTCTAACTAAAAAGCATGTAAGGAGTATGGAAATGGCTACACTAAAATGGTAGAAACAGCTTTTACAACCTAAACTAAGATTAAAAAACTACAACTATGCTAAAATACATGAAAAATAAACTAACTAACTACCTACCTAACCCTTAAGGGGTGAAGAATCTGGTTGAATATTCTTCTTGTCCTCTGCCCAGTATCAAGTGTGTAAGAATTTGGATTCTTCAAGTGTTGGTGAGAGTCGGCTTTTATACACCTTTCTCTAAACCCCAGGCCCATCAGGGCCCATTAGCAATGGCATGTATTTTCCACGTGTTCCACAGCTTCATCTGGATGCATTTTGAACTCAATTCGGTCTCCTCAGGCAATTCGGTATAAACCGAATTGGTGGATATCGAATTGCATGAGGTCTCTCTTTCTTGGTCTTTAGCTGGGATGTGGTCTTCAACATCAATTCGGTTTAAATGTAGACCGAATTGAGTATTTCGAATTGCTCATGGTCTCCTGCTTGGCTTCCTTGTTTTGAGGCAATTCGGTTTACATAGTCAATTCGGTATAAACCGAATTGAGCTATACCGAATTGTATCATCTCTTTTTGCTCTGGGCTTTCTTTCCTTCATTGATGCAATTCGGTCTATGCAATTCGGTAAACCGAATTGCATAGACCGAATTGGACATATCGCATCTCCTCTCAACACTTAACCATTTTTCTTCTTCTTCTCTTCAGTAATTCGGTCTACATGGGCAATTCAGTATAGACCGAATTGCTTTTCAATACTTAGCCAAAAATTTCAGTTTGTGGGATTTTCATTCTTTTTCCCATCTTTTTTATTTTTGTGAGCTATTTTATTCTTTTGCCCATCTTTTAATTCATTTTTCTTTTCTTTTTCCTTTTTTCATGTTTTTGGATTTTTCTAACACAAATACAATTAAAATTGCATATTTTTGTGTCTTTCATTACCAGCTTATTATTCTTACAAACTCGCATTAATTTGTCGAATTCAACTGCTTTCTTATTAAAATAAGATGGGATTATGATCAAAATGTCCGTCTCAGACACGGAAATGGATTGGAAATAATGGACAATTTTGGCCATTATCAATACTCCTTTTCCTCAACCTGCAAATCTGCATTATGAAAGGAAAAAAGGAAGCATGTGAAGAATTTTCAGATTCTCCCTTTTCATTATCATGGCTCCTTGACTCCAAGCAGTCAGTTTGTCGTTCTGACTATTGATCATCTCCCTTAGTTGATGAATAGGAGCAGGTCAAGTGAGTGCAGGGCGATTCTTAAAGTCATTATGCATGTTGATCAGCAATGGGGGTATTTTGTAATCACGCAGGTTAACCATGTACTTGTCTTTGATTTTTACACCGGAAGAAATAAGAAACTCGGTGATCAACATAGGTAGGGGAGTTTAGCCGTCTTCTTGATGTTCCCAGAGGTGTACTTCACCATTTCCCATGTATGAACTGATTTGGGACTGGTTCTTCATCGGGAGGATGTTGGCACTGTAAAACTGGTACAGAAAGTAGAACTTCAAAGTGAGACGGACAACACAGAATTTGTTTCTTCCAAAAGCTCTGACATTCTTGTTAGAAATGGCTAGGGTAACATCAGTAATATCATCAGGCATGATCTCCGAACAATCTCCCAAGTCTTCTTTGGGTGGAAGCTTCAACAACCATATAATGACAGCAGTGGTTAGATCATGAAATTTTCCTCAAATACAAATCTTACCAAACCATGAAGAGTTTGGATTGAGTATCTCTGGGGTCAGGTTTGCATAGAACTTGTGAACGTGAGTTGGAGAATATTAAGTGAGTCCTTGTGCCCAACGTAGAAGATATCTCTCTTGTAGGTAGTCTGTGAAGCCTATGGGTTGTGTAATGGCTGTGCTCGAAAATCTCTTCAGGCTTGAACTCCCTTCCTTTAAAACTTCCCTTGAGAACCGTTTCATCATTTCTGTGAAATACTTCTTATTGTGGACTTCATCGGCATCTAAAACAGTTGGTGGTTTCCGTGGTTTCTTAGATCTTGATGCTACGGCAGCAGATTCATTGGGTGCTGGTGGATCCTTGCGTTTCCTGGTAGATCTCCGTGGTTGAGGAGTAGTCTCGACATTAGTAGGGTTACCTCCAGAGGGTTGTGAAGCGGTCATTTCAGCAATTTCTTCATCACGCATATCGTGCATTCCCTTATTTTGGTGCAGTGAGGGAGGTGGACTGGTCTGAGCTTCTTGACTGATCTCTCAAACAATTTCATCAACTACAAAGGGGTCGACATTGATTTCGACAATAGGATTAGGCTCAGTCTGAGTGTCGGTGGGATTTACTTCAGTTTGGGGTTGATCAATGGTGGTATCTGGTTCATCGATGTTTTCGGTATAGCCTAGATAGAGAATCGGTGGCAGAGAATCGAGGGGCTGAGCTTGTATGGCTTTTTCAGTAGCCGGAAGTGTTTGGGAAGATGAGGACGATGCATTATATGGTTCATCAGAGTTGGACGGTTTCTCCATTTTCGAAGGCTTTCAAACAAAGGAAGTTTTGAACATGGTTAGGGAAAGCTTATGGAAAATGGGGAAAAGATAATGGGCCTTTAAAGAAGTAGTCCGCTGGAAGCTAAGGAGACGGGGGCGGTTTAGAGACGTGCGACGTGACCAATGACAACCTGTTGTAGTTACAGTCGCCATAGAGACGCCGTGACATTGATGGGTAATTTTCACTACTCATATTTTACCACAAGCGGATGGTTGTCATCAAGTAATAAAAACCGGTGAATACCGGGTCGAACCACAGGGAATTTCAGAATATCATTTCATTCCGGAGAAGATTTTAATTGCTTCTAAGTTCATTAATTATATTTAATATATTTAAAAGGATTTTGATTAATTCTAATGGTGATTAAATTAAAAACAGTGACATTAAAGTTAAAATAAAGCAAGTTAAATTTATAATTAATAAAGATATAAATGGGAGATGCTTGTAATATTTTGAATATTGCCATCTTTATATAAAATAGAAATTGCATAATGATTTAGCATTTTCCAATGTCTAAAAAGATCAATTTCTTAAAATTAATTATTTTGTAAAGATTAAAAATATTGTAATGTACTAATAATCAAATTATGCTTAAACGGATTTCATGGAAGCTGATTAAATTATCTAACATTCTGCAATCATTATTCTAGGCCTAAATTTAAGTCTTTCCCAAGCATACAAATTTTCCTATAGCAATTAAAAGGCACTTTTCATTTTCCAAATCATTGTGCACATGCCAGAATCCATTTTTAATGTAATTTATTCCCAATTCCGGTACTAAAATATTAATTCTACTTTTTATCTCCCGATTTAGCAAAGCAGAAATCACAGAATTGGATTCTAACATTTAATTATGCAGAACAGTGTAAATGATTTAACAATTATGGTAAAATAATAATAAAACATGGTAAACTGGATTTAATTAATAATATTGGAATGCAGATAGATTAGAATTAATGCCAGATTGCTAAAAATAGATAATGCAGATTGATCGATTAATTCAGGGCTTTAGCAGATTAATAATTTAAAGAACAGATTTGACAGAACACAGAATACCGATCAATTCAACAACATCTAACATATAATTCTAATTCAGATTCTAACAACTTTTGCAGATTAACCTAGATTACATAAGAAAACATCGATAAATTATATTGCTTCCATAAAACAGATAAATTCATACTTCAAAGTGATTCTGAACTCCCGTTCTGAAACACTTCTAACACGAACAATACAGAAATCCGTCTACAAATTAAAAACATGATAGCAGATTACATTTAGAGGCAATTTCAATTCATTACAAAGCAAGAAAAAGAAAGGCAACACCTAGAATAGGAAGAACACGCTCAGAAAATCGTTCCTGATGCATTCCTCCGGCATGGATTTGTGTTTCCGGCCTTCTTCTCCCATTGGAATATGTTTACAAAGAGTTTTCTGATGTATTTCCGAAGTCTGTGTATGAGTCTGCTGAAGAAAATGACGAAAAATGGTATTTAAAACCGAGTTCGGGAGGTTAGAAAACTGCTCAACCGCGACTGTGGCGCAAAAAGTGGCGCTCGGAAGAGGTTTTCGGCGCCACCAAGGAGCTGCGGCGCATACGAAGATTTTCCGAATTTTTTAAAGTGGCGCATTTTGTGGCGCTCTAAGGTGCTTTTCGGCGCCGCAAAGAAGGTGCGGTGCATTCTGACAATTTCCTAAAATTTACCCTGCGGCGCAAAAAGTGGCGCCTGGATGTGTTTTTATGCGCCACCAAGAAGGTGCGGCGCATCCTGAAGCTTTTTCCAATCCGAAATTTTCCCAAGTGTAGATGCGGCGCCTGATGTGCCGCCTGAGCATGCTTTTAGGCGCCGCCATGCCTATGTGGCGCATTCTGGAGCTTTTCCAGTGTTGAAAATTCCGAATTTGACATCCTTTGACCTCCGAACATCTTCTTTCATCATTTTAATGCCTGAAACA
This sequence comes from Hygrophila difformis, assembly GCA_030278955.1. NCBI lineage: Eukaryota > Viridiplantae > Streptophyta > Magnoliopsida > Lamiales > Acanthaceae > Hygrophila > Hygrophila difformis. The sequence goes on along the minus strand of JAOANR010000007.1, from coordinate 38,166,025 downwards.
TCATTGCAATGTATTAGAATTGACAAAGTCTTATTATTGAGCATAAAACAAGGTAAATTGGACTCGGATAAGCTTAATTTAACCAGTCTTATTAATATTTACACATCACATGAAATATAAACTAAAAAGCAGTAAAATAGGGTCTCATGCATGCAATTTAGGTTCGTTTAAATGTGGTTTCACAGGGTGCATCAGTCATCAGCCAAACAGCCTCAAGGTAATGATGGGCTTCCGGGGTTTTTTTAAATTCAATTAATGGGCTTGAGCCTGAAATACTTAAAACATAGAAAATCACTAGGCCCAAATGTATAGAAAATTAATTAAAATAGGAAAGGCCCAAAGTGCTTCTTAGGCCTTTAAACTTTTCTCCATCCAAAGCTTTAGTCAGGATGTCCGCCCGTTGTTCTGATGAACCTATATGCTCAATCTTGCATATGTTATCATCAACAAGATCTTTAATAAAGTGATAACGAATATCAATATGTTTACTCCTATTATGCAAAACAGGATTTTTAGAAATATTAACAGCATTTGTATTATCGCAATAAACTAGAAAATCTTCCCTTTGAATGTCGTAGTCCTCCAGTAGTTGTTTCATCCAGAGAAGTTGTGAGCAGAAACAGGTAGCAACTATATACTCAGCTTCTGTTGTTCACAATGCCACAATATCTGCTTTCTGGAATACTAACTTACCAAGTTGTTTCCCAAATAAAAAAAATACTAGCCTCTAGTGGTTGATCTGCGATCGTCGCAACAACCTGTCCAGTTTGAATCTGTGTATCCGATCAGATCAATTGATGATCTCTTAGAATACCAAATACCAATTTCTAATGTCCCCTTGATTTATCTCATGATCCTCTTGACTACTTTCATGTGAGATTCCTTCGGATTGAATTAGAACCTTGCACATACACCTACACTAAATATGTCAGGTCTGGATGCTGTCAAACATAGAAAACTACCAATCATACTCCTATATGCCTTCTGATCAACTGAGTTTCCATTCTCATCCTTGATTAACTTTTCATGTTGTCCGAGTGGAGTTCTTACTACCTAGCAATCCTTCATATCAAAATTTTTCAGCATGTTTCTGGCATATTTTTCATGACAGAGAAAAATACCATCATCTTCTTGCTTAACTTGCAGTCCTAAAAAGAAATGTAGCTCTCCTAGCATGGACATTTCAAATTCTGACTTCATGGATTCCACGAATTCCTTTCTGTACTTTGCTGAGGTGGATCCAAAAATTATATCATCGACGTATACTTGTGCAACAGTCAAGTGGTCATCCTGATGCTTGATAAACAACGTCCTGTCCGCGTTCCCTCTCTTGAATCCGTTGTCCACTAAATACTTTATCAGTCTTTCATACCAGGCCCTAGGTGTCTGTTTCAGTCCATGTAATGCGCTTTTAACACGATAAACATAATCAGGTTGCTTTGGATCTTCAAATCCAATCAGTTGGGCAAGAAAAATCTCTTCCTTCATCTTGCCATTGTGGAAGGCCGTCTTTATGTCCATCTGGTACAGTCTTAGATCTAATGAACATGCCAAAGCTAGCAAAATTCTAATAGCCTCCATCCTAGCTACAGGTGGCAAAGTTTCGCCGTAGTCAAACCTTCAATCTGTGTGTAGCCCTGAGCTACCAGGCGTGCCTTGTTTCGTCACGTTCTCTTTTTCATCCGTCTTATTTCTATAGACCCATTTGGTTCCAATTATGTTGACGTTTTCAGGTGGTTGTGTCAACTCCCAAACAACATTTCGTTCGAACTGTAGTAACTCATCTTGCATCGCAGTTACCCAGTACTCATCTTTAAGTGCATCCCAGGTATTCTTTGGTTCTGTCATGCAAACAAAACAATTAAATCCGGCTAGATCCTTGAAATTGATATCTTTATTTCTGGTTTGCCTCTGTGCTTGTAGGTCTCCAATAATATCATGTGTTGAGCGATGCTTATGAACACGAGAGCCTTTTCTTCTGTTCTGGACCATTTTATCCGTTGGTGGTTCTTCTAAAGTCTCGACTACTTGATCACTACTGGAATCCTTCTCTTGCTCAATATCAGTAGTCTCAATTTCTGCAAGCTCAATATCTGCAGTAATCTCTTTCGATCTGTTGCTAGCATGAATATCATCATCTAACCTGTTCTCAATAAGCTCAATATCCTCAAACAAAACGTTAGTAGACTCAATGACTTTCTTATCATTCAAAAGATATACTCGATAAGCCTTAGAAGTATTTGAATAACCAATAAAGTATCCTTCATCAGATTTTGAGTCGATTTTCTTTATGCTTACTCTATCTTTAAGAACATGACACTTGCATCCAAAAATATGAAAATATTTTACCATGGGTGTGTTACCTTTCCACAACTGGTATGGAGTGTTGTTCGTATGTGGTCTTAACAACACACGGTTAGCAATATGATTGGCTATGTTAACAGCTTCTGCCCAAAAATTCTTGCTCATCGAACTTGCATGAAGCATAGACATTGCCATCTCTCGTAGAGTCCTGTTCTTTCGCTCGATTACATTTTGTTGAGGGGTCTTGGGAGCGGAGTACTCATGTGTGATCCCCTGTTGACGCAGTAACGGTCGAACGATTGATTTTCGAACTCCTTTCCATGGTCTGTTCGAATCCTTGCAATATCCTTTGCTTTTCATTCATCAGACGCAAACTTATGGCCTCAAAATACTCAAACGTTTCGTCCTTTGTCCTGAGAAAGAATACACAAGTAAAGCGAGAAAAATCATCTACACAAACAAAGATATACATTTTCCCATTCAAACCTTCAACTTCAGTTGGACCCATGAGATCCATATGAATTAAGTCCATGCATTCTTTTGTGTTAATTTTGTATGTCTGTTTGTGTCTCGAACGGGTCTGCTTTCCTTTTGCACAGTCTCTGCATACAGTTTCGTCGTTCTTTGGTAGTCGGGGCAACCCTCAAACTGCGTTAGAGTTACTCAGTTTGTGTAGAGTCCGGAAATTAAGGTGTCCAAGACGTTTATGCCATAAGTTTGTCTGATCAATGCTGGTGAGAAGAATCTGAGAAGTGTTGTTCTTTAGGATATAACAATTATTTCTCGAACGATCTCCAATCATGATGCATTTGTTTTGATCATCTAGAAGTTTGCAAGAGTCTTTGGTAAACTTAACCTGTAACTTTTCATACACAACTGGCTAATAGATATAAGATTTGTTGTTAGACCATTAACAAAAAAAACTCGTGAAAGTTTAGAAAGTATACCATCCTTAACTTTACCATATCCGGCTATCTTACCCCGTTTACCATCTCCAAAAATGACATCTCCACACTATTTATCTACATAATCTTCTAAGATGTCTTTTCTGCCAGTTATATGTCATGAACAACCAGAGTCGAAATATCATCTGTGGTTGCGCTGAGGCACAGAAAAACAACGTTGCATACAATAGTTTTCTGCTTAGGTACCCATACCTTTTGCATTTTGAACTTTTTGCGTAGTTCCTGTGAATGCCAGACTACGGGTCTGTGATAATGGTCAGAAATGACCATTATTTTCAATCCATTTCTGTGTCTAAAACGGGCATTTGGTCGCATTCCGGTCTTATATTAAATAAGAAAGCAGTTGAATTGGACTAATTTATGCATAATTGTAAAAATATTGAGCTGGTATGAAAAAGGCATAAATATGTAATTTTATTACACATTTATGTTAGAAAAATCCAAAAACATGAGAAAAAGAAAAAAAAGAAAAAGGAATGAAAAAGATGGGAAAAGAAAGAAAAGCCCACAAAAAGAACAATTTCGGCCCATCTGGCCCAATTCAGCCAGTCCAGGAACACCCGGTCGCGGAAGCTCCTGTGTCGCGGTCCATGGCCTCGCGACACAGGAAGGTTTGGCGACACAACATGCAGCATGAAGAAGAAGCCATGTCCCCAGTCCCTGGTCGCGGAACCCCGGTCGCGATCCATTGCCTAGCGACACAGGCATGGATAGCGACACAGTTGCACAAATTAAAGACCAAGACCCAGTCGAGAAGCTTTGCTACATGCAGTGTGGTTCCGCGACATACGGTGATGTGTGTGATGTCTTGAGACACAATGGGCTTCAGATCAAGGCCCATGGGCCTAGGGTTTCACTTCTATAAATATGAGGTGATTCCCTTGAGACAGGAGCTTTTCTTTTGGTTAGAAAATCACTCTTGAAGGCAGAAGTTGGGAACTCAGTTCTTAGGTAGTGTAGTTTAGTTTTATTTTTTTGTATTATTTAATTATGTCCATAGTTTAGCTTAGTTTAGTATTTTGTTTTGTGTTTTACTGTTTCAGTAGATAGTTAGCCAGTTTAATACCATGTTTTTCTTTCTAAACTTTGTTTTTAGGGTTTTTGTAATACCCAAATCATGGCTATTAACATACCCATTTAATAATATGGGAAAATATTCACCAAATGTGTCCCAAATCATGAAATGGGTCTCACACCCCATGGATTTTACGCTTTCATTTTCCTTTTTGGGGTCATTTGACCCCCATTTCCCCTCATTATGCTTCCTGTTCTCATTTTATGGATGATGTTATGTATGTGTGTGATCAAACCCTAGATTAGGATGTTGCTTTATTTTAAATATTGTTCTAGATAGGTTTATTTCTGTTCAAGCATGTTCTTGTTATTTCAAATGTTGTTTGGTTGCTTTTGGCTTAGAATAGCTTTTAAATCTGAAATAGGGTTAGATCACGCTGTTTGCATGCCACTGTTCATTTCTGCTTTTACTGACTTGTGTCCTGAACCATCCCTGTCGCCAACCGCCTCCTGTCGCGAAACCATGTCTAGCGACAGAAAGGTTGTTTCGCGACAAGGGTGTCTAGGGACACCTGTCTTAATATTTTGAAACCCTTGGTCGCGAGGCACACTTGTCGCGGACCCACGGTCCGCGACACAACACCTGCTTAGTGACTAAGGACCAAACTCTTGCAAATTTTTCTGCATGGCTTCTGTCGCGGAACATCCCTGTCGCAAACCTACGGTTCGCGACACACTTTTATTCCGAGACAGATAATTATGCCTTGTCAATATTTTGAAAACCCAGTCGCTAGACACCATGTCGCGAGGCCACGCCTTGCGACACAATTACCAGACTAGCTACTGGGAGCCAAATACTTTGAAAATGCTCAGAAAACCCTGTGTCGCTAAACCCCCGTCGCGAGGCCACTCCTCGCGACACACTTTTGCTTAGCGACACAAGGTGAAACTCTGCCAAGTTTCTGAGAACCTGTCGAGGTACCCATGTCGCGGGTCTAGGCTCATGGCACAATTTATGGTTTCTCGACAGAATCCTCTCTTCTATTTGATCCCAAAAATTCTGATTTCTTACCTTCTATTATATTGCAAATACTCACATCTTAATCCCACGGATTGAGATGTAATATCCCAGAAATGCAATATAAGGCGTTATGCTGCCAAAATTTTGATTCTCCATTTCCATCACTTAATTAATTGAACCCTCTATTCATTAATGATTAATGATTGTAATTAGCAATGATTAAATCACTAATTGTTATGATTAAAGGATCTTTGTTCAATTGTCATTAAAACATTTTTCTATAAACAAAACCATGATGCCTTAAACAGATAATCCGGACTGTAATTAATTATGGTAGGAGGGATTATTTAGGTCATCAACTATGGATTAGTTCCATAACCTTGCATGAGAAACCAATGTCTCTCATACAAGGCCTTGTTTTTATTTCATTTCCATTTTGTCTTTTCTGTATTGTGTGTAACAATTAGTAAAGAGTACATCAGACTAATGTTGGCGGGTATTCCCTCACGGATAAACTAGCTCGTATTCTGGGTATTAGTTACTAAGTGTTATTTTACATGGTCTGGATAGCAGTCAGCGGAAGCCTTGGCGGTTCGTCCATCTGGGATTATAATAGCTGCTCAGCTGACTCCTATCCGGATACAGTCTTCTTTTTCTTATCTTAATTTCCAAACCCAAATTCTAATCTGTAGTGTGAACCAGTCAACATCTGTCAATGCTGACTAATGATCATTACAGAAAAGAAGCATGTAGGTTTTTATCTGAATTCACAGACAGCGGAGGCCCAACTGGCATTGACACTGCCATTATAGGGTCTAAGCTGTCTAAATTCGCTCCATCCGAGTAATTGGGAAATTGGGCAGCAGATGTTTGCAGTCCACCCGATTATTCTGCCATTACTTTGGTCCTCTAACCACTTCATGTTTGTGTTTCACTTTCTGTCTAGACCCGCCAGTATATTTTGGGTCAATTCATTTTACACTTCATTATATCCGTATGCATGCTACTATTATGTAATTAATGTGGTCTATAATATTTTGGGATCCTTCCCCTTGGACAATAGAAGTCTAGATTTAAACAGATATTGTATATTAAATTTCCAACAAAAACTCCTTTATAAAATCCGGATCTGAGTAAGGGATAAATTCCTTAGTTATGACTAGTTCATCTTCTGTCAATGGTTGATTTTGGGAAATTAGAAGCAGAGTCAGCGATTAGGTCTCATCTAGACTGAAAGGATATGTGTTTTAATTGAGAGTCTAGTACCTGTTTAGGGAATGATTTTCAAATCTATTATTTTCCAAAATTGTTGTTTGTTGGGAAGCAGAGATTAATTATTACACCGAAATGGGGTCCACTTGGATTCAAATACAGTGTAGTAGATAATCTTAGAGGAACAACATTCAGGCCTTGGTTATTTTCTAAGATAGGGTTGAGTTCCTTTCAACCACTATTCTCTTCTGCCAAAGCCTACCTTTGAGTCCTGAGTGAGTACATCCGGAACGAATTAATTTATTAATTCGTTTCATTAGTTTGTATCTCATAACCACTCGGAAGGAAGTGAACACTGCGAGCGGTTCACCGAGAGCCGAGAATTCTTGATCCACACCCAGTCACCATGACTGGGGGCTGTCATTTACTACCAGGGTCAGACCTTCAAAACCTCCGAGTGATAGGATTTTAAATGCTTTCTTTATCGCTTTCTTTTAAACGCTTTCATTAGAGGTCACTCGGTTGTATTGAGAGTTGTGTAACTGCTACTAGGATTGATAGTTAAGGGACAGTTCAGGCTTGACTAGAATCTTTGGGTGTGACATGGGAGAATGATAGTAGTACTTGGCACGTCAATAAATGATTTGTCAGGTGTTGCTTATCCACCACAGATGAAGTAACATACCCAGGCCAGGGCAGTTACAAATCTGTGGTATCTTAGAATCTGTGGTCTTAAGAACATGTAAACTCATGTTGAAAGTACCTGTCTATCAAAGGGAACTCAACATTGAGAGCATGAGAACTAGCTGTCTGACAGGATTATCCCAACCAAGGATCTGTGTATTAAAATGGAAGTTTAATTATGCCTTATCCAATTCTTGTCCAATTTTATTCTTTTCTTCCTGTCCCTTCTGTCCACACTGTGAATCAGCTTCATAGCTAGCATAGTGTAAAATTTCATTACTTTTACAGATAGTATTTACTGCATTCTTAGAATAACTTTATTTGCTTTCTAGTATAAATTCACCCGCTTTCTAGAATAGAATTCTTATGCTTTGTAGAATAGATTTAAGTGCTTTCATAATTTAGATTAAAGTTCAGTTAGTAGATGATTAATCACTTTTCAAACCAATTGGAGCAATACGAGTGGAAAATCTAATAAAACGACGTGGGCCCTGCTTCTATTGCACATCATCCAGTGAACGATCCGGTCTTACTATAAATTACTGCAATTTTTGACACCGTGCGCTTTCGGGGGCACAGTTTCTTAAACACGAGTAATAAAAACGTGACAACCTATAATATATCCTTAAACCCCTTTCCCACGAATCATAACTCTTTTCATTTAATAAATTCAAACTTGGGATATTTTAGAAAAACTCGTGTTGACGAAAACTGTCAAAAGTTTCATGGCGCCGTTGCCGGGGAGGATGCAGCGCCGTTTTATTAGAGAATTAAATTCCTCATTGTTCCTAGTTAGCTTATACATATAAATATGAATATTTACCTCCAGAACCAATTCTAACCTAGGGATTGTACAGGTACCGTCATTATTGAAGCCGTTGTTCTATGCAAAGGAGGAAGCAGACGCCAGCCGAAATCCCGTACAACACAGAGATAGAAAAGACAGCTCGACGTCTTAGGGCGGAGACTAAACGAAGACGGGAACGGGAAACACAGGCACTACTTTCACCGAGCACCAGTAGCAACATATCCGATATGGCAAACCCTGACATTCCTCCAATCATTCCACCCAATCCACCACTTCACAACATTGAGGAAGACCTCGAAGATGCTGATAACGATGATTTGGATGATCCCCCTCCTCAGATCATACAGGGAAGCGGGAACCCACCAAACATTGAACAGCAACACTTCGAGGCACCTCCTCCCAACCCGAACCCTCAAAACCCACCAAACAACCAAAATCACCAAAACAACCAAAACTTCCAAAACCAGCAAAATCAGTAGTACCAGAATCCCCATCAGAATCCCCCAAATCCTAATGACTTCAATGATCCTATGAACTATTATATGCATCAGAACTATTACCCACAGCAATATCAAGGAGGGGTTGAGAACAATCAACAAGCAGCAGCCGCTGATTACATGCAGCCAATCTTAGAGCCATATTTGAACATTCCTGGACAAGCTCCATTCTTGGCCAGGAATTTCGAATTGAAGCCGGCCCTCATCAATCTTGTTCAGAGCAATCAGTTCGCTGGGGCAAGTCATGAAGATCCCCATGATCACCTGCAGACTTTCTTAGAATTGTGTGATACTATCAAGAACCAGAATGTATCTGCTAACACCATTCGATTAAGACTGTTCCTTTTCTCTCTGACTAGCGGAGCACGAACATGGTACAAATCACTGCCCGTAAATCAGTAGTCCACATGGGAGGACGTGATCAGAAATTTCTTGGCGAAATACTTCCCGGAGTCCACGGTGGATGAATGCCGCTCTAAAATTGCGAAATTCAAAATGAAGCCAAACGAGTCCCTATATGACGCAAAGGAACGATTCTTCAACTTGCTCAGGAAATGCCCCCAACATGGTTTCCATGATTGGGAGAAATTGAGAAAGTTCTACAGCGGTTTGACCCCGTCGTGGAAATACATGCTTGATGCTGCCGGCGGTCAACATCTGCTATACATTCCAATGGATCAAGCATGGGGCAAGATTGAAGCAATGAGTGTAAACAGATCTGTTCTTACTGATGATGTTAATCCCCCTCCCCCTCGTGGTTTGTGTGCTGTAGGTACAACAGAAAAATCAGATATTAAAAAGCTTCAAGAGCAGGTGGCAGCATTGTCTGTTAATCAGGGAGCTAGGAGCTCCACTCAAGGACAGCAAACAGATACGATTTGTGGACTGTGTCAAGGTGCTCACGCAACTAATACATGCGAACAGATTACAGCTGAAAGCTGTAACTTTGCAGGGGCTTTCCCAAATAGACACCCAAACCTGTCATACTCAAACAACAATGCCCTTAACTCCCACCTCTTGAACAAACCACAACAGCAGCAATTCAATCCTCAGCAGAATCAAGGATTCATTCAGAACAGGGGCCAGAATTTTCAGAACCAGAACTTCCAACCCCAGATCCAGCTGAGACCCCCTCAAAATTTCCAACAGCCTAGCCAGAACTTTCAAAACTTTCAGCCTCAATTTGTTCCAAACCAAGGCCAATGGAACCAAAACCAAAATCAGAATCAAAATCAAAAGTCTCCTTCGAGGCTGGAGAATTTGATGACTGATTTTATCACTAGCCAGAAGGAGATTAACACTCAGCTGCAGGCCTCTATCAGAAATGTGGAGACCCAAGTTACACAGATGGCTAATGAAATGCAGAAAAGAGATAAAGGGACGTTGCCAAGCACTGCGGAAAAGAACCCACAATGCAAAGCAATAACCTTGAAATCTGGAAAGGTACTGGCTGGACCAAGGGGAGCGGATGCTGAAAACACTCACGGGGAAGATGATGATGCTGTTGACAATGCTGATGAGGAAGCAGTGGATGAACAGAAGGAAGCCGAACAGCAGACTGACGCTGCAAAAGGAACGGCAGAAACAGAAAACGGTAATGGTGAAGGTACAACCTCTAACCATCTACCACCAAAACATGATAACAAAAACAAGTTCATGCCTAGGGTTCCTTACCCGGCTAGACTTAAAAATAAGCAACAAGATCTGAAGTTTGAAAAATTTCTGAAAAGACTGCGGGAAGTTGAGATTACCATTCCTTTGATTGAAATGATCTCTGAAATGCCAGTCTATGCTAAGTTCTTGAAAGAAATGATTTCAGGAAAGAGACAGGTTGAGCAGGATGAATTGGTGGTACTCAACAGCACTTGCAGTGCTATTATGCAAAAGAAGCTGCCAGAGAAGAAAGAGGACCCCGGATGCTATACATTGCCGATTCGGATTGGCCAGAACAACGCCGAAAAAGGACTGTGTGACCTCGGCTCCAGCATTAACGTTATGCCATTAACCATGGTTAAACGTCTTAAGCTCGGAGTGGTGGAACCTGTCAAAATGAGGCTCCAGCTTGCAGATAGGTCAATTACAAAGCCAATCGGAATCTTGAAAGATGTAATAATCAAAGCTGGCAGCACTCCGTTTCCAGTGGATTTCATCATCCTGGACATCGAGGAGGACTCCGACATGCCTCTCATCTTAGGCAGGCCATTCTTGGCCACAGGCGGGGCATTGATAGATGCTAAATCCGGAAGGGTGACACTCCGTGTTGATGGAGATAAAGTCGTCTTCGACATGGAGCAACTGCAGAAATTCCCAAACGACAATTCTTGTTTTTCATTTGATGATGTAATAGTTAGGAAAGAGCCAGACTCTGGAAACAATGATGAAATATGCTGTATGAATCTTCAAAGCAGGTACTGATGCCTGCTGGTGCTGAGCTCAAGGAAGAGTGCAGCGCCGTCCAATTTGAGGATCCCGAGTCCGGGGACCTTGAAGCATATGACGGTGCTGACTTCAATGCACAGGAGAACGATGGCACCGAAGAGGAAGAAGAGGGCCCTGTACTGACGCAGGTTCCCAAAGGTAAATCTGATCTCCCACTACCCATTTCTCGCAAACTACTCCCTTCCGTTGAATGTCCACCAGAGCTTGAACTTAAAACATTACCCGATCATCTCAAGTACGCATTTCTCGCAGAACATAAAAAATTACCTGTGATTGTTTTGGCTAAGCTCTCCCAAGAGCAAGAAAATGCTCTGGTGGTCGTTCTTAAGAAACATGTATGTGCAATAGGTTGGACCATTTCTGATATAAAAGGAATAAGCCCTTGTATTTGCATGCACAGGATTTTAATGGAAGAAGAGTATAAACCCTCCCGTCAACCTCAGAGGCGTTTGAACCCCCTCATGCAAGAAGTGGTAAGAAAGGAGGTTATCAAGCTCTTAGATGCTGGTATAATCTATCCTATATCTGACAGCAAATGGGTTAGCCCTGTGCTGGTCGTGCCAAAACGAGGAGGTATGTGCATAACCAAGAATGAGCAAGGAGAAGAGGTTGCAACCAGGCCAGTGACCGGATGGAGAGTCTGTATCGACTACCGAAGCTGAACGAGGCCACCCGCAAGGACCATTTTCCATTGCCATTTATTGATCAAATTCTTGAGAGGTTGGAAGGGAGAGAGTTTTATTGCTTTTTGGATGGTTATTCTGGGTATAATCAAATTGTTATTTCAAGCGAAGACCATGAAAAAACAACTTTTACTTGCCCTTATGGCACTTTTGCCTACAGGCGCATGCCATTCGGTCTTTGCAATGCACCTGCTACTTTTCAACGTTGCATGATGTCTATATTTTCCGAATTTATCAAAAAATGCATTGAGGTCTTCATGGATGACTTCTCTGTATGTGGAGATACATTTGAAGATTGTTTAACCAATCTTGCAAAGATTTTAAAGAGATGTGAGGACACTAATCTCGTTTTGAATTGGGAAAAGTGTCATTTTATGGTCACTGAGGGCATAGTGTTAGGTCACCGCATTTCTCGTGCAGGTATTGAGGTTGATCCAGCCAAAGTTTCTATCATTTCCAATCTCCCTCTTCCTAACTCAATCAAATCAGTTAGGAGCTTCTTAGGGCATGCCGGTTTTTACCGGAGATTCATTAAGGATTTCTCTAAAATTGCCAAGCCGCTCACTAATCTGCTCTGTAAAGAAAATTCCTTCCTAATAAAGAAGCGTGTGTCCAAGCCTTTGACACGCTCAAAAAGATGTTGGTTTCTGCACCAATAGTGCAACCACCCGATTGGTCAATACCTTTCGAGGTAATGTGCGATGCTAGTGATATCGCCGTAGGTGCAGTACTCGGGCAACATAAGGATGGGAGACATTGCGTAATTCATTACGCAAGTCATGCCCTGAATGAGGCCCAAGTCAACTACACCACAACGGAGAAAGAGATGTATGTTGTAGTCTTCGTGTTTGACAAATTCAGACAGTATCTGATAGGTACGAAGACTATAGTGTACACGGATCATTCTGCACTGAGATACTTGTTTAGCAAACAAGACGCCAAACCTCGATTAATCAGGTGGGTATTTCTGTTGCAAGAATTCGACATCATAATAAAAGATAGGCGAGGTCGAGATAATGGTGCTGCTGACCACTTATCTCGATTAGAAAATGATAAAAAGGAAAAAGCCGTCAATGAAGAGTTCCCGGACGAACAGTTGTTCGCATTGCATCTGCACAATCAAGCATGTCCATGGTTTTCCGACATCGCTAACTTCTTGGCATGCGGAATAACCCCACTGTTTTTGAACTATCATCAGAAGAATAAGTTCAACCGAGATGTATTAAACTACTTCTGGGAAGAACCTTATCTCTTCAAACACTGCGCCGATTCAATAATCAGGCGATGTGTGACCGAGCATGAAGCCTATCAAATTGTCAGAAAATGTCATGAATCAGAATATGGAGGCCACCATGGTCCCGCTCGAACAACCCACAAGGTCCTCGAATGTGGATTTTATTGGCCTCACATCTATGAGGATTGCAGGACATTTGTGAAAGGTTGCGACAAATGCCAAAGATTAGGAAACATCTCCAAGAGGGATGAGATGCCTCAAAAGGGGATTCTCACACTTGAGATTTTCGACGTATGGGGCATTGACTTCATGGGACCGTTCCCACCATCTGGTGGAAACTACTATATCTTGGTAGCTGTCGATTACGTGTCCAAATGGGTCGAGGCTGTCGCATTACCGACCAATGATGGTAGCCAAGTCATTAAGTTCCTCAAGAACAACATTTTCAGTAGATTTGGCATACCTAGGGTGGTGATATCTGATGGAGGAACACACTTTATTAATAAAGCTTTCGAAACTTTAATGAGTAAAAATGGGATCCTCCATAAGATAGGCACGCCTTAGCATCCCCAGACTAGTGGTCAAGTCGAAGTATCTAATCGCGAAATCAAACACATACTCGAAGCCACTGTCGGGATAACCCGTAAGGATTGGGCACGTAAGCTCAACGATGCTCTATGGGCATACCGCACAGCATATAAGACTCCCATTGGGATGTCACCATATAGGCTTATCTTCGGAAAAGCCTGTCATTTGCCTGTAGAGTTAGAGCATAAAGCTTACTGGGCCGTTAAGACGCTCAACTTCGATCCGAAAGTTGCTCAGAGCAAACGTAAGTTGGATCTCAATGAAATTGAGGAAATACGAGCGCTAGCTTATGAAAGCTCTTGAATTTACAAGGAGCGGACCCAGAAGTTGCACGATCGCAGGATTAAGCATAAGCATTTTTATGTTGGTCAAAACGTGTTATTATTCAATTCTAAGTTGAAGCTATTCCCCGGAAAGCTCAAATCCAGATGGGAAGGACCACATGAAGTGCTAGAAGTGTTTGAAAATGGAGCCGTCAGGATCCGAACTGACAAGGGCAACATAGTGGTGAATGGACAACGGTTGAAGGAGTACATCGGACAGTTCGATCCGGAGAAACAAAGCCAAGCAGTGGCAGACCCGGCTTACACCTAATAAGAAACAACATTAAAAACACAAAAATTTCATTTCATATATATAGTATATTATTATAGTATATTATTCTCGTAACAGGAGAGTACCCAAAAATCAATTAAACATTTAGAGTACTAAGACTCTAAATGTGAGGATGTTGATATTTGGAGAAAATCTAATGCGTTTTATTTATCTGTCTTGCAGAGAGTTCGGAACCATCAAAAAGAAGGAGTAGAAAAATAACACGGAAAACCAGGTTCTTGGTTGGATTAATTCCATGAATTTAAGAAAATATTTCCGGAATTTAAAGCCATTTAAATCCGGAATAATTTTTGCAAACGAATGGAATTAACCCAACCTAATTTATGCAAGTGGATCTTTCTTTAATTCTCAGCCCAGCATTTTGAATTTATTTGGACTGAATTTATTCAGGTCCAAATCAAATAAAATGGACTCAGGCCCAACATCACACTCGGGCCTAGTTCAAGAAAATTTGAAAATTCAAAATTTTGTGTCGCGAAGCCATGCCTCGCGACCAGGCCTAATTCCGCGACACACTCTCATCTGTCCCTAACTCCCTGTGTCGCTGTCGCTGTGCACCCTGTCGTGAGGCATGGCCTCGCGACCGGCCTTCTATTCCGCGACACCTTCCCCCGTTGACTTTATTTCATTACTGAAACTGGTCGCGATACCCTTGTCGCGAGGCCCTGCCTCGCGACCGGACTCCAATTCCGCGACATGTCTAATGTCGCTAAGCCCTGGTCGGGAAACCTTGTTTCGCGACCCGGTCTGGGGTTCCGCGACCAGCCTTTCCAGTATTTATAACCCCCCCTCCTCACCTCTTTTCCCTACACTCTCCTCATTTTCACTCAACTCTTCAACTGCTCCCTTTCACTCTCTTCTCTCCCGAGCGAACACCACCGTGTTCTTCGCACTAACCCACCCGTTTTCAAGGGGACACCATGGACAGGTTGCTAAGGATCTTTCCAAACTTGGGACCTTTACCCAGACCCGAACGAAACAGGACAGGGTAGAAACCCACTTTTTCCACCTGTTCATGGCCTCTGTCAAACTCTTTTGCTTTCTTTTCTTATTTTTGGGTTAAATGTGGTTTGTGTGAGTTTTTGTTTTCTCTGTTTTGAGATTTTGAATGCTCTCGGTTTTAAGGAGCTCTTTGAAGCCCTTTTGAAACCCTTAAAAACCTGTTTGGGAGCTTGTTTTAAAACTGTTATAGTTTAAAATTTTGGAAGTTTAAAACCTGAGAAAACAAACTGATGAATGTTAGGGTGCTACTTTGAGCACCATGATGTTATTGGTTTTTCACTTTTAAGTTCTTGACAGAAGTAGGGTATTAATGCTTGATGTTTCTGTCCAACTTTGTGTTTGATCCTGATGTGTATGCTTTTGCAGTTTTGGTTTGAAGCATTCAAGTGGAAGATCTTTTTGGCATATTTGTTTCCACATGTTAAAACCTTGTGGGAATAAATGTTTGTTAGTTTATGGAAACATAAGTACAAACACCCAATGAGAGACTTCCACTTTTTAATAAAAGTGACCTTTTGGAAAAAGACAAAAATAGTTAATAGATTTAATAATTGACTTGTGTTCTTTTTGTTCCCAATGGAACTGTAGTGTGAGTAAATAGCAGTATTTTTGTCACTCAACTGCTATCCTTTTCAAAATCCAAAATGGGACCACTCACCCCCCCCCCCCCCCCCACTTTCCTTAAATAAAACAAGTCAACCCTTTAAAAATTAAAAATAGTGTTTGCAAATTTTTGGGGGCGTTTTAACTGTCCAAGACAGTCCAGGCAGTCCAGAAATAGCAGATCCATTGTGCCACGCCTCCACTGCACATTCCAACATTCAAGCATTTCGCCCCCATCCATCCATCTCATACCATTTTCAACAAGTTTCTCGAACTTGTTTAATAATTCGAAAAAACAAACTTTTGGGCCTTATGGCCCAGTAAAAAGATTTTTCGGCCCAATAACCATTTTACTTTATTTTTGGACTCCTTAGCCCATTCAAAACCTAAATATTATTTACCCATGCTTCATACTAAATTCAAGTAGGATATTCAAATAACCTCACATCTAGAGCAAAGCTCTAAATGTGAGGATGTTGGTTTCCAAACTTGAATAATCTCTGAGGAAATTTTAAAAATTGGATTCACTGCTTCTTATCTCTTCAGGGGCAACCTTCTTCAAATCCCAGATCCTGAACCCGAAGGAACTCAGCTGCTAGACTTACCATTGGAGCTTCTGGGCAAAATTCTCTCTCGAATAGGAGATGATGAAATCAGGGAAGTTTTCATTGTGCAGGAAACGTGCAAAAAGCTCAGAGACGCAGGGAACCTCACCATCGTGTACAAGCGATGTGAGCTGGACACTTCCACAGTGAAGCAGTGGCAGGAGAGAATTCGGTGGCAGAAGGAGAGATTCCTGCAAACTTGCGTGGAGGCAGGAAATTTTAATCTCCAAATCGTTCCAGCACTCCTAGCATTTGTGGAAGGGGATGAGGAGCAAGCCTTTGAGCTACTGCGGCCAGGAATTGAGGACAATCACAAGGCATCAATCTTCACACGTGGACTGATGCTGATGAGTAAGCTGGATGAAAGCCAGGTTCTTCAGGGGATTCGGATGATAGAAAGAATGGTGACCGATAGATCAGTCCTGAACTATACATCCACCAACACCCTCTCTTGGATGGCAGACAATCCGGACACCCCCTACTTATTTGCAGACCAACCACCCCGGGTCTACCGCACAAGGATGCATGAACCCCTGAGAGACCATAATGGCTGGTGTCTACGCTGTGATCTGACAAGTTTCGTCCACTGGAGCAGGTACATGTTCTGAGAGAGAAGAATGGAGAAGAAATGAATCCTAGTATGCTTTATTTCATTTTAAGCTCTAGTGTAAGCATCATATGAGGAATTTCTTCTTTTGTGTGCAGGTTCGTACTAACTGCATAAGAATCTCTCGTAATTGATGTAATTTATCGCTTTCCCTAAACGGAACTCAACTTTCGAGACCCGCAAACAATTTTTATTCGCTTTCTTCTTGAAAAGGTGTCTGACAGTCCGAGATGAATAAGTGACTGTCAGGCCAAAAATATGTTGTTGACATACTCAGTATGTCAGCAGTGCCTCTTTACTGCTTTAAATTAAATAACCAGCAAAAATGTGCATAAATATGCTCTAAATTCACATGTTGAATTTAGGCTTGTGATTAAATTTTCAAACTTTTAAATTGGGATAATATAATTGAAAACATGCATGAAATGAATTCCTAAGGTTTTGAGCTATAAAAATTTAATGATGCGATCATCTTGTTGGGTAATAAATCTGCATGTTAGAATTTTTGATTGAATAAAGTGTTGGGATTAAGCTTTGATTAAATTTGAGAATACTGTATGACATGAATCAATCAAACCTGTGAGGTTTGAGCCATGAGTCACTTTTACTAATTCATTTTCTTTGATGTGTGAATCATTTTGATTAAAGGAAACTAGAACTTGCAATTGGGATCGATTCAAGACCATGCCATATTCCCG
This sequence comes from Hygrophila difformis, assembly GCA_030278955.1. Classification (NCBI taxonomy): domain Eukaryota; kingdom Viridiplantae; phylum Streptophyta; class Magnoliopsida; order Lamiales; family Acanthaceae; genus Hygrophila; species Hygrophila difformis. The sequence goes on along the minus strand of JAOANR010000007.1, from coordinate 38,148,446 downwards.
AAATCGAGGATATGATCGAGGCACTTAGAAAATCCAAAATTTTGGCCTTCTTTTGAAATCCAAACCCAAAAATATTTTCCCTTTAGGATTAACCAATCTGAGCCTTAAGCCTAATTTTTCTTTGAAGCCCTCTATATTATTCTTAGCCTTATAAAAAGACCAAGAAAATCAAACCCAAGTGTGCAAGAATAAATTTTATCAAGGCATTGAATTTATGATCATCGGAAAAAGCATAAATCGGATTCAAAGAACCAATTCAAAAAAAGAGAGAAAAAGAAAAAGAAAAAGTTGAGTACTTGTCAACAAAAACGAATTGCAAATGACAAAGCAAATTAGACATAGTCTAATGTCATGCAATAGGAAAAGAAAAGCAAAAGGAAAAGAAAAATAGTGATGATCATAAATTTTAAATAAAAATATGCCATGTTATGATAGAATTAATTCTTACCACTTCTAGCCCAATAATTTCCTTCCTTACCAAATGTTACAACCGTATGCCCCGTTATAACCCTTGAATAAGACCTCATCATCTCGATTTGAGGAAATGAGCCGGTGGCGAGTTGATCCAATTGCAAGCATATGGGATAATTTGATCAAATTTGATTTCGAGCGTTCATGATTTAACCCCATTTGAGAGTGAGTGAATTTTCCGATTCTCTTATATGTGAGGCTCTGTTTCATTAAATATGTTTGTGTCATGCCTTAATTTTCTTAATCTTTGCATCTTTCAAACATGATATTCATGAAGGATTGATGATAATGTTTGATTTGTAGGCCTGATGTAGTGAGCAAGTATCATTTCATTAAACACTGCAATCAAGGGAATTTAACACTTGTAGTTTTGATTGTCTTATCCCAATCTAAAAAGAATGTGATTTATGAAGCCACGAAAATGAATTGAATATGCAGAGTCCGTGTTCTCTAGAACATTGACTCTGACTGCTCGGGGACGATCAGTATTAAATGTGAGGATGTTGATAATGGCCAGAAATGACCATTATTTTCAATCCATTTCCGTGTCTAAAACGGGCATTTGGTCGCATTCCGGTCTTATATTAAATAAGAAAGCAGTTGAATTGGACTAATTTATGCATAATTGTAAAAATATTGAGCTGGTATGAAAAAGGCATAAATATGTAATTTTATTACACATTTATGTTAGAAAAATCCAAAAACATGAGAAAAAGAAAAAAAAGAAAAAGGAATGAAAAAGATGGGAAAAGAAAGAAAAGCCCACAAAAAGAACAATTTCGGCCCATCTGGCCCAATTCAGCCAGTCCAGGAACACCCGGTCGCGGAAGCTCCTGTGTCGCGGTCCATGGCCTCACGACACAGGAAGGTTTGACGACACAACATGCAGCATGAAGAAGAAGCCATGTCCCCAGTCCCTGGTCGCGGAACCCCGGTCGCGATCCATTGCCTAGCGACACAGGCATGGATAGCGACACAGTTGCACAAATTAAAGACCAAGACCCAGTCGAGAAGCCATGCCACATGCAGTGTTGTTCGGCGACACACGGTGATGTGTGTGATGTCTTGAGACACAATGGGCTTCAGATCAAGGCCCATGGGCCTAGGGTTTCACTTCTATAAATATGAGGTGATTCCCTTGAGACAGGAGCTTTTCTTTTGGTTAGAAAATCACTCTTGAAGGCAGAAGTTGGGAACTCAGTTCTTAGGTAGTGTAGTTTAGTTTTATTTTTTTGTATTATTTAATTATGTCCATAGTTTAGCTTAGTTTAGTATTTTGTTTTGTGTTTTACTGTTTCAGTAGATAGTTAGCCAGTTTAATACCATGTTTTTCTTTCTAAACTTTGTTTTTAGGGTTTTTGTAATACCCAAATCATGGGTATTAACATACCCATTTAATAATATGGGAAAATATTCACCAAATGTGTCCCAAATCATGAAATGGGTCTCACACCCCATGGATTTTACGCTTTCATTTTCCTTTTTGGGGTCATTTGACCCCCATTTCCCCTCATTATGCTTCCTGTTCTCATTTTATGGATGATGTTATGTATTTGTGTGATCAAACCCTAGATTAGGATGTTGCTTTATTTTAAATATTGTTCTAGATAGGTTTATTTCTGTTCAAGCATGTTCTTGTTATTTCAAATGTTGTTTGGTTACTTTTGGCTTAGAATAGCTTTTAAATCTGAAATAGGGTTAGATCACGCTGTTTGCATGCCACTGTTCATTTCTGCTTTTACTGAGTGTCCTGAACCATCCCTGTCGCCAACCGCCTCCTGTCGCGAAACCATGTCTAGCGACAGAAAGGTTGTTTCGCGACAAGGGTGTCTAGGGACACCTGTCTTAATATTTTGAAACCCTTGGTCGCGAGGCACACTTGTCGCGGACCCACGGTCCGCGACACAACACCTGCTTAGTGACTAAGGACCAAACTCTTGCAAATTTTTCTGCATGGCTTCTGTCGCGGAACATCCCTGTCGCAAACCTACGGTTCGCGACACACTTTTATTCCGAGACAGATAATTATGCCTTGTCAATATTTTGAAAACCCAGTCGCTAGACACCATGTCGCGAGGCCACGCCTTGCGACACAATTACCAGACTAGCTACTGGGAGCCAAATACTTTGAAAATGCTCAGAAAACCCTGTGTCGCTAAACCCCCGTCGCGAGGCCACTCCTCGCGACACACTTTTGCTTAGCGACACAAGGTGAAACTCTGCCAAGTTTCTGAGAACCTGTCGAGGTACCCATGTCGCGGGTCTAGGCTCATGGCACAATTTATGGTTTCTCGACAGAATCCTCTCTTCTATTTGATCCCAAAAATTCTGATTTCTTACCTTCTATTATATTGCAAATACTCACATCTTAATCCCACGGATTGAGATGTAATATCCCAGAATTGCAATATAAGGCGTTATGCTGCCAAAATTTTGATTCTCCATTTCCATCACTTAATTAATTGAACCCTCTATTCATTAATGATTAATGATTGTAATTAGCAATGATTAAATCACTAATTGTTATGATTAAATGATCTTTGTTCAATTGTCATTAAAACATTTTTCTATAAACAAAACCATGATGCCTTAAACAGATAATCCGGACTGTAATTAATTATGGTAGGAGGGATTATTTAGGTCATCAACTATGGATTAGTTCCATAACCTTGCATGAGAAACCAATGTCTCTCATACAAGGCCTTGTTTTTATTTCATTTCCATTTTGTCTTTTCTGTATTGTGTGTAACAATTAGTAAAGAGTACATCAGACTAATGTTGGCGGGTATTCCCTCACGGATAAACTAGCTCGTATTCTGGGTATTAGTTACTAAGTGTTATTTTACATGGTCTGGATAGCAGTCAGTGGAAGCCTTGGCGGTTCGTCCATCTGGGATTATAATAGCTGCTCAGCTGACTCCTATCCGGATACAGTCTTCTTTTTCTTATCTTAATTTCCAAACCCAAATTCTAATCTGTAGTGTGAACCAGTCAACATCTGTCAATGCTGACTAATGATCATTACAGAAAAGAAGCATGTAGGTTTTTATCTGAATTCACAGACAGCGGAGGCCCAACTGGCATTGACACTGCCATTATAGGGTCTAAGCTGTCTAAATTCGCTCCATCCGAGTAATTGGGAAATTGGGCAGCAGATGTTTGCAGTCCACCCGATTATTCTGCCATTACTTTGGTCCTATAACCACTTCATGTTTGTGTTTCACTTTCTGTCTAGACCCGCCAGTATATTTTGGGTCAATTCATTTTACACTTCATTATATCCGTATGCATGCTACTATTATGTAATTAATGTGGTCTATAATATTTTGGGATCCTTCCCCTTGGACAATAGAAGTTTAGATTTAAACAGATATTGTATATTAAATTTCCAACAAAAACTCCTTTATAAAATCCGGATCTGAGTAAGGGATAAATTCCTCAGTTATGACTAGTTCATCTTCTGTCAAGGATTGATTTTGGGAAATTAGAAGCAGAGTCAGCGATTAGGTCTCATCTAGACTGAAAGGATCTGTGTTTTAATTGAGAGTCTAGTATCTGTTTAGGGAATGATTTTCAAATCTATTATTTTCCAAAATTGTTGTTTGTTGGGAATCCGAGATTAATTATTTCACCGAGATGGGGTCCACTTGGATTCAAATACAGTGTAGTAGATAATCTTAGAGGAACAACATTCAGACCTTGGTTATTTTCTAAGATAGGGTTGAGTTCCTTTCAACCACTATCCTCTTCTGCCAAAGCCTACCTTTGAGTCCTGAGTGAGTACATCCGGAACGAATTAATTTATTAATTCGTTTCATTAGTTTGTATCTCATAACCACTCGGAAGGAAGTGAACACTGCGAGCGGTTCACCGAGAGCCGAGAATTCTTGCTCCACACCCAGTCACCATGACTGGGGGCTGTCATTTACTACCAGGGTCAGACCTTCAAAACCTCCGAGTGATAGGATTTTAAATGCTTTCTTTATCGCTTTCTTTTAAACGCTTTCATTAGAGGTCACTCGGTTGTATTGAGAGTTGTGTAACTGCTACTAGGATTGATAGTTAAGGGACAGTTCAGGCTTGACTAGAATCTTTGGGTGTGACATGGGAGAATGATAGTAGTACTTGGCACGTCAATAAATGATTTGTCAGGTTGTTTATCCACCACAGATGAAGTAACATACCCAGGCCAGGGCAGTTACAAATCTGTAGTATCTTAGAATCTGTGGTCTTAAGAACATGTAAACTCATGTTGAAAGTACCTGTCTATCAAAGGGAACTCAACATTGAGAGCATGAGAACTAGCTGTCTGACAGGATTATCCCAACCAAGGATCTGTGTATTAAAATGGAAGTTTAATTATGCCTTATCCAATTCTTGTCCAATTTTATTCTTTTCTTCCTGTCCCTTCTGTCCACACTGTGAATCAGCTTCATAGCTAGCATAGTGTAAAATTTCATTGCTTTTACAGATAGTATTTACTGCATTCTTAGAATAACTTTATTTGCTTTCTAGTATAAATTCACCCGCTTTCTAGAATAGAATTCTTATGCTTTGTAGAATAGATTTAAGTGCTTTCGTAATTTAGATTAAAGTTCAGTTAGTAGATGATTAATCACTTTTCAAACCAATTGGAGCAATACGAGTGGAAAATCTAGTAAAACGACGTGGGCCCTGCTTCTATCGCACATCCTCCAGTGAACGATCCGGTCTTACTATAAATTACTGCAATTTTTGACACCGTGCGCTTTCGGGGGCACAGTTTCTTAAACACGAGTAATAAAAATGTGACAACCTATAATATATCCTTAAACCCCTTTCCCACGAATCATAACTCTTTTCATTTAATAAATTCAAACTTAGGATATTTTAGAAAAACTCGTGTTGACGAAAACTGTCAAAAGTTTCAGTTTGCCATTCATAAGATCTCTTAAAATCCTCATGCAGGTTTCAGCAGTGTGTCCAGGTAGATTTCAGTAATAGCAGTCCTTCCATTGTTTCGACGATGGAGTTTCATCCAGTACACCAGCTTCTGAGTTGGTCGAAGCTAGTTATCCTTCACTGATAATTTTCTTTTGCTAGGTGTGGAGTTTTTCCTATAGCCCAAACCTGTTTGGTCACCAACATTTTTTCCAGAAGATAATATTTCATTAAGAGCACTTTTACCTTTATTTACCTTTTGTAGATCGAAGTTCTTTTGTTTCAAATCATCTATCTCCTTTTGCATGTTGTGAATTTGATCTTTTAAATCACTATTAAGCTTCTTCAGGGAGTCAACTTCCGTAAGAATTTCTTCATTCTTTTCAACCTCTTCATCATAAGAAATTCGGACGTCTGCAAGTTGTCCCAACAACTTCTTGTTTTCTTAAACTACTGCATCATAGTCTTCTTTAAGCTCCTTGTAATCAGCAATTGCTTGTTCCAATTCATCATCGCTTTCACCTGAATCAGAAACAACTTCATTAGGTGAAAAAAATATTCACTTAGTTATACCTTCAATTGTTGGACTGAGATCTCTCAAGGTAAATACAACAACATCTTCTGTGTCACTGTTCTGATCATCAGGTGTTTCATCATCGTCTTGATCACTGAGGGTCGCTTGCATGGCTTTCTTTTTCTCTCCTTTCTTTCCTTTTTGCAGTTGCACATTCAGATTTGACGTGACCGGTTCCTCCACATTCATAACAGATTACAGAAGCAAATCTGTCAGCTTTATCATAGTTTGTAGACTTCTTGTTGAATCAATCATTTTTCCAGCTGTCTTTCTTCTCAAAATCTCTGCGAGGTGGTCGATCAGTCGTCTGAACATCATCAAAACCACGTTTCTGAGTCCTTCTGTTGAACTGTTTAGCTCTTCTTTGCCACTTTTCTGGAAATATAAGAGACTTCATCTTCAGAAGAGTTTCCAGAATCATCTTCTTCAGCATTCAAAGCAATGTTTCTTGGTAGCTCCTCCTCCAAGTGATTCATCTCGTTGGTCTGAAGAATTCCAACAAAGCCATTCAAAGAAATTGTGTTAAGCTTATCTAGTTCTTCTAGTGCAGCGACTTTGGGAGCATATTTCTTCGTGAGTGTTCTAATATTTTTCGAACAAGCTTTTGATTGTCATAGACCAATCCTAGTGAATATGTCTGATTAACAACATCCTTGAACCTTCCATAATAGGGAGAAATCGTCTCATTTTTCTTCATCCTTAATCCTTCAAACATAGTTTCGATTCGTTGTAGTTTGGTAGCTCTGACTTCCTCATAACCTTCATACATCACTTCCAGTGCATTCCACACATCGTAGGCTAGAGTGTAATTTGTAATCAGTTGAAACTATGTTTCGTCCATAACACCAAAAATGGCATTAAGGGCAGTGTGGTTTCCTTGTTTAGTAGCTTTCTCGGCTGTTGTGTATTCAGTTTTGGTTGCTGGCCGACTTCCAGGTGGTGCAGTATATCCTTCAAGTGCAGTCCGTGGTCTGGTCGGTGGTTCCCAGGGAGTCTCGACTGCCTCCCAGACTTCGTCTTCCAGGGCCATAAGATGAATCCGCATCATCGTTCTCCAGTATCTGTAATTTGTGCCATCGAATAGAGGTGGTCTTGAATTTGATGCTCCTTCCCTACTCATCTTTCCAAGATTTCAGTGATCTTCTCTATTATATCAGAGGTTTCCGCTCTGATACCACTTCTTGGTCCTAGTTAGTTCGAATCTTGAATCAACTTGGTCGTTGAGCAGTGGTCTAAACTACCAGTGATTGAGTGTGTGTGTGTGTGTGTGTGTGTGTGTGCAAATCAATGTAAGCAGTGGAAAGTAAAGACACGTGATTTGTTTACCCAGTTCGGCCTTCGGCCTACGTCTGGGGGATACCAATCCAGGTTCTAAACTAACACTCAGAAAATCTTAGACCAAAAACAAACAAAGAACTGACTCTATCTTACAAGACTCACAGCTTGCAGATTGATCATCGTCTGGACTCCCCCACAACTCCAATCCTGGGACAGTCAGCCCAAATAGGTAACTTCAATTGTTCAGATCTTCAGGTCTTGGAAATCTGATGCATCAGATGGCATGAAATATCTCCTTCATATTCTACAAGTCTCTTTGCAAAGACAACTTCCAATTTTGTGAAACGAGAAATGGTTTTCATTAATAAGATGAACTCATTGAAGCAATGCAGCACGAACCTTGATGACAGATGTAAGATCTTCCAAATAGTTGCAGAACACTCATCAAGGAATTTCTAAAACTCTCTAAAGAAATCAATCTATGAAAATCTAAGAAATAATCGACTTGAATACTCTCAATATGAAAAATACAACTCGATATATAATATAGAAACTCGGAATGAGTAATTAGATCCAGTGGAGTCGGATAAACAGTCACAGAAACAACAGGTAACAGTTGCTCATAACTGTCAGTAAACAGTTCTTGTAGTTATCGCGTAATTTCAGCACTTTCAAAACTACATCATCTGCACAAAAGTATGTTAGACAACAACAGAAATTAATGCACAAACTAAGTAGTGTATTAAGTTTTATCATGTATACTCATCATTACAAGAAAACTTCCAATCTGGGGAAGGAAATTTTCTGTCGCCAAGGCCTATTAATCCGTCGTCAGTAAGGCCGGTGACCGAATCCGTGATGGAATGATTTCTTTCACGGATATTTTGGTTACCATTTCGTATACTGACTGAAAAAAAAATAGTTGTCGTCAAAGGCAACAACAGAAACGACGACGAAAAAAATATCGGGAACACTATAGAAGTGACAAAAAATTACCAAATTATCACTAAAATTATAAATAAAATAATTTGATTTTAATAGTAGTCAAATTGGTGAAAGAGATTAGCGTTTTTTTTTTTTTTTTTTGCTAGACGGCCAATTAAGGCTAGAAAAAAGGAAAAGGAAAAAATAAACAAGCCAAATGAGCTAACGCCGCGGGAACCACGTACCAGTTGCATTCGCTGCTAACAAAGGCTTCAAAGAGTCAGGAGGATGCGTCCAAGTAGTGGAATAACAATTCGTCGTTGGCCCCCAACTTAGCAAGACCATCGACCACTACATTACCTTCTTCATGATGATTCAACTCATAAGTTTGAAGAATTCTAACTAAGCCATCCAAGGTAATAGTGTTCAACATATCCAATTCTTCCAATGTGGCAACCTTCGGGGCATACTTCTTAGTGAGAGTCCTCAACATCTTTCTAACAAGTTTTTGATTATCATAAATCAAGCCCAAGGAATAAGTTGATTTACAATATCTTTGAATCTCCCATAATAAACTGAGATTGATTCATCCTTCTTCATCTTCAGATTCTCGAACATGGTCTCAACTCGTTGTAATTTGCTAGCTCGAACATCCTCAGAACCTTCGTACACCACCTCCAGCATTTTCCATGCATCATGAGCTAACGTGTGGTTGGTGACCAATTGGAACTGTGTCTCGTCCATAGCACTGAAAATTGCATTAAGAGCATTATAGTTTCCTTTCTTAGCATCTTTCTCGGCTTGTGTATACTCAGCTTTAGTTGCTGGCCGACTACCGAGTGGATCGGTGGAACCGTCAGTTGTAGCACGTGGTCGACATGGTGGTTGCCAGGCTGTCTCAACTGCGTCCCACACTTCGTCTCCAAGGGCCATTAGATGAATCTTCATCTGTGTTCTCCAGTATCTATAGTTGGTGCCATCAAACAAAGGTGGTCTTGAAAGTGATGCGCCTTCTCTACTCATTTTTCAAGATTTCTTCAAATCGCCTCTAGTTCGTCAGAGTCTGCAGCTTTGTTACCAAGTGTTGGTCTCAGTTTGTTATCTTGAATTATGAGCGCCTCGTCAAATGGCAGTCTAAACTACATGTAGACAGGTTGTGTGTGCACAGAGTGTTAAGCGAAAATAGTAAAACAAGAACAAGAGATTTGTTGACCCAATTCGATCCAACGGATCTACGTCTGGGGGATGTCAATTCAGGTTCTATAACTATCACTCAAAAGATTCTAAACCTAATGAGACCTAAAACAATCAAAAGACAGACTCAGTTACCAAGACGACAGTGCTGGTAGAATAATCGCAGTCTGGACTCCCCCACAACTCCGATCGCAGGACAATCAGTCCAATCTGATTTCTTGATTGCAAAATCCTTCAGATCTCAGAACCTTTGTGTAGCAGACACACTGAAATGCTCCTTCTGATTTTTCAGAGGTTCCTCGCAAGGCACAACTTCCTAAACATGGTGAAGAAAGTTTTCTCCAATTCGGCCAAGCCAATTGAAGCAGTATGATGCGCACGATCTTGATGAACATAAATATCTTTAGCCTGGAACAAATTCATCAAGACTCTCAAAACTCTCAAAAAGAATTCTATGAAATCTTGGAGAGAAAAAATAACCGACTCTAAAAGTGTAAAGAATGGTCAATTAAGAATACAACTCAATCTATATGCAATTGATCTAAAAACCAGAATTATATACAAGTCAAAGTGTGTAAGTAATGGTGAATTAGTCGGCTGAGCAGGCTGTAGTCGTAACTGCTATAGGCAGTTATCATAAAGCAGTTACAAACCAGTCTAAACTGCTTTAGGACACGAACATCTGCACAAGAGTTTTTGTTAGAACAACAACATCTCCCCCACTCTTGTGGAGATGATAATTCCATCACCTAAGGGTGTTGAAACTATCTAATTCCAAAGAGTTCAAGAGATTAAGTAAACAGTGTAATGCAATACTCAAGCATGATTCACAAGTAGGATGTCATAGAGTAGTCTAAACACATTAGATACAACATCCATAAAAGCATTCAGAATAGATCCGTAGAGCAGATATCAGTAAGGTAGTTCAGCAGTAATCCAAAGTTACCTATATACTATTACAGACCCACGAAGTTCAAAAGATATACAAAAGTTCAGAATCCACAAAACCATAAAAATATCCAAAAGAAACCATTCACAAGCATCACCCGAGTGTGTTCAACAGTCAAAAAACACAAATATAGTTCAGTCACCAAAAAAGTTTCAGAGATAGTTACCAAGCAGCCAGCACTGCTAGAAAATATACCAATCAGCCAAAAATGCATCAACGCCACTACTCCCCCATGATGGATTATCACTCATCATCATCAGGAGCAATGTCCTCATCTCCAACCTGCATGTCAGCAGCATCAAAAGAGTATGGAAGCATAAAAAGTATTTTGAGATTCTCCCTTTTAATAGCCATGGCTTCCTGGCTCCATGCTGTTAGGCGCTCGTTCTGACTAAGAAGTCTGGTCCTTATGGAATGAACCAGAGCAGGTCAAGACAGGGGAGGTCCATGTTTAGAATCGTTATGCATATTCATCAAATTCGGCGGCGGTTTGTATTCCTTCAGAGCAACCATTCTGCTTTCCTTGATCTTTACACCAATGGAAAGAAGAAAAGTTGTGATCAATGCTGGGTATGCTAGCTTGGCACCTTTCTTGATCCGTCCATTGGAGTACTTTAACATCTCTTTTAGAAGGAATTAGCAAAGTTCATCAGTCCCATATGCTTATGAATACAGAGTAAGAGTTTACCCATACTTGAGCTAACTTGCGACTGATTCTTAGTTGGGAGGATGTTGGAGCTGCAAAACTGGTACAAGCAATAGTATTTCAAGGTAAGATTGACAACACTGAACTTGCTTCTCCCAAATTCTTTGACCTTCTCATTGGAAATTTCGAAGGCCACAGTGTGAATGTCTTCTGGCATCAGCTCTAAGCAGTCGCTCAAGTCATCCTTTGGAGGAAGCTTTAACAACGTACAGATCACAGAAGGGGTCAACTCATGAAATTTACCATGAATGTAAATCTTACCGAACCAAGCAGGGTTAGGGTTAAGGATCTTAGGATACAGGTTTGCGTAAAACTCCCGAACATGTGAGGGGGAATATTGAGTGAAACCTTGAACCCAGTGAAGTAGATGCCTTTCATCAAGGTAGTCCGTAAACCCTAGGGTAGTGTAGTGTGTAACTGTGTATGCTTGAATATCTCCTCGGGCTTGAATTCCTGCCTTTGAGCACTTCGTGAGAGAAGTCACTCATCATTTCAGTGAAGTACTTCTTGCTGTAAGCAGCTTCTGCGTCAAGAGCAACAGGGGCCTTTCGTGGTTTTTTCGAAGTTGAAGCCACTGGATCAGGTTGAGGCTGAGGAGTAGACTCCTTACGCTTCTTGGTGGATCTTCTCTGTGGTTGCGTCGGTTTCTCAGCAGCTCGACGTTTACGACTCTATTGAGAAGCAACAATGTCGTCCATTTCCTCCTGGGCCATATCATGAAGGCCTTGATTCTGATGGGTGAAAGAGGAGGGGTGTCGTGCTCTTCATTGATTTCTCATACAATTTCATCAACAATGGTGGGATTGACAGAGATTTCGACGTTAGGGTTTGGAACATTTTGGGGGTTTAGGTCAGGCAGTTGTTCAGTGGCTTGGTCCTCCGATGCCATCATGGAGATGACACTGGGAACCAGTCCGAGTGGTTGGGGTGCTAGAGTTGGTGTGATTGGAGGCTGTGAGAATGAATCAGTGGTGGAGCTTGGGTCATCAAGGTCGGAGATAATTACCATTTTGGAGCTTCTTCAAATTACTTGCTAAGAGAAGAAAAAGGTTAGAGAAAGGCATATGGAAAATGGAGGAAGAAGTGACCTTTAATGGAGGGAGTGACCGGAAATCGAAGAGGCGGGCAGCAGTTTTTGGTAGACGTGGGCGACGTGACAAGTCTGCAGCAGTTACAGAGCCGCCGTGACGTCATCCAGGCTGCCGCGCGTGATGATGGTGTTTCCCGGACAAGACATCTCCATTTTGGGCCTTTGGCTTTGGGCCTGCAAAGGTAATTTTTAAACAAGGAAAATATCAGGCCCATTTTACTTATTAATTAGTTATGGTATGAGAGGCCCAGGGTAGTCCTTAAGCCCTCAAATTTTTCTCCATCCAAAGCCTTGGTCAGGATGTCCGCTCTCTGCTCCAACGACCCAATATGCTCTATCCTGCAAATATTATCCTCCACAAGATCTCGAATAAACTGATAGTATATATCAATATGTTTACTTCTATTATACAAAACAGGATTTTTAGATATATCGATCGCACTATTATTATCACAGAAAACTAAAAAATTATTTTTAATGATACCGTAGTCCTGAAGTAGTTGTTTCATCCAAAGTAGCTGTGAACAGCAACATGACATGGCGGCAATGTACTCTGCCTCGGCTGTCGATAGGGCTACGATATTCTGGTTTCTAGAATATCAGCTGACCAAATTGTTACCCAAATAGAAGAAACCTCCTGTCATAGATTTCATGTCGTCACAGCTACCAGCCCAATCTGAATCTGTGTACCCAATTAGATCAAGTGATGATCTTTTTGAAAACCAAATCCCAATGTCAAATGATCCTTTTATGTATCTCATAATCCTTTTTACGGCTTTCATATGTGACTCTTTAGGATCGGATTGAAATCTAACACATACTCCCACACTATATGATATATCTGGCCTAGAAGCAGTGAGATAAAGTAAGCTTCCGATGATGCTCCTGTAAACCTTTTGATCTACTGACTTTCCAGTGGCATCCTTGGTCAGCTTCTCCTGTTGTCCTAAGGGCGTCCTGATTACCTTGCAACTATCCATCTCAAATTTCTTTAACATATTCCTTGCATACTTTTCCTGACTAAGAAATATTCCATCAGCTTCCTGTTTGACTTGCAATCCTAAGAAGTAGTGCAGCTCACCCATCATAGACATCTCGAACTTTGATTTCATCGAATTTATAAATTTCTCTCTGAGTTTGGCTGAGGTCGATCCAAAAACAATCTCGTCGACATATACTTGAGCAACAGTTAAGTGGTCGTCCTGATGCTTGACAAACAACGTCTTGTCTGCATTTCCTCTCTTAAATCCATTGTGGACTAAATACTTTGACAATCTTTCATACCAAGCCCGTGGTGCCTGTTTCAATCCATATAGTGCACCTTTGACACGATAAACATGATTTGGAATGCATCGGGTCTTCAAATCCAATGGGTTGAGCTACATAGATCTCTTCCTTGGTTTTCCCATTTAGGAAAGCCGTCTTTATTTCCATCTGGTACAGCTTCATATTCAATGAACAGGCTATAGCTAGAAAAATCCTTACCGCTTCCATGCGAGCACCGGGTGCAAATGTTTCACCATAGTCAAGCCCCTCAATTTGAGTGTATCCCTGTGCGACTAGTTGAGCTTTGTTCCTGACTACGTTGCCTTTTTCGTCTGTTTTATTTTGGTACACCCATTTTGTTCCGATCACATTGACATTTGGAGGTGGTTCTGTCAACTCCCAAACATCATTCCTTTCAAATTGAAGTAGTTCGTCTTGCATAGCAGCAATCCAGTATTCATCTTTCAAAGCTTCCACTGTGTTCTTAGGCTCTACCTTTGAAACAAAACAATTGAAGCCTGCTAGATCTTTGAAGTTTATAGCTTTATGTCTAGTCTGCCTTTGTGCAGTTGGATCACCTATGATGTCATCTGTAGAATGATGCTTATGAACTCTCGGACCTCTTCTTTTACTTTGAGCTTTTTTTAAAGGTGGTTCCTCAGTAGTCTCAACTTCTGCATCACTATCAGATTCCTCATCCTGTTGTTCAGGAGTGATCTGTTCATTCTCAACAATAGGCTCATGATTTTGATGAGGTAAAGGTTCATCATCATCATCAGACCTGTTATCTATAAGATCAAAAACCTCAAAAACAACATTAGTAGTTTCTATCACCTTCTTAGCATTTAAGAGATATACACGATAGGCTTTCGAATTATTTGAATAACCAATAAAATATCCATCATCAGATCTAGAGTCAAATTTCTTTAAATTATCTCTATCTTTAAGAACATGACACTTACAACCAAAGATATGAAAATATTTTACCGTAGGCGTGTTACCTTTCCACAACTGATAGGGGGTACTGTTAGTATGTGGTCTCAGCATCACACAGGTTTGCGATGTGGTTGGTTGTGTTAATGGCTTCAGCCCAAAAAGTTTTACTCATCGAGCTTGCATGCAGTAAAGATCTTGCCATCTCCTGTAGAGTTCTATTCTTTCGCTCGGCCACTTCATTTTGTTGAGGAATTTTAGGGGCTGAATATTCATGTGCAATCCCATGGTTGTCACAGAAACGGTCGAACGATTGATTATCGAACTCCTTACCATGGTCAGTTTGAATTTGAGCAATCTTTCTTTGCTTTTCATTCATCAAACGCAAACTCATAGCCTCAAAATATTCGAACAATTCATCTTTTGACCTAAGGAAATAAATCCAAGTAAAGCGAGAATAGTCATCTACACAAACTAAAATATACCTTTTGCCATTTAAGCTTTCGACTTCAGTTGGTCCCATAAGGTCCATGTGAATTAAGTCTAGGCAGTCCTTTGTGGTGATTTGATCAACCTGTTTGTGTTTAGGTGTCTTCTTTCCTTTGGCACAGTCTTTTCATACAGTATGGTCGTATTTGGGTAGTTTCGGTAGCCCTCGAACTGCGCTTGAGTTGCTTAGCTTGTGTAAAGATTGGAAATTTAGGTGTCCAAGACGTTTGTGCCATAAGTTCGTCTGATCAGTATTGGTGAGTAGATCCTAAGAAGTGTCGTCCTTTACGATATAACAATTATTTTTCGAACGGTCTCCGTTCATGACAATTTCTTCATGGTCATCAAAGACTTTGCATGAATGTTTGGTAAATAGAACCTGTAAATCTTCATCACACAATTGACTAATAGAGATAAGATTAGTTGTTAGTCCATTGACATTGTAAGCACGTGAAAGTTTAGAAAGTATCCCATCTTTGACTTTACCAAAACCGACTATTTTGCTTCGTTTACCATCTCCAAAAATGACATCTCCACGTTCCTTTTCAATGTAGTTTGCTAAGAGGTCTTTCCTTCCAGTCATATGTCGTGAGCAACCGGAATCAAAATACCATCGGTCATTTCGCTGATGTGCCTGCAACGAAAGAACTACAAAACATACAGAATCTTTATTTTTGTTTTTAGGTTTCCATACCTTCTGCATTTTGAATTTCTTTCAAAGATCCTGATCTGGCAAAACACTGGTCTTCCATTCATTAGATCCCTTAGAATCCGCATACAAGTTTCAGCTGTGTGTCCAGGCAAATTACAGTAGAGGCAGTCCCTCTGTCGTCTGAACGATGAGCAATCTTCTTCCTCATGTGGTTCTTCATAGGTTCAGGTCAGAAATCCTCCACTCATGAACTTTGTTTTGCTTGGTGTAGGTTGCATCTTGTAACCTAAACCTGTTTGATCTCCAACACGTTTTCCCATAGTAAGAACTTCATCAAGTTTATTTTACCTTTGTTTACCTTTTGAAGTCGGTGTTCTTTTGTTTGAGGTCATTAAGCTCCTTCTCCAAATCATGAAATCTGTCTTTAAGAGTGTTGACTTACTTTTGCATGCCCTCATTCTTTTCAACCTCAAGGTAATAAGCAATTCTGACGTCTGTCAATTGTCACAACTTCTTATTTTCCTGAACAGCAATCTCGAAGTCTTCTTTAAGCTCATTGTAGTCAGCAAGTAGTTGATCATATTCCTCATCACTTTCACTTTCTCCTGTATCAGAATCATCATGATTAGGTGAAAAATATATTGACTTGACAATGCCTTCTATTGTAGGGCTTGCAACTCTCGAAGTGAAAGCAACTACTTCATCATCTGATTTTTGATCTTCGGTGGTTCCTTCATTGTCATCATCACTTAAGGTTGCTTGCAGCGCCTTCTTTTCTTCATTTCTCTTCTCTTGGTCGTAGCACACTCGGATTGAATGTGTCCTCTGCCTCCACATTCATAGCATATCACGGGTCAAAATTTATCAGGCTTGCCATAGTCTTTCTTCTTTGAATTGAATCGATCAGCCTTGCTACTGTCCTTCTTTTTGAAATCCTTACGGAATTGTTTGTCAGTCGTCAGCACATCGATGAAACTACGACCTTGATTCTTTTATCGATTGAACTATTTGGCTCTTCTGTCTGGCAACATCTTGGCCACTTTTCTGGAAATGTATGATACTTCATCTTCAGAGGAGTTTCCAGAATCTTCTATTATATTGAGAGCAATATTCTTTGTTGACTCTTCTTCAAGATGATTCAACTCATAAGTTTGAAGAATTCTAACTAAGCCATCCAAGGTAATAGTGTTCAACTTATCCAATTCTTCCAATGTGGCAACCTTCGGGGCATACTTCTTAGTGAGAGTCCTCAACATCTTTCTAACAAGTTTTTGATTCTCATAAATCAAGCCCAAGGAATAAGCTTGATTTACAATATCTTTGAATCTCCCGTAATAAAATGAGATTGATTCATCCTTCTTCATCTTCAGATTCTCGAACATGGTCTCAACTCGTTGTAATTTGGTAGCTCGAACATCCTCAGAACCTTCGTACACCACCTCTAGCGTTTTCCATGCATCATGAGCTAACGTGTGGTTGGTGACCAATTGGAATTGCGTCTCATCCATAGCACTGAAAATTGCATTAAGAGCAGTGTAGTTTCCTTTCTTAGTATCTTTCTCGGCTTGTGTATACTCAGCTTTAGTTGCTGGCCGACTATCGGGTGGATCTGTGGAACCTTCAACTGTAGCACGTGGTCGGGTTGGTGGTTGCCAGGCTGTCTCGACTGCGTCCCATACTTCATCTCCAATGGCCATTAGATGAATCTTCATCCGTGTTCTCCAGTATCTATAGTTGGTGCCATCGAACAAAGGTGGTCTTGAAAGTGATGCGCCTTCTCTGCTCATTTTTCAAGATTTCTTCAGGTTGCCTCTAGTTCATCAGAGTCTGCCGCTTTGATGCCAAGTGTTGGTCCCAGTTTGTTATCTTGAATTATGAGCGCGTCGTCGAATGGTAGTCTAAACTACGTGTAGACAGGTTGTGTGTGCACTGAGTGTTAAGCGAAAATAGTAAAACAAGAACAAGAGATTTGTTGACCCAATTCAATCCAACGGATCTACGTCTGGGGGATGCCAATCCAGGTTCTATAACTATCACTCAAAAGATTCTAAACCTAACAAGACCTAAAACCATCAAAAGACAGACTCAGTTACCAAGACGACAGTGCTGGTAGAATAATCGCAGTCTGGACTCCCCCACAACTCCGATCGCAGGAAAATCAGTCCAATCTGATTTTTGATTGCAAAATCCTTCAGATCTCAGAACCTTTGTATAGCAGACACACTGAAATGCTCCTTCTGATTTTTCAGAGGTTCCTCGCAAGGCACAACCTCCTAAACATGGTGAAGAAAGTTTTCTCCAATTCGGCCAAACCAATTGAAGCAGTATGAAGCGCACGATCTTGATGAACATAAATATCTTCAACGTGGAACAAATTCATCAAGACTCTCAAAACTCTCAAAAAGAATTCTATGAAATCTTGGAGAGAAATACTAACCGACAATAAAAATGTAAAGAATGATCAATTAAGAATACAACTCAATCTATATACAATAGATCTAAAAACCAGAAATATATACAAAACAAAGTGTGTAAGTAATGGTGAATTAGTCGGCTGAGCGGGTTGTAGTCATAACCGCTATAGGCAGTTATCATAAAGCAGTTACAAACCAGTCTGAACTGCTTTAGGATATGAACATCTGCACTAGAGTTTTTGTTAGAACAAGAACAGGTAGCCAATCTTTCGCCCACCTTCCAGATAATGAGTAAGATGGCCAACTTCACGAAATAGCTACTGGTGAGAAGTGTTTTTCGCTTGAAACAGCCTTCTATTTCTTTCCAACCACATAGTCCACAACCCCGCCATAATCAATTCTTTTCTTGTAGCAAAAAATTAATCAAATTGGTGAAAGTATAATTACAAAAATATTGATGAGAACTCAAATCTATATAAAAAATATATTTATAAATATATTTTTTTATTAAATATGTTGTATGTGATTAGTTTTGATTTTTTGAAAATATTAGTATGTCAAAATAATTAGTAGTAATAATTATACGTATTCATGTAAAATACGTCTATAACACACACTACTTTCATTTGAAATGGAGCGCCTAAATAGAGGCCCTTACAATCGCTCTTGCTAAGAGCCGGCTCGGGCCACTATTTTGTTGCTGCCATAACAATTGTTTGGTTTGAAAGTAACCATTATTTCTTACTTTTTTATGCCAGTGATTCATGAATCGGAGTGGTTGTTGGACATATATTCGCTTCGTAGATGATCAAATGCGTTCAATTCATACATGGATACTGCACACTACTAGAAATTTTCATATTCGATTATTAAAATTGTAGTCGCGAATGAATTTCGGTCGCTAAAAGTTGCAAATGAATTTTGGTCCCTAAAACAGAGAATTCTTGTAATGGCATAACAATGTTTTCGGTGGATCGAAGCTCTCTTTAAAAAACTCGAGGAATATGATTTTTTTTTTTATGAAGCCGAAGCCAACAGGAAAGAGGAATATGAATTTGATGTCACATTTCCACACCCAAGGCCCATAGTGTTCCTTGTCATTCATACTAATCTTGTTGCTAAAACACGGATTTTTTTATTTTTTATGTTTTTTTAAATTTCAATTTCGAATTCAACAAACTGGATTTTGAATTGTGTGATGAATTACCAAATTTCCAGTTTTCAAATTTCCGAATTCTTTTTATTTTGAGTGTATCGGGATTCTCATGCCACATTGGGACCAAAACTAATCCCTCTGGATCTGGTGGGCTTCTGCATACACAAAAACTCGAATCCGAGATCTTTGCTGAATTTCCGAATTCAATTTGAAATCGGAATTGAAATTAATCAAATATTTAAAATTTGCACGCCCTTAAGGTAGTAGATCTTTGAAATGGTAAGGTTTCATTGTTAGAAAATACTTGGAAAATTATAAAATCGCACCATGCTTTGACTGTTTTTATTACACATTTTAATGTAAAGAATAAAGAACAAATATGATGTACTTAATGGTAAAAAATAAAAAATGTAGTGCTATGAAGAAGTACTAGTAGTATTTGAAAATAAGAGTGTTGAAAGTGGTTGGTTGGCAACGGCATGTGCGAACTGCTGAAGATGTCAGATGTCAGGTGTCGTCAGAGAATGTGTGAATCGTGAACTAAGAAGGCGCTGCTGCCGTTTGGCAATGCTTGGGCATATTCCCATATGTGCCATATTGCCATGTTGCTATTTCATTCCAACATCAAACTACTAGTATAAACTATGCTGTCGATACATTACGGACATTGACAAAATAAAAGATATCCTCCTAGTACCTCCTCATTATTCAAATTTAAAGTGTAACCAAACCACAACCAACAAATTCAATCTTTTTTAGTTTATGTTAGCTTTTGAAAAGTAGGAAAAGAAAATGACTCCCATAGTCCCATTTCTTTGTTAGAATGCTTAAATGAAGTAATCATTTGACAGTATATCTTTTGTTCATTCTTTTATAACCCAAAATCCTACAACGAGAAATATTTTTAAATGATAATGCTATCCGAATCGAGGACTTTAAATATAGATGTAGCTTGTATCTAATACTCCCTCCGTTTTTTTTTTTTTTTGTTTGCTACGGACCCACGCAGCACGCAGTCCAATGTACATTTTAAATCAGTAATAACTCAAGTTCGGTACAAGTAATAATTCTAAAATTTCGATATTTAAAAACTACAAGACGAGATGAATCTAACAAGATCTCAATTGATTATATTTTAACTTGAATAACTATGATAAAACTTCAAGTCAAAGTGATTGTGTGAATAGTGTCAAATTCTCCAACGTAGCTATCATTTAAAAACGGAGGGAGTATTTGATGGCTTCAATGTTCAAAGCATTATTTAAAGGGGAAAGTAATAAAAAGGGCCATTACAAGGAGTCTATTCCATTTTTAGGCCATTATAAGTTGAATTTCCAGAATTAGGCCATTACAAACACATGTTGAATGAAATAAAGCCATAAGGACCAATTTGAAAATTAATTAATTCCCAACAACTTTTCCTTTCTTTCATTAAAACCCTAAGAAAGTTTGACTTTATTTACTTTAGTCCTTTGTCAATATACTTAAGTTTTCACTATATAAATGACACCCAATGCGTTGAAAATTGGTATCAGAGCCTAGGTTTTATTGAAGAACATATTAATTATATTATTTATAATATTTTATTTCTTAATGGAGAAGATTTAATTATTTAATGGATTCAAATAATTTGAAACCCACGAGTTATTTCCAAATTTTGGAAATAAAAAATAGAAAATTCCAAAGGAATTTCTTGAACTTATCCATGAGACAAGATATTATCAAAATCAGTTTCTTTCCTAAAAATGAGAGGAACGGACTGGAAAGAAATTGATCCGGATAGCTCTAAGTTATCAAAAGACTTAAGAGAAATCCAAAAGACGATTCAAGATTTTGGTAACCGGGTATTAATTATACCTGGGAAAATAGATAACTTGAATCAGACAACAGATGAGATCTTGAAAGTATTTCGGATAGAGATCTAAAGGGTAAAGCAAGAAAAGGCAGAAGGATATTCCTGGATCTTCCAAGAGTAACCAAGCCAATATTAGAGATGCATTCGGACCAGTACAAGCTTTACATCAAAAGGGTAAAGCAACTATGGTTCCAAAGCAGAAATCACAAGAAGAGCTTATGATCGATCTCCTGAAAACAGTCGAATGAGTGTTTCCAGGGCAGATCTATCAGATCTACAAGAATTAGCAGAATCATTTTCCCAACTTGGGATTATGGATCTGGTTAATGTAAAACCCAATGAAGTTCTTCAATTGGGTTATGCGGAAGGATCAGGATCCAACGTGACCCACGATGGACCGCCTGATGTTCCAATGAGAGAAAGTACAGACTTCTACATGAACAGGTATCCTGAGGTGCATCTCAATGCAAGACGAAACCCAGGACGGAACCCAAGTAGAGCACCAGAATCCACACCGTGGGCCAAGACGATGTTACAACCATTAAATCCATATGGCATAACACTAAACCTCGACGTTATCGACTTCCGAAACATCGAAGACCTGATCGACGAATGGGTAGCTTCAATGAAGATTGCAGCAACCACCCTGGAACTCGATAAAGAAAACTTTGTCAGATTAATAGAGCTGAGTCTCGAAGGATCGGCAAAGCTGGGCTGGAAAAACTCCACGACTGCTTTAAAAGAGCAAATACTCGAGGGAGAATCCAAAAGCACAATCTGTGAAAGATTTGGCCTCTTATTCAAAACCCATTTTGTAGGAGATGGGTACTTTGAAGAACAGAGAACCGAAAAAATCAAGGTCTATACCCAAGCATTATTGGGTATGGAGTTAAGAAGTATTTGCGCAGTAGACGAATACATCTACTGGTTTCGTAAATACTATTTTCGGAGTGAAATGACAGCTGAAGTAGCATGTCCCATGTTCTTTGCAAAGATCTGCAGCCCATGGAGAGAAATGTTGATCCAATCGTACACAGTACCCCCTGGTACAGTGGACTCAATAGCTCGAAGAATGTCCTTCTTAAAGGATAAGCTCAGAGAATGGTGTCAACAGGCAGCAGCCCAAAAGAACACCAAGAGACTAAGAGGTAAAATAAAAAGAACTCCTCTTTGCTGTGAAAATAACGATTTTCCAACAATTATAGGAGAATTAGGAGAAAAGAGGAAAAAGAAGAAGAGTCGAGGCTCATACAGTAGGAGTTTCAGAAGACCTCCATTCCGAAGAAGAAGAGCATGGTGGTCCAAGAGCAAGGCCAGATCATACAAAACTGGACAAAGAACGGGAACGGCGAAGAGTTCATCCCAAGGTTCAACTAGCTCAGCAGCAAGGAGCACGGGGAGAACGACGTCCAAGAGAACATTCAGACGAGCCCATACCCGAGCCAACGAAAGTTTCAAGGACTGCAACTGTTGGAAGTGTGGAGCCAGAGGTCATATCTCACCCGATTGCCCTCAGAATCGTGAGGTACGAATGTACGAAGCCACGGAGGATATCATGGAAGCAGTCTACCATGGAAAGCTGGTACCAGTCTATCAGTTTGAGGACATCCCCTCGGATGAAAGCATCTACGAGGAAGAATTAAGAAGTGACTCGGACTCATATTCAGATGGATCTTCAACCGAATCTGACTGAAGAAGACAGGATTCAGACCATTGAAAACCTGTCTGGATTCTTTTCAAGGATGACGATCTCGAATCGAACCATGGAAAGAATAATGCAACAAGATTCCAACCTCAGCCCATATGACGGATTCAGAATTGGCGGGATTGGACGAGTTCTTAACCAGATGGGACTCAATCAGAGAAGACATAACATCATCTACAAGGTAAGTGCAGGTGAGTTTGCAATTCCTATGGAACTTACTTGTAATGTTATGGATATGCAATTAATTCCTAAAGAAGAAATTCTTGAGGAATTAAGCAGAATGAAGGAGGAAATCGCCATTACTATGAAATGGATCCACATAGGAGCCATTGAAGTAGTAATTAAGGCAACCTTCAAAGAAGGCATTGATTCTGAATTACATCTATCAGTCACTGATAGAAGAATCAATAACCTTAGAGATGGTCTTCTTGGAACTATGGTAGGAAATTTATATGCTGGAAAGTTAATGTTTGACATACATCCCAGAATTTCCTATAACTTAGCTGACCAAGATTTTAGTAGAGTTCTAACCCTTCATCAGGATTTTAAAAGAAAAGATCTGATGAAAGAAGGGAACATGCCATATTCTATAACTTATAGAATCTCTTATGCACTTTCCAATAGTCATCATTCTGACTTATTTCTCAGGAAAGAATATATAGAAATTCCTAGAATTTTCAAGGAATTTGCTAAAGTCATGACTCCAAATCCTACCCAGATTCCAAGGTTAGGAGGAGTAGACATACAAATAAGAGATCATCCAATTCTAGACAGATCAACGAGTGCTAGAATTGAGTACGCAAGCCGTATGTCTTTTTCGGAAGACGGAATTATGGCATATAAAGGGAATGAGTTCATCAAAGATCTAACTCCTCAATCCATTGGTGTAGATAATATAAAGATAAAATGCCCTGAAGGATGGAAAGAAATACGAGTAATATTCGACATCACTGAAAAGATTAACCTTTTTCCATGTGATGACTTATACTACTTGCAGCAGCCATCAATTGGAACCTATGAAGGAACAATTGAAATTGCAGGACACGAGATCAGAGTCTTAGGCACCGCCGGAAAAGCCAATGGGGTTATGATTTTGGGATTAAGTTTTCTCGAAAATCATAAACCATGGGTAAGAAAGGATAATGGTATAGAATTTAATCTGAAGGGTCACACCATCAGAATTAAATGACAAGTCCATTCTCCATTTATATCTCAGTAGGGATAATATATGAAGAATATAAGTCAGAATATTTCGCAGCTTATATTGATTCAGGATCAGGTATTTGCACGGCAAAACCAGGAGTTTTCCCTAGCGAAGCTATGGAATCATTACCCATTATTGCAGGAAGAGATTTTTCCCAAAAAATCTTAGTACTAAATAAGGGTATTCGACAAGCCAATATCATGATTGGAGGAGCATTTGGTACACCTTGGTATAAGGTAAAAACGCCTCCTATTTACTTTCATGACACGGGAGTGGATATTTTGTTAGGGAATAATTTTATACAATCCTTTACAAAATATGTTCAAGATAACAAAAGAAATTTGTTAATATTTACCACAAGTTGTGGAAATGAGATACAGGTGTTGCGCAGGGAAAAGGCATTCAACAGGTTAATGCCTATATTATTTCGCAGCAAACGTGGTGATAATGATGCCAAACTAACCCATCCAAAAATGCAGGATAAAAGAAAGTTTGGAAATGAAGTCATTAAATATAACTTCACTAGACATTGATGGGGAAACTAAATTGTCCCTCGAAAATGTCAAAAGACTTATCCAGAGAAACTTTAACGAGGATCCTCTGGCATGGTGGGATAAAAACAAGATCGAAGCTACTCTACAGGTAAAAGAACAATATAAATATGAGTATGTTCGATACAAACCCATCCTAATGAATATGCAGGATAAGAAAGATATGCAGCAAATTATCAAGGAGCATATTGATCTTAAACTCATCGAGCCTGGAGTCTCAGCTTATAGTAGCCCTGGATTCTTGGTAAGAAACCACGGTGAAATAAAGAGAGGTAAACCCAGGTTGGTAATAAACTATCAAGGTATTAACAAAATAATACAGTTTGATGGTTATTACATTCCGAGTAGAGAACACTTAATTGATTGCATCAAAGGTGCTAAAGTGTTTTCTAAATTTGATTGCAAATCTGGTTTCTATCAGATTAAGATGGAGAATGAGTCGAAGAAATTCACAGCATTCTCCACCCCACAAGGGCAATATATTTGGAATGTTATGTCAATGGGGCTTTCTAATGCCCCTCAGATATTCCAAAGAAAGATGGATAATCTATTTAAGGATTATCTAGAGTTTATGTTCGTCTACATAGATGACATTCTGATTGCATCTCGAAATATTAAAGAGCATATTAAACATCTTGAAATATTTTCTGATGCATGTCACAGGGAAGGTCTAGTTCTCTCTGAGAAAAAGGCCACTATCGCTGCTAACAAAATTGAATTCTTAGGAGTTCAAATTGATGAAGCAGGAATAGAGTTACAGGAACACATTGTGGAGAAAATCCGCAATTTTCCTGATATATTAAAAGACAAGAAAAAACTTCAGAGTTTCTTAGGAGTTGTAAATTTTGCGGGTATGTTTATTAAAGACCTTGCAAAATATAGAAAGGATTTTAGACCACTCCTGAAAGAGACTGAAAGCTCTAGATGGAAATGGGAAGAAATCCATACCAAGAGAATTCGTGAACTAAAGCAAGTCTGCAATAGCTTGCCAAAACTCGCGATACCTCAGGATGAGGATGAGCTGGTAGTCTACACAGACGCCAATGATTTTCGATGGGCATGAGTGCTCATGAGAAAAACAACTACGGGTCAAGAACCTTGTAGATACACAGGAGGGTTGTTCACTGAACAACAAGCCAAACTTTGGCATATTAACGAGAAGGAATTCTTTGCAGTATGGAAAACATTTAAAAAATGGCCTTTATTCTTACTTGCAAAGAAATTTGTATTAAAAGTTGATAATACTAATGTTAGGGCTTTTTTAAAAAATAAACTTGAATCAAAAATTGAAAAAGCTCGTATTATCATATGGCAAGTTGAATGTCAATATTATACTTATGATATTGATGTTATAAAATCTCATGAAAATATTCTTGCAGATTTCTTGACGAGAGATGGAAGCATTTGAAGCTGATTCCATCATTACGAGATTCAGGCACCTCAGAGAAAACCTAGAGGAGCTATCGAAGCATTTTGGACAGCTCGAGATCAATGCACGAGCAACTGGCCAAATACAACAGAGCGATGTGGACATGGTCCGCAACAATATACGAACCTCCCATATAGCAATGACAGCACTATGGGAAACAGTATTAGAGCCAATCAGGAAAGCGTCAGCTTCCCTGGTAAACAAAGAGAAATGTGCCCAAAAAGCTAAAGTGGTCACATATGAAGAAGCAGATTCAAGCACTGCTTCAAAGGAACCATTGTCGGATACCGACAAAAATGTTGAGCAAGAGGAAAGTCACATTTCCGAAAGCTCAAGTCAACCCACTGCCTCTGGGGTGAAAGAGGAAGAAATTAACCTTAGGCCAATGACAGGCACCTCTAAGGTTAATTCAGACGAGAAGGTCCTATCTACTGCCTGGCTGGACTACCAATGAAAATGGGAACAACTGGTTTCCAAAAAGGGAATTAACCCTAGCAAAACAATAATCGAGACATCCGGGAGATACAACAGGGTATGGATGCTCGAAGGATCGAAACCAGAAGAGGTTCGAAAGTGGTATGACTTTGGAGCATTAGCATCTGTTCATACTACATCACCAGGGTTTCCGGAAATCGAAAAACTTCCGGGATGGATAAGTAGTGCGGTGCACGAATCATGGCAGAACAACCCGCACCTGCAAAGAGGAGATATTCTGGAGCTTAAGTTCATTTCAGCGGCACCAGAGATAGTCGGAAAAGGTTCTTATCCGGTATTTCAATTTATTAAATTAGAGAGACCTGATATGATTGCCTTCAACAGAGTTAAGTCTATGGATGAGAAGGCACAATTGGTATCTTCAATCAGCGAAGATGAAATCTCCACCCGACGAGCATGGGGATTCTGGGTCTGTCTCACCGAGATGGAAAAGGTTAAATATCCGTTTAAAATATTCTCAAACAATTTAAATGGATTGTTCCTGGTTAATTCTTTAACAGGGAAAAGCACAGAGTTTGCGGAAACCTCATTCGAAAAGAAGAGGTTACTCATCTGGGAAAACAAGTTGCCAGCAACCGAGTCTACCAGAAAAAAGGCATGCAACATGATGCATGTTGGCCAATGGGATAACCACATATGCCCATATTGTGCAGAACAGGAGAAACCCCTATTCGGTACAAAGATCCGGGTAACCCAGAAAAAATCCGGACCCGAACAGGACAAAGGGAAGAAATGTCCAAAAAACTTTCACAAGCCAAAGTAAGATTAGCTGGATGTAAAAGAAAGAGAGGTGTCGGCAACACTCATAATTAAAAGCCGACAAAGAAGGGCAGAGTAGCTGGCAGAAAGTGGCCGACAAGAGAAGGTGGAAAGTTGACAAAAGCCACCTAACGCAATAATTCAAAAAAGGACAATAATGTAGCCGGTGGAAATTAAGGCCAAGTGACGAACGCAGTGACGTCACAAGGATTTAGAGGAAGATTGGAATCCGGGGCTGAAGTCCGCGGGCGCCTATAAATAAAGGAGTTTGAAGCAGATGGAAGGCATCGAAAATTCCTCCCAACTCTTCAAAATATTTGTAATATTTCTCTTTCTGCATATTTCCTTTCGAGTCTGTAAAAGTATAGGGTATTTCCCCAAGAGTCTTATATCCTCAATGAGGAACTAAGTGTCTGTCTTCTCCGTTAGGGGAAATTGTGTTTAAATAATATTTTTAGTATTTTTTCAGTAAAATCCAGGCTTCCAAATATCCCAAATATCCCGATAATATAATTAAAACCCTTTATTCATATCTTGATACGTCCTAAGGTAGGAAACGAAATAGGACTGTGCTGTTTGTTGCTGAAGGAGCCAAGAATCGGTGAACCATCAGTCGCGGCTGCGTGGTTGGAGGAAGTCCGTAAAATCCCGGAGCTTAGGAAACCCGACAGCAAGGCGGTCAAAGCCAAGATATGAAGCTTAGTGCTTAATTTAATTATCGGAAGCATGATGGGCTGATATTGGACGAATGGTAATGAAGAAACTAAAATCTGGGGTCAAAATGAAATAAAGTAAAAGTTGGTAGGGTTAATTGAAGTTTGAAAAAGTCAAAATAGTCTAAATGGCCTTAATTTGGTCAAAGATGGTTTCTAATGGCCTAAAATTGGAAATTGATTTCATAATGGCCCAAATATAAAAATGATGCCTTGTAATGGCCTAAAAAATTCATTTCCTCTTATTTAAAATGGTAAGTTGGGGTGGAAATGAGTAATGTGAATTAAAGGATACTATACGCTTTGACTGTTGACTTCCAATACATTGATGTTGTGTTCATGTCTCTGTAGTTTGTACACCACAGACCCATTAATTTAATTTAACTTCTCACTCTCCCCATGAACATGAATACTTCCTCCGTTGTCAAATAAGTGATCCATTTGCATATTAGTCACTATTTATTGAGTAACTTTGATTAATTTTTTTAACATAGTTATATAAGAAAAAATATAGTCAAGTGAGATCTGGTTAGATTTGTCTAATCACGTAGTTTTAGAATATCAAATTTTTATAATTTTTATTTATATATAATTTGAGTTATTAACCTTTAAAAATATGTTTTGGACGACGTGAAATGCAAAAATACTGCATTTAAAAGAGAACAGAGTAAATAATGACTTCTTTTGCATTAAAAACCCCCCTCCCCAGAAGAAGCCAGCAAGGCAAAATAAAGCAGCTTTTGTCTTTTACCCAGTCAGTCAGAAACACCCCACGGGCCACGACCGTCCCCCACTTTACTACTAGTCACCATGTACGATAATACGAGTATACGACCATGTATTGTAATTGTGGTGTATTCCTTCCCTATTGATTCTTGAATCTTGACTTCTTGTGTTCAAATTTTATGTCCCCTCTCTGCCCTTCATTTCTCACTAATAATTGCTGTATTGAAGAAGATATAGTAAATCATTGGTGGCAAAGGTTTCTTTGAATTCAATCCAGACTGGTATAAATATAGTACTCACTCCGTTCCTTTTTAGTTGTCTTTTTAGAGATTAAAAAGTGTTTCAAAATCATTGTCATTTTTATGTAGTTATAAGTATTATTCTATGTTTTTACTATATTGTCCTTCACTTTACATAAATGCTATTTGTTAACCTTTATTAAGAATGAGTTTAGTTGATTTGTAAAAATATAAATTTATGAGTTAATTAATTCAAACCTTAATTATTGAAATTGAGCTGAAAGAGGCAACTATTTAGGAACGGGGAGTAATACAGAAAAGGGAATTAGTCCATGAATCATTAATTCTGTTCATGAATTTCCTCAATAGGAGTAGTAATTGTTTATATCCAAGAAAAACAGCACCCTCCAAAAGACTGAAGGAAGAATTTCAGACTGTGTTCCTTGTGCCTGTATGTAAGATTTTGGCTATGGCTTATGGGACAAACTCCCATCTCAAGTAGACTCATTCCAGTATTGTAGTACTAGCCTACTAGGAGCCACACCATCAATTTTATCCTATAGTAGAACCATGGTTGCAAAACTAACAAACAAACATAATATTTTGTGTGCTCTTCTTTTTTCCCTTTTTTCTTTTTCCCCCCTCTATTTTTCGTTCGAGCTGTTTATTTGCATCTAGTGTAATGTCCAACTCACTTACACAGTAACACCCACCTTTATTCCTACAGGACATCAGCTGAAAATACAAAAATTTTTCCCCGAGGACCAAAGGGTCGGAACAACCCATGTGCCGGTGCCGGTATTCTTCAGTCACTTGGCGGTCGATAAGATGAGGTATTGTTGCTTGTTCATGAATTGTAAGCTTGAGCTAGTCGACTTCAAGGACGACTTTACCGATAATGAGCCTCTTATCCTTGGCCTCGTGGGCCTCTCTCACATGAGTGATTGGAAATGTCTTCTCAATGGGTATTTTCAGCTTCCCAGCCCCACACAGCCTTCGGATTTCTTGTAAACCTTCAGCATCAGCTCTCATATAGGTCCAATGATATGCTGTGCACATTAATGTACAGCTGTGTTAATAATATGGTGTTGACATAAAATTTGTTCCAGCGTAGCTCGAACAAACCATTAATTTCACATGTTATGGAGCAAAAAGCAGTAAATGAGACACAGCTATCAAGCCAGAGATCCAGGGAAAAAAAATTAAAAAATTATTGAAATGGATCCAGTTAGAACAAAAATAACAACACATTAATAAAGCAACACTAGAAGGTGTATAGTAAATACAAAGAGAGGAGATCACTGAAACGAGGGAAAGCTATCCAAAACAGATGACATGTAGCAAAACACTAGCCTGCAAAACATAACCAGAATCTACTGCAACCAGTCCCATAAGTGAATCTATAAATAATAATCTTAAATGGTAATGTTTGGGTTAAGTCCATGGAAAAACCAAAAGAATAAAACTTGTATTCATGTATCTTCCCATCATACCCCAAGTAGTTATGAATTGGCTCGTCATTTGTCAGTTCCAGTCCCAGCAGGCTAAAGCCAATTTTGATCCTTCGGATACTAGTGACAGAAACATTCACCATATTTCACTGGGCATTGTTTTTTCCAGACACTTACTTCACCAAACATGTTTTCATCTCTCTTGCATAAATATTTAAAAATCAATAATTATTAATCATCTTCCCTAATTAAATTCAATTTCTTCATGCTGAAAAATTCAATGCTCTAGATCCCTAAATCCAACAAGAAAATCTATCCACAATCAGATCAATCAAACTTTATAGTAATAAATAAAATAAATCAAACTATATACTCGTTTAATAGAAACATACACTATTTCACACACTGAAAATACTAAAAAGAATAACTCTGAACAAACCCTTTGATTTTCTTTGGATGCATTATTTGTGTTTTTTTCAATAAAAGAACACTAGACCAAAATCCAAAACAGCAAACAAAACAAAACATCAAACCGCCAAACTTATATCGATTTGATTTTCCACACCCACAACATGAAAATTCTAAATCCTAGTAGTTCTCAATGATTGTAATATACTCCTATAATACAAAATACTTAAATCAAATAATAATTTACTATATATAAAAAAATACAGAGTTATTATACCAATAAAATGCTCCAAAAGACAAACCAACCGAACATTTATATTTTCTTCCCTTCCAAGTTCAAACATTAATTATTTTAGTTCAAACTTCACACTTCACACTGCAAATAAACAACCAAATACTTAACCTCACCTATTCCGTGAGAGAACCGATACTGCATTTGTTTCTGGAATAAAATTGCTGTTGACAGAGGGAGCCCAATTAACATTCCATACCTGTCAGTCCAGGATGCAGACTCCCCCTTGCAAAGACAACCAAAATCTATGGATCAATACAAGCAAAAACACCATTGTACGTCTGTACAAGGAAGAATGCCTGTTCTTGAAGGGAGAGGGAAAAAGAAGATAATGTTGATGCTTCGTAATACCTGCAATGTCATGTAATATCCACCTCTCCTCAACAGACTGATACCCATTCTTTCAGTCTCGTCTATACCGATTGTGTCCAGTACAGCATCAAATGGTCCCTTAATAGATACTTCATAGTCCTGAAGATTTGATGCATATGAGATTATGACCACAATAGTGCTGTGAACAGACAGACAACAATCTAATGCCACAATTTAAATGAATGCACGAGACACTGAATACTCAAGATGCAATTTTCAATTTTTCATCACCACCTTATTTGTGTAGTCAACAGCCTGTTCAGCACCAACTGCCATTATACGATCAATACTTTCCCCAGCACAAGTTGTAGAGACATGACATCCAACAGCTACAGCAAGCTGAACAGCACAAAAGCCTACTGCTCCTCCCCCACCGATGACTAAAATCCTTTCTCTATGAAGATGTAATGAAAAAGAAATTCAGACTAAAAACAAGTGACAGCACATGATACTCTCTAGCTTATAATGTCCTGTTCCACTCACATAGGATTATGTCAGAGTTCCCAATAGCTCTACTTCACTTATCCTTATTCTTGTTTTAGTTACTTCATAAGAAAACATGCTCTATACAACAATTTATGCACATAATTCATCAAAAGGCAATTTTCATACTTAAAACTAGGTCAATGAAGAAAAAAAAAAAAGGCTGTGTATGAGTCTAGAAATAATGGTATATAGAATTCAGGATCAAATTCATTAATCTCATAATCACATCTACTAAACTTTGTAGTCTCCACTCTCCAGGCATAACAATAGCACATAAATTATCTTCTTTAATCACCTCATGTAACTAATACAAAAGCACATATGTTTCAACATTTCAACTGTTTATATGATAATATGTCTAAAACATACAGCACTGAAGTTTAATTTCCAAGAAGGTTAAAGTATAAATTTAATCATCACCTGAAGAACCATAAAGTGCTATTTTTAGATATTCTGCTAATAGCTAATGCTTATTCTATATGAAAATTCTAGATGGGGCATACAAGAGTTCTCCTTCCAAATAGCTAGGTTATTTCACTATTCAACAATCTAGTTTTCTTCACTACTTCACAGATCATTTCTCTTCATGCTTTAATGAATAAAGTTTTTTTCTGATTGGATGAATAAAACTGGCCCTTTTCTTAGAAAGTGAGATGAAGATCACCATATTTAAAAAATTAATATAGATAAAACTTATACTCCAATAGGTAAAACAAATACAAGATGTCAACCCAAAAAAAAAATAAATAAATAAATAAAAAATCACACTTCCCTCACTTTTAAGGAATTTTATTTCATAATTAATAAGGTCATTATTTTTTTATATCTGAACTATTTCAAAGTGTCAATTATATACGTAAACTTCTTTTTGGAAAAAAATACATTTCAATTATTGAGTCTTAGAAAAATCTATATTTTCATTCAAGTTGCCATTAAGTTTTATTTCTCCGCTTAAATATGCATGGGCAAATTGGTCTCCACATATTGTTTCAATTTAACCCAAATCTATGGAAAGAGAACCAAAACCATATTCACAATTTTTACACGGACTCCTTTCCTCATCTAGCCCAATTTGGCTATGTGCATTTAACGGAGAAATAAAATTTAACGGACACTTGGATATGGAAAGATAGATTTTCTAAGATCCAATAGTTGAGGTGTATTTATTTTAAAAAAAAAAAGTTTAGGTATATAAATAGACACTTTGAAATAGTTCGGGTATAAAAAAAAAATT
Source organism: Hygrophila difformis (assembly GCA_030278955.1). Taxonomy (NCBI): domain Eukaryota; kingdom Viridiplantae; phylum Streptophyta; class Magnoliopsida; order Lamiales; family Acanthaceae; genus Hygrophila; species Hygrophila difformis. Next base: position 38,115,511 of record JAOANR010000007.1, on the reverse strand, counting down.
ACCCTAAATAATATTAAAGACAATCATGATTAATCACGACAGACAACCAATAGAACATTAGTTATGATGGACCTATCCTCCTTTTCGCATGCATACATAGGAGAAATCATGAGGACAACTACATTTGCATAGACCAATCTCACAAATGAAATAACCATCATAAGTCAAAACAAGCATCTCCATAGGAGTATCCTGTTTTACATGCATCGGGTTCAACAACTTCCCTGAACTTGACAGTTGACGCACAGTATTCACCAAATAGTCTATAACATCTCAATCCTTTTTAGAATCGTAAATATTAACTTAAAATAATTCACTTACATTTTGGTATAAACAACATTTTTCAGGGCAGAAACCACTTGAAAAGAGAAGACAGCCACACATGAATAACTGATGCAGGAACAAGACTTACCAAAAAAGAACCCTCTACAGCAACTTGACTACCTTGAGTACTTAACAAATAAGTTAAAAAGGCGACTACGCCTTAAGATTTTTGCAGGTTGAGCTTGTTCTTTTTCTGATTTCATGCATGAGAATGGATAGATGTATATGTTATGGATTTTGTGTAACAGCGAGAAGGATAACGGTCACACAAATACTTGAGAAACTGACACACTGTTGTGGTGATTCACATACTGACTACAGGTTTTTCTGCAGTACAGACAGGGCAATGATTTATAACCCCAGTGGCACTCAAGTACTAACACAAGGATTCTTCTTTGTAAAATCAGATATACTGCTTAAGGACTATTAGTTTTGGATAATGATAGACCTTCAAATACGAGGGGAGACTAGGTTTAGCTGCCTAACTAATGAGGATATGAGACTAAAGTCTTTCGGAGGAAACCTCAATATTGAATATCATGATGAAAACTAAACTATAAATTCTACTATTGAATTATAGAGCAAAGATTATAGAACCTTGACATAAGCTTCTAGCAGAAATGATGTAAATAAAATTCTACAAACTGAAGAATCCTACATAGATATAAGTTCTATCTCTAGAAGACTCCATCGTTATACATATTCTATTGCATGGACCAGTGAGTGGTAGAATATATGAAAAAATGTCCTTTCAATGAGAATGACAACATACCCCTGTTTTATATCAGCTGTACTTCTAAGTGCACGCCAGGCAGTCAAGGCAGCAAACGGGATAGCACTCGCCTCCTGTTAATTACAAAATAGATTTGAAGTCAGACCTCTTTTTCAAGAATCTACTTGGCTGCAATGCCAGGCTCACTCAATGGACATAATTAAATCTATAAAAAGTCGCAATATGTAAAGAAAAACTACAAGCATCAAATATGAAAATCCATTTATGTTGCATTTGAGGTTCTCTTATTCTGATAATTTTATATCTGAAGCTCTGAAAAATTGCCAATAACAGGCTGAACGGGTAGATGCTTTGGTTTGGATGACACAGAGAGATGTCAAAATATTACTTTAACATTGTCAATTGCCATAAGCATCTGTAATCCAATAAACCTACCACATGAGACATGGACTCTGGTTTTGAGATAAGTTCATCTGCAGGAAGAATTGCATAGTCAGCATAAGTACCCCTCAATGCAGTAGGATGCAATGCACCAAACACTTCCTGCCCAACAGAGAGCGAACGAACAGAGCTTCCAACTGCTGCAACTTCACCACTAATATCGCGGCCAAGAATCAAAGGCAGCAGTGATTCAAACAGTGACCGGCCATAACCTTCACGCATCTGAAAAATGAGAAGCTCAAATGACCATTGTAAGAAAAGATGCAATGCACAAGTAATTGACCTCTCACTACAGATAAATGCAACTCAAATCATACCAGAAATGAAAATATTCAAGCAAAAATCTGCGTGATCGAACATTGACACTATTCAATTTTTATAAGACAACTAATCAAGCTACAATCTCTAGAACATTAAATAACGAATACTCACACCACCTAAATTCGCTGAATTTGTTGTAACAACTAGTTGCTAAAAGTAGCCGTAATCGTACACATATAAGCATTTGATAAGAAACTAAAGTGTATATTCCTCAAGCAATTCATTCAAAAAACTCATTAAAGATAGCAAAAAGGCGGAAAACTGACTCTGCAGTCAAGCGGATTGACAGAGACGGCGCGCGAGCGGACGAGGACCTCGTTAGGTTTGAGATCGGGTACAGCCACATTGTCACGGAGCTCCAGAACCTCCGGTCCGCCGTATCGCGGCAATAGGACCGCCCTACAGCTCGTCACGAAACTTCTCCGTAGTTTGTTAACACCAATATTGGACGAATTAAACGAGCCATTGCCGATCAACACCGTTCGGTAGATTCTGCAGAATTGCCGCGGCATGGTTGAGGAGAAATTGAACGAAACCGAAGACACTAGCAGTGATTAAGCTTCAAAAGAGGCATTTGAGTGTGGAATTGAGAAGTGTAGGAATTGATTCGGTTAAATGCGAGGCAGCTGCAGAGAGGGTGAATGAGAGTGACTACGGGGTGTATTCGTTTGAGATTTTAGATTTTGATAGATTTTTATGAACTTTAAAAAGTTCGTGGATTTAGAAAGTTTATAGAGTCCACGTAGAGTTGACCGATTTGTATAGAGTCTATGAAGAGTCTGGCTGATTTTAAAGAGATTTCGTGTAGTTATAATTTTTAAGAGAATTCATTAAAATCTATAAAGAATTAAAATCCATAGAGTGTTGAATACCTCTAGATTTTTAAAGACTTTTTAAAATCTGTATTGAATACCTCTAGATTTTTAAAGACTTTTGAAAATCTATATTGAATACATCTAGATTTTTAAAGACTTTTTAAAATCTAGATTGAATACACCCCAACTCCAACTTTGAAAGTCCAAAAAAATCTTGTAGAGTCTCAATCCAATACACCCCACTACGTGTCGGTTTTGGAATCCGCAGAGTTCTTGGCACCGTGGACATCGTTTAAACTGCAGATTTAGAGATTAGTAATTAGTTATTCTTTTCTCCTCTTCTTTTTTTTCTTTTTTTTTTTTCTAACTGTACTGGTCCTTGTTCTAACTGTAATTACAGTTGGTAAATTAAAATTTACTATAAGTAAAAAAATTTAAAATTGCTACTCAATTTTATTTTGGAGGAGCCGAAGCCAAAGAAATGGCGATTTTTATATAAAGTATCTGGCTTAGGCTTCCATACACATTTCTAAGACATGAATATCAATGTTTACCCAAAAAAATTACTCATATATAAAATGTCTGTGATTTTTATAAATATTTTAGTAATATCTTGCCTAAGGGTGAGGAAAACTCGACTAGATACTCGATTAAATTATTAAAATTTAAAAATATAAAAATAAAAAAACTATTAGGCACAATTTAAGTTTTATCAAACTTAACAAACTTATATTTTGCAGCATAATAAGTAAATTGCTAATTTAAATTCAAATTATATACTACTATCTAGCCTAGTTAATTTCGGACGAGAACTTTAAATTTCGTTACAGTTCAGGCTCGATACTCGATCACAATCTTGCCTAGCTTATTTTTCTAAAATAGTGGTAACAATTTTTCCTTTTGCTAGACAAAATAGTTGCCTTTGAAGAAAACTGCCACTGGGCTTAAATTTTCAATTTTGATATAATAATAATAATAAAATAATAATAAGTTAATAAAATATACTTCAATTAAATGAAATCATTTCATTGTTTACTCTAAAATTTTAAGTGTTATAAACTAAAAAATGGATACTTGAAAGACTAACTGACAAGAAAACGAAATAACTAGGCTTATGAGTGGACGATTATAGGACAAGCCCAATAAAAATTAAAAAAAAATTGGGCTAAAGACTAGTTTTCAGAACTCAATACTATAAGGCTAGTATTGTAGTACAGCCATATCTTCCAACTAAACTTCCCTATGACCAATTTAACTATTCAAGTTATACCAAATTTTAAATTTCAATGTTACTTTATAAAGAAAATTTAATAATCAAATTATTCAATATTTAAAACTTAAATTAAAGTACGGAAGCATAAACGCAAAAAGGATTGACAAAACCAACACAATAGTCTAAGATTTATAAAATGCATGAAATAAATACAGATGTTGTGCTTTAGAAATTATTCCCGATCATCAATGACATGCTCGAATGCTCACATAATTATTCTCAGAAGTTTGTAAGAAAACGATGAAACAACACATGTGGGTATAAAAATGCTGAGTAAGTCGATCCATTATATATCAAGTTATGAGGTTTTAAAATGGATTGGCTTAAATAATAACTTTAAATCATGTTTAAAATTTTTAATAACAATCTAATGAAAGGTGGTGGGAGCCCATGCCACACAAATTATAAATCAATAAATTGGCGGTAGTTTTATAATTTGTGTAGCTTGGGCTCCTACACACATTTGCCGATACATGAGTGTCAATATATACCAAAAAAAAAATTATATCGACACACACCCGGAGCCCATAGATAATACTCGCAAGTATTTTTGGAGATATAGACACAAACACAACAATTTTATGTAAGGATGGGGCAATCACGCATGGATCCACCTAAGTGCACTCGCCTTCCAAAGCTTAAATGTGAGTATACCTACCCGAATTCTAATGTACAATGTTACAAAAATTAAGTTACAATTGTAAATGTATCCATTTATTCAATAATCAATTTTTATCTTGAAACCACATCAAGAGAGTTAAAGAGCCTTCAATATCAACCAAAATCTCCAACTGATAATGGTGCAACAAGATCGTGGAAAATCTCTGAAAAATTTGTGAAGATTTTGGGTTGATTTTCTAGTCAAATTCAGAGATTCTAGTTATTTTTTAGCAATAATTTATCTTTAAAAAAATTATTATTGACTACCCGAAACTAATTCGAGATATTACATTCCACCCTTCTATTTCGAGCAATAATTTAGCTTAAAAAAATTATTATTGACTACCTGAAATTAATTCGAGATATTAAATTGTGCCCTCCTTAAGAATTGCGTTGGTATTCAAATTCGCATCTCGGTTACTACATTCTATTCTCCTTAAGAATCGATTTCATCCTCAAAAACGAATATCGTCACATCCTCCCCACCTATGATTCGTAGTATGTCCCATAATTATGGAAGAGGTATTAGTATATTAGCAGTTTTAGGTCTCTAGGTTCAATTAGGCTCGGTGCTAAGAAATGAAGTCTAAATTAGAAGCGATGTAATAAAGTTTACACCTGGGAATAAGTCAAAATGATGAGACGTTAAGTACACCAGTAGTAGGGGTGTATTGGATAGAGAGTTTATGAGATTTTTTTGGACTCTTAAAGTTTGTGTGTATTCAATACAAATTTTAATTTTTTTTTTAAATCTAGAGGTATTCAATACAGATTGTAAAAAGTCTTTAAAAAATCTGGATGTATTCAATATAGATTTTAAAAAGTCGTTAAAAATTTTGAGGTATTCAACCGGCTATAGATTTTAATTCTTCATAAATTTTAATGGATTCTTCTAAAAAATATAACTAGACAAAATCGGGGAAAATCTACTTTTCGTCCCATAGGATTTTCTCTCACCTACTTTTGGTTCCAGGTTTATAAAATTTTTACTCTTGGTCCTATTAGATAACTATTTTTTCCAGTTTTGGTCCCTTGGTCTATTTTTTAAGGAAAAAAATCATATGGGTTTGATGTGCAGTTTTTTAAAATTTTACTTCCTCCGTTCTTTTGATATTGCACCATTTCAGTTTTTGTTACTATTCATTGTTTAACTTTGATTTAAATTTTTATCATAGTTATACAAGGAAAAACATAGTCAAGTGTGATCTTGTTGGATTCGTCTCGTCATGTAGTTTTTAAATATCAAACTTTCAAATTTTTTACTTATACCGAACTTAAATTATTAATGGTTTAAAACATGCATTGGACTGTGTGCATTGGGTGAATGTTGCACTTTCATGGAAACGGAGGAAGTATTTATTTGCAAAATGCCCCTATCCAATTAAAAACCATAACTCATTTAATTAAATTCAAATTTATTCATTTGTAAATAAAATTATGTTTGAATAATATTTACCCGCGGATAATCTGCATACCCAACGGGTATTATCCGAATCCTACCCGATATTTAATTTTAGGGTAATATGGTAGGGTAAGGGTAGGGTAATTATATTTCGGGTAGTGAGTGGAGGTGGCATACCCGTTTACATCCCTAAATATAATATATAATAAATATATTTTTTAAAACAATTAAAATTTTATTATTTAATAAATAGTATTTTCTAATAAATTCAAAAGTAATTTTATTTTGTACAAATAAATAAATTTGAATTTAATTAATAAATAAAATTTTAAAAAAAATTGCATATTGACCACATATGGTTTTTTTTTCTTAAAAAATAAACCAAGAGACGAAAAGTGGAAAAACTAGTTATCTAATGGAACCAAAATTGGAAATTTTATAAATTTTGGACCAAAAGTGGGTGAGAGAAAATCCTATGGCACCAAAAATGGATTTTCTTCAGACAAAATCTCTCCAAACAATCAAAGATTTCTATGGATTCTATAAAATTCAGTCAAACTCTACAAGAGTCTATATAAAATCAACTAACTCTACGTGGAGTCCACAGACTTTTTAAATCAATCGACTTTTTAAAATCCTAAAAAATCTGAATCGAATACACCCCTTTGTCATGAATGAAATGTTTAAGTTATACGCAGAAAGATTGTGATTAGCTAAGGATATTATAGGATCATAAGAAGCACGAAGCAAAAAGAGAAGCTAAATTTGGAAATTTCAAATGGATACACCATAATAAATGTTGACTAAAATTGGGAAGTGTATACATTTAAATTCCATATCTATAGAAATTGAGATTTTCATATATAAAAAAAATGCAAAAGTCCATAAAATTTGAGAATTTCAAATGGAGACACTATATTAAATGTTGACTGTGTTGACCGCTAATGGTTTTAATAATATATAGATATAGATTGCATACATTGTTAGAATATACTAAATAGGGAATGGTTATGGTACTACCAATGTGAATGGTAGTACATCAAGACAAATCATCTCAACCATACAAAAATATCCAATGACTATAAAATAAAAGGGTAGAATTGTCAAACATAAATAATTATATCTTTAGTATTAAAATCATTCACAAAATCAATTTAGTGATTTCTATCTTAAATAAAGATCATATAAAAAATTTGCACAAGTTAGCCCTCCTTTGACACAATTCATGGCATAATAATAGAGAAATTATCTTTATTCATCTCTTTCACTCGTCAGTCTTTCATTCCTCTTAATTTTATATTTTTTTATTTTGAACTTCTAAAATATGATCGGATATTTAGATTCCTTGCATCAAGTAGATAAATTTTCATATAAAGAACGACCAAATCCGAGCTCATTTGAGAAAGTTAGAGCCATTTGAAGTTTGTAATATAAATTTTGTTGTATATACTACGTCGTTGAAATGCATAAGCTATGTCGCTTAATTGTAATGTCTCCATCGCTGAATTGTATAGGCTCCGTCGCTGAATTACATAGCCACCGTCGCTGAAGTAAAGACTGTGTTTTTTAAAATCGTAATGCACTTCAAATGGCTCTAACTTTCTCTAACGAACTCGGATTTTGATGTTCTTTATATGAAAATCTACCTACTCGATGCAATGAATCTAAATTTCCCATAAAATTTTGGAAATTACAAATAGATAAATACCAGATTTTTTTAAAAAAAGATATCTTATGCTCGTTGTTTTGAAAATATGATATTTATATGTTTAGACTTTCTAAAATTTGAGAGGATATTTAAATTCCTTGCATTGAGTAGATAAATTTTTATATAAAGAACGTCCAAATCGGAAGTCATTTGAGAAAGCTAGAGCCATTTGAAGTTTGTCACTTAAATTTTGTTGTATTGGCTACGTCGCTGAAATACATAGGCTATATCGCTAAATTATAACGCCTCCGTCGCTGAATTGTAAAGCCCCCATCGCTGAATTACATAGCCACCGTCGCTGAAATGTAAAGGCAGTGTTTCTGAAAATCGCAATGAACTTCAAATGGCTCTAACTTTCTCAAATAAACTCGGATTTTCACATTCTTTATATGAAAATCTATCTACTCGATGCAAGGAATTTAAATTTCCTATCAAATTTTTGAAATTACAAATTAATAAATACCAGATTTTCAAAGGAAATGATATCTTATTCTCGTTATTTTAAAAATATAATATTTATCTGGTTAGACTTTCTAAATTTTGGTAGGATATTTAAATTCCTTGTGTTTAGTAGATAGATTTTCATATAAAGAACGTCCAAATCCGAGCTCATTTGAAAAAGTTAGAGCCATTTGAAGTTTGTCATAAAAACTATGTTTTATAGGCTCTGTCGCTGAAATATATGCTCTATGTCGCTGAATTGTAAAGCTCCCGTCGCTGAATTGCAAAGCTACCGTCGCTGAAATGTAAATGCTACGTTTTTTAAAATCGCAATTAACTTCAAATGACTCTAACTTTCTCAAACGAACTCGGATTTTGACGTTCTTTATATGAAAATTTACCTACTCGATACAAGTAATCTAAATTTCCTATCAAATTATAGAAATTCCAAAAAGAAAAAGTAGATTATGAGGGAGAGAGAAGTATGAGCATGAGAATTGAGAAAAATAAATAGAGATTATTAGGATCTTATTGAAATTACAATAGTACCTTTTGTATTAATCTTAGCCATTGATTTCAATATTTCATCAATGGCTTGAATGTGCTACAGTACATCAAGATACATGGGTCTCAGCACCCTAACCAAAGCCATACTAAATATATTTTATATAATAATATTTATCGTTACATATTAAGGTTAATCAATACATTACATATTTACGTTACACTGCATGTCTTAATCAAATAGTAGAAAACTCTCACCCGGACAAAATAGTGTTACATGAACATAGAGATACATGCACTCCATTTTGCTGTACTTACAGAATTGTAACACCCTCATGAAAAGTGATGCTGGACACAGCCCCGACTCATACTTACAAAACAGATAGGTTATCACAAATCATACATCAACCATCACATAACCATCACATATACTGACAGGGCATCATTTCTATAAGGCCAAACATCTTTTGTGCACAACTATGATAAATATAAATCGCAAACGTGCAACACACAAATATGTTATCACTTCACATGCAGCACCATCACATATACTAATAGCCAATAGGGTCATCACTCATCACTTCCATACGACGAAACATCACTTGTAAGATCAATCACCATACCTGATCATCATCATTGCCAACTTTCTTCCATTCCGGTTCAGTGTCTTCTGGCAGTTCATTAGTTCAATAGCACCTGCAAACCCACTCCCCACATATTTGACAACATCAATAAGCTTTTATCTCCTAGGAATGCTACATGTGATAAAGCCCCATCTGGCATTCTACAAAATCATAGAGCACATGTTGCAAAACATGCACAAAACAACATAACATTAAACCACAGCACAAATGCAAAGTAGCACAGTGATATATGAATATTCAATTTGTAAGATACTTAAGTAATGCAGTGGAAGTTCCCCGGCCTCCTACCAATCTTTATTTTATTAAAAATTGAATAGCCATCATTTTTTTAAACGTGTCCATTATTTCACAATTTAGCATCATTTGTTGGTGATTTGTTATCACAACGGTGGATCTTGTTGCCCACACCCTAGCCATTACTACATTAATACTTACTCCGTTCTTTTTTTAAGATTATACTTCTCATTTGCACGTATGCCAATACATATTTTCAACGATTAATAACTCAAATTCGGTACAAGTAAAAATCCTAAAAATTTGATATTTAAAAACTACAAGATGTGAAAAATCCAACAAGATCTCACTTGACTATATTTTGTCTTCTATAACTATAACAAAAATAGAAATCAAAGTGCTACAATGAAAAAAAAAAAAAAAAAGTTGAAAAACGTAACTTTAAAAAAACTGAGGGAGTATTGATTATGGATTGGGGGGCCGTGTTTGACCCCATGCCTTTTAAAGCGCGCCTGCACGCCTTTGCATGTAGTAAAACTAAAAAAGTTGGTCATTAAATATTGTAACCACAACCCATTCCCAACTTTCAAATTCAATTCTAGTCTACATAGTACTATTTTTCTAAGTTTTAAATTCAAACACATGATTCGGACAATAGTCCTTTTTCGTTTTTCACATTTCTCTCCATATCCATTGAAATAAAATTTTTGAATGTTGGGAATTGGGATTTTCTAACTACTTTAAAAAGGTGGCAGGTTTTGTGTATTTGTGAATGAGAGATCATTTTCGTTTACCCCAAAAAATTACAATAAGGCCTCATTTTTCTATGAAATTTTCTTTGGCCCAAACATTACCATTACCATACCATTTGAAAAAAGTAGAGGGAAACAATAAGTGCAGTATGAAAGTGTGAGATCCCACCCCATTAAACGCACCCACAAATTTCCCATTCATTCACATTATCTACCGCCGCAATAGGAAATGTGATCAATTTACTTTAATGCAAATTACACTTTTCTTTTTCACTATGCATTTAATTTGAATTTTATTGGAGACTAAACTTTTATATAAAAATACATATATGGAGTATATGAAAATCTCAATAAATAAAACATAAAATTGGCAAAAAAGAAAGGGAAAAAACATTAACATGAAGATCAAAAGTGAAAACTCAAAAGAATTGAAATATAGAATCTTATCCCAGAAATATTCTACTACACTAGTATTTTGGACACCATCAAAAGCTCTCAAAATACTTCACCCGAGAGAGAGGCATGGCCATTGGCCTTTCCGCCACATTCATAATTCATGGGTTTTCTTTCCTGCAATGCCGAATCCGCCATTGCAACCAGCTGCGACTCTTACAACTGGGAACTCCTCACCAAAAATGCCGCTGAGGATCGCTCCAGAAACCACCGCCGCTACAATATCACCGAATTCCATTTCTCCGATCTCAGTGCCGCCACCGACGCCTTCTCCTCCGCTAACCTTCTCGGTAAGGGCAGCCATGGCCACGTCTACAGAGCCCATCTCCCCCAATTTAAACTCATCGCCGCCGTCAAAAGAACCAGGCAAATCCCCGCCACCGCCGCCGCCGTCACTCAGGCCGACAATGAGGTGGAGATTCTGTCCAGGATATACCACCCCCGCCGCCTCGTCAACCTCCTCGGATTCGCGGTCGATTCCGATCAACGGCGCAGATTAATTGTCGTCGAGTACATGCCTAACGGCTCCCTCTACGATTCCCTCCACGGTCCGGCCAGGCCGCCCGGTTGGGCCAAGAGGATACGGTTCGCGCTGCAGGTCGCCGCGGCGGTTCTCTTCCTGCATTCGTCGAATCCGCCGGTCATTCACCGCGACATAAAATCGTCCAACGTTTTGATCGACTCCGAGTTCCGGTGCCGGCTCAGCGACTTCGGGCTGGCGCTGAGGGGACACGTGGAGGAAGTTAGGGTTCAGTCGACGCCGCCGGCGGGAACGTTAGGGTACCTCGACCCGGGCTATCTCGCGCCGGGGGACCTCAGCACCAAATCGGACGTCTTCAGCTTCGGAATCCTGATGCTGGAGGTCATCACCGGCCGGAACGCCATCGACGTGAATTACAGCCCGGCGTCGGTGGTGGAGTGGGCGTTGCCGGAGATAAAGTCGGGCAACATCGCCGGAATTTTGGACCCGAGGATCCAGCCGCCGCGGGACGTCGAGGCTCTCCGGCGGATGGCAGTGCTGGCGGCGCGGTGCGTGAGGTCCACGGCCGTGAAGCGGCCGGGTATGGCGGAGGTAGTTGAGGGTTTGAAGGGGGTTTACAGGCGAATAAGGATGCCGCAATCGTGCAGTATTGTTGGGCTGTGCATTGGGCGCGTCGGAGAGGATGACGGTTCGGTGAAGTATGAGCCGTTGGATGAGGGCATGGAGATCCGGAGAAGTAGTAGTAGGAGGAAAGGGGAATTATCGAGTGCGGCGGGCGTAGAATTGGAGAGTGATGTGACCGGTGATCGTGTGGGGCGGTCAAAGTCAATCGGCACAGCTGGGGAGATTGAATTGGAGCCGTCGGATGGAATGGATGAGCATAATAATGGGCGACGGAAGGTGGGACTGAGTATAAAGAGGGGTACAGTGATGCTGAGCAAATCAAGATCAATGGGCATTTTGCAGAGCAAGAGATTATTATTGGGGAATTGCAATGGGGTGGGAATAAAAACATTGGAAGAGTCGAAATTATTGGTGGAGAAATAGACTAGAGAAGGTGAACTTTATGAAAATTTTGTTTTTTGCTTGTTTATTTATGTTATCAATCAATGTGATGAGTGTATTTTATTTTTCATATGAAAGGGAATTGAAAGAAAGAAAATTGCATAGAGTGAGTGCATGATCAGTGGCGGAACTAGAAATTCAATTCAGGGTGGTCAAAAATTTAGTTAATTCTTCATTCGTTCCATATGTTTTGTTACTGTTGGGTAGGATAATTAAGCTGAATTCGAAGCTCTTTTTTTTTTTAAACATTGACACTTATGTGTTGGCAAAGGTGTGTGAGAGCTCAAACTATACAAATAACAAAGGGGAATAAAGGGGGGATACGGAGCCGGTAGGAATCTAACCCAACCATAAGGTTGAAAGTCGGATGACATGATTACTGGGCCAAGTCCCCATTCACAGCTGAAATTAATTAAGAGGGAAAAGTGTTTGGAATTAGAGAAAGAATAAAAAAAGATTGAGAAAAAAAGGCTTATTTATTAAAATTGGAGTTTATATATTAATAATATTATTTTTACATTAGAAATTAAAATTATTTTTTTTGAAAAAAATTTCAGGGTGACCCGGTTATATAGTGGTTCCGCCACTGTGCATGGTGTTGGACACCAGACAAATGGTAATAAAGGAAAAGGTGAGAAAGTGAAATTCCTACTTCATGGGTTCTTTGTTGACCAGGAAAAGACAGATTAAAGAAAGATTCTCTTTCTTTTTAAGAAATATTAAAGGAGAACAGCACTGATATATCCATGGCTGTTACTTGTTTCTTGAATTGTATACTCACTACTCATGTCTTGATTAGTTTCATCTCCATTATAAATCTCCATTTTGTGTAGTAGAGAAATTGCCATATGCCCAGGTAGCTTCTTCACTTGGTGCCAGGGCGGGCTCAATTTTTATGCGTTATGAGTGAAAAATAAATTTTGGCCTCTAAAACATTTCATTTTTATTAATGAATTATAAAAATATCGCTACTTCAAAAAAAAATTGTCATTTGTCTCTTAGAACTTTGTCAACCATTTTGTAAAGCAAATTCATTAATCAAATTCTCATAACTAACTTTTTTATTCAACACATTTAAATTCTTAATAGAAATTGTATTTGTAAATAAAAATAATTATTCAAGCACATATAGCAACTCTTACAAATTGAAATGAGCCTCTTCAAATATTGTTCAATCAAAAATTCTCGGTTAACAATTACAAATTAAAAGAACATCTTTATGAATCTTTAAAACAATATATATTGCGGCATTCGTATTTTTAAGAATGTGAGTATACATACGAACATAGTAGTATCACACACACTCTACTCATCAGCTTATCCTTTCAATGAATCATCAGACCTGTAGGCTGTAGCCTTTTGGCATAGATTCATGAATGGATTGGGGATTGCAAAGGTTGAGGATACAAATGGCAAATCGGCTTCTACAGGATTAAATGAGATCGCTGCTAGACCGATATGGTTCCTATACTGGAACCTATTTTTCCAATATATGCTGGAGTTATTTTTAACCCTTAGATTTAAATTTATACTGAATCAATAGTGTAGATGATATAAGGGTAATGATGTAATTTACTGTATTTTATTATTTTATTTTGTATTATAAATAAATATGATTTAAAAGTTATCTCTATAACTTTTTCAGTCTGATTTAATAATAATGTGTAATCATTACCTAAAACAAAAGACAATTGAATGAGAGGATGAGAAGACAACCGATTAATTGTTCAAATTAAATTAAAATTTCAAGTCAAAATGTAACCATATAATATCACAAAATGACAATTAAAACAAGACATAATGGTATATATAACTAGACATAATGGCAAGAATATAAAAAAAAATCGCAACAACAGAATGTTACATAAAAAAGAATGTTAAATAAATGAGAACAGAATACTACACACTTGCAAATAAAATATTACATACTTTCAAACAGAATGTTACATACTTTCACATAGAATGTTACACACTTGAGAAAAGAATATTTTATAATTGAAAATAAAATGTTACACACTTACAAAGTACACCGAATGTTACACACTTGAGAACAGAATGTTATATGATTGCATACAGAATGTTACACATTTGAAAACAGAATGTTAAATAGACATAACAATTAGACAGAATGCCAAAGTAAATGAAACAGAATGTGTAAAACTTACAAACACTTTGTGCAGACTAGCAACCATTATGTTTTGTGTTATATACCATTCTGTGCGGGACTAGCAACCATTCTGTTTTGTGTTATATAACATGACTAGCAACCATTCTGTTTTGTGTTATATACCATTATGTGCGGACTAACAAACATTCTGTTTTGTGCTATATAGCATTATGTTTTGTGCTATATAACATTCTGTTTCATGACGATACCTCCACCACTACCTTTTCTTCTAAATTATGAAATTTTTTGATTTTGCTTCACTCGTGGTGGTTGCTTATGAAATAATCCCAGGAAAAACGCTTCAAATTCAACTCCCCATTATTATTAGAAAAACTCTGCTTATTCAAGCGTGAAAGGTTTTCGTGAAAACAAGAGAAAAGGAAACAATGATGGTATTCAGAAAGAGAAGAAGTAATGATGACGGCGTCAGTGGAATATTTTGTTATTTAAATATATGAATATATGAGAAAAGACAAATTTATCCCTAAAATCAATATAAACTATTAGATCAAGATTCTATATAATGGTGGAGAATTGTTCCGGTACATAATTTCTCAGCATGGAACCAAGTCGCTGCTAGACTGGGCATGCATTACTTAATACTCCATCCGTCTCATTCCAAATGTCCTACTTACTATTTTTGGATGTCCCATTACAAATGTCTTCTTTCTATAAATAGAAATAATTTTCCCCTCCAACAACTATGTGGACCCCACCATATACTCACAAACCAACTCTACCTTAATTCCCGTGCCCAACAGTAACAAGACACTTGGAGTGGGACGGAGGGAGTAGTATTTTTTCTTCCACCAATTACATTTTCATTTCTGAGGTATTTTGAGATATAGGTGGTCCGATTCATATACATTTTGTTATTCCTCTCTCTCTCTCTTTCGAATTTTCCTTTTAAAAATCATTCTTTTTCCCCAACCCATCAATATCTATTAGCACTTTATTCTTTTCTCTTAAAATTAGTTAGTAGTATTTATTAAATTACACACATTGAACATAACGCTTATTGGGCCTTAAAGATGGCCCAAACCATATAAATCTGGAACGCCATTAGCACATTATTCTACCCACCTGTTTGTTTCCCACATCGGCTCATGAAGAGAACAATGTCTTGTTTATGAATGACTGTCGAAATAGTTCGTCCCTTCGGGGACATCCGATAAAATTGGAACGATACAGAGAAGATTAGCATGGCCCGCGCAAGGATGACACGCATAAATCGAGAAATGGTCCAAATTTTTTTTCCCTCCACCCGCTCTCACATCTATTCGTCGACTAATTGAGGTTTTCCATTGGATTTTAGTTTCTCCAATCTGGATGCATCTATTGGATATTAGTTTTGTTCTTGTTGCGCAAGATCCTGCATTTTGTAGTATTTTCTTGGATATGAGTTTATTATTCTGTGGCTTTCCGTTGAATTTTGTATTTCAATAGTTCATCTCGTTCATATAAAATTTCAAAAAAGAAAGTGTGGACTTGAATTGCAAATGTAGCTAGGTTAATTTTGTTGACATGTCCCGCATTGAATTTGTGGGTGTTGTGGAATAATGGAGCTATTAATTAAATAATAAAGAGAACACCAAGATTTAACGAGGTTCGGCACAAATATGCCTACGTCCTCCGGGCCCCACCGAACTATTATTTCACTATGAAATGAAATAATATTACAAAAAGGTTATAGGAAATAATCCTATACCACAAAACCCTCTCAACGAGAAACACTCACAAAGGCTAAAAACTACAATAGGAGAAGAGAGATCAAAGGCAAGCTTCTTGCCTTTGCTTGTGTTGGGATGATCTTACAAATGAGTGGCCTTGGTATTTATAGGCACAAAATCCATCCACTCCACTAACTTCATCTACTACATTAAATTCATCAACTCCATTTTCTCAATTGGATTTGGATGCCCACTTCACAAATCTCCACCTTGGTGCATCTCAAATCACATTATCCCCTTCAAGGTTCTCTCGTCACGAAATTCGGTAGGACCTCCAAATGCGCTTTTCAGCGCCAACTTAAAATTCTTGAGACATTAATCAAGTTCAAACAATATTCGAACTTGATACATGTTACAGCCTTCGTCAACATATCTGCGGGATTCTCGGTGGTCTTGATCTTTTGTACCTTGACTCCACCTTCTTCAATTATTTCCCGCACAAAATGGTACCGCACGTCGATATGCTTGGTTCTAGCATGATATACCTGGTTCTTTGCTAGATGAATGACACTTTGACTATCACAAAACACTGTTACATGTTTCTGACCAACTCCTAAGTCATCCAGCAATCCCTGTAACCAAATGGCTTCCTTAACAGCTTCTGTAATGGCCATGTATTCTGCCTCCGTTGTTGACAAAGCAACGGTTGACTGTAAGGTAGACTTCCAACTAACTGGTGCGTTTGCAAGAGTAAATACGTATCCAGTAGTTGATCGACGTTTATCCAGATCTCCTGCATAATCTGAATCACAATACCCAACTATATGCTGACCAGTAACATTAGTCTTCTCAAATATCAACCCAATATCTAAGGTTTTCAAGATATACCTTAGAATCCATTTCACGGCTTGCCAATGATCTTTACCGGGATCATGCATGTACCTGCTCACTACTCCAACTGCATGTGAAATGTCAGGCCTTGTACACACCATTGCATACATCAAGCTACCCACCGCATTTGAATAAGGAACCTTTGACATGTATTCTCGTTCCTCTTTCGTCTTCGGGCATTGTGAAGCACTAAGTTTGAAATGAGGAGCAAACGGTGTACTTACAGGTTTGGTTTTGTTTGTCATGCCAAACCGCTGCAATACTTTCTTCAGATATTGCTTCTGAGTCAAACTCAGAGTGCCCCTATTCCTGTCTCTCGTTATCTCCATACCGAGAATTTTCTTTGCTTCATCGAGATCTTTCATTTCGAACTCCTTGCTGAGTTGAGACTTCAATCTGCTTATCTCTCCTCTATCTTTAGATGCAATTAACATGTCATCTACATATAGAAGAAGATAAATGAAAGATCCATCTTGTAGCTTACGGAAATATACACAATGATCAAAACTGCTCCTGGTGTACTTCTGGCCCATCATGAATTGATCAAATCGCTTATACCATTGTCTTGGTGATTGTTTCAATCCATAAAGCGATTTCTTCAGTCTGCAAACCCAATCTTCTTTTCCAGCAACTTTATATCCTTCTGGTTGGGTCATGTAGATTTCCTCTTCCAAATCACCATGTAAGAATGCCGTTTTTACGTCCATTTGAACTAGTTTCAAGTCCAACTGTGCTACCAAGGCCAACAAAATTCGAATGGAGGAATGTTTTACAACAGGGGAAAATACCTCATTGTAATCAATTCCCTCCTTTTGAGCATAGCCTTTGGCTACCAATCTTGCCTTGTAGCGCACGTCATTCTTTTCTGGAAATCCTTCTTTCTGAGCATAGACCCACTTGCAACCAATTGCCTTCTTTCCCTCTGGGAGTTTAGCTAGCTTCCACGTGTGATTTGCTTCAAGGGAATGCATTTCCTCGTCCATGGCTTTCTTCCACTTTTCTTTCTCCGGACTAATTTTTGCATCAAGAAAAGTTTGTGGTATACCTTCTTCAATAACAGGAAGTGCATAGGCCAGCATACTTTCGAATCGAGCAGGTCTCCGAATTTCTCTTCTTGGCCTCCTAATTGCAATTGGTAAATCTTGTTGCTCCTGAGGTTCTTGGGTTAAAACCTCACTTTCACTGGGCTCTTCTTCGGTACTTGGACCATCGTTTTCTATTAGTTGACCATCTACCTCTCTGGTTGTAGATGTCTGAAACTCCACCTGTTGAGGATAATGCTCCACCTGCTGATGAGTACTATCCGCCTGCTGCTTGGTTACCTTATTCAACATTATTGATTCGTTGAACGTAACATCCCTGCTAAAGATCACCTTTTTCATCTCCGGGCACCATAGGCGATATCCTTTGACTCCCGAAGATATCCCTACGAAAACAGCTTTTCTCGCCCTCGGATCCAGCTTTGATTCTTTCACGTGATAATAAGCAGCGGAACCGAACACACGTAAAGAATCATAATCATTTGCAGGTTTGCCAAACCATGCCTCCAAAGGTGTCTTGCCTTTAAGAGCAGTTGATGGTAGTCGATTGATTAGATGGCTCGCATATGTCACCGCTTCAGCCCAGAACTGCTTGCCCAAATTAGCATTGGACAACATACACCGAACTTTCTCCAACAATGTTCGGTTCATCCGTTCAGCCACACCATTCTGTTGTGGCGTGTCCCGCACAGTGAAATGTCGGGAAATACCTTCCTTCTTGCACAAGTCGAAAAAAGGGTCATTTCGATATTCTGTGCCGTTATCAGATCGAAGCACTTTAATCTTCCTCCCGGTCTGGTTCTCCATCATGTTCTTCCAAGTGAGGAATTTCCCGAATGCTTCATTTTTTGTTCGCATGGGATACACCCATACTCTCCGGGAAAAGTCATCAACAAACGTTACAAAATAATGGTTTCCTCCCAAAGAAGCCGTCTTGGTAGGTCCCCACACATCTGAGTGAATGTAATCCATAATGCCTTTAGTGTTATGGATTGCTGTTCCGAACTTCACCCGCGTTTGCTTTCCCAGAACACATTGCTCGTAAAATTCAAGTTTGCAAGTCTTTGCACCCTTTAATAATCCTTGCTTTGCCAGAGTCTGCAAGGATTTTTCCCCAGCATGCCCAAGCCTCATATGCCATAGCTTGGTCATCTTCTCTTCCTTGTCTGCTTCTGATACTGCTGCTGCAATGCCAACCACTGTATTGCCCTGGAAGTGGTATAAGTTATTTTTCCTTATACCTTTCATGATGACAAGTGCTCCCGAGATCACTTTCATAATCTCATCCTCAATGTGGATGGAGTGGCCTTTGGCTTCCAAGGCTCCCACTGATATGAGGTTCTTGGCAAATTTCGGTATGTACCGAACTTCCGTCAGCACCTTGGTTGTTCCATCGTGGTTCTTCAGATATACTGAGCCAACTCCAGCTATCTGGCAATATCCGTTGTTGGCTAGGTAGACAACTCCACCGTCAACACTTTCAAGGTTGACAAACCACTCCTTCCTGGAACACATGTGGAATGAGCATCCTGAGTCTAGCAACCAGTCGTCAGTGCACGTCGTTACCGATGAGGCACAAGCTAAAGAATACTCTGTCTCATCACTATCAGCAACACAAGCCTCTGCTACAGCTTTCCCCTTTTTCTTTTGCAGCTTAGGACAATCTTTCTTCCAATGTCCTTTCTCGTGACAAAAGATACATTCGTCTTTCGACACTCTGCCTCGTGACTTGGATCTGCCTCTTTTGTCCGGCTTGTACTTGTGGCTACGGCCCCGAACGGTATGAGCTTCACCAGTCGAACTCCTGTGTTCTAACTTATCCTTCTTTCTGATCTCGTTAGAATATAAGGCAGTGGTAACTTCTTTAAAGGAAATTGTTTCCTTTCCAGTCAGCATACTAACAATTATATGCTCGTATTCATCGGGGAGCGAAGCTAACAGTATCAACGCCTTGTCAACGTCATCTATCTTCTCGTCGAGATTTAATAAATCGGTGACCAAAGAATCGAATCTTGTTATGTGTTCATTCATCGTGGTACCGGGCAAATACTGGAATCGATACAGCTTCGTCTTCATGTAGAGCTTGTTTTCCGTGCTCTTTTTCATGAATTTATCTTCCAGTTCTTTCCACAGTCTGTGCGCCATCGTCTCTCTCATAAGCGGATACTTCTGCTCCTTTGAGAGACATAGCCGAATTGTACCACACGCAAGACGGTTGATCCTCGTCCAGTCTTTATCATCAACACCATCTGGTTTGGTTTCTACAAGTGCCCCATCCAGCTCCTGCTGGTACAAGATGTCCAACACCTCGCACTGCCACATACCAAAATTATTGGTACCGTCGAATTTTTCGACATCAAATTTGGCATTTGAAACCATCGTCCGTGATGACGATGTCACCAACGGCTTCGAATCTGAAGTTGACGTTTCACCGGACCTATCCGCCATTTCTGCTTCAAAGTTTAATTAATAGCTCACAAACGGTAGCTCAACCGAGATGCTTTTCTGATGTGGAAGATCAGCTTAGCTGCGACCACAGAGCATATTATGCAACCAAGGCTCTGATACCAATTGTTGTGGAATAATGGAGCTATTAATTAAATAATAAAGAGAACACCAAGATTTAACGAGGTTCGGCACAAATATGCCTACGTCCTCCGGGCCCCACCGAACTATTATTTCACTATGAAATGAAATAATATTACAAAAAGGTTATAGGAAATAATCCTATACCACAAAACCCTCTCAACGAGAAACACTCACAAAGGCTAAAAACTACAATAGGAGAAGAGAGATCAAAGGCAAGCTTCTTGCCTTTGCTTGTGTTGGGATGATCTTACAAATGAGTGGCCTTGGTATTTATAGGCACAAAATCCATCCACTCCACTAACTTCATCTACTACATTAAATTCATCAACTCCATTTTCTCAATTGGATTTGGATGCCCACTTCACAGTGGGAATCGTCCCTTTCTAAACCATTGGTTATGGGGTTAGAAACCCATCCCTTGGCTTTTGGTGCCCCTGATGGGTTTTTGGATCCTAAATGTGGGATTCTCCCTTGCCTATCAGCTCGAGGGAGGGGGAGTGTTAGACATGTTCCACATCCAAAACAATGGAGAGGGGCAATTCCACTCATTACAGTTCCAGAAATTTAACAAATTTCCATGTGCATTTTGATATATAGACAAAGTTCTTGCTGCTGTTTTGCTTTGCATTATACTACAACTCTTAAATTCTATAAGCCTCAGCAATAATCCATCTTTGAAATTTCTTACAATGGGATACCTGAGATGAATAGGATAACAAAAGATGATGAGGATTCCTTGTATAATTGTACTATAATGTTTGGTTTAGGTACGAGTTTGGTTTTAACTTTGAAGTAGGTTTGAGCAATATATTAAATATTTGACCGCCTTTTGAGACACTGGGGAGTGGCCGAGTGGGGAAGAAAATTGGGGGAGGGACAATGAAATTCATATTGGGGATGAATTCCCTATAGCCTAAGGCTACCTTATAAAAGGGTAAGTGCTCTGTGCTCATGTCATCTTCTGCTGTGTTGGATTTTTTATGCTTCCTGAACATGCTTTGCTTCAATCTTATGTAAGGTTTGTGCTTTTAACGTGCTTCTTTAGTTGCATTCAATTTCTCTCTTCTTTAACTGGACAATAGTTGTGCTTATTTGTTTCATCTCCAATTTGTGTTGTATATACACTTACATGAGTGCAACAAAGTAGTCGCCATATGCCCCCATCGCTCCACTTAATTGTTGCTTACAACTTTTTCGATCCTTCTTTGATGTAGTGCTATGCAGCAATGAATGTTTGCTGAACTTTCTTGCAATGCTTTAATATCATTCTTGTAGTATTAACAATGCGAGCACAGAAACTTGCTAAACTTGCCATTCTAGTGTTTCTGAATTGTAATATCTTGCAGCTCTCAATGGCCATAGAGACATAAGATAACAAATGGTTTGTTGAATGTGGTTATGAGTGAGGAAACAAAAGGCAGACTGGCTACAGTAGGATTAAGGGGTTGCTGCTAGATTAAAGGGCATTCATTCATTAAATAGCAGCTCATCTCTCTTGTGGCTTGTTTGGATGTGCAGAGCTTTGGATCGAGAAAATAGAAGTCAAATTAACTGATTGGATTTAACTATTTTGCCAAACAGGACCTTTGTGTAATTGCGTGCTTAATTTTCTATCGCATATATGTATATATTCATTAGCTGTTAACTGCTATTTGCAGGGGTTTCAAAAAGAATTGATTGAACACTATTTTAGTTACTTTTTTATTTTTCAATAAGCTATTTTATCTCATATTATAAGACAAATTAACTGATTGGATTTAGCTATTTTACCAAACAGGGCCTTTGTGTAATTGCGTGCTTAATTTTCTATCGCATATATGTATATATTTATTGTTCATCAGTTCTATTCTTGCATCAGTTCCGAGTAAAGATCATAGTTTTTTTTTTTGCCTCCCTAAACCTGTTATTTTGGTAAAATAGTAGTATGTGTTTTAGTTATTTCTAGGGTACTACCTCTTTCAAGTTATTTCTAAAAATTGAAATGGAACTGAATTGAAGATGATTTCTTACATGGCTTGAAACCGTACCATACGGTGTATCGGTGACAGTTGACATTTTCCCAGTTTTAGAATTTTCAAGCCCACAATGACTTGTGCTGCCGCACAAAATCCTCTAAATACCTCATCATCCATGCATGCACTAGTACTTATAGTTATATCTTTGTTGACATAAAAGTCAATTTCTTACATCCATCTTACATAATCCTCCAAATTTGTGACAAAAATCCTCAATCTCCTTTCATTTTTAAAATCAAGAATTTGATAATTGTGTACCCATCACCGATTAAAAAAAAAAGTTACAGATGCCTTACAACTAACTATTTTTAATTTTATTTTTGAGTTGATAAATTTAATTATCTTTCAATTATTGTGTTACATTTCCGGCTCCGGCTTGGCAAAAATTTAAAAAAAAATATTGTGTCAAAATTCTACGTATATAGTAAAGTCCACAGGCAACACGGGTTGGTACAAAATAAAGCCCCATTTTTTTGCAAGAATCAAACAGAGAGAAAGCAATGTCTCCCTCCCAATTCCTTCTCTTCACATTAACACTTGTTTTCTTCACTACACTTTCTTTCAACCCCATAAGTTCCGAAAGCGATGGCGGTAATAACTACGGTGGCGGGAACGGTGGCTCTGTGCCCCCTCCTAGTTCTTGCAACAACTGCACCATTTGCCAATATCCCTGCAATGCTCAGCCGCCGCCACCACCAACTCCATCGGGTTCCGACACCACCCCACCACCGCCACCACCTGTCGACCAAGTGAACTGTCCCCCAGCTGCCAATCCAGTTCCAGTCATCTGCTGTGGTGGCGGTAGCCAAGCTTATGCACCGCCGGCAAGTTATTCTAATCCTTACAATAACTACGGTAGCGCGTCGCAGCTGCTGAAGTCGGCAGTAATGAAGCCCTGGCTGCTTGTCCTGATCTCTTTTATTGATTTTGTTATTAATTATGGATTTTGGGTGAATTGAAGGGATAGACGGCATTAATTAGGTTGGCAGTCCCTTTGTTCACCCTGCAATACTTTTCTTAGCCTATATGTAGATGATCGACGACCAAGTTTGGTAAACAGTTTATTATTGACTAAAATTTAGCTGTATGAGAGTGTTTAGACTTGTATGCAGTGGCGTATCCACTCTTGTACAAGGTGGGTCAATTGACCCACCAAACAAAATAAAAACTAGTAAAATATTAATACTGTTATAAAAATAACTATCTTTATTTATGTATGTGTACAATAAAATGGTATATGGCTTATTAGTTTGTGTTTATAGTGGAAGTATTGTAATGGAAATTGGGATTAAATGATGAAAGAAAGGAAGTTTAAAAGTGGGATAATAAAATGGATAAAATGTAATAATTATGGCTATGAAATGAAACAAGTATTAAGCTTGCATAAATTTTTTCTAACTTAACTTCTCAATACATTACATAGGCTATTTATAAACTTTTTTATCCTCTCACTATTTACTAACCTCATAATCAAGGCATATACATTTCAAGACTTTCACATGTCTAACCTTATGATCAAGGCATGAACATGGATGTTGAACACTAGACATTCACATGTTTTGTTTACATGCATAATACTCCCCCTTGAATGTCGTCAATACGAAGAATATGCCTCATTAAAACCTTACTTGGAAAAAACCCAGTGGGAAAAAATCCAAGTGAAGGAAAAAGAGTACAGTATTCTTGTATCAGATGCTCCCCCTGATTTGGACATCATTTTAAATCTCGAAGCCGCCGCATTCCAATTTTCTTCACGAGCTTCTCGAATGTTGCAGTCGGCAATGCCTTGGTAAATAGATCCGCTAAATTATTTTCTGATCGAATTTGTTGCACATCGACTTCACCATTCTTTTGAAGATCATGAGTGTAGAAGAATTTTGGTGAAATATGCTTCGTTCTATCTCCTTTGATATAACCCCCTTTCAACTGGGCTACACAAGCCGAATTATCTTCAAATAAAATTGTTGGGGGCATTTGTGGTTCAATGATTAAACCACAACTCTTCAATATATGTTGAGTCATTGACCTCAACCAAACACATTCTCGACTTGCTTCATGGATTGCTAATATTTCGGCATGATTAGAAGAAGTAGCAGTTAGAGTCTGCTTCATTGACCTCCAAGAGATAGCAGTTCCACCACACGTGAAGATATAGCCTGTTTGAGATTTGGCTTTGTGTGGATCTGATAAATAACCGGCATCGGCATAGCCAATTAACTCATGTCGAGAGTCTTTTGGGTAAAATAACCCAAGATCAATTGTTCCTTGGAGATAGCGAAAAACATGCTTTATGCCTTTCCAATGTCGTTGAGTAGGGCAAGAGCTGAATCTTGCGAGTAGATTGACTGCAAACGCGATATCAGGTCGCGTGCTGTTTGCAAGATACATTAACGCACCAATTGCGCTTAAATATGGAATTTCTGGGCCAAGTTGCTCTTCATTATCTTCTTTTGGCCTAAATGGATCCTTTGCAGGATCAAGTGCCCGAACGACCATTGGATTACTTAGCGGATGAGCATAATCCATTCGAAATTGCTTTAATACCTTTTGGGTATAAGCTGATTGATGAACAAATATGCCCATTTCCAAATGCTCAATTTGTAGGCCAAGGCAAAATTTCGTTTTCCCGAAATCTTTGATTTCAAACTCCTTTTTCAGATATTCGACCGCCTTTTTCAACTCTTCAGGAGTTCCAATTAGATTTAAATCGTCAACATAGACTGCGACGATCACAAATTCTGACCCATTTTTCTTTATAAATACACAAGGGCTGATCGGGTCATTTGTATAGCATTCCTTTATCAAACTTTCACTGAGGCGGTTGTACCACATTCGGCCAGATTGCTTGAGCCCATACAACGATTTTTGCAATTTGATGGAATAATTTTCTCTGGGTTTTGAGTTGCAAGACTCAGGTAATTTAAACCCTTCAGGTATTTTCATATAAATATCATTTTCCAATGAGCCATATAAATATGCAGTAACAACATCCATCAGCCTCATTTCGAGATTTTCTCGTACTGCTAGACTCATTAGATACCTGAATGTTATTCCATCCATAACTGGGGAATATGTTTCCTCAAAATCAATTCCCGGTCGTTGTGAAAAACCTTGGGCTACAAGCCTTGCCTTATATTTGGCAATTTCATTATTTTCATTTCTTTTTCTCACAAACACCCATCTGTAGCCAACAGGCTTCACATTTTTTGGTGTTTGGACAATAGAGCCGAATACTTTTCGTTTATTCAGTGAATCTAGTTCAGACTGAATCGCATCTTTCCATTTTGGCCAATCATTTCTTTTCCGACATTCTTCAACTGATCTTGGTTCAGGATCCTCGTTATTTTCCATTACATCGAGTGCAACGTTGTATGCAAAGGCATTATCAACGTTTGTTTCTTTTCGGTTCCAACATTTCCCAGTATTGATATAATTGAAAGAAGTTTCAATAACTTCATTTTCTTCTGGGTGAATATTTTCAGGTTCAACCTTTTCGGGGGTTGAATCAATTTCTCCTTCGGGAGTATCATCTGTGATTGATTTATCACCCATATGGATAATTTTCTTCTTTCGTGGATTTTTATCCTTGGAACCCAAAGGCCTACCACGCTTCAGGCGTGCAGTAGGTTCATTTGCACTTGGAATTTGTCCTTCTGGGACATTTATATTGGCTGGTGCATTTGCTGCATCATTTATATATGATTTTGTGACTTTAGCAGCATCATTAAAAGCATCGGGTAATTGATTTGCAATTCCCTGCAAATGCACAATTCTTTGAACTTCAAGTTCGCATTGCCTTGTACGAGGATCAAGGAAATCAAATGGACTTTGCCAAGATATTTCCTTTTTCAGTTGATCATTTCCTCCCCCTAAACCGTGTTGGAAAATGATATTTATATGAAAATACCTGAAGGGTTTAAATTACCCGAGTCTTGCAACTCAAAACCCAGAGAAAATTATTCCATCAAATTGCAAAAATCGTTGTATGGGCTCAAGCAATCTGGCCGAATGTGGTACAACCGCCTCAGTGAAAGTTTGATAAAGGAATGCTATACAAATGACCCGATCAGCCCTTGTGTATTTATAAAGAAAAATGGGTCAGAATTTGTGATCGTCGCAGTCTATGTTGACGATTTAAATCTAATTGGAACTCCTGAAGAGTTGAAAAAGGCGGTCGAATATCTGAAAAAGGAGTTTGAAATCAAAGATTTCGGGAAAACGAAATTTTGCCTTGGCCTACAAATTGAGCATTTGGAAATGGGCATATTTGTTCATCAATCAGCTTATACCCAAAAGGTATTAAAGCAATTTCGAATGGATTATGCTCATCCGCTAAATAATCCAATGGTCGTTCGGACACTTGATCCTGCAAAGGATCCATTTAGGCCAAAAGAAGATAATGAAGAGCAACTTGGCCCAGAAATCCCATATTTAAGCGCAATTGGTGCGTTAATGTATCTTGCAAACAGCACGCGACCTGATATCTCGTTTGCAGTCAATCTACTCGCAAGATACAGCTCTTGCCCTACTCAACGACATTGGAAAGGCATAAAGCATGTTTTTCGCTATCTCCAAGGAACAATTGATCTTGGGTTATTTTACCCAAAAGACTCTCGACATGAGTTAATTGGCTATGCCAATGCAGGTTATTTATCAGACCCACATAAAGCCAAATCTCAAACAGGCTATATCTTCACGTGTGGTGGAACTGCTATCTCTTGGAGGTCAATGAAGCAGACTCTAACTGCTACTTCTTCTAATCATGCCGAAATATTAGCAATCCATGAAGCAAGTCGAGAATGTGTTTGGTTGAGGTCAATGACTCAACATATATTGAAGAGTTGTGGTTTAATCATTGAACCACAAATGCCCCCAACAATTTTATTTGAAGATAATTCGGCTTGTGTAGCCCAGTTGAAAGGGGGTTATATCAAAGGAGATAGAACGAAGCATATTTCACCAAAATTCTTCTACACTCATGATCTTCAAAAGAATGGTGAAGTCGATGTGCAACAAATTCGATCAGAAAATAATTTAGCGGATCTATTTACCAAGGCATTGCCGACTGCAACATTCGAGAAGCTCGTGAAGAAAATTGGAATGCGGCGGCTTCGAGATTTAAAATGATGTCCAAATCAGGGGGAGCATCTGATACAAGAATACTGTACTCTTTTTCCTTCACTTGGATTTTTTCCCACTGGGTTTTTTCCAAGTAAGGTTTTAATGAGGCATATTCTTCGTATTGACGACATTCAAGGGGGAGTATTATGCATGTAAACAAAACATGTGAATGTCTAGTGTTCAACATCCATGTTCATGCCTTGATCATAAGGTTAGACATGTGAAAGTCTTGAAATGTATATGCCTTGATTATGAGGTTAGTAAATAGTGAGAGGATAAAAAAGTTTATAAATAGCCTATGTAATGTATTGAAAAGTTAAGTTAGAAAAATTTTATGCAAGCTTAATACTTGTTTCATTTCATAGCCATAATTATTACACTTTATCCATTTTATTATCCCACCTTTAAACTTCCTTTCTTTCACCATTTAATCCCAATTTCCATTACAATACTTCCACTATAAACACAAGCTAATAAGCCATATACCATTTTATTATACACATACATAAATAAATATAGTTATTTCTATAACACGTTATCAGCACGAGGAGACTCTGTCCAGATTATCATTTGAGGTATAATATCTTATTTCTAAACTTTCAATAAGATTATGGCTAACCTTGCAAAGCAGGAATTTGCTCCCTTAACCGTTGAAGGAAGCAATTATATGTCCTGGGCCCGAGATGTAAAAATGCATCTTACTTCAATGGGTCTGGAAGATACTATTGCTGAAGGCAAAAATCCCAGCCATCAAAATCAGGCAAAAGCCATGATTTTCTTGTGCCATCATATCGAAGAGGCACTTAAAATGGAGTACGTGACTGTGGAATCCCCACTGGCATTGTGGGAAAAGCTGAAAGAAAGATATGATAATCTTAAAAAGACGGTGCTTCCAAAAGCCCTTGATGACTGGACAAACCTGAGACTTCAGGATTTTAAAACAGTCCGGGAATATAATTCCGCTGTGTTCAAAATTACGGCCCAATTGCAATTATGTGGGCAAAAGATATCTGAAGCAGAAATGCTTGAAAAAACGTATTCTACGTTTCATGCTAAAAACTCAGTATTGAGTGAGACATACCGTCAAAAAGGTTTTCAGAGATATTCTGATCTTATCACCTGCTTATTATTGGCTGAACAAAACAGCCTATTGTTGTTGAGAAATCATGAATCTAGGCCCGCAGGTGCAAAACCGTTCCCTGAGGTGAACGCGGCTCAATCATCGAAATATGTGTGTGATCGTGGGCACTTTAAAAATCAAAATGATGATCGTGGCCAAAATCGGTATCACAATCGAGGCAGAGGTGAATCATCTCGTCAAAATAATTATCGAAATAAGCCTCGATTTGAGCAAAATCGCAGATATGATACCAGAAGGCCTTACAAACCACAACAAAGAAATTATGCAAGAAAGCATAAACAAAATGATGAAATTTGTGATCGTTGTGGAATTAAAGGCCATGTGGCTCAAACATGCCACACAGCTAAACACTTAGCTGAACTGTATCAGGCCTCGAAACGAAAAGAAAGACCAGGTGTTGAAGCACACCATAATGCCCACGATGATACTTATGATGATATATTAAATGATAATATCACGCACCTGGAAGCTGATGATTTTGTTGAGCCAGATACTGTTACTAAATAATATATTATATAGCTATATATATATATTTTACTTGTATTTTATAATTTCTGTTTAATATAAATAATGATATCTTGTATTTCCCTTTTATTATCCATGTATAATATAAATATGCTTTTGCATTAATAATATTTATATTGCTGATGTTTAATAACATTCTTATATTCTTGTAAAGAAATGGATGCTGGAAATTCAAAAGTCGGAGATGATATCTGCCTCATTGACAGTGCAACAACGCATAGCATTTTGAAAAGCAAAAGCTATTTCTCCAATTTAAAATTGGAAAAGACCGCAGTGAAAACTATAAGCGGTAATGCAAAATGCATTGAAGGCTCCGGTAGAGCTGTTATATTTCTCCCTGAAGGGACAAAAATGGCAATTGAAAATGCCTTGTTCTCATGCAAAGCTCGAAGAAATTTACTGAGCTTCAATGATATTCGAAAAAATGGATATCACATTGAAACTTCAAAAGAGGCAGATCACGAGTATCTTTTGATAACTCGAATTGAAAATGGCAAAAAATTTGTGAATGAAAAATTGCCATGTTACTCCTCTGGCTTATACTATACAAAAATATGTGCCGCAGAAATACATAACCTAGTAGGCTTGAAAGCTACTAGTGAATTTATTACCTGGCACGATAGACTTGGGCATCCTGGCAGTGTAATGCTGAGGCGAATTATTGAAAATTCAAATGGCCATACATTGAAAAGGCAAATGATATTGAACCCAAATGAGTTCAATTGTGCAGCCTGTTCACAAGGGAAATTGATAACCAGACCATCTCCAGTAAAAGTGGGAATTGAATCCCCTACATTCCTAGAAAGAATTCAAGGCGATATATGTGGACCTATTGATCCACCGTGTGGACCTTTCAAGTACCTTATGGTATTAATTGATGCGTCATCACGCTGGTCACACGTTTGTTTATTATCAACTCGCAATTTGGCATTCGCAAGATTACTTGCACAAATTATAAAATTGCGAGCACAGTTTCCAGATTATCCGATAAAGAAAATACGCCTTGATAATGCTGGAGAATATACATCACATGCATTTGATGATTTCTGCATGTCGATTGGAATTACTGTTGAACATCCTGTGCCTCATGTGCACACGCAAAATGGTCTGGCAGAATCATTTATTAAGCGATTGCAATTAATTGCAAGACCCTTGTTAATGAAATCAAAACTCCCTGTTTCTGCTTGGGGACATGCTATATTGCATGCAGCCGCACTTGTGAAAATAAGGCCGACAAGCTATCATAGCTACTCCCCTACACAAATTGTGTTTGGAAAGGAGCCCAATATATCCCACTTGCGAATTTTTGGGTGTGCGGTTTATGTACCGATTGCGCCACCACAACGCACAAAAATGGGACCTCAAAGAAGGTTGGGCATATATGTCGGGTATGAATCACCCTCGATTATTAAATATCTTGAGCCAAAAACGGGTGATTTATTTACTGCAAGATTTGCAGACTGTCATTTTGATGAAACTCAATTCCCGACATTAGGGGGAGGAAATGATCAACTGAAAAAGGAAATATCTTGGCAAAGTCCATTTGATTTCCTTGATCCTCGTACAAGGCAATGCGAACTTGAAGTTCAAAGAATTGTGCATTTGCAGGGAATTGCAAATCAATTACCCGATGCTTTTAATGATGCTGCTAAAGTCACAAAATCATATATAAATGATGCAGCAAATGCACCAGCCAATATAAATGTCCCAGAAGGACAAATTCCAAGTGCAAATGAACCTACTGCACGCCTGAAGCGTGGTAGGCCTTTGGGTTCCAAGGATAAAAATCCACGAAAGAAGAAAATTATCCATATGGGTGATAAATCAATCACAGATGATACTCCCGAAGGAGAAATTGATTCAACCCCCGAAAAGGTTGAACCTGAAAATATTCACCCAGAAGAAAATGAAGTTATTGAAACTTCTTTCAATTATATCAATACTGGGAAATGTTGGAACCGAAAAGAAACAAACGTTGATAATGCCTTTGCATACAACGTTGCACTCGATGTAATGGAAAATAACGAGGATCCTGGACCAAGATCAGTTGAAGAATGTCGGAAAAGAAATGATTGGCCAAAATGGAAAGATGCGATTCAGTCTGAACTAGATTCACTGAATAAACGAAAAGTGTTCGGCCCTATTGTCCAAACACCAAAAAATGTGAAGCCTGTTGGCTACAGATGGGTGTTTGTGAGAAAAAGAAATGAAAATAATGAAATTGCCAAATATAAGGCAAGGCTTGTAGCCCAAGGTTTTTCACAACGACCGGGAATTGATTTTGAGGAAACATATTCCCCAGTTATGGATGGAATAACATTCAGGTATCTAATGAGTCTAGCAGTACGAGAAAATCTCGAAATGAGGCTGATGGATGTTGTTACTGCATATACCATTTTATTGTACACATACATAAATAAAGATAGTTATTTCTATAACACGTTATCAGCACGAGGAGACTCTGTCCAGATTATCATTTGAGGTATAATCTCTTATTTCTAAATTTTCAATAAGATTATGGCTAACCTTGCAAAGCAGGAATTTGCTCCCTTAACCGTTGAAGGAAGCAATTATATGTCCTGGGCCCGAGATGTAAAAATGCATCTTACTTCAATGGGTCTGGAAGATACTATTGCTGAAGGCAAAAATCCCAGCCATCAAAATCAGGCAAAAGCCATGATTTTCTTGTGCCATCATATCGAAGAGGCACTTAAAATGGAGTACGTGACTGTGGAATCCCCACTGGCATTGTGGGAAAAGCTGAAACAAAGATATGATAATCTTAAAAAGACGGTGCTTCCAAAAGCCCTTGATGACTGGACAAACCTGAGACTTCAGGATTTTAAAACAGTCCGGGAATATAATTCCGCTGTTTTCAAAATTACGGCCCAATTGCAATTATGTGGGCAAAAGATATCTGAAGCAGAAATGCTTGAAAAAACGTATTCTACGTTTCATGCTAAAAACTCAGTATTGAGTGAGACATACCGTCAAAAAGGTTTTCAGAGATATTCTGATCTTATCACCTGCTTATTATTGGCTGAACAAAACAGCATATTGTTGTTGAGAAATCATGAATCTAGGCCCGCAGGTGCAAAACCGTTCCCTGAGGTGAACGCGGCTCAATCATCGAAATATGTGCGTGATCGTGGGCACTTTAAAAATCAAAATGATGATCGTGGCCAAAATCGGTATCACAATCGAGGCAGAGGTGAATCATCTCGTCAAAATAATTATCGAAATAAGCCTCGATTTGAGCAAAATCGCAGATATGATACCAGAAGGCCTTACAAACCACAACAAAGAAATTATGCAAGAAAGCATAAACAAAATGATGAAATTTGTGATCGTTGTGGAATTAAAGGCCATGTGGCTCAAACATGCCACACAGCTAAACACTTAGCTGAACTGTATCAGGCCTCGAAACGAAAATAAAGACCAGGTGTTGAAGCACACCATAATGCCCACGATGATACTTATGATGATATATTAAATGATAATATCACGCACCTGGAAGCTGATGATTTTGTTGAGCCAGATACTGTTACTAAATAATATATTATATAGCTATATATATATTTTACTTGTCTTTTATAATTCCTGTTTAATATAAATAATGATATCTTATACTTCCCTTTTATTATCCATGTATAATATAAATATGCTTTTGCATTAATAATATTTATATTGCTGATGTTTAATAACATTCTTATATTCTTGTAAAGAAATGGATGCTGGAAATTCAAAAGTCGGAGATGATATCTGCCTCATTGACAGTGCAACAACGCATAGCATTTTGAAAAGCAAAAGCTATTTCTCCAATTTAAAATTGGAAAAGACCGCAGTGAAAACTATAAGCGGTAATGCAAAATGCATTGAAGGCTCCGGTAGAGCTGTTATATTTCTCCCTGAAGGGACAAAAATGGCAATTGAAAATGCCTTATTCTCACGCAAAGCTCGAAGAAATTTACTGAGCTTCAATGATATTCGAAAAAATGGATATCACATTGAAACTTCAAAAGAGGCTGATCACGAGTATCTTTTGATAACTCGAATTGAAAATGGCAAAAAATTTGTGAATGAAAAATTGCCATGTTACTCCTCTGGCTTATACTATACAAAAATATGTGCCGCAGAAATACATAACCTAGTAGGCTTGAAAGCTACTAGTGAATTTATTACCTGGCACGATAGACTTGGGCATCCTGGCAGTGTAATGCTGAGGCGAATTATTGAAAATTCAAATGGCCATACATTGAAAAGGCAAATGATATTGAACCCAAATGAGTTCAATTGTGCAGCCTGTTCACAAGGGAAATTGATAACCAGACCATCTCCAGTAAAAGTGGGAATTGAATCCCCTACATTCCTAGAAAGAATTCAAGGCGATATATGTGGACCTATTGATCCACCGTGTGGACCTTTCAAGTACCTTATGGTATTAATTGATGCGTCATCACGCTAGTCACACGTTTGTTTATTATCAGCTCGCAATTTGGCATTCGCAAGATTACTTGCACAAATTATAAAATTGCGAGCACAGTTTCCAGATTATCCGATAAAGAAAATACGCCTTGATAATGCTGGAGAATATACATCACATGCATTTGATGATTTCTGCATGTCGATTGGAATTACTGTTGAACATCCTGTGCCTCATGTGCACACGCAAAATGGTCTGGCAGAATCATTTATTAAGCGATTGCAATTAATTGCAAGACCCTTGTTAATGAAATCAAAACTCCCTGTTTCTGCTTGGGGACATGCTATATTGCATGCAGCCGCACTTGTGAAAATAAGGCCGACAAGCTATCATAGCTACTCCCCTACACAAATTGTGTTTGGAAAGGAGCCCAATATATCCCACTTGCGAATTTTTGGGTGTGCGGTTTATGTACCGATTGCGCCACCACAACGCACAAAAATGGGACCTCAAAGAAGGTTGGGCATATATGTCGGGTATGAATCACCCTCGATTATTAAATATCTTGAGCCAAAAACGGGTGATTTATTTACTGCAAGATTTGCAGACTGTCACTTTGATGAAACTCAATTCCCGACATTAGGGGGAGGAAATGATCAACTGAAAAAGGAAATATCTTGGCAAAGTCCATTTGATTTCATTGATCCTCGTACAAGGCAATGCGAACTTGAAGTTCAAAGAATTGTGCATTTGCAGGGAATTGCAAATCAATTACCCGATGCTTTTAATGAGGCTGCTAAAGTCACAAAATCATATATAAATGATGCAGCAAATGCACCAGCCAATATAAATGTCCCAGAAGGGCAAATTCCAAGTGCAAATGAACCTACTGCACGCCTGAAGCGTGGTAGGCCTTTGGGTTCCAAGGATAAAAATCCACGAAAGAAGAAAATTATCCATATGGGTGATAAATCAATCACAGATGATACTCCCGAAGGAGAAATTGATTCAACCCCCGAAAAGGTTGAACCTGAAAATATTCACCCAGAAGAAAATGAAGTTATTGAAACTTCTTTCAATTATATCAATACTGGGAAATGTTGGAACCGAAAAGAAACAAACGTTGATAATGCCTTTGCATACAACGTTGCACTTGATGTAATGGAAAATAACGAGGATCCTGAACCAAGATCGGTTGAAGAATGTCGGAAAAGAAATGATTGGCCAAAATGGAAAGATGCGATTCAATCTGAACTAGATTCACTGAATAAACGAAAAGTATTCGGCCCTATTGTCCAAACACCACAAAATGTGAAGCCTGTTGGCTACAGATGGGTGTTTGTGAGAAAAAGAAATGAAAATAATGAAATTGCCAAATATAAGGCAAGGCTTGTAGCCCAAGGTTTTTCACAACGACCGGGAATTGATTTTGAGGAAACATATTCCCCAGTTATGGATGGAATAACATTCAGGTATCTAATGAGTCTAGCAGTACGAGAAAATCTCGAAATGAGGCTGATGGATGTTGTTACTGCATATTTATATGGCTCATTGGAGAATGATATTTATATGAAAATACCTGAAGGGTTTAAATTACCTGAGTCTTGCAACTCAAAACCCAGAGAAAATTATTCCATCAAACTGCAAAAATCGTTGTATGGGCTCAAGCAATCTGGCCGAATGTGGTACAACCGCCTCAGTGAAAGTTTGATAAAGGAATGCTATACAAATGACCCGATCAGCCCTTGTGTATTTATAAAGAAAAATGGGTCAGAATTTGTGATCGTCGCAGTCTATGTTGACGATTTAAATCTAATTGGAACTCCTGAAGAGTTGAAAAAGGCGGTCGAATATCTGAAAAAGGAGTTTGAAATCAAAGATTTCGGGAAAACGAAATTTTGCCTTGGCCTACAAATTGAGCATTTGGAAATGGGCATATTTGTTCATCAATCAGCTTATACCCAAAAGGTATTAAAGCAATTTCGAATGGATTATGCTCATCCGCTAAATAATCCAATGGTCGTTCGGACACTTGATCCTGCAAAGGATCCATTTAGGCCAAAAGAAGATAATGAAGAGCAACTTGGCCCAGAAATCCCATATTTAAGCGCAATTGGTGCGTTAATGTATCTTGCAAACAGCACGCGACCTGATATCGCGTTTGCAGTCAATCTACTCGCAAGATTCAGCTCTTGCCCTACTCAACGACATTGGAAAGGCATAAAGCATGTTTTTCGCTATATCCAAGGAACAATTGATCTTGGGTTATTTTACCCAAAAGACTCTCGACATGAGTTAATTGGCTATGCCGATGCCGGTTATTTATCAGACCCACACAAAGCCAAATCTCAAACAGGCTATATCTTCACGTGTGGTGGAACGGCTATCTCTTGGAGGTCAATGAAGCAGACTCTAACTGCTACTTCTTCTAATCATGCCGAAATATTAGCAATCCATGAAGCAAGTCGAGAATGTGTTTGGTTGAGGTCAATGACTCAACATATATTGAAGAGTTGTGGTTTAATCATTGAACCACAAATGCCCCCAACAATTTTATTTGAAGATAATTCGGCTTGTGTAGCCCAGTTGAAAGGGGGTTATATCAAAGGAGATAGAACGAAGCATATTTCACCAAAATTCTTCTACACTCATGATCTTCAAAAGAATGGTGAAGTCGATGTGCAACAAATTCGATCAGAAAATAATTTAGCGGATCTATTTACCAAGGCATTGCCGACTGCAACATTCGAGAAGCTCGTGAAGAAAATTGGAATGCGGCGGCTTCGAGATTTAAAATGATGTCCAAATCAGGGGGAGCATCTGATACAAGAATACTGTACTCTTTTTCCTTCACTTGGATTTTTTCCCACTGGGTTTTTTCCAAGTAAGGTTTTAACGAGGCATATTCTTCGTATTGACGACATTCAAGGGGGAGTATTATGCATGTAAACAAAACATGTGAATGTCTAGTGTTCAACATCCATGTTCATGCCTTGATCATAAGGTTAGACATGTGAAAGTCTTGAAATGTATATGCCTTGATTATGAGGTTAGTAAATAGTGAGAGGATAAAAAAGTTTATAAATAGCCTATGTAATGTATTGAGAAGTAAAGTGAGAAAAATTTTATGCAAGCTTAATACTTGTTTCATTTCATAGCCATAATTATTACACTTTATCCATTTTATTATCCCACCTTTAAACTTTCTTTCTTTCACCATTTAATCTCAATTTCCATTACAATACTTCCACTATAAACACAAGCTAATAAGCCATACACCATTTTATTGTACACATACATAAATAAAGATAGTTATTTCTATAACAGGTCGTATGTTTTCCTGCGGGTTCGATTCCCCAGGACGTGTGTTGATTCCTACGGGTTCGTTTCCCTAGGATGTATTGAGTTCTTGCGGGTTAGATTCCCAAGGGCGATTGTATGTTTTCCTGCGGAAATATTGATTATGAGGATTGCGGTCACAAGAGCCCTGGTGAATGGTGAACTATAAAAGAAACGAAAAATATTTTGAGAAATGATACTTTTGAAATTGGCTGCGGCCGCCGGATTGCCGGCTATACAAAATATTGTTGAAATGGTTATGTAACGGGAGAACAAAATAAGAGATTTAATATTTTTAAGTATTTATTTATTTACGTCTTGCAAATCATTTTACTATGCAAGTCGAATTATGATTACGTGGAAATCCTTATTTTAAATCATGCCATTTACTTATAGTGGATGATTAACTTAAATTGGGTATTACTTACAAACATTTTTCTTAATTAATTTAATTAAAGGCTTTGAAACCCCTAACCCATGCTATGTGTTAACTTACTCAGCGCGTTTTTGCTGACCCAAACCATTTATCCTCTTTTTCTTACAGAGTATGAAGAGTATGCATCGTCATATGCATACATGGGAATATTTGGGGAAATCTCTATTTTAAATCCCTGCATTTAATTGCGACTTGCATGAACGGGCCTGTTTAACCCGTGTTTTGGCCATGTCGGCCCTTATACTTTATTTCCGCTGCACAACTTATATTTCCGCTGCAAATTTGATGTATTATTTTTAAATTATATATGAATGGGCTGTTTGAATATTTTAAATTCTGAAAAACCATAGCCTTGCATCTCTTTAGTGAGCTCGGAGAAACCGTGTCTTGCTAGGGAGTCCATTTGATTTCCTTGATCCTCGTACAAGGCAATGCGAACTTGAAGTTCAAAGAATCGTGGATTTGCAGGGAATTGCAAATCAATTACCCGATGCTTTTAATGATGCTGCTAAAGTCACAAAATCATATATAAATGATGCAGCAAATGCACCAGCCAATATAAATGTCCCAGAAGGGCAAATTCCAAGTGCAAATGAACCTACTGCACGCATGAAGCGTGGTAGGCCTTTGGGTTCCAAGGATAAAAATCCACGAAAGAAGAAAATTATCCATATGGGTGATAAATCAATCACAGATGATACTCCCGAAGGAGAAATTGATTCAACCCCCGAAAAGGTTGAACCTGAAAATATTCACCCAGAAGAAAATGAAGTTATTGAAACTTCTTTCAATTATATCAATACTGGGAAATGTTGGAACCGAAAAGAAACAAACGTTGATAATGCCTTTGCATACAACGTTGCACTTGATGTAATGGAAAATAACGAGGATCCTGAACCAAGATTAGTTGAAGAATGTCGGAAAAGAAATGATTGGCCAAAATGGAAAGATGCGATTCAGTCTGAACTAGATTCACTGAATAAACGAAAAGTATTCGGCCCTATTGTCCAAACATCAAAAAATGTGAAGCCTGTTGGCTACAGATGGGTGTTTGTGAGAAAAAGAAATGAAAATAATAAAATTGCCAAATATAAGGCAAGGCTTGTAGCCCAAGGTTTTTCACAACGACCGGGAATTGATTTTGAGGAAACATATTCCCCAGTTATGGATGGAATAACATTCAGGTATCTAATGAGTCTAGCAGTACGAGAAAATCTCGAAATGAGGCTGATGGATGTTGTTACTGCATATTTATATGGCTCATTGGAAAATGATATTTATATGAAAATACCTGAAGGGTTTAAATTACCTGAGTCTTGCAACTCAAAACCCAGAGAAAATTATTCCATCAAATTGCAAAAATCGTTGTATGGGCTCAAGCAATCTGGCCGAATGTGGTACAACCGCCTCAGTGAAAGTTTGATAAAGGAATGCTATACAAATGACCCGATCAGCCCTTGTGTATTTATAAAGAAAAATGGGTCAGAATTTGTGATCGTCGCAGTCTATGTTGACGATTTAAATCTAATTGGAACTCCTGAAGAGTTGAAAAAGGCGGTCGAATATCTGAAAAAGGAGTTTGAAATCAAAGATTTCGGGAAAATGAAATTTTGCCTTGGCCTACAAATTGAGCATTTGGAAATGGGCATATTTGTTCATCAATCAGCTTATACCCAAAAGGTATTAAAGCAATTTCGAATGGATTATGCTCATCCGCTAAGTAATCCAATGGTCGTTCGGGCACTTGATCCTGCAAAGGATCCATTTAGGCCAAAAGAAGATAATGAAGAGCAACTTGGCCCAGAAATCCCATATTTAAGCGCAATTGGTGCGTTAATGTATCTTGCAAACAGCACGCGACCTGATATCGCGTTTGCAGTCAATCTACTCGCAAGATTCAGCTCTTGCCCTACTCAACGACATTGGAAAGGCATAAAGCATGTTTTTCGCTATATCCAAGGAACAATTGATCTTGGGTTATTTTACCCAAAAGACTCTCGACATGAGTTAATTGGCTATGCCGATGCAGGTTATTTATCAGACCCACACAAAGCCAAATCTCAAACAGGCTATATCTTCACGTGTGGTGGAACTGCTATCTCTTGGAGGTCAATGAAGCAGACTCTAACTGCTACTTCTTCTAATCATGCCGAAATATTAGCAATCCATGAAGCAAGTCGAGAATGTGTTTGGTTGAGGTCAATGACTCAACATATATTGAAGAGTTGTGGTTTAATCATTGAACCACAAATGCCCCCAACAATTTTATTTGAAGATAATTCGGCTTGTGTAGCCCAGTTGAAAGGGGGTTATATCAAAGGAGATAGAACGAAGCATATTTCACCAAAATTCTTCTACACTCATGATCTTCAAAAGAATGGTGAAGTCGATGTGCAACAAATTCGATCAGAAAATAATTTAGCGGATCTATTTACCAAGGCATTGCCGACTGCAACATTCGAGAAGCTCGTGAAGAAAATTGGAATGCGGCAGCTTCGAGATTTAAAATGATGTCCAAATCAGGTGGAGCATCTGATACAAGAATACTGTACTCTTTTTCCTTCACTTGGATTTTTTCCCACTGGGTTTTTTCCAAGTAAGGTTTTAACGAGGCATATTCTTCGTATTGACGACATTCAAGGGGGAGTATTATGCATGTAAACAAAACATGTGAATGTCTAGTATTCAACATCCATGTTCATGCCTTGATCATAAGGTTAGACATGTGAAAATCTTGAAATGTATATGCCTTAATTATGAGGTTAGTAAATAGTGAGAGGATAAAAAAGTTTATAAATAGCCTATGTAATGTATTGAGAAGTGATGTTAGAAAAATTTTATGCAAGCTTAATACTTGTTTCATTTCATAGCCATAATTATTACACTTTATCCATTTTATTATCCCACCTTATCAAAAGTATCATTTAGCCGGTGATCCGGCGGCCTCAGCCAATTTCAAAAATATCACTTCTCAAAATATTTTTCGTTTCTTTTATAGTTCACCATTCACCAGGGCTCTTGTGACCGCAATCCTCATAATCAATATTTCCGCAGGAAATCATACAATCGCCCTTGGGGAATCTAACCCGCAAGAACTCAATACATCCTAGGGAATCAAATCCGTAGGAAAACATACGATCGCCCTTGG
Organism: Hygrophila difformis; assembly: GCA_030278955.1. Lineage (NCBI taxonomy): Eukaryota > Viridiplantae > Streptophyta > Magnoliopsida > Lamiales > Acanthaceae > Hygrophila > Hygrophila difformis. The sequence goes on along the minus strand of JAOANR010000007.1, from coordinate 38,074,755 downwards.
GGAATCTAACCCGCAAGAACTCAAATACATCATAGGGAATCAAACCCGCATGAATCATATTGATAATGTCAAACTTGGTCACAAATCCCTAATGTTTCAAAAGAATTCTTTTAAAGAAAATGTTTTTATTTGGTGAAACGGGATTTTTCAAAAGTATAGATATATCGTATTTCAACGTCTCGACCGTTTGTTTCGAAATTTCAAAATCTCTTTGATTTAAAAATCATTTGGCGTCACAGTTTGCGCCTTTTTGGTTTAAAAATCCATTTCTTAGGCGATTGATCTGAAATTTTTACAGCATCTCAAAAACATCCCAACGAACAACTTTCGTGTTTTAAGTTTTTCGGAAAAACGATGGGAAGCATGTCAAAAATCGAGTTTTCTACACAAATAGTATGCTGCCAGGATTCAGGTTTGACACCTCTCAAAGATTTGACTTTTTGACATATCAAATGGACTTCAAAAATTCTGAAATTTCATATGCATATACTAGACATGATTATATGCAACTTTTGTTTAGAACTCAAAGATTAGTTCGGGCTAGAAATGATAGGAATAAGCTCATCAAGATCGGTTATGAAATCTGTCAAGGTTCCTGACATCGGTTCTAACGCAGATTGGATCGGCTCAGGTTCGGAGGCTCAAATCTCAACAAAAAATTCTAAAAACTTACAGTAATGTTCTAAACTCATAGATCTACAATTCTTATGTTCAACACCAATCCTAGATCGGCCTAGATCCAAGGTCAAAATAACCAACAAGATTGAGAGTGAAATCTGCCAAAGTTCTAAGATCCAGATTTAATACTGTTCGGTTTTGGGTCGGTTTCGGGTTTCAAAACAACATGAAAAATTCCAAAATTTTTACAGAAGCTAGACCAAAGTCTTAGGAACACTTTTCATGTTTTGAGTTTTTCCGTTTGAGCAGCTTTAGGGGTTCGAAAAATTCATACGAAAATGCTGCGCCGGGGGTTTTTCTTGTTGACAGATTTTAGAGTTTCTAAATCTCTATGTTTGGTTGCATTTTAAGTCACCCAAAACCATAGTAAGGTTAACTTACAAAGATTGTGTTCTTGAGTCGTCCAAACACCTACGAACGGATCTACGAAACGCAAAGTTCCCGACTTTGGCCACGAACGTATTTGCAATCAACGATTCAAGAGTTAGATTGGGGATTTGAGAGGAAAAACGAGATTGAGAACCTAAGATACTACTTACCAAAGATCTAAGCACTGTGATCCTTGATCTACACACTTCCTTGGTCGGATTTGGTTGCCGGAAAGTTGCCGGAAGTTCGTCGGAAGTTCGCCGGAAAGGTGTTTTGGATTTGGGAGAGTTTGGGATGAAGAAGGGATTTGAAAGGATGATAATGGGGTGTTGGGGGTGTATTTTTGCCATTAAAGAGACAAAAATCCGACAAGTGATCGGCTGCTACAGTACCCGCACGTGCTACAGTAGTCCTACAGTAACTTTAAATTTTTTTTTTTTTTTTTTTTTTTTTTAATATTAAGATTCCTTCTCTACAAAAATAAAAATCATAATGTGGGAATTATCCGTGATTGTTGGGACAATTCGATAAACTCGTTTCGAGTTGTTATCTTCCGATAAATAATAAATTCCGCTCTCTCGGAATTATTTCGGTTTTAATAATTTAAATCCAATTCTTTATTTTTGGATTTAAATTTTCGATGGCGATTTCTCGGGTATTACAATCTACCCTCCTTAAAAATCAACTTCGTCCCCGAAGTTGCGCGACTTATTGATCGATTGATTGATTGCGATTGTATCATTGTGTTTTGTTGTTTAATATTATTTGACTGAACCCAGAATTGAAATTTCCAAGTTGCCTACGTACCCTGTGAAGGGATCAAGTCATTACGTAGTTCAAAAAAAAAAAAAAAATTATTTGGGATACAAAATATTCGAGTTTCAAAATAAATGCTTATGCATTCTTACGGGGTATTACATCCTCCCCCCCTTAAGATTACAGTTATGTCCCCATAACTGCCTACACATTATTCCCACGAAGGTTCGAGTATCATCGCCTATGATCCTTCCTCAATGAGCTGGCAAGTCAGCTTGATCAATGTCGTTCAATCATCCCATGGCTCTTCCTTGATTCCCTTGTTGAGGGTCTACCAGATCTAGCCTTTTCTCAATCATCTCTTCACGAACATTGCATTCTCTAATCATGTGGTCTTCCCCACCACATCTATAACAAGTTCCGCGCCTTGGGCATTCGCGCACCAGATGGGCTTGGTGGCACTGCGGGCAACGTGGTATGACTGTACGACGTATGCCGTTCCTCCCATTATTGAAACCTTTATTCTTATTCTCCTTTGGCTCATTGAACCCAGCTTGACCATTATTCTTCCTAAAATTGCCATTACTGATGTTTCGATTCTTTTTCTCAAAATCTTGTGAGTCCTTGCTCGACTCACCATTGTCCTTTCGCTTTAATTGTTGGACACGCGCGACTGCTACTGCCCGGTCATATATCGCCTGCAACGTCGTGCATTGTCCTCCCACCAATATCTCTCGAATATCAAGATTCAAACCCATCTCGAACTTCTGAGCCTTGTCGAAGTCAGTTGGCACCATTGTAGGAGCAAATCTAACCAGCTCCTTAAACTTGGCATAGTACTCTTGTACCGTTTGCCCACCTTGTTTCAAATGGACGAATTCTTCATACTTTGCGGCCTTAATGCTCATTGGGTAAAACCTTTCCCTCAAAACCTCCTTAAAATGCAACCAAACATAGAGATTCAACTCAAGAAAATTAATAAAAATCTGTCAACAAGAGAAACCCTCAACGCAGCGTTTTCGTATGAATTTTTCAAACCTCTAAAGCTGCTCAAACAAGAAAACTCAAAACATAAAAAGTGTTGCTAAGACTTTGGTCTAGCTTCTGTAAAAATTTCATAATTTTTCATGATGTTTTGAAACCTGAAACCAACCCAAATGTGAAGAGTATTAAATCTGGATCTTAGAACTTTGGCAGATTTCACTCTCAATCTTGTTGGTTATTTTGACCATGGATCTAGGCCGATCTAGGATTGGAGTTGAACATAAGAATTGTAGATCTATGAGTTTGGAATATTACTGTAAGTTTTTAGAATTTTACGTTGAGATTTGAACCTCCAAACTCGAGCCGATCCGATCTGCGTTAGTACCGAAATCAAGAACCTTGACAGTTTTCATAACCGAACTTGAGGAGCTTATTCCTATCATTTCTATTCCGAACCAATCTTCATGATCTAAACAAAAGTTATTGGAAATCAAGTCTAGTATGTGTCTGTAAAATTTCAGAATTTTTTAAGTCCATTTGATATGTCAAAAAGTCAATTCTTTGAAGGGTGTCAAACCTGAATCCTGACAGCATACTATTTGAGTCGAAAACTCGATTTTTGACATGCTTCCCATCGTTTTTCCGGAAAACTTAAAACACGAAAGTTGTTCGTTGGGATGTTTTTGAGATACTGTACAAATTTCAGATCAATCGCCTAAGAAATGGATTTTTAAACCAAAAAGGCGCAAACTGTGACGCCAAATGATTTTTAAATCAAAGAGATTTTGAAATTCGAAACAAACGGTCGAGACGTTGAATTACGATATATCTATACTTTTGAAAAATCCCGTTACACCAAATAAAAACATTTTCTTTAAAAGAATTCTTTTGAAACATTGGGGACTTGTGACCAAGTTTGATATTATCAATATGATTCATGCGGGTTTGATTCCCTATGATGTATTTGAGTTCTTGCGGGTTAGATTCCCCAAGGGCGATCGTATGTTTTCCTACGGGTTTGATTCCCTAGGATGTATTGAGTTCTTGCGGGTTAGATTCCCCAAGGGCGATTGTATGATTTCCTGCGGAAATATTGATTATGAGGATTGCGGTCACAAGAGCCCTGGTGAATGGTGAACTATAAAAGAAACGAAAAATATTTTGAGAAATGACACTTTTGAAATTGGCTGAGGCCGCCGGATCACCGGCTAAATGATATATTGTTGAGATGATGGCGTAACGGGAAATATATTAAAAAGCTTAGATTTTATGAAATTGGCTGCGGCCGCCGGATTGCCGGCTAAATTAAATATTGTTGAAATGTTTTTATTAAATTTAATTAAAGGCTTTGAAACCCCTAACCCATGCTATGTGTTAACTTACTCAGCGCGTTTTTGCTGACCCAAACCATATATCTCCTTTTTCTTACAGAGTACGAAGAATATGCATCGTCATATGCATACATGGGAACATTAGGGGAAATCTTTATTTTAAATCCCTGCATTTAATTACGACTTGCATGAACGAGCCTGTTTAACCCGTGTTTTGGCCATGTCATCCCTATATTTAAATTCCGCTGCAACTTTGATGTATTATCTTTAAATTATATATGAATGGGCTGTTTGAATATTTTTAAATCCTGAAAAAAAACCATAGCCTTGCATCTCTTTAGTGAGCTCGGAGAAACCGTGTTATAGTGGAAGAAAATTAAGTATAGTGGAATATTAATACTTTAGTGATGCCACCGCCACACCTCCCTAGCAAGACACGGTTTCTCCGAGCTCACTAAAGAGATGCAAGGCTATGGTTTTTTTTCAGGATTTAAAAATATTCAAACAGCCCATTCATATATAATTTAAAGATAATACATCAAAGTTGCAGCGGAATTTAAATATAGGGCCGACATGGCCAAAACACGGGTTAAACAGGCCCGTTCATGCAAGTCGTAATTAAATGCAGGGATTTAAAATAAAGATTTCCCCTAATGTTCCCATGTATGCATATGACGATGCATATTCTTCGTACTCTGTAAGAAAAAGGAGATATATGGTTTGGGTCAGCAAAAACGCGCTGAGTAAGTTAACACATAGCATGGGTTAGGGGTTTCAAAGCCTTTAATTAAACTTAATAAAAACATTTCAACAATATTTAATTTAGCCTGCAATCCGGCGGCCGCAGCCAATTTCATAAAATCTAAGCTTTTTAATATATTTCCCGTTACGCCATCATCTCAACAATATATCATTTAGCCGGTGATCCGGCGGCCTCAGCCAATTTCAAAAGTGTCATTTCTCAAAATATTTTTCGTTTCTTTTATAGTTCACCATTCACCAGGGCTCTTGTGACCGCAATCCTCATAATCAATATTTCCGCAGGAAATCATACAATCGCCCTTGGGGAATCTAACCCGCAAGAACTCAATACATCCTAGGGAATCAAACCCGTAGGAAAACATACGATCGCCCTTGGGGAATCTAACCCGCAAGAACTCAAATACATCATAGGGAATCAAACCCGCATGAATCATATTGATAATATCAAACTTGGTCACAAGTCCCCAATGTTTCAAAAGAATTCTTTTAAAGAAAATGTTTTTATTTGGTGTAACGGGATTTTTCAAAAGTATAGATATATCGTAATTCAACGTCTCGACCGTTTGTTTCGAATTTCAAAATCTCTTTGATTTAAAAATCATTTGGCGTCACAGTTTGCGCCTTTTTGGTTTAAAAATCCATTTCTTAGGCGATTGATCTGAAATTTGTACAGTATCTCAAAAACATCCCAACGAACAACTTTCGTGTTTTAAGTTTTCCGGAAAAACGATGGGAAGCATGTCAAAAATCGAGTTTTCGACTCAAATAGTATGCTGTCAGGATTCAGGTTTGACACCCTTCAAAGAATTGACTTTTTGACATATCAAATGGACTTCAAAAATTCTGAAATTTTACAGACACATACTAGACTTGATTTCCAACAACTTTTGTTTAGATCATGAAGATTGGTTCGGACTAGAAATGATAGGAATAAGCTCCTCAAGTTCGGTTATGAAAACTGTCAAGGTTCTTGATTTCGGTACTAACGCAGATCGGATCGGCTCGAGTTCGGAGGTTCAAATCTCAACGAAAAATTCTAAAAACTTACAGTAATATTCCAAACTCATAGATCTACAATTCTTATGTTCAACTCCAATCCTAGATCGGCCTAGATCCATGGTCAAAATAACCAACAAGATTGAGAGTGAAATCTGCCAAAGTTCTAAGATCCAGATTTAATACTCTTCACTTTTGGGTTGGTTTCAGGTTTCAAAACATCATGAAAAATTATGAAATTTTTACAGAAGCTAGACCAAAGTCTTAGCAACACTTTTCATGTTTTGAGTTTTCTTGTTTGAGCAGCTTTAGAGGTTTGAAAAATTCATACGAAAACGCTGCGTTGAGGGTTTCTCTTGTTGACAGATTTTTATTAATTTTCTTGAGTTGAATCTCTATGTTTGGTTGCATTTTAAGTCACCCAAGACACGGTTTCTCCGAGCTCACTAAAGAGATGCAAGGCTATGGTTTTTCAGAATTTAAAATATTCAAACAGCCCATTCATATATAATTTGAAAATAATACATCAAAGTTGCAGCGGAAATATGAGTTGTGCAGCGGAAATAAAGTATAAGGGCCGACATGGCCAAAACACGGGTTAAACAGGCCCGTTCATGCAAGTCGTAATTAATTGTAGGAATTTAAAATAGAGATTTCCCCAAATGTTCCCATGTATGCATATGGCGATGCATATTCTTCGTACTCTGTAGAAAAAGGGGATAAATGGTTTGGGTCAGCAAAAACGCGCTGAGTAAGTTAACACATAGCATGGGTTAGGGGTTTCAAAGCCTTTAATTAAATTAAATAAAAAGATGTTTTGAGCTTTTTTAAAATTCTTCCCGATACGCCACCATCTCAACAATATTTAATTTAGCCGACAATCCGGCGGCCGCAGCCAATTTCATAAAATCTGAGCTTTTTTAATTTATTTCCCGTTACGCCATCATCTCAACACTTCTCGTTTCTTTTATAGTCACACTCGTCCGTATAGGCACGATGCGAAGAGCTAGAGGGGCACTCTATCGAGCACTCACCCCCTACGTCGATCACTCTCGGCCGTTTTGGCACGAAGTGAAAAGCTAGAGGGGCACTCTATCGAGCACTCACCCTCTACGTCGATTAAGTATCTCATGTGTTTTGATTTAGTGTAACGGGATTTTCAAAAGTATAGTTATATCGTATTTCAACGTCTCGACCGTTTGTTCGAAATTTCAAAATCTCTTTGATTTAAAAATCACAGTTTGCGCCTTTTTGGTTTAAAAATCCATTACTTAGGCGATTGATCTGAAATTTTCACAGTAGCTCAAAAACATCCCAACGAACAACTTTCGTGTTTTAAGTTTTTCGGAAAAACGATGGGAAGCATGTCAAAAATCAAATTTTCGACTCAAATAGTATGCTGTCAGGATTCAGGTTTGACACCTTTCAAAGATTTGACTTTTTGACATATCAAATGGACTTCAAAAATTCTGAAATTTTACAGACACATTTTAGACATGATTTCCAACAACTTTTGTTTAGATCACATAGATTGGTTCGGGCTAGAAGTGATAGGAATATGTTCCTCAAGTTTGGTTATGAAAACTGTCAACGTTCGTAAATTCGGTTCTAACGCAGATCGGATCGGCTCAGATTCGGAGGCTCAAATCTCAACGAAAAATTCTAAAAACTTACAGTAATGTTCTAAACTCATAGATCTACAATTCTTATGTTCAACACCAATCCTAGATCGGCCTAGATCCATGGTCAAAATAACCAACAAGTTTGAGAGTGAAATCTGCCAAAGTTCTAAGATCCAGATTTAATACTCTTCGGTTTTGGGTTGGTTTCAGGTTTCAAAACATCATGAAAAATTCTAAAATTTTTACAGAAGCTAAACCAAAGTCTTAGAAACACTTTTCATGTTTTGAGTTTTATTGTTTGAGCAGCTTTAGAGGTTCGAAAAATTCATACGAAAACGCTGCGTTGAGGGTTTCTCTTGTTGACAGATTTTTATTAACTTTCTTGAGTTGAATCTCTATGTTTGGTTGCATTTTAAGTCACCCAAAACCATAGTAAGGTTAACTTACAGTGGGGATGATGTTTAGGAGGTCACGGGGTCGTCCGGAATCCACGGGATGTCACGAACGAATCTCTTCCACCCGATTTATTCTTCCCTTGGCTCCGATTTGTGTTTGAATACGAAGATTCGTAAGTTAGGATGATGGTTATGACCTTAAAACCATAAGGAAACTTGATTAACATCTTACCAACAATCCAAAGCTTGCAATCCTTGATCTACACACTTCCTTGGTTGGATTTGGTTGCCGGAAACTCGTCGGAAAGTCGCCGGAAGTTCGTCGGAAGAGTGTTTGGCTTTGGGAGAGTTTTGGGAGAGTTTTGGAGGAAACTTTGGGTGTTGATGACTGAAATGGGGTGTTAGGGACATCTAATAATCATCCAAAATATGCCTCCCCCGTGATAGATCAAGATTCCCACCTTTGGGACCCAAAAAAATGGCAAAAAGTCGCCAAAAATGCATAATGCCCGACTGCTACAGTAGCATGCTACAGTAGCGTGCTACAGTAGCATGCTACAGTAACTTTTTTTTTTATTATTTTATTTTTTATTTTTTATATATATATATATTAAGATTCTTATCTTAAAAAAAATCATAATGTGGGAATTTTTGTGATCTTGTAAGTCATACATAGCTTCAAAAGGAATATATTCTTTATTTGAAAATGACAAGATATGATTAATATTCCACCCTACAATTTCAAACCATAGTCAAATTATTCTCAATTATATTATGGCATTCTAGAATAATCCCATAATAAAAAATATATGGGTAGAATGATTAATCAAGGATATATAGAAAATAGATAATTCTCATTATAATTTAAACATGTAAATATATACATGTATATACATGTGTACATGTTTGGAAAGATTATTTCAAGACCAATGTATATATGTGTATATAAACTTGTATATGGATTTAAAATATTCTATGAACCATATACTTATTACACTTGATATTGAAATCCATATATTTATTTGAAAAGACAAATATATATAATTTTTCAAAGTATGTTTTGTAGAAAATAATATACTAATCTTTAAGCACATATTTGAACATATAAATATATATAGATTTGATTAAAAATCTACTTAGTGAATTAATCAAAAATATATATTCATATATATATATTTCGGGCAATTTCTATGGTATTACAATCTACCCTCCTTAAGAATCAACTTCGTCCCCGAAGTTGCGCGACTTATTGACCGATTGATTGATTGCGATTGTATCATTGTGTTTTGTTGTTTGATATTATTTGGGATACATAATATTCGGGTTTCAAAAATAAATGCTTATGCATTCTTACGGGGTATTACATCCTCCCCCCCTTAAGATTACAGTTATGTCCCCATAACTGCCTATGTATTATTCACAACCATGTTCGGGTATCATCGCATATGATCCTTCCTCAGTATTCTTCTAGGTGTCATTTTAGAAGCACGCGAAGATGAGTTTCTAAGTGATCAAGATCTAGGACTAAGGCAAAGTTAGTCTTTAGCAAGCGCTCCTAAGTCAAGATCATGTCGAGTTCTAAGGTAGGAGTGTTTCTTATCACCAATAATTCACATAAAAAGAGTTAGTATAAATATTTATGTATGCATATGCATATGTGATCCCCCCAAAAAAAATTTTATGCATGCATTTATTTATCCATGGGTTTTAAAAATAAATTTATTCCATGGATAGATTAAAATAAGGATAAAAGGTTTGGGCCACTATATTGGGCCGAAAGAAATAAATTATTTGGGCTTTAAATAAAAAAAAAGGTTATTGGGCCAAAATAATTTCTTGGGCTTCTAAAAAAAATTTTTTTTTTTGGGCTAAAAATTTGGGCTTTAACTTCAAAATAATAATTGGACTCTTTAAAATATAATAGCTTCAAAATAATAATCTCTTGTTGTATTAATTTTAAAGAGATGCAAGGCTATGGTTTTTCAGGTTTTAAAAATATTCAAACAGCCCATTCATAAATAATTTAAAGATAATACATCAAAGTTGCAGCGGAATTTAAATATAGGGCCGACATGGCCAAAACACGGGTTAAACAGGCCCGTTCATGCAAGTCGTAATTAAATGCAGGGATTTAAAATAGAGATTTCCCCAAATGTTCCCATGTATGCATATGACGATGCATAATCTTCGTACTCTGTAAGAAAAAGGAGATAAATGGTTTGGGTCAGCAAAAACGCGCTGAGTAAGTTAACACATAGCATGGGTTAGGGGTTTCAAAGCCTTTAATTAAATTTAATAAAAACATTTGAGCTTTTAAAAATTCTCCCCGATACGCCACCATCTCAACAATATTTAATTTAGCCGGCAATCCGGCGGCCGCAGCCAATTTCATAAAATCTGAGCTTTTTAATTTATTTCCCGTTACGCCATCATCTCAACAATATATCATTTAGCCGGTGATCCGGCGGCCGCAGCCAATATCAAAAGTATCATTTAGCCGGTGATCCGGCGGCCTCAGCCAATTTCAAAAGTATCATTTAGCCGGTGATCCGGCGGCCTCAGCCAATTTCAAAAATATCATTTCTCATTATTTTTCGTTTCTTTTATAGTTCACCATTCACCAGGGCTCTTGTGACCGCAATCCTCATAATCAATATTTCCGCAGGAAAACATACCATCGCCCTTGGGGAATCTAACCCGCAAGAACTCAATACATCCTAGGGAATCGAACCCGTAGGAATCAACACACGTCCTGGGGAATCGAACCCGCAGGAAAACATACGATCGCCCTTGGGGAATCTAACCCGCAAGAACTCAATATATCCTAGGGAATCAAACCCGCATGAATCATATTGATAATGTCAAACTTGGTCACAAATCCCCAATGTTTCAAAAGAATTCTTTTAAAGAAAATGTTTTTATTTGGTGTAACGGGATTTTTCAAAAGTATAGATATATCGTAATTCCAACGTCTCGATCGTTTGTTTAGAAATTTCAAAATCTCACAAGTTTAAAACCGATCGATGTCACAGTTTGCGCCTTTTTGGTTTAAAAATCCATTACTTAGGCGATTGATCTGAAATTTGTATAGTATCTCAAAAACATCCCAACGAACAACTTTCGTGTTTTAAGTTTTTCGGAAAAACGATGGGAAGCATGTCAAAAATCGAGTTTTGTACAGAATCAAAAAGCTGTCAGGATTCAGGTTTGACAACGTTAAAAGATTCGACTTTTTATCATATTAAATGGACTCGAAAAATTCTGAAATTTTACAGAGACATACTAGACATGATTTCCAACAACTTTTGTTTAGATCATGAAGATTGGTTCGGGCTAGAAATGATAGGAATAAGCTCCTCAAGATCGGTTATGAAATCTGTCATCCTTTGAAAATTCTTAAAACGCAGAATATGTCCGATACGATTTGGGGTATCAAAACTTGATGAAAATTTCTGAAATTTTTACACCATATAGCTTAAGATCTTTGGATCAAAATCTTAGTTTTGAGTTTTCAGGTTTGAACACTCGAAGTAATAGAATATGCTCATCAAGTTTGATTATGAAATCTGTCAAGGTTCTTGACATCGGTTCTAACGCAGATCTGATCGGCTCGAGTTTGGAGGTTCAAATCTCAATGAAAAATTCTAAAAACTTACAGTAATATTCCAAACTCATAGATCTACAACTTTCATGTTCAAGACCAATCCTAGATCGACCTAGATCCAAGGTCAAAATAACCAACAAGATTGAGAGTGAAATCTGCCAAAGTTCTAAGATCCAGATTTAATACTCTTCAGTTTTGGGTTGGTTTCAGGTTTCAAAACATCATGAAAAATTCTAAACTTTTTACAGAAGCTAAACCAAAGTCTTAGCAACACTTTTCATGTTTTGAGTTTTCTTGTTTGAGCAGCTTTAGAGGTTTGAAAAATTCATACGAAAACGCTGCGTTGAGGGTTTCTCTTGTTGACAGATTTTTATTAATTTTCTTGAGTTGAATCTCTATGTTTGGTTGCATTTTAAGTCACCCAAAACCATAGTAAGGTTAACTTACAGTGGGGATGATGTTTAGGAGGTCACGGGGTCGTCCGGAATCCACGGGATGTCACGAACGAATCTCTTCCACCCGATTTATTCTTCCCTTGGCTCCGATTTGTGTTTGAATACGAAGATTCTTAAGTTAGGATGATGTTTATGATCTTAAAACCATATGGAAACTTGATTAACATCTTACCAACAATCCAAAGCCTGCAATCCTTGATCTACACACTTCCGTGGTCGGATTTGGTTGCCGGAAATTCGCCGGAAAGTCCGCCGGAAGGGTGTTTGGCTTTGGGAGAGTTTTGGGAGAGTTTTGGAGGAAACTTTGGGTGTTGAAGACTGAAATGGGGTGTTAGGGACATCTAATAATCATCCAAAATATGCCTCCCCCGTGATAGATCAAGATTCCCACCTTTGGGACCCAAAAAATGGCAAAAAGTCACCAAAAATGCATAATGCCCGACTGCTACAGTAGCATGCTACAGTAGCGTGCTACAGTAGCATGCTACAGTAACTTTTTTTTTTTAATTTTTTTTTTATATATATATATTAAGATTCTTATCTTCAAAAAAATAAAAATCATAATTTGGGAATTTTTGTGATCTTGTAAGTCATACATAGCTTCAAAAAGGAATATATTCTTTATTTGAAAATGACAAGATATGATTAATATTCCACCCTACAATTTCAAACCATAGTCAAATTATTCCCAATTATATTATGGCATTCTAGAATAATTCATAAAAAAATATGGGTAGAATGATTAATTAAGGATATATAGAAAATAGATAATTCTCATTATAATTTAAACATGTAAATATATACATGTATATACATGTGTACATGTTTGGAAAGATTATTTCAAGACCAAGGTATATATGTGTATATAAACTTGTATATGGATTTAAAATATTCTATGAACCATATACTTATTACACTTGATATTGAAATCCATATATTTATTTGAAAAGACAAATATATATAATTTTTCAAAGTATGTTTTGTAGAAAATAATATACTAATCTTTAAGCACATATTTGAACATATAAATATATATAGATTTGATTAAAAATCTACTTAGTGAATTAATCAAAAATATATATTCATATATATATTTCGGGCAATTTCTATGGTATTACAATCTACCCTCCTTAAGAATCAACTTCGTCCCCGAAGTTGCGCGACTTATTGACCGATTGATTGATTGCGATTGTATCATTGTGTTTTGTTGTTTGATATTATTTGGGATACATAATATTCGGGTTTCAAAAATAAATGCTTATGCATTCTTACGGGGTATTACATCCTCCCCCCTTAAGATTACAGTTATGTCCCCATAACTGCCTATGTATTATTCACAACCAGGTTCGGGTATCATCGCATATGATCCTTCCTCAGTTTTCTTCTAGGTGCCATTTTAGAAGCACGCGAAGATGAGTTTCTAAGTGATCAAGATCTAGGACTAAGGCAAAGTTAGTCTTTAGCAAGCGCTCCTAAGTCAAGATCATGTCGAGTTCTAAGGTAGGAGTGTTTCTTATTACCGATAATTCACATAAAAAGAGTTAGTGGACATAAGAGCCCTAGCGAATGGTCGACCAAACGGCTTGTGGACATAAGAGCCCAAGCGAACGGCCAGTGGACATAAGAGCCCTGGCGAATGGTTATTTATAAATATTGATTATGAGGATTGCGGTCACAAGAGCCCTGGTGAATGGTGAACTATAAAAGAAACGAAAAATATTTTGAGAAATGACACTTTTGAAATTGGCTGAGGCCGCCGGATCACCGGCTAAATGATACTTTTGATATTGGCTGCGGCCGCCGGATCACCGGCTAAATGATATATTGTTGAGATGATGGCGTAACGGGAAATATATTAAAAAGCTTAGATTTTATGAAATTGGCTGCGGCCCGCCGGATTGCCGGCTAAATTAAATATTGTTGAAATGTTTTTATTAAATTTAATTAAAGGCTTTGAAACCCCTAACCCATGCTATGTGTTAACTTACTCAGCGCGTTTTTGCTGACCCAAACCATATATCTCCTTTTTCTTACAGAGTACGAAGAATTTGCATCGTCATATGCATACATGGGAACATTAGGGGAAATCTTTATTTTAAATCCCTGCATTTAATTACGACTTGCATGAACGGGCCTGTTTAACCCGTGTTTTGGCCATGTTGGCCCTATATTTAAATTCCGCTGCAACTTTGATGTATTATCTTTAAATTATATATGAATGGGCTGTTTGAATATTTTAAATTCTGAAAAACCATAGCCTTGCATCTCTTTAGTGAGCTCGGAGAAACCGTGTCTTGCTAGGGAGGTGTGGCAGCCGATCACTTGTCGGATTTTTGTCTCTTTAATGGCAAAAATACACCCCCAACACCCCATTATCATCCTTTCAAATCCCTTCTTCATCCCAAACTCTCCCAAATCCAAAACACCTTTCCGGCGAACTTCCGACGAACTTCCGGCAACTTTCCGGCAACCAAATCCGACCAAGGAAGTGTGTAGATCAAGGATCACAGTGCTTAGATCTTTGGTAAGTAGTATCTTAGGTTCTCAATCTCGTTTTTCCTCTCAAATCCCCAATCTAACTCTTGAATCGTTGATTGCAAATACGTTCGTGGCCAAAGTCGGGAACTTTGCGTTTCGTAGATCCGTTCGTAGGTGTTTGGACGACTCAAGAACACAATCTTTGTAAGTTAACCTTACTATGGTTTTGGGTGACTTAAAATGCAACCAAACATAGAGATTTAGAAACTCTAAAATCTGTCAACAAGAAAAACCCCCGGCGCAGCATTTTCGTATGAATTTTTCGAACCCCTAAAGCTGCTCAAACGGAAAAACTCAAAACATGAAAAGTGTTCCTAAGACTTTGTTCTAGCTTCTGTAAAAATTTTGGAATTTTTCATGTTGTTTTGAAACCTGAAACCGACCCAAAACCGAACAGTATTAAATCTGGATCTTAGAACTTTGGCAGATTTCACTCTCAATCTTGTTGGTTATTTTGACCTTGGATCTAGGCCGATCTAGGATTGGTGTTGAACATAAGAATTGTAGATCTATGAGTTTAGAACATTACTGTAAGTTTTTAGAATTTTTCGTTGAGTTTTGAGCCTCCGAACCTGAGCCGATCCAATCTGCGTTAGAACCGATGTCAGGAACCTTGACAGATTTCATAACCGATCTTGATGAGCTTATTCCTATCATTTCTAGCCCGAACTAATCTTTGAGTTCTAAACAAAAGTTGCATATAATCATGTCTAGTATATGCATATGAAATTTCAGAATTTTTGAAGTCCATTTGATATGTCAAAAAGTCAAATCTTTGATAGGTGTCAAACCTGAATCCTGGCAGCATACTATTTGTGTAGAAAACTCGATTTTTGACATGCTTCCCATCGTTTTTCCGAAAAACTTAAAACACGAAAGTTGTTCGTTGGGATGTTTTTGAGATGCTGTAAAAATTTCAGATCAATCGCCTAAGAAATGGATTTTTAAACCAAAAAGGCGCAAACTGTGACGCCAAATGATTTTTAAATCAAAGAGATTTTGAAATTTCGAAACAAACGGTCGAGACGTTGAAATACGATATATCTATACTTTTGAAAAATCCCGTTTCACCAAATAAAAACATTTTCTTTAAAAGAATTCTTTTGAAACATTAGGGATTTGTGACCAAGTTTGACATTATCAATATGATTCATGCGGGTTTGATTCCCTATGATGTATTTGAGTTCTTGCGGGTTAGATTCCCCAAGGGCGATCGTATGTTTTCCTACGGATTTGATTCCCTAGGATGTATTGAGTTCTTGCGGGTTAGATTCCCCAAGAGCGATTGTATGATTTCCTGCGGAAATATTGATTATGAGGATTGCGGTCACAAGAGCCCTGGTGAATGGTGAACTATAAAAGAAACGAAAAATATTTTGAGAAGTGATATTTTTGAAATTGGCTGAGGCCGCCGGATCACCGGCTAAATGATACTTTTGATATTGGCTGCGGCCGCCGGATCACCGGCTAAATGATATATTGTTGAAATGGTTACGTAACGGGAGAACAAAATATTTAATATTTTTAAGTATTTATTTAATTATGCCTTGCAAATCATTTTACTACAAGTAATGTTTTTATTAAATTTAATTAAAGGCTTTGAAACCCCTAACCCATGCTATGTGTTAACTTACTCAGCGCGTTTTTGCTGACCCAAACCATTTATCCCCTTTTTCTTACAGAGAATGAAGATTATGCATCGTCATATGCATACATGGGAATATTTGGGGAAATCTCTATTTTAAATTCCTGCATTTAATTACGACTTGCATGAACGGGAATGTTTAACCCGTGTTTTGGCCATGTCGGCCCTTATACTTTATTTCCGCTGCACAATTTATATTTCCGCTGCAACTTTGATGTATTATCTTTAAATTATATATGAATGGGCTGTTTGAATATTTTAAATTCTGAAAAACCATAGCCTTGCATCTCTTTAGTGAGCTCGGAGAAACCGTGTCTTGCTAGGGAGGTGTGGTTGAAGTATTGTACACATATTCAAACATTATTGTACACATAGCCTTCCACTATAGTACAAGTCCGCCGGCCGCCCACCATCTCCGGCCAACACCTCCCTTAAACCCAAAAATCCGGATCTCGAGCCATCTCCCCGTCCCCCACTCCATTCCGACCCTTTCACCATCGCCGGAAACTTTCGCCGCCGACGGAGACCGGCCACAGCCGCCTCCGCCCTCATCCCGCCATCACCACCCTCCTGCCGCCGGCCACCACCCGCCGTCCATCTCCATCTCCATCTCCCTCCTCCGAGCCACCACCCGCAACCACCACAGCCGCGCCACCGCCGGCATACCACCACCACTTCCCGCGGCCATCCTCGCCGCCATAGCCGCCGCCTTTTTTTCCCCATCTCGAGCCACCACCCCGGCGGCCTCCCCACCACCCGCAGCCACCACCCGCCACCATCTTCTCCATCCACCTCCATTCCCGGATCCAAATCCCAACAACACCAAATCAAAACCACAAAACAAAGAAAAAAGAGAGGGAATGAGATGAGAAGAAGGAAAGGAGGAAGAAGGCCGCCACCGCCGGCCTCCCTCCGACGCGTGCCGCCGTCGCCTCCACTTGTTCCGCCGCCGCCACCATCTCAGCCCCGCCGCCCGAGCCCTAAGCTGCTGCCTCCGTGCACCTCGCCGGAGTTGCTTCAAAAAAAAAAAAAAAGGAAAGAAAGAAAAAAAAAAGAAAAAAAAGAAGAGAGGAGAGCCATTGTCGGCAACCGATCGCCATCGCCGCTGTCTCCATCGTCGGTAGCCGGTCGCCATCGCCGCCCGGGTGTGGGCAAATGTAGTGTGGGCATGGCCTAAAGAAAAAAAAAATGATGGAGGATGGAGGAGGGAGAGGTAGACATAGGGTAGTGGGGGGTTGCTAGTGGTATTTCTTATTAATGAGGGAGACTTTGTCTATAAAGAGTAGACCAAACCCTTTAAATCAGTTCACCTTCCCATCATTTCAGTATATTTCATTCCAGCTATGTTATTTTTTTTTTTCTTTCTTCTTCTTTTTCCATCCTGTAAGGATTAGCTGTTATGACATTTAGTTCTGTCATTTTGAGAGAAGTAGGAAGATTTTAGAAATTCTCCGGTAAGAATTAATAGAATTGAAAAATGTATAGTTATTATACTATTATATTATACTAAATTAATGTTAAAATGTTTGCTAGCCAAATAGCTGTAAAAGGAGTATCTGCTCGTAGCCGGTGCGTGTGTCATACCCATTTCGCCACGGTAACTGTAAGTGGATTTTTACTCTTTGGAGTAAGCCCGAATTTATTTTAGCTTGAGCATAAATTTCAATACCGCATTTATATTTTAAATTTATGCTTATTGCTCCCTACTGCTTTTGGAATATTGGTATGCCATTTTAACTGTGCTTAATAATTGTTATAACCATTTCTCAAAATCCTACGGATTTTTGAGCGCGCATTGTTACGGGGGTGGGACTGTGTGTGGGTCGCTGCTGCCCAACTCCCGCGTTTGTTGTGCAATATTTAGCCACACGGGGACCACTGGGATTATTCAGCCCGATGCCATTACCTTATCTCACAGTGGGTTTGAGGGAATTTCTTACCTCCCCCACACCCTTGAGTGTATGTGCGAATTGGGCCCTACGGCGGGGAACCTGCACATCACGGTGGCTGAGATAATTATTTCTCGGTAACGCATATTGTTATATTATCTGTTCCCGGGATATAGAATAATATTTCGTATATGTATAAATTATCCTCGTTTAAGCATGCCTTATTCCAATAATGTCATTTTTAATTATTTATGCAACTCGACCTCCTCCGGGAGTAAGGGTTTACTTACTCAGCGATTATTTTCGCTGACTCTACATTTTTCACAATTTCCTTTCAGGATATGAGATCTGCAAGGTTCGGTAGAGCATCTTTTGCACGGGCACGGTTTGGGATATTATTATTATTTTAAGAATGTATATTTTAAAATCCCCAATAGGATAAATAATTATTACTTGGCATAGATTTTATTTTTAGCATGGAGAAATTATTTGGGTTTAATCCCACTTGTGCAATTATTGTGACCTACCGGTTTAAACAACGCGCTTCATATTTTTACCATATTATTTTTAAATGCGAGGTAATAATTTATTTTTTTGTTAAATTAAAATTTCCATGGATTTATTCCATTATTATCGTTGCGCGCATTTGAGGAATATATTCCTCCGTGTTGGTTGTGTAAACCGCACAAATTTTATTAAGCTTATTTTATACTTGTTACAGTATTATAAGCTTATGTGAACATTATATGTTAACTTATCCGGAAAGTGTTTAGCAATCATTTATTTATGTATGTGTACAATAAAATGGTATATGGCTTATTAGCTTGTGTTTATAGTGGAAGTATTGTAATGGAAATTGAGATTAAATGGTGAAAGAAAGAAAGTTTAAAGGTGGGATAATAAAATGGATAAAGTGAGAAAAATTTTATGCAAGCTTAATACTTGTTTCATTTCATAGCCATAATTATTACACTTTAAAAATATTCAAACAGCCCATTCGTAAATAATTTAAAAATAATACATCAGAGTTGCAGCGGAAATTTTAATTTGTGCAGCGGAAATAAAGTATAGGGCCGACATGGCCAAAACACGGGTTAAACAGGCCCGTTCATGCAAGTCGTAATTAAATGCAGGAATTTAAAATAGAGATTTCCCCAAATGTTCCCATGTATGCATATGATGATGCATAATCTTCATCCTCTGTAGAAAAAGGAGATAAATGGTTTGGGTCAGCAAAAACGCGCTGAGTAAGTTAACACATAGCATGGGTTAGGGGTTTCAAAGCCTTTAATTAAATTTAATAAAAACATTTGAGCTTTTAAAAATTCTCCCCGATACGCCACCATCTCAACAATATTTAATTTAGCCGGCAATCCGGCGGCCGCAGCCAATTTCATAAAATCTGAGCTTTTTAATTTATTTCCCGTTACGCCATCATCTCAACAATATATCATTTAGCCGGTGATCCGGCGGCCGCAGCCAATATCAAAAGTATCATTTAGCCGGTGATCCGGCGGCCTCAGCCAATTTCAAAAGTATCATTTAGCCGGTGATCCGGCGGCCTCAGCCAATTTCAAAAATATCATTTCTCATTATTTTTCGTTTCTTTTATAGTTCACCATTCACCAGGGCTCTTGTGACCGCAATCCTCATAATCAATATTTCCGCAGGAAAACATACCATCGCCCTTGGGGAATCTAACCCGCAAGAACTCAATACATCCTAGGGAATCGAACCCGTAGGAATCAACACACGTCCTGGGGAATCGAACCCGCAGGAAAACATACGATCGCCCTTGGGGAATCTAACCCGCAAGAACTCAATATATCCTAGGGAATCAAACCCGCATGAATCATATTGATAATGTCAAACTTGGTCACAAATCCCCAATGTTTCAAAAGAATTCTTTTAAAGAAAATGTTTTTATTTGGTGTAACGGGATTTTTCAAAAGTATAGATATATCGTAATTCCAACGTCTCGATCGTTTGTTTAGAAATTTCAAAATCTCACAAGTTTAAAACCGATCGATGTCACAGTTTGCGCCTTTTTGGTTTAAAAATCCATTACTTAGGCGATTGATCTGAAATTTGTACAGTATCTCAAAAACATCCCAACGAACAACTTTCGTGTTTTAAGTTTTTCGGAAAAACGATGGGAAGCATGTCAAAAATCGAGTTTTGTACAGAATCAAAAAGCTGTCAGGATTCAGGTTTGACAACGTTAAAAGATTCGACTTTTTATCATATCAAATGGACTCCAAAAATTCTGAAATTTTACAGAGACATACTAGACATGATTTCCAACAACTTTTGTTTAGATCATGAAGATTGGTTCGGGCTAGAAATGATAGGAATAAGCTCCTCAAGATCGGTTATGAAATCTGTCATCCTTTGAAAATTCTTAAAACGCAGAATATGTCCGATACGATTTGGGGTATCAAAACTTGATGAAAATTTCTGAAATTTTTACACCATATAGCTTAAGATCTTTGGATCAAAATCTTAGTTTTGAGTTTTCAGGTTTGAACACTCGAAGTAATAGAATATGCTCATCAAGTTTGATTATGAAATCTGTCAAGGTTCTTGACATCGGTTCTAACGCAGATCTGATCGGCTCGAGTTTGGAGGTTCAAATCTCAATGAAAAATTCTAAAAACTTACAGTAATATTCCAAACTCATAGATCTACAACTTTCATGTTCAAGACCAATCCTAGATCGGCCTAGATCCAAGGTCAAAATAACCAACAAGATTGAGAGTGAAATCTGCCAAAGTTCTAAGATCCAGATTTAATACTCTTCAGTTTTGGGTTGGTTTCAGGTTTCAAAACATCATGAAAAATTCTAAAATTTTTACAGAAGCTAAACCAAAGTCTTAGCAACACTTTTCATGTTTTGAGTTTTCTTGTTTGAGCAGCTTTAGAGGTTTGAAAAATTCATACGAAAACGCTGCGTTGAGGGTTTCTCTTGTTGACAGATTTTTATTAATTTTCTTGAGTTGAATCTCTATGTTTGGTTGCATTTTAAGTCACCCAAAACCATAGTAAGGTTAACTTACAGTGGGGATGATGTTTAGGAGGTCACGGGGTCGTCCGGAATCCACGGGATGTCACGAACGAATCTCTTCCACCCGATTTATTCTTCCCTTGGCTCCGATTTGTGTTTGAATACGAAGATTCTTAAGTTAGGATGATGTTTATGATCTTAAAACCATATGGAAACTTGATTAACATCTTACCAACAATCCAAAGCCTGCAATCTTTGATCTACACACTTCCTTGGTCGGATTTGGTTGCCGGAAATTCGCCGGAAAGTCCGCCGGAAGGGTGTTTGGCTTTGGGAGAGTTTTGGGAGAGTTTTGGAGGAAACTTTGGGTGTTGAAGACTGAAATGGGGTGTTAGGGACATCTAATAATCATCCAAAATATGCCTCCCCCGTTATTCCATCAATTTAAAATTAGACGATGATTAATTCCTCGTGACTATATATAGTTTTGCTTTGAAATACACAAGTATTATTTGTTAGTGTAGATGAATTATGATAGTGAACGTAATATTTTCCTTGTCCCATAAAAATGTTGGATATAGTCCAATTCAATTATCTTTTAACCGTTAATAATGCGTGTAATAATGCGTGTAAGTAAAAATTATATAAATGTTATAGAAATAACTATCTTTATTTATGTATGTGTACAATAAAATGGTATATGGCTTATTAGTTTGTGTTTATAGTGGAAGTATTGTAATGGAAATTGGGATTAAATGATGAAAGAAAGGAAGTTTAAAAGTGGGATAATAAAATGGATAAAGTGTAATAATTATGGCTATGAAATGAAACAAGTATTAAGCTTGCATAAAATTTTTCTAACTTAACTTCTCAATACATTACATAGGCTATTTATAAACTTTTTTATCCTCTCACTATTTACTAACCTCATAATCAAGGCATATACATTTCAAGACTTTCACATGTCTAACCTTATGATCAAGGCATGAACATGGATGTTGAACACTAGACATTCACATGTTTTGTTTACATGCATAATACTCCCCCTTGAATGTCGTCAATACGAAGAATATGCCTCATTAAAACCTTACTTGGAAAAAACCCAGTGGGAAAAAATCCAAGTGAAGGAAAAAGAGTACAGTATTCTTGTATCAGATGCTCCCCCTGATTTGGCCACACCTCCCTAGCAAGACACGGTTTCTCCGAGCTCACTAAAGAGATGCAAGGCTATGGTTTTTCAGAATTTAAAATATTCAAACAGCCCATTCATAAGTAATTTAAAAATAATACATTAAAGTTGCAGCGGAAATATAAGTTGTGCAGCGGAAATAAAGTATAAGGGCCGACATGGCCAAAACACGGGTTAAACAGGCCCGTTCATGCAAGTCGTAATTAAATGCAGGGATTTAAAATAGAGATTTCCCCTAATGTTCACATGTATGCATATGACGATGCATAATCTTCAGACTCTGTAAGAAAAAGGGGATAAATGGTTTGGGTCAGCAAAAACGCGCTGAGTAAGTTAACACATAGCATGATTTAGGGGTTTCAAAGCCTTTAATTAAATTTAATAAAAAGATATTTGTAGGTAATACACAATTTAAGTTAATCATCCACTAATAAATAAATGGCATGATTTAAAATAAAGATTTCCACGTGATCATGATTCAACTTACATAGTAAAATGATTTGCACGGCATAAATAAATAAATACTTAAAAATATTAAATATTTTGTTCTCCCGTTACGTAACCATTTCTCAAAATATTTTTCGTTTCTTTTATAGTTCACCATTCACCAGGGCTCTTGTGACCGCAATCCTCATAATCAATATTTCACCTTGGGCTCTTATGTCCACAAGTCTCATAAATAACCATTCGCCAGGGCTCTTATGTCCACTAGCCGTTCGCTTGGGCTCTTATGTCCACAAGCCTCATAAATAACATTTTACTAGGGCTCTTATGTCTACTAGTCTCATAAATAACCATTCGCCAGGAGGGCTCATAAATAACCGTATGATCCATATTGATAATATCAAACTTGGTCACAAATCCCCAATGTTTCAAAAGAATTCTTTTAAGAAAATGTGTTTTTATTTGGTGTAACGGGATTTTTTAAAAGTATAGATATATCGTATTTCAACGTCTCGACCGTTTGTTTCGAATTTCAAAATCTCTTCGATTTAAAAATCATTTGGCGTCACAGTTTACGCCTTTTTGGTTTAAAAATCCATTTCTTAGGCGATTGATCTGAAATTTTCACAGTATCTCAAAAACATCCCAATGAACAACTTTCGTGTTTTAAGTTTTTCGGAAAAACGATGGGAAGCATGTCAAAAATCGAGTTTTCTACTCAAATAGTATGCTGCCAGGATTCAGGTTTGACACCTCTCAAAGATTTGACTTTTTGACATATCAAATGGACTTCAAAAATTCTGAAATTTTACAGGCATATACTAGACTTGATTTCCAACAACTTTTGTTTAGAACTCAAAGATTGGTTCGGGCTAGAAATGATAGGAATAAGCTCCTCAAGATCGGTTATGAAATCTGTCATCCTTTGAAAATTCTTAAAAACGCAAAATATGTCCGATACGATTTGGGGTATCAAAACTTGATGAAAATTTCTGAAATTTTTACACAATATAGCTTATGATCTTTGGATCAAAATCTTAGTTTTGAGTTTTCAGGTTTGAACACTCGAAGTAATAGAAATATGCTCATCAAGTTCGGTTAAGAAATCTGTCAAGGTTCTTGACATTGGTACTAACGCAGATCGGATCGGCTCAGATTCGGAGGCTCAAATCTCAACGAAAAATTCTAAAAACTTACAGTAATGTTCTAAACTCATAGATATACAATTCTTATGTTCAACACCAATCCTAGATCGGCCTAGATCCAAGGTCAAAATAACCAACAAGATTGAGAGTGAAATCTGCCAAAGTTCTAAGATCCAGATTTAATACTCTTCGGTTTTGGGTTGGTTTCAGGTTTCAAAACATCATGAAAAATTCTAAAATTTTTACAGAAGCTAGACCAAAGTCTTAGGAACACTTTTCATGTTTTGAGTTTTATTGTTTGAGCAGCTTTAGAGGTTCGAAAAATTCATACAAAAACGCTGCGTTGAGGGTTTCTCTTGTTGACAGATTTTAGAGTTTTTAAAACTCTATGTTTTTGTTGCATTTTAAGTCACCCAAAACCATAGTAAGGTTAACTTACAAAGATTGTGTTCTTGATTCGTCCAAACACCTACGAACGGATCTACGAAACGCAAAGTTCCCGACTTTGGCCACGAACGTATTTGCAATCAACGATTCAAGAGTTAGATTGGGGATTGGAGAGGAAAAACGAGATTGAGAACCTAAGATACTACATACCAAAGATCTAAGCACTGTAATCTGTACAAATTTCAGATCAATCGCCTAAGAAATGGATTTTTAAACCAAAAAGGCGCAAACTGTGACGCCAAATGATTTTTAAATCAAAGAGATTTTGAAATTCGAAACAAACGGTCGAGACGTTTGTAACACCCCGGATTTGGTAACCCAGGCCGGGATGCCACCGCCACACCTCCCTAGCAAGACACGGTTTTTCCGAGCTCACTAAAGAGATGCAAGGCTATGGTTTTTCAGAATTTAAAATATTCAAACAGCCCATTCATATATAATTTAAAGATAATACATCAAAGTTGCAGCGGAAATATAAATTGTGCAGCGGAAATAAAGTATAAGGGCCAACATGGCCAAAACACGGGTTAAACATTCCCGTTCATGCAAGTCGTAAATAATATGCAGGGATTTAAAATAGAGATTTCCCCTAATGTTCCCATGTATGCATATGACGATGCATATTCTTCGACTCTGTAAGAAAAAGGAGATATATGGTTTGGGTCAGCAAAAACGCGCTGAGTAAGTTAACACATAGCATGGGTTAGGGGTTTCAAAGCCTTTAATTAAATTTAAGGAAAAAAAATGTTTTGAGCTTTTAAAAATTCTTCCCGTTACGCCATCATTACAACAATATTTAATTTAGCCGGTGATCCGGCGGCCGCAGCCAATATCAAAAGTATCATTTAGCCGGTGATCCGGCGGCCTCAGCCAATTTCAAAAATATCACTTCTCAAAATATTTTTCGTTTCTTTTATAGTTCACCATTCACCAGGGCTCTTGTGACCGCAATCCTCATAACCAATATTTCCGCAGGAAATCATACAATCGCTCTTGGGGAATCTAACCCGCAAGAACTCAATACATCCTGGGGAATCTAACCCGCAGGAAAACATACAATCGCCCTTGGGGAATCTAACCCGCAAGAACTCAAATATATCATTGGGAATCAAACCCGCATGAATCATATTGATAATGTCAAACTTGGTCACAAGTCCCCAATGTTTCAAAAGAATTCTTTTAGGAAAAATGTTTTTATTTGGTGTAACGGGATTTTTCAAAGATATAGCTTTATCGTAATTCCAACGTCTCGATCGTTGTTTAAAAGATTTCAAAAATCGATCGATGTCACAGTTTGCGCCTTTTTAGTTTAAAAATCCATTTCTTAGGCGATTGTTCTGAAATTTGTACAGTAACTCAAAAACATCCCAACGAACAACTTTCGTGTTTTAAGTTTTTCGGAAAAACGATGGGAAGCATGTCAAAAATCAAGTTTTCTTCAGAAACAAAAAGCTGTCAGGATTCAGGTTTGACAACGTTAAAAGATTCGACTTTTTATCATATCAAATGGACTTAAAAAATTCTGAAATTTTTCAGAAACATACTAGACATGATTTCCAACAACTTTTGTTTAGATCATGAAGATTAGTTCGGACTAGAAATGATAGGAATAAGCTCATCAAGATCGGCTATGAAATCTGTCATCCTTTGACAATTCTTAAAAACGCAGAATATGTCCGATACGATTTGGGGTATCAAGACTTGATGAAAATTTCTAAAATTTTTACACAATATAGCTCATGATCTTTGGATCAAAATCTTAGTTTTGAGTTTTCAGGTTTGAACACTCGAAGTAAGAGTTTTGCTCGTTGAGTTTGATTAAGAAATCTGTCAAGGTTCTTGACATCGGTTCTAACGCAGATCGGATCGGCTCGAGTTTGGAGGTTCAAATCTCAACGAAAAATTCTAAAAACTTGCAGAAATGTTCTAAACTCATAGATCTACAACTTTCATGTTCAACACCAATCCTAGATCGGCCTAGATCCATGGTAAAAATGGCTAACAAGATTGAGAATGAAATCTGTCCAAAGTTCTAAGATCCAGATTTAATGATCTTCGGTTTTGGGTCGGTTTCAGGTTTCAAAACCTCATGAAAAATTATGAAATTTTTACAGAAGCTAAATCAAAGTTTTAGGAACACTTTTCATGTTTTGAGTTTTATTGTTTGAGCAGCTTTAGAGGTTCGAAAAATTCATATGAAAACGCTGCGTTGAGGGTTTCTCTTGTTGACAGATTTTTATTAACTTCCTTGAGTTGAATCTCTATGTTTGGTTGCATTTTAAGTCACCCAAAACCATAGTAAGGTTAACTTACAAAGATTGTGTTCTTGAGTCGTCCAAACACCTACGAACGGATCTACGAAATGCAAAGTTCCCGACTTTGGCCACGAACGTATTTGCAATCAACGATTCAAGAGTTAGATTGGGGATTTGAGAGGAAAAACGAGATTGAGAACCTAAGATACTACTTACCAAAGATCTAAGCACTGTGATCCTTGATCTACACACTTCCTTGGTCGGATTTGGTTGCCGGAAAGTTGCCGGAACTTCGCCGGAAAGTCGTCGGAAGGTATTTTGGCTTTGGGAGAGTTTTGGGAGTGAAGAGGGATGAAGAAATGAAGTAGATGGGTGATAATGGGGTGTTGGGGGTGTTTTTTTGGCATTAAAGGGACAAAAATCCGACAAGGGATCGGCTGCTACAGTACCCGCACGTGCTACAGTACTGCTACAGTACTGCTACAGTAGACACGTGCTACAGTAACTTTTAATTTTTTTTTTTTTTTTTTTTTTTTTAATATTAAGATTCCTTCTTTACAAAAATAAAAATCATAATGTGGGAATTATCCATGATTGTTGGGACAATTCGATAAACTCGTTTCGAGTTGTTATCTTCCGATAAATAATAAATTCCGCTCTCTCGGAATTATTTCGGTTTTAATAATTTAAATCCAATTCTTTATTTTTGGATTTAAATTTTCGATGGCGATTTCTCGGGTATTACAATCTACCCTCCTTAAAAATCAACTTCGTCCTCGAAGTTGTGTTTCGGCTTTTCTCGCGCTAAGAGTTATGGTCCTTTTTGTTTACTATTTGCGATATTGTGTTATTGAATTATTGTTCGATTGTTGATTATTGTTTGACTGAACCCAGAATTGAAATTTCCAAGTTGCCTACGTACCCTGTGAAGGGATCAAGTCATTACGTAGTTCAAAAAGAATTTATTTGGGATACAAAATATTCGAGTTTCGAAATAAATGCTTATGCATTCTTACGGGGTATTACATCCTCCCCCCCTTAAGATTACAGTTATGTCCCCATAACTGCCTATGCATTATTCCCACGAAGGTTCGAGTATCATCGCCTATGATCCTTCCTCAATGAGCTGGTAAGTCAGCTTGATCAATGTCGTTCAATCATCCCATGGCTCTTCCTTGATTCCCTTGTTGAGGGTCTACCATATCCAGCCTTTTTTCAATCATCTCTTCACGAACATTGCATTCTCTAATCATGTGGTCTTCCCCTCCACATCTATAACAAGTTCCGCGCCTTGGGCATTCGCGCACCAGATGGGCTTGGTGGCACTGCGAGCAACGTGGTATGACTGTATGACGTATGCCGTTTCTCCCATAATTGAAACCTTTATTCTTATTCTCCTTAAAATTGCCATTGCTAATGTTTCGATTCTTTTTCTCAAACTCTTGCGAGTCCTTGCTCGACTCACCGGTTTCTTTACGCTTCAGTTGCTGGACTCGATCAATTGCTACAGCTCGATCGTAAACCGTCTGCAGGTTTGTGAATTGTCCTACTGCAAGTATCTCCCGGATACTAAGGTTCAGACCCATCTCAAATTTCTGAGCCTTGTCAGAGTCAGTTGGTACTATCCTTGTAGCGAATCGCACCAATTCCTTGAATTTGGTGTAGTACTCTTGTACTGTTTGCGCTCCTTGTCTGAGGTTGATGAATTCCTCGTACTTTGCGGTCTTGGTGCTTAGTGGGTAGAATCTTTCTCTCAAGGCTTCCTTAAGTCCTTCCCAGGTGTAGGATTCTTCATCTTCCTCTGAATTCGTTTGAAGGTTTTGCCACCACTCATCGGCTTCGCCTCCTAAGTAGTAGGTCGCTACATGTATCTTCTCCTCGTCGGGGCATTTGATAGCGTCCAAGAGTTTGTCAAAGGTACGGATCCAACCCTCCAACTTGGCCGGATCCTCTTGCCCGTCATAATGGGGTGGGTTGTAGGGGTTTACCAATGCCAAGTAGTTGACTCGGGCTACTGGCGGAGGTATTGCCGCTTGTGCCCTATGCACCTCGGCATTGCCTAATGCTACGAGTACTTCTTCTACCGTCCTTAAACGTTCATCCATGTTGTTGGGAATAGGAGGCGTTCGATCTCCTACGTTCGGAGGAATCTTATTGTTGTTAGGTGCGTTTGGGAGATTAGTGTCAGTGCCGTTTGGGCTTACCTTCCTCAGTTTCCTTCTAGGTGCCATTTTCTGTTATAGAAGCACGCGAAGATGAGTTTCTAAGTGATCAAGATCTAGGACTAAGGCAAAGTTAGTCTTAAGTTGGCGCTCCTAAGTCAAGATCATGTCAAGTTCTGAGGTAGGAGTGTTCCTTATCACCGATAATTCGCATAAAAAGAGCTAGTGCAAATATTTATGTATGCATATGCATATGTGTCCCCCCAATAAAAAAAATTTTATCCATGCATTTATTTATCCATGGGTTTTAAAATAAATTTATTCCATGGATAGGTTAAAATAAGGATAAAAGGTTTGGGCCACTATATTGGGCCGAAAGAAATAAATTATTTGGGCTTTAATTAAAAAAAAGGCTATTGGGCCAAAATAATTTCTTGGGCTTCTAAAAAAAAATTTTGGGCTAAAAATTTGGGCTTTAACTTCAAAATAATAATTGGGCTCTTTAAAATAGTAGTTTAAAAATATTCCGGGCTATGTAAAATAGTAGTTTTAAAATATTCCGGGCTCTGATACCACATTGTAACACCCCGGATTTGGTAACCCAGGCCGGGATGCCACCGCCACACCTCCCTAGCAAGACACGGTTTTTCCGAGCTCACTAAAGAGATGCAAGGCTATGGTTTTTCAGAATTTAAAATATTCAAACAGCCCATTCATATATAATTTAAAGATAATACATCAAAGTTGCAGCGGAAATATAAATTGTGCAGCGGAAATAAAGTATAAGGGCCAACATGGCCAAAACACGGGTTAAACATTCCCGTTCATGCAAGTCGTAAATAATATGCAGGGATTTAAAATAGAGATTTCCCCTAATGTTCCCATGTATGCATATGACGATGCATATTCTTCGACTCTGTAAGAAAAAGGAGATATATGGTTTGGGTCAGCAAAAACGCGCTGAGTAAGTTAACACATAGCATGGGTTAGGGGTTTCAAAGCCTTTAATTAAATTTAAGGAAAAAAAATGTTTTGAGCTTTTAAAAATTCTTCCCGTTACGCCATCATTACAACAATATTTAATTTAGCCGGTGATCCGGCGGCCGCAGCCAATATCAAAAGTATCATTTAGCCGGTGATCCGGCGGCCTCAGCCAATTTCAAAAATATCACTTCTCAAAATATTTTTCGTTTCTTTTATAGTTCACCATTCACCAGGGCTCTTGTGACCGCAATCCTCATAACCAATATTTCCGCAGGAAATCATACAATCGCTCTTGGGGAATCTAACCCGCAAGAACTCAATACATCCTGGGGAATCTAACCCGCAGGAAAACATACAATCGCCCTTGGGGAATCTAACCCGCAAGAACTCAAATATATCATTGGGAATCAAACCCGCATGAATCATATTGATAATGTCAAACTTGGTCACAAGTCCCCAATGTTTCAAAAGAATTCTTTTAGGAAAAATGTTTTTATTTGGTGTAACGGGATTTTTCAAAGATATAGCTTTATCGTAATTCCAACGTCTCGATCGTTGTTTAAAAGATTTCAAAAATCGATCGATGTCACAGTTTGCGCCTTTTTAGTTTAAAAATCCATTTCTTAGGCGATTGTTCTGAAATTTGTACAGTAACTCAAAAACATCCCAACGAACAACTTTCGTGTTTTAAGTTTTTCGGAAAAACGATGGGAAGCATGTCAAAAATCAAGTTTTCTTCAGAAACAAAAAGCTGTCAGGATTCAGGTTTGACAACGTTAAAAGATTCGACTTTTTATCATATCAAATGGACTTAAAAAATTCTGAAATTTTTCAGAGACATACTAGACATGATTTCCAACAACTTTTGTTTAGATCATGAAGATTAGTTCGGACTAGAAATGATAGGAATAAGCTCATCAAGATCGGCTATGAAATCTGTCATCCTTTGACAATTCTTAAAAACGCAGAATATGTCCGATACGATTTGGGGTATCAAGACTTGATGAAAATTTCTAAAATTTTTACACAATATAGCTCATGATCTTTGGATCAAAATCTTAGTTTTGAGTTTTCAGGTTTGAACACTCGAAGTAAGAGTTTTGCTCGTTGAGTTTGATTAAGAAATCTGTCAAGGTTCTTGACATCGGTTCTAACGCAGATCGGATCGGCTCGAGTTTGGAGGTTCAAATCTCAACGAAAAATTCTAAAAACTTGCAGAAATGTTCTAAACTCATAGATCTACAACTTTCATGTTCAACACCAATCCTAGATCGGCCTAGATCCATGGTCAAAATGGCTAACAAGATTGAGAATGAAATCTGTCCAAAGTTCTAAGATCCAGATTTAATGATCTTCGGTTTTGGGTCGGTTTCAGGTTTCAAAACCTCATGAAAAATTATGAAATTTTTACAGAAGCTAAATCAAAGTTTTAGGAACACTTTTCATGTTTTGAGTTTTATTGTTTGAGCAGCTTTAGAGGTTCGAAAAATTCATATGAAAACGCTGCGTTGAGGGTTTCTCTTGTTGACAGATTTTTATTAACTTCCTTGAGTTGAATCTCTATGTTTGGTTGCATTTTAAGTCACCCAAAACCATAGTAAGGTTAACTTACAAAGATTGTGTTCTTGAGTCGTCCAAACACCTACGAACGGATCTACGAAATGCAAAGTTCCCGACTTTGGCCACGAACGTATTTGCAATCAACGATTCAAGAGTTAGATTGGGGATTTGAGAGGAAAAACGAGATTGAGAACCTAAGATACTACTTACCAAAGATCTAAGCACTGTGATCCTTGATCTACACACTTCCTTGGTCGGATTTGGTTGCCGGAAAGTTGCCGGAACTTCGCCGGAAAGTCGTCGGAAGGTATTTTGGCTTTGGGAGAGTTTTGGGAGTGAAGAGGGATGAAGAAATGAAGTAGATGGGTGATAATGGGGTGTTGGGGGTGTTTTTTTGGCATTAAAGGGACAAAAATCCGACAAGGGATCGGCTGCTACAGTACCCGCACGTGCTACAGTACTGCTACAGTACTGCTACAGTAGACACGTGCTACAGTAACTTTTAATTTTTTTTTTTTTTTTTTTTTTTAATATTAAGATTCCTTCTTTACAAAAATAAAAATCATAATGTGGGAATTATCCATGATTGTTGGGACAATTCGATAAACTCGTTTCGAGTTGTTATCTTCCGATAAATAATAAATTCCGCTCTCTCGGAATTATTTCGGTTTTAATAATTTAAATCCAATTCTTTATTTTTGGATTTAAATTTTCGATGGCGATTTCTCGGGTATTACAATCTACCCTCCTTAAAAATCAACTTCGTCCTCGAAGTTGTGTTTCGGCTTTTCTCGCGCTAAGAGTTATGGTCCTTTTTGTTTACTATTTGCGATATTGTGTTATTGAATTATTGTTCGATTGTTGATTATTGTTTGACTGAACCCAGAATTGAAATTTCCAAGTTGCCTACGTACCCTGTGAAGGGATCAAGTCATTACGTAGTTCAAAAAGAATTTATTTGGGATACAAAATATTCGAGTTTCGAAATAAATGCTTATGCATTCTTACGGGGTATTACATCCTCCCCCCCTTAAGATTACAGTTATGTCCCCATAACTGCCTATGCATTATTCCCACGAAGGTTCGAGTATCATCGCCTATGATCCTTCCTCAATGAGCTGGTAAGTCAGCTTGATCAATGTCGTTCAATCATCCCATGGCTCTTCCTTGATTCCCTTGTTGAGGGTCTACCATATCCAGCCTTTTTTCAATCATCTCTTCACGAACATTGCATTCTCTAATCATGTGGTCTTCCCCTCCACATCTATAACAAGTTCCGCGCCTTGGGCATTCGCGCACCAGATGGGCTTGGTGGCACTGCGAGCAACGTGGTATGACTGTATGACGTATGCCGTTTCTCCCATAATTGAAACCTTTATTCTTATTCTCCTTAAAATTGCCATTGCTAATGTTTCGATTCTTTTTCTCAAACTCTTGCGAGTCCTTGCTCGACTCACCGGTTTCTTTACGCTTCAGTTGCTGGACTCGATCAATTGCTACAGCTCGATCGTAAACCGTCTGCAGGTTTGTGAATTGTCCTACTGCAAGTATCTCCCGGATACTAAGGTTCAGACCCATCTCAAATTTCTGAGCCTTGTCAGAGTCAGTTGGTACTATCCTTGTAGCGAATCGCACCAATTCCTTGAATTTGGTGTAGTACTCTTGTACTGTTTGCGCTCCTTGTCTGAGGTTGATGAATTCCTCGTACTTTGCGGTCTTGGTGCTTAGTGGGTAGAATCTTTCTCTCAAGGCTTCCTTAAGTCCTTCCCAGGTGTAGGATTCTTCATCTTCCTCTGAATTCGTTTGAAGGTTTTGCCACCACTCATCGGCTTCGCCTCCTAAGTAGTAGGTCGCTACATGTATCTTCTCCTCGTCGGGGCATTTGATAGCGTCCAAGAGTTTGTCAAAGGTACGGATCCAACCCTCCAACTTGGCCGGATCCTCTTGCCCGTCATAATGGGGTGGGTTGTAGGGGTTTACCAATGCCAAGTAGTTGACTCGGGCTACTGGCGGAGGTATTGCCGCTTGTGCCCTATGCACCTCGGCATTGCCTAATGCTACGAGTACTTCTTCTACCGTCCTTAAACGTTCATCCATGTTGTTGGGAATAGGAGGCGTTCGATCTCCTACGTTCGGAGGAATCTTATTGTTGTTAGGTGCGTTTGGGAGATTAGTGTCAGTGCCGTTTGGGCTTACCTTCCTCAGTTTCCTTCTAGGTGCCATTTTCTGTTATAGAAGCACGCGAAGATGAGTTTCTAAGTGATCAAGATCTAGGACTAAGGCAAAGTTAGTCTTAAGTTGGCGCTCCTAAGTCAAGATCATGTCAAGTTCTGAGGTAGGAGTGTTCCTTATCACCGATAATTCGCATAAAAAGAGCTAGTGCAAATATTTATGTATGCATATGCATATGTGTCCCCCCAATAAAAAAAATTTTATCCATGCATTTATTTATCCATGGGTTTTAAAATAAATTTATTCCATGGATAGGTTAAAATAAGGATAAAAGGTTTGGGCCACTATATTGGGCCGAAAGAAATAAATTATTTGGGCTTTAATTAAAAAAAAGGCTATTGGGCCAAAATAATTTCTTGGGCTTCTAAAAAAAAATTTTGGGCTAAAAATTTGGGCTTTAACTTCAAAATAATAATTGGGCTCTTTAAAATAGTAGTTTAAAAATATTCCGGGCTATGTAAAATAGTAGTTTTAAAATATTCCGGGCTCTGATACCACATTGTAACACCCCGGATTTGGTAACCCAGGCCGGGATGCCACCGCCACACCTCCCTAGCAAGACACGGTTTTTCCGAGCTCACTAAAGAGATGCAAGGCTATGGTTTTTCAGAATTTAAAATATTCAAACAGCCCATTCATATATAATTTAAAGATAATACATCAAAGTTGCAGCGGAAATATAAATTGTGCAGCGGAAATAAAGTATAAGGGCCAACATGGCCAAAACACGGGTTAAACATTCCCGTTCATGCAAGTCGTAAATAATATGCAGGGATTTAAAATAGAGATTTCCCCTAATGTTCCCATGTATGCATATGACGATGCATATTCTTCGACTCTGTAAGAAAAAGGAGATATATGGTTTGGGTCAGCAAAAACGCGCTGAGTAAGTTAACACATAGCATGGGTTAGGGGTTTCAAAGCCTTTAATTAAATTTAAGGAAAAAAAATGTTTTGAGCTTTTAAAAATTCTTCCCGTTACGCCATCATTACAACAATATTTAATTTAGCCGGTGATCCGGCGGCCGCAGCCAATATCAAAAGTATCATTTAGCCGGTGATCCGGCGGCCTCAGCCAATTTCAAAAATATCACTTCTCAAAATATTTTTCGTTTCTTTTATAGTTCACCATTCACCAGGGCTCTTGTGACCGCAATCCTCATAACCAATATTTCCGCAGGAAATCATACAATCGCTCTTGGGGAATCTAACCCGCAAGAACTCAATACATCCTGGGGAATCTAACCCGCAGGAAAACATACAATCGCCCTTGGGGAATCTAACCCGCAAGAACTCAAATATATCATTGGGAATCAAACCCGCATGAATCATATTGATAATGTCAAACTTGGTCACAAGTCCCCAATGTTTCAAAAGAATTCTTTTAGGAAAAATGTTTTTATTTGGTGTAACGGGATTTTTCAAAGATATAGCTTTATCGTAATTCCAACGTCTCGATCGTTGTTTAAAAGATTTCAAAAATCGATCGATGTCACAGTTTGCGCCTTTTTAGTTTAAAAATCCATTTCTTAGGCGATTGTTCTGAAATTTGTACAGTAACTCAAAAACATCCCAACGAACAACTTTCGTGTTTTAAGTTTTTCGGAAAAACGATGGGAAGCATGTCAAAAATCAAGTTTTCTTCAGAAACAAAAAGCTGTCAGGATTCAGGTTTGACAACGTTAAAAGATTCGACTTTTTATCATATCAAATGGACTTAAAAAAATTCTGAAATTTTTCAGAGACATACTAGACATGATTTCCAACAACTTTTGTTTAGATCATGAAGATTAGTTCGGACTAGAAATGATAGGAATAAGCTCATCAAGATCGGCTATGAAATCTGTCATCCTTTGACAATTCTTAAAAACGCAGAATATGTCCGATACGATTTGGGGTATCAAGACTTGATGAAAATTTCTAAAATTTTTACACAATATAGCTCATGATCTTTGGATCAAAATCTTAGTTTTGAGTTTTCAGGTTTGAACACTCGAAGTAAGAGTTTTGCTCGTTGAGTTTGATTAAGAAATCTGTCAAGGTTCTTGACATCGGTTCTAACGCAGATCGGATCGGCTCGAGTTTGGAGGTTCAAATCTCAACGAAAAATTCTAAAAACTTGCAGAAATGTTCTAAACTCATAGATCTACAACTTTCATGTTCAACACCAATCCTAGATCGGCCTAGATCCATGGTCAAAATGGCTAACAAGATTGAGAATGAAATCTGTCCAAAGTTCTAAGATCCAGATTTAATGATCTTCGGTTTTGGGTCGGTTTCAGGTTTCAAAACCTCATGAAAAATTATGAAATTTTTACAGAAGCTAAATCAAAGTCTTAGGAACACTTTTCATGTTTTGAGTTTTATTGTTTGAGCAGCTTTAGAGGTTCGAAAAATTCATATGAAAACGCTGCGTTGAGGGTTTCTCTTGTTGACAGATTTTTATTAACTTCCTTGAGTTGAATCTCTATGTTTGGTTGCATTTTAAGTCACCCAAAACCATAGTAAGGTTAACTTACAAAGATTGTGTTCTTGAGTCGTCCAAACACCTACGAACGGATCTACGAAATGCAAAGTTCCCGACTTTGGCCACGAACGTATTTGCAATCAACGATTCAAGAGTTAGATTGGGGATTTGAGAGGAAAAACGAGATTGAGAACCTAAGATACTACTTACCAAAGATCTAAGCACTGTGATCCTTGATCTACACACTTCCTTGGTCGGATTTGGTTGCCGGAAAGTTGCCGGAACTTCGCCGGAAAGTCGTCGGAAGGTATTTTGGCTTTGGGAGAGTTTTGGGAGTGAAGAGGGATGAAGAAATGAAGTAGATGGGTGATAATGGGGTGTTGGGGGTGTTTTTTTTGGCATTAAAGGGACAAAAATCCGACAAGGGATCGGCTGCTACAGTACCCGCACGTGCTACAGTACTGCTACAGTACTGCTACAGTAGACACGTGCTACAGTAACTTTTAATTTTTTTTTTTTTTTTTTTTTAATATTAAGATTCCTTCTTTACAAAAATAAAAATCATAATGTGGGAATTATCCATGATTGTTGGGACAATTCGATAAACTCGTTTCGAGTTGTTATCTTCCGATAAATAATAAATTCCGCTCTCTCGGAATTATTTCGGTTTTAATAATTTAAATCCAATTCTTTATTTTTGGATTTAAATTTTCGATGGCGATTTCTCGGGTATTACAACGTTGAATTACGATATATCTATACTTTTGAAAAATCCCGTTACACCAAATAAAAACATTTTCTTTAAAAGAATTCTTTTGAAACATTGGGGACTTGTGACCAAGTTTGATATTATCAATATGATTCATGCGGGTTTGATTCCCTATGATGTATTTGAGTTCTTGCGGGTTAGATTCCCCAAGGGCGATCGTATGTTTTCCTACGGGTTTCATTCCCTAGGATGTATTGAGTTCTTGCGGGTTAGATTCCCCAAGGGCGATTGAATATCACTAGGATGTATTTTATAATACGCGAACCATTTCGAGCTCACTTGAGAAGATGCTAAGGCTAAGTCGTACCAATACTTAAAAATAATTTAAAAACCATTCAATAAGTGCCCGAAGGTTTAAATCAGAGTTAAGTCTAACATACATAATTTTAAACATTGCGGAAGGTAAGGGCCAAACACGGCCAAACATGAGTTTGGGATTCGTAAAAGAATTTAAAAACAAGTGCGACAAGTCTTCGGAAATTCCCATCCCGTAGTGCCATGACTTACTCTGCGAAAAATGGAAAACAACAATTTATCAGTACAAACGGTATTGCGTAAGTTAATGAATAGCATAACAAAATTTAAAGTTTTTAGAAGAGTAATAAAAGATAGGAATTTAATTTTTAAAATAGACGAGTGAATTAATATATGGGAATTCTAATACTTTACCACATACATCATTACCAATGCTCACACGCTTAATTACCAATGTTCATTTTCATCGAGAATAACCATTCTTGGGGGAATCAAACCCGCAAGAGCCCAAACACATTATTTTACCATTGTTTGTTTTGATCGAGGACATCCAAATTACCCGCTTGGGCGCTTATGTCCACAAGCCGTCGGTATCAACGATCCTGGGCCGAAGCCTTTTCAGATCAACATCCGCTTGGGCGCTTATGTCCACAAGCCGGCGATAATAACGATTCTAGGCTCATGCCCTTTCGAATCAACCCACCTCTGGGACTCGTACCCACGAGGGATGTGAAAGCAGTGACCCTATACAGACCGCTCCGGAGCCCTAGACAACCCATACGGATACATCTAGGAGTATAGACTCTTACTAACACGAAACCACAATATCATATGCGCCGTTTTGGCCACATAAAAAGAGGGGGCGGCCCAACGAGCTCACGCCAAGTGCACTTACCCTCTAAAACATTGGGCATCCCACTCGATCAAAGCTTACAAAGTTTCAAAACCATACTTTTACACTTTACAAAATCACACATGTCCAGATTTCACATATTTCCAAAAATGAGAGCCATTCGACTCATAGATCATCAAAATACACAAGTACGATTACCGACAAAAATAGTCCTTTGGGCAGTTTCAGAAATCGCATATGGAAACTTAGCAAATCATTTTCAAAAATTTCGAAATTTTTACAGGAGCTAGAACACACCCAAATGAACATTTTTCATAGAAATAGGCTTCTTCAAAAGCGGACTCTAAGTGACCTAAAAAAAATGATTTCAGATCCATCTTTTCCAAAGAGTGTAAATCCTACTGTTCATTCGACCACAGTCTCTTTAAAAATTCATAACAATTCCAAACATACTCCAAAAATTATGAAATTTTACGGAGATGATCTAGACACATAAAGGAACAACTTTCATGAAGACATCAACCATTGGAAATGATCATAGGTAGGAGTAATATGAACAACAAAACTGACTACACCATGAAACGAATTCTGCCAACAGGATTTCAGAAAATACCAGATGAATTTTCGACGCTCAAATCATGTCCAAAAATTGTGAAAATTTACAGAGATCATATTCAAGGTGTTAGGAACATTTTTTATTTAGAAAAGTTTTCCCA
This sequence comes from Hygrophila difformis, assembly GCA_030278955.1. Lineage (NCBI taxonomy): Eukaryota > Viridiplantae > Streptophyta > Magnoliopsida > Lamiales > Acanthaceae > Hygrophila > Hygrophila difformis. Next base: position 38,036,249 of record JAOANR010000007.1, on the reverse strand, counting down.
AAAACGAACGGATCTAGACGAACAAAGATGAACAAAAGAAACTATCCTGAAGAAACCCTAAATCACAGATTTGACAAGGAATGGATTTCGAGTTGTATCTCCATGAATACTCAACCAAAAGCTCTAAAATTTGAAAGGCACAACACTAACTTACATTAGAGTAGATTGGAATCAATAAATCCTCAAATCAAAGCCTTAAGATTGCCCCAACACTTGCAACACTCTCCAATGAACCTATTTTTGGATGGAGTGCAAATGGGTGGCTTTGGGGGCTGATTAGTGTATCATTAAATAATGAATGGGATTGGGAATAATTACTAGGCATGTCATGGATTGGGAATAGGTTGGATTGGGAATAATTGCTAGGCATGTCATGGATTGGGAATAGGTTGGATTGGGAATAATTGCTAGACATGTCATGGATTGGGAATAAGTAATGGGATTGGAAATAATTGCTAGGCATGTCATGATTGGGAATAAGTAATGGGATTGGAAATAATTGCTAGGCTTGAGAATAATTCCAACATGTGACATTTTTCAAATGCCATAATTAAATCCAATAACTATTTTTATTTATGTATGTGTACAATAAAATGGAATATGGCTTATTAGCTTGTGTTTATAGTGGAAGTATTGTAATGGAAATTGGGATTAAATGGTGAAAGAAAGGAAGTTTAAAGGTGGGATAATAAAATGGATAAAGTGTAATAATTATGGCTATGAAATGAAACAAGTATTAAGCTTGCATAAAATTTTTCTAACTTCACTTCTCAATACATTACATAGGCTATTTATAAACTTTTTTATCCTCTCACTATTTACTAACCTCATAATTAAGGCATATACATTTCAAGATTTTCACATGTCTAACCTTATGATCAAGGCATGAACATGGATGTTGAATACTAGACATTCACATGTTTTGTTTACATGCATAATACTCCCCATTGAATGTCGTCAATACGAAGAATATGCCTCGTTAAAACCTTACTTGGAAAAAACCCAGTGGGAAAAAATCCAAGTGAAGGAAAAAGAGTACAGTATTCTTGTATCAGATGCTCCCCCTGATTTGGACATCATTTTAAATCTCGAAGCTGCCGCATTCCAATTTTCTTCACGAGCTTCTCGAATGTTGCAGTCGGCAATGCCTTGGTAAATAGATCCGCTAAATTATTTTCTGATCGAATTTGTTGCACATCGACTTCACCATTCTTTTGAAGATCATGAGTGTAGAAGAATTTTGGTGAAATATGCTTCGTTCTATCTCCTTTGATATAACCCCCTTTCAACTGGGCTACACAAGCCGAATTATCTTCAAATAAAATTGTTGGGGGCATTTGTGGTTCAATGATTAAACCACAACTCTTCAATATATGTTGAGTCATTGACCTCAACCAAACACATTCTCGACTTGCTTCATGGATTGTTAATATTTCGGCATGATTAGAAGAAGTAGCAGTTAGAGTCTGCTTCATTGACCTCCAAGAGATAGCAGTTCCACCACACGTGAAGATATAGCCTGTTTGAGATTTGGCTTTGTGTGGGTCTGATAAATAACCTGCATCGGCATAGCCAATTAACTCATGTCGAGAGTCTTTTGGGTAAAATAACCCAAGATCAATTGTTCCTTGGAGATAGCGAAAAACATGCTTTATGCCTTTCCAATGTCGTTGAGTAGGGCAAGAGCTGAATCTTGCGAGTAGATTGACTGCAAACGCGATATCAGGTCGCGTGCTGTTTGCAAGATACATTAACGCACCAATTGCGCTTAAATATGGGATTTCTGGGCCAAGTTGCTCTTCATTATCTTCTTTTGGCCTAAATGGATCCTTTGCAGGATCAAGTGCCCGAACGACCATTGGACTACTTAGCGGATGAGCATAATCCATTCGAAATTGCTTTAATACCTTTTGGGTATAAGCTGATTGATGAACAAATATGCCCATTTCCAAATGCTCAATTTGTAGGCCAAGGCAAAATTTCGTTTTCCCGAAATCTTTGATTTCAAACTCCTTTTTCAGATATTCGACCGCCTTTTTCAACTCTTCAGGAGTTCCAATTAGATTTAAATCGTCAACATAGACTGCGACGATCACAAATTCTGACCCATTTTTCTTTATAAATACACAAGGGCTGATCGGCCCATTTCCAAATGCACAATTCTTTGAACTTCAAGTTCGCATTGCCTTGTACGAGGATCAAGGAAATCAAATGGACTTTGCCAAGATATTTCCTTTTTCAGTTGATCATTTCCTCCCCCTAATGTCGGGAATTGAGTTTCATCAAAATGACAGTCTGCAAATCTTGCAGTAAATAAATCACCCGTTTTTGGCTCAAGATATTTAATAATCGAGGGTGATTCATACCCGACATATATGCACAACCTTCTTTGAGGTCCCATTTTTGTGCGTTGTGGTGGCGCAATCGGTACATAAACCGCACACCCAAAAATTCGCAAGTGGGATATATTGGGCTCCTTTCCAAACACAATTTGTGTAGGGGAGTAGCTATGATAGCTTGTCGGCCTTATTTTCACAAGTGCGGCTGCATGCAATATAGCATGTCCCCAAGCAGAAACAGGGAGTCTTGGTTTCATTAACAAGGGTCTTGCAATTAATTGCAATCGCTTAATAAATGATTCTGCCAGACCATTTTGCGTGTGCACATGAGGCACAGGATGTTCAACAGTAATTCCAATCGACATGCAGAAATCATCAAATGCATGTGATGTATATTCTCCAGCATTATCAATGCGTATTTTCTTTATCGGATGATCTGGAAACTGTGCTCGCAATTTTATAATTTGTGCAAGTAATCTTGCGAATGCCAAATTGCGAGTTGATAATAAACAAACGTGTGACCAGCGTGATGACGCATCAATTAATACCATAAGGTACTTGAAAGGTCCACACGGTGGATCAATAGGTCCACATATATCGCCTTGAATTCTTTCTAGGAATGTAGGGGATTCAATTCCCACTTTTACTGGAGATGGTCTGGTTATCAATTTCCCTTGTGAACAGGCTGCACAATTGAACTCATTTGGGTTCAATATCATTTGCCTTTTCAATGTATGGCCATTTGAATTTTCAATAATTCGCCTCAGCATTACACTGCCAGGATGCCCAAGTCTATCGTGCCAGGTAATAAATTCACTAGTAGCTTTCAAGCCTACTAGGTTATGTATTTCTGCGGCACATATTTTTGTATAGTATAAGCCAGAGGAGTAACATGGCAATTTTTCATTCACAAATTTTTTGCCATTTTCAATTCGAGTTATCAAAAGATACTCGTGATCTGCCTCTTTTGAAGTTTCAATGTGATATCCATTTTTTCGAATATCATTGAAGCTCAGTAAATTTCTTCGAGCTTTGCATGAGAACAAGGCATTTTCAATTGCCATTTTTGTCCCTTCAGGGAGAAATATAACAGCTCTACCGGAGCCTTCAATGCATTTTGCATTACCGCTTATAGTTTTCACTGCGGTCTTTTCCAATTTTAAATTGGAGAAATAGCTTTTGCTTTTCAAAATGCTATGCGTTGTTGCACTGTGAATGAGGCAGATATCATCTCCGACTTTTGAATTTCCAGCATCCATTTCTTTACAAGAATATAAGAATGTTATTAAACATCAGCAATATAAATATTATTAATGCAAAAGCATATTTATATTATACATGGATAATAAAAGGGAAATACAAGATATCATTATTTATATTAAACAGAAATTATAAAATACAAGTAAAATATATATAGCTATATAATATATTATTTGGTAACAGTATCTGACTCAACAAAATCATCAGCTTCCAGGTGCGTGATATTATCATTTAATATATCATCATAAGTATCATCGTGGGCATTATGGTGTGCTTCAACACCTGATCTTTCTTTTCGTTTCGAGGCCTGATATAGTTCAGCTAAGTGTTTAGCTGTGTGGCATGTTTGAGCTATATGGCCTTTAATTCCACAACGATCACAAATTTCATCATTTTGTTTATGCTTTCTTGCATAATTTCTTTGTTGTGGTTTGTAAGGCCTTCTGGTATCATATCTGCGATTTTGCTCAAATCGAGGCTTATTTCGATAATTATTTTGACGAGATGATTCACCTCTGCCTCGATTGTGATACCGATTTTGGCCACGATCATCATTTTGATTTTTAAAGTGCCCACGATCACGCACATATTTCGATGATTGAGCCGCGTTCACCTCAGGGAACGGTTTTGCACCTGCGGGCCTAGATTCATGATTTCTCAACAACAATAGGCTGTTTTGTTCAGCCAATAATAAGCAGGTGATAAGATCAGAATATCTCTGAAAACCTTTTTGACGGTATGTCTCACTCAATACTGTGTTTTTAGCATGAAACGTAGAATACGTTTTTTCAAGCATTTCTGCTTCAGATATCTTTTGCCCACATAATTGCAATTGGGCCGTAATTTTGAACACAGCGGAATTATATTCCCGGACTGTTTTAAAATCCTGAAGTCTCAGGTTTGTCCAGTCATCAAGGGCTTTTGGAAGCACCGTCTTTTTAAGATTATCATATCTTTCTTTCAGCTTTTCCCACAATGCCAGTGGGGATTCACATGTTTTGTTTACATGCATAATAAATACTAATATTTTGATATAATGAGAATTAGGTTGTAATTGTACCGCAAAAAAAGAATTAGATTGTAATTTTAGAACAAATATTGATTAATTCGGGTATAGGAGTTTAATAGTATTGATTTTTTTTTTAATTATTATAAATATGTGTGTATATTATAAGATAAAATAAATATGGGTATATTTTAAGGGATTCACAACTCTATTAATATTTTAGGATTTTCAATCTGGATTTTAATTTTTTTTGAAAAAAACTCACAAGGTATTTAATCCGTGTTTTAAAAAAATCTTTACAAATTTTGAGTTATTCAAATACAAATTTTTAAAAAAATTTAAAGAGTCTTTAGGTATTCAATAGTCTACTAACTTCAAAACTCCATCAATGGATTATGTAAATAAGTCAGTCAACTCTACATAGAGTTTATTGATTTTCTAAATCTACCGACTTTTAAAAGTCCAAAAAAATGTAACAACGTTTTGATTGAATACGCGATGCTAAAGTTAGTTTACTACTCTTCATAATATTCGACCCACCAAATTAAAAATCCTGGATCCGCCACTGCTTGTATGACCGATAAAAACAACTAACTGGAGTATTTGATAAACCAAAATATAATTAGCTCATTGTGCTAAATAAGATAATTTTGAGACCGCTAATTTTTCTAGCGTTTTGAAAGAGTTGTTTGGCTAGGATGCTATTTTATCTTAGCAAGTTTTTCATCATCAACTATTTTTTCCCAAATATTTTTTTAATAAATACATCATTAAAACAACTGCTCAAACCATCTTTTAAATCAAATAAGCTAATTCAGTAAGTGGCATGGTAGCCCAAGCCATGATTCAAATGCCCAACGGCCCATGTTCATGGCAAAAAGCTAAGAAATTTATGGAGCATGTGGCGGGAATGCTAAGGACGCATGCTGAAGAATGGAAGCTGACTAAGCCAACCTTCGGAGAAAGAACAATGATCACATGGAAGCTGCCGGAGGAAGAAGGCTATGCTGAAAACACTTAGCAGATTTATGAAGAATTCCACACGCGGCACATATGTCATTTTACATCGCGTAGGAACATCGCGTGGGAATATTGTGGAGAAACACTAAAAAGAATTGATAGTGCATGCAAAATCATATCTTGTTTCCATATCTTTTATTTGTTCCTTTATTAGATTTAGTATATTTTAGTTTCCTTATTTTGTGGGATTTACTCCCTTAGCTGATAGGTTTACTTGGGCCTATATATAGGTCATCCTTTACTGTTGTAAACACTTTTGATTAATTTGATGAATGATATTCTCTTTTTCAAAAGTTGTTATTTCCGAGTGCTCTCTCAATTATTTGACTAACATAATGAACTTGATATTACTTGTACTGATTTATCACTCTGCTGTTGTTGCGGTTCTTGATTGAGTCGAACAGTACCACTTGATTCTTGTACTGTGCGTACATTACTTCAAAGCGCAATCCTCTGAATTTGATCTAAGTTGGGTGGCCACAGCAAGATAGTTCTGAAGAAGAATTGGTGACAAACCAATTGATTACTACACTGTGTGACAAGAGTGAGATCACCCCAAAATACTTCATTCTTTTAATTGACATCTTATATCTATACTTTATAGTGTTGAGATGGAAGATGACACTCTATTGACCATGGAAACACTTCAAGCAATACTTGCTCAACAAAGCCGTGAGTTATGTGCTAAAATGGATAGAATGGAACATGGCATCAATGAGCAACTTAATGACATTATCGAGAAGTTTGATGCAGAACTAGATGAGCAACAAAACATCATCAGAGATGATTTACTGAAAGTCATTGATAGAAAATTAAATTCCATGACAAAATTCCCTACTGATCGAACTTATATTGCTGGTTCTTCTGATAAAGGGAAAGAACAGATGTCTGAAGTAGGAAACCTTGACAGAAGATACGAGCCTCCTCGAGCTAATTCCAGACCTCTTCAAACCACCACCAAAAAAAGGAGGGAGCCAAGGATGAGACTTCAAAGGGGTGCTCCAATCAGAAAGCAAGAAGAGTTTCCAACCATCTCCAATGAGGATGATGACCGAGAGGATGTTTGTGAGCGAGTTTCTGTGCATCAAAGCAACCAAAGAAATCAACAGGGAATGAACTAACCTCACAGATTCAATAAGAGGGCAGCGGTTCCAGAGGAAGACACTGATGATAGTCTTAGGGCTATCAAATTGTCTATTCCAACCTTTAGAGGAACCACTGATCCAAAGTAATTCATTGAATGGCATGATCAAATGGAATTAATTTTTAATGCCCATAGATATTCTGAAAGAAAGAAATTGCAATTAGTTGTCATAGAATTTAGGGATTATAGTTTAAGTTGGTGGAAAAAGCTATGCTATGATAATGATAGGTTGAAGTATGAACAAATCTAGACTTGGACTGGATTAGTGGAAGCCATGAGACATAGGTTTGTATCTCCAAAATACAAACAAGAGTTATTCATTAAGCTTTCTTTTCTAACGCATGGAACCAAGACTGTGGAAGAGTACTACCATGAGTTGGAGCGACTACTCATGAGATATGGAATCGTTGAAGATGAGAACATTACCTTGAGCAGATTTGCAGGAGGATTAAGAAAGGAAATGTTTCAAGAATCTGATCTCAGAGGATTTGATTCCCTTGCAGAGTTGTATGACAAAGCGCTGAAGATAGAGAGGCAACAAAAGGAGGCAAGAACTTTTCCTGTGAGATCCATTATTGCGGGCAACAATTCAAAACAATGGTTGGTGAACACACAATCACAACAATGGAATGATAAGAAGGATCCGACCAAGCCTCAACCCATGAATCAGAACAACAAACCTCGCACCTTTGAAATAGGGAAGAACTTCCAAGAATACAGAAAAGATGATAGGCCTAGAGGGCAAGAGGTTGAAAGAAATAAGGGAGGCTGAGACAAAAGAGATTTGTGTTGGAAATGCCAACATCGTGGTCACTATGCGAATGAATGCACAATGTGAGAACGGTGGCATTGTTGGATACTGAAGAAGAAAGACTAGTAGCTATCACTAAAAGTGGCATGTTGAATTAGATTGATGAAGAAGAAGAAGAAGAAGGCCCGAATGAGAATGACTAATGTGAGTATGCGGAAGATCTAGAAGGAAGAGAAACAGTTGAAGGGGAAGAAACATTTCAAACTATGGTGGCAATAAGAATTCCGAATGCTGAAAGATCATCTGATGATCAAAGGGAGAATTTATTTCATTGTTTTTGTACTATTAATGGTAAAGGTGCTACAATCATTGTTGACAATGGGAGCTGCACTAATGTAGTTTCTCTTTTCTGTGTACGCAGGTTAAACTTACCTTTGGAGGAGCATGCAAGTCCATATCTGCTATACTGGATGAATATAAGTGGCCGACTCAAAGTAACACATCAAGCACGTGTTCCAATTGCTATAGGATCTTATACTTAAATGTCTTATGTGATGTAATTCCTATGAATGCGTGCCATGTACTTAGGAATGCCATGGTTGTCAGATAATAATATAACATATCATGGGAAAGAAAATACCATAGTGCTTAGGAAGGATAAAAATGAATATCTGCTGAAACCTTTATCTGTAGCCCTTGTGAGAAGAGAATCAGAAAAGTTGAAGAAGAAGAGAATTCAAGCAAGAAGAAAGCCGAAGCTTCAACAGATAGAGGAAAGGCAAAGGTGGTAAAAGAGAGCTGTTTACTGATGGACAGAACTTCAATTGAACAAGCCATCAAAGAACCAGAATTTCCAGATTACTGTTTCCTTGCACTTATTAAGCTTATTTCTATAAACTCAGGAACATTAAAATTTGCTCCTAAAATTCCTGAAAATTTTACAAGGATGCTCGGGAAGAATCAAGACGTGTGATAATGGCCAGAAATGTCCATTATTTTCAATCCATTTCCGTGTCTGAAACGGGCATTTGATCGCATTCCGGTCTTATATTAAATAAGAAAGCAGTAGAATTAGACTGATTTATGCATATTTGTAAAAATAATAAGCTGGTATGAAAAATACATAAATATGTAATTTTATTACACATTTGTGCTAGAAAAATCCAAAAACATGAGAAAAAGAAAAGAAAAGAAAAAGGAATGAAAAAGATGGAAAAAGAAAATTAAATTCCACAAAGTGCAATTTTACAGGTTTGTTACCAAGTCCCTATGACGCCAACCTTCCGCGTCACAAGGGAGGATTGCGTCATGGGCCAAGCAAAATTATGAACCCAGGCAGGAACCGAACCTTTGACGTCGAGCAAAGGCATGACGGCAATGCTCCGCGTCATGGAAGAAATGATCCGCGTCATGGGGGAAGTCAAGCCATGACCGAAACCAAAACTTTTGACGTCAAGCAAAAGCATGACGCCAATGCTCCGCGTCATGAACCGAGTCCGCGTCATGGGCTGCCAAGTTAGCAACATCCAAGTGTTTTCGAGCTGGAGCTCCATGACGCCAAACATCTTTTGACGCCAACCTTCCGCGTCATTAGTAGCAGTTCCGCGTCATAAGGCGGTTGACGTCAAGCATGCTCCCGAGTCATGCCTAATGCATGTTCCACGTCAACAAGGCCCATGGGCCTAGGGTTTTGTGCCTATAAATAGGGCATGATCCCCAGGTGCCAAGACACACACTTACTTGCTCTTGAAGACATTTTTGAGAAGGCATTCTCGTAGGTAGTTAGTTAGTATTTTTTTTGTATTATTTAAATTCTGTCTCAGTTTAGTGTTTATCTCTTGTTAGTTTCTTTTAATGTTAACTTAGTTTTAGCTTTAGGTAGCCATTGCCATAATTTCTTCTTGTTCTAAACCGTTGTTATGTTTGATTTGGGGTTTGAAACATCCATTAATGGTGTTATCAAACCTATTTATAAAAAATGAGATTCAATCCTTTCTCATATCCCAAAAACATGAAGTGGATACTCTAATCCATGGATTTTACTTGCTTTCCTTTATTTTTGGACCATTTGGTCTTTATTTGCTTTCACTTTAGTAATTGTTCCATGTTATGGTGGATTAATGCATGGATATGGGTTTAAAACATTAATATGGGCTGTGGGTGTGGTTGATGCTTGCTGGTTAGCTTAGGTTTGTTTTTATTTTTATTTTATAGCATAGATGCACTTCTGATTTGTTTATTTCAGCATGATCGGACCATTTAGCCTAGAAAATGTTATGAATGGTATATTGTGCATTATTTTTACCATCTTGGTGCATTCTGGAAAATCCTTGACGCCAACCGCCCTATGACGCCAACCACGTTGGGGTTATAGGGCAGGTTTGACGTCAAGGCAATTCTGGCCAAAAATCATTTGCATCCCAAGGCATGTATGACGCCAACCACCCCTATGACGCCAACCACGTTGAGGTCATGGATAGGTTCGGCGTCATGGCATGTTTCTGGTCATATGCATGCTGGAGGTGCTATGACGCCAACCACCTTTGACGCCAACCAAGTTGAGGTCATGGGGTGTGTTTGGCGTCATAAGTGCTCTTTGGCCAAAATGTTCCACGTCGTGGATGTTTCCCGTCATGGCCCCACGGGTCATGACACAATTCCCATGATCCATGACATGGAACCCAAATTTTTGCATGTTACATTTATATTCCTCATGACGCGGAACCCATGACGTGATCCTAGGATCACGTCACAATTTAGTGTTTCACGTCATGGCCTTCCCTATTTTCAGAAAAGTCTCTAAGGTATCCATGACGCCAAACCCTTCTTTGACGCTAACCTTTGGCGTCATTACTCAGGCTTTGCGTCATGGATATCCTGATTCAACCTGTTTGACGTCAACCCCATGACGCAATCCTAGGATCACGTCATGAAGTTGGTTGGCGTCAAACACAACCCATTTTCATCCAAAAAAACCCTATCTTTATTATTTCGTTAACCCACCATTATGTTGCATCACTCACGTCTTAACCCCACGGGTTAAGATGTAATATCCCAGATTGCAACATAAGGCGTTATGCTGCCAAAATTTTGATTTTCCATTTTCTCATTTAAATGATTGAACCCTTAAATCAATAATTAAAGATCATGATCAGCAATGATTAAAGTCAATAATTATCATGATTAAAGGACCTTTGTTCAATTTCCATTAAAACATTCTTCTATAAACAAAACATTAATGCCTTAAGCAGATGCTCCGGACTATAATTAATTATGGTATGAAGGATTATTTAAGTCATTAATTATGGATTAATTCCATAACCTTGTATGAGAAACCAATGTCTCTACAAGGCACTCTTTATTTTATTTTATTTTATTTTGTCTTTTTCGTGATGTATGAATGAACAGTAAAAGATATTCCAGAATAATGTTGGCGAATGGTCCCTTCACTGGGAAATGAAGTAGCCCGTAGTCTGAATATTAATTACTGTTTGTTATTTTGCATGGTTTGGATAATAATTAACGAGGTCAGACGAACGGTCCTTTTATCGGGAAATGAAGTAGCCACTCAGTTAGTTACTGTCCAAATACAGTTTTATTTTCCTTTACCTTAATTTCCAAACCCAAATTCTAATCTGTAATATAAGTCGGTTAATATCTGTCAATATCAGCTGACAAGTATTACAGAAAGGAAGCATGTAGGTTTTTATCTGAATTCGCAGACAGTAGGAGCCCAACTGGTAGCGACACTGCCATTATAGGGTTTCTGCTATCTAAATTCACTCCATCCGAGTAATTGGGAAACCGGATAGCAGATGTTTGCAATCCACCTAATTATTCTGCCACCACTATCGGCCTCCCGACCACTTCATATACGTGTTCCGCATTCTGTCTAAACCCACTTTCATATTTTGGGTTAATTAATTTTACACTTCCATATATCTTTATGCATGATATTATTATGTAATTATTGTAGTTTATAATATTTTGGGATCCTTCTCTTGGACAGTAGAAGTCTAGATTTAAATAGATACTGCATATTAAATTTCCAATAAAAATTCATTTATAAAATCCAGATCTAGGTAAGGGATAAATTCCTCAGTTATGACTAGTTTATATTCGGTCAAGGGTTAAATTTTGGGAAATTAAAAGCAGAGTCAGCGATTAGGTCTCTTCTAGACTGAAAGGGTCTGTGTTCTTATTGAGGGTCTAGTACCTGTTTAGGGAATGGTTTTCAAATCTATTATTCTCCAAAATTGCTATGTGTCGGGAATTTAGTCCTAACTGTCACACGGAGATGGGATCCACTTGGATTCAAATACAGTAGGACAGATAATTCTAAAGGAACAATGCGTAGGCCTTGGTTATTTTCTCAGATAGGGTTGAGTTCCTTTCAACTGCTATCCTCCTCTGCCAAAGCCTATTTTTGAGTCCTGAGTGAGTGCATCCGGAACGAACTAATCTATTAGTTCGTTTCATTAGTTTGTATCTCATAACCACTCGGAAGGAAGTGAACACTGCGAGCGGTTCATCGAGATCCGGGAATTCTTGATCCACATCCGGTCATCCTGACTGGGGGCTTTCTTTTACTACCAGGGTAACTCTTTCAAGACCTCCGAGTGATAGGATTTTAAATGCTTTCTTTACCGCTTTCTTTAGAGGTCACTCGGTTGTATTGAGAGTAGTGGAACTGCTTCTAGGTCTGAGAGTTAAGGGATAGTTCAGGCTTATTTATAAACTTTGGGTGTGACATGGGGGAATGATAGCAGTACTTGGCACTTCAACTAATGATTTTTCGGGTGTTGCTTGTCCACCACAGATGAAATAGCATACCGTGGCCGGGGCAGTTATGAATTTGTGGTATCTTAGAATCTGTGGTCTTAAGAACATGTAAACTCATACTGTAAGTACTTGTCTGTTAAAGGGAACATAGTACTGAGAGCATGAGAACTAGCTATCTGACAGGATTATCCCAAATGAAGATCTGTATATAAAAATGGAAGTTTAATTATATTTTATCTAAATCTTGTCCAATCTTTATTCTTTTCTCCCTATCCAGTCTGTCCTCTGTTTGAATCAGCTTCATAGCTAGTATAGCTTAGATTACAGCTTCCCTTAGAATAATTTTATTGCTTCAAATAGGGTAGATTTACCTACTTTCCTAGACCTAATTTTAATTGCTTTTTAGCTTAAACTTAACTGCGCTCTAGAATAGAATTTTACATACTTTGTAAAATAGCTTTAATTGCTTTCTTAACTAGTTTAAATTCAGTAAAGTAGTTATTAGTCAACTTCTTAAACTGATTCGAGTAACCGGGTTGAAAATCTTGTAAAATGGCGTGGGACCTGCTTCCATCGCACATCCTCCAGTGAACGATCCGGACTTACCTACAAATTATTGCAATTTTTGACACCGTGCGCTTTCGGGCCACAGTTTATTAACACGAGTAATAAAAACGTGACAACCTATACATATATCCCTAATCCCAACTCCGTACTCATAAATTGATTTTTATTAAATAAAATCAAGACCGGGATTCCTTTTATTTCGAAAATACTCGTGCGGGAAAATGTCAAAAGTTTCATGGCGCCGTTGCCGGGGAGGATGCAGCGCCATTTTATAAGAGAATTAAACTCCTGATTTACTCATAGCTAGTGTATATATTTTATTCAAAACAAAAAATATCCCAGTCTCAAAAATCAATCACACATTTTAGAGCAGTAAAAATCTAAATGTGAGGATGTTGATTTCTGAGAAATAATTCTTCAAACACCAGTTCTAACCTGGGGATGGTTGCAGGTACTGCCCTTATTGAACGAACCTGTACATGCAACGAAGAAAGGAAGCACCACCTGAACTTCCACTCAACCTCGAAATAGAAAGGGAAGCGAGACGAATCAGAGCCCTCACTAAGCAGAGGAAAGAGCAGGAAAGGAGGGAACGTGTGAGACAATCTTCTTCCAGTACGAGCAGCAGAGTCTCAGATATGGCACAGTTACCAGGCAACAATCCACCTATCATTCCCGATAATCCTTTCATTATTGACAATAACCCGCCACCATTGCATGAAAACCGAGATGGAGATGGCGATGAGACGGATGACCCTCCATTGAATGAAATTCAGGGTGAGGGGAATCTGCCCAACATCGGCAATCAAAATCTCAACCCACCACCTCCCCAAAACCAATTCAATAACCCACTAAACCAGAATAATCCAAACAACCAGCACTTCCAGAATCCTCAGTTTCAGAACCCTAATTCAATCAGCATCAGAATCCTCCCAACCCAAATGATTTCAATGACCCCAGAAATTATTATCCGCATCAGAACTATTACCCACAACACTACCAAGGAGGGCCAGGGAACAACCAACAAGCAGCAGCTGCTGACTATATGCAGCCCATTCTGGAGCCATATTTGAACATTCCTGGACAAGCTCCATTCTTGGTCAGGAATTTCGAATTAAAGCCGGCACTCATCAATTTTGTTCAAAGCAATCAGTTTGCAGGGGCAAGTCACGAAGACCCGCATGACCATCTGCAGACCTTCTTGGAACTATGTGACACCATCAAGAATCATAATGTATCTCCTAACACTATTCATTTGAGATTGTTTCCTTTCTCTTTGTCTAGTGGAGCCCGGGCGTGGTACAAATCGCTGCCAGTCAATCAGAAGTCCACATGGGAAGAAGTGATCAGAAACTTCTTGGCAAAATACTTCCCGGAATCCAAGGTAGACGAATGCCGATCCAAAATTGCGGAATTCACAATGAAGCCAGACGAATCCCTGTATAACGTAAAGGAGTGATTCTTCAACCTACTCAGAAAATGTCCCCAACATGGTTTCCATGAGTGGGAACAATTGAGGAAGTTTTACAGTGGTTTGACCCCATCCTGGAAATACATGCTTGATGCTGCTGGTGGTCAACATTTGCTCCACATGCCAATGGATCAGGCCTGGGGCAAGATTGAAACAATGAGCGTAAACAGATCTGTTTTAACTGATGATGTTGATCCCCCTCCGCCTCATGGTTTATGTGCTATAGGTACAGCGGGCAAGTCTGAATTAGCTAAATTGAAAGATCAAGTGGTCGTGTTGGCCCTGAATCAAGAATCTGGGAGCTCTTCGCAAGCCCAAAATGCTGAAATTGTCTGTGGATCATGCCAGGGTCCGCATCCTACTGAAGCTTGTCAACAAGTGACAAATGAGAGCTACAACTACGCAGGTGGATTCCAGAACCGGCACCATAACCTCTCATATTCCAACAACAATGCCTTGAATTCACACCTATTAACCCAGCCTCAACAGTTTAACCAACCCAGGCCCCAGCATTTCAAGCCGAACTTTCAACCCCAGATTCTAGCCAGGCCACCTCAGAACCAAAATTTTCAAAACTTCCAGCAGCCACAGAATCAATTTGTCCCCAATCAGAACCAGCCACAAAACCAATTTGTTCCTATCCAAAACCAAGTCCAGAACCAGTGGAATCCACCTCAGCAGAAGCCACCTTCTAGACTTGAGAACATCATGACTGAATTCATCTCAAGCCAGAAGGAGATAAACACACAGTTGCAGGCTTCCATAAGAAACGTGGAAACCCAGGTGACCCAGATGGCCAAAGAACTTCAGAAAAGAGATCAGGGGACTTTGCCAAGCAGTTCGGAAAAGAACCCCCAGTGTAAGGCTATCATGTTGAAATCAGGGAAGGTTCTGGCAGGGCCACTGAAACTTTTGACAATTTCCCACACGAGTATTTCTAAAATATCCCAGGTTAAATTTATTAAAAGAAAAGAGTTATAAGTCGTGGGAACGGGGTTTAAGGATATATTCCACTTTTTATTACTCATGAGAGTAAACTTTGAGTTCAAGTGGCATCACGAACCTCCCCGGCATGAAATTTCTGACAATTTTATGCCTTGAAGATCCTTGCCATGAAACTTTTGACAAGTTCCCACTTCATGAGTATTTTCTGAAAAATCATAATCCTGGTTTTCGATTTTATTTAATGAAACCAATTTATGATGACGGAGTTGGGATTAGGGATATATTTATAGGTTGTCACGTTTTTATTACTCGTGTTAAGAAACTGTGGCCCGAAAGCGCACGGTGTCAAAAATTGCAGTAATTTATAGTAAGACCGGATCGTTCACTGGAGGATGTGCGATAGAAGCAGGGCCCACGTCGTTTTACTAGATTTTCCATTCGTATTGCTCCAATTGGTTTGAAAAGTGATTAACAACTACTGGCATGAATTTAAACTAAACTATAAAAGCGTTTAAATTTATTCTACAAAGCAAATAAGTCTATTCTAGAAAGCGGGTAAAGTTATTCTAAAAATGCGATAAATACTATCTATGAAAGCAGTGAAAATTTACGTTATGCTAGCTGTGAAGCTTAATCACAATGTAGACAGAAGGGACAGGAAGAAAAGAATACAAATTGGACAAGATTTAGATACAGCAGTATTAAACTTCCAATTTTATACACAGATCTTTGTTTGGGATAATCCTGTCAGATAGCTAATTCTCATGCCCTCAATACTGCGTTCCCTTTAACAGACAGGTACTTATAGTATAAGTTTACATGTTCTTAAGACAGCAAATTCTAAGATACCACAAATTTGTAACTGCCCTGGCCTGGGTATGTTACTTCATCTGTGGTGGATAAGCAACACCTGACAAATCATTTATTGATATGCCAAGTACTACTATCATTCTCCCATGTCACACCCAAAGATTCTAATTAAGCCCTAAACTATCCCTTAACTATCAATCCTAGTAGCAGTTACACAACTCTCAAAACAACCGAGCGACCTCTATCGAAAGCATTTAAAGAAAGCTGTAAAGAAGACAGTAGAGAAAGCATTTAAAATCCTATCACTCGGAGGTTTAAAGGTCTGACCCTGGTAGTAAAAGACAGCTCCCCATCAGAATGATGAAGTATGGATCAAGACTTCCCGGATCTTGGTGAACCACTCGCAGTGTTCACTTCCTTCCGGGTGATTATGAGATACAAACTAATGAAACGAACTAATAAATTAGTTTGTTCCGAATGCACTCACTCAGAACTCAAAAATAGACTTTGGCAGGAGAGGATAATAGTTGAAAGAAAACTCAACCCTATCTTAGAAAATAACCAAGGCCTGGATGATGTTCCTCTAAGATTATATACTACAATGTATTTGAATCCAAGTGGACCCCATCTCGGTGTACTATTTAATCTTAGATTCCCAACAAACAACAATTTTGGAAAATAATGAATCTGAAAATCATTCCCTAAACAGGTACTAGACTCTCAATTAAAACACAGATCCTTTCAGTCTATGTGAGACCTAATCGCTGACTCTGCTTCTAATTTCCCAAAATCAACCCCCAGTCGGATATGAATTAGTCATAACTGTGGAATTTATCCCTTACTTAGATCCGGATTTTATAAAGGAGTTTTTATCGGAAATTTAATATGCAATATCTGTTTAAGATCTAGACTTCTATTGTCCAAGGGAAGGATCTCCAAAATAGTTTAGACCCTATTAATACATAATAATAGCATGCATAAGGATATATGGAGGTGTAAAATTAACTGACCCAAAATATAGGGGCGGGTTTAGACAGAAGGTGAAACACAGATATGAAGTGGTCAGGGGACCAAAATAAAGGCAGAATAATCGGGTGGACTGTAAACATCTACTGTCCAATTTCCCAAATACTCAGATGGAGCGAATTTAGACAGGTGAAACCCTGAAATGGCAGTGTCGCTACCAGTTGGGCCCCTACTGTCTGTGAATTCAAATAAGAACCTACATGCTTCCTTTCTGCAATACTTATCAGCTAAAATTGACAGACATTAGCAGATTTATAATGCAGACTGGAATTTGGGTTTGGAAATTAGGATAAATAAAATAAAATTGTATCCGGATGGGAATCAGTTGAGCAGCTATTATAGTCCCGGATGGACGAACCGCCAAGGCTCCCACTGACTGCCATCCAGATCATGCAAAATAACACTTAGTAACTAATACCCAGAATACGAGCTAGTTATCCGTGAGGGAATACCCGCCAACATTAGTCTGATGTATTCTTTACTAATTGTTACACACAATACGCAAAAGACAAAATAAAATGAAATAAAGAGAAGAGCTTGCATGAGAGACATTGGTTTCTCATGCAAGGTAATGGAATCAATCCATAATTGATGGCTTAAATAATCCCTCCTACCATAATTAATTACAGTCAGGATTATCTATTTAAGACATCATGATTTTGTTTATAAAAAATGTTTTAATGACAATTGAACAAAGGTCCTCTAATCACGATAATTAGTGATTTAATTATTGCTAATTAGAATCATCAATTATTAATGAATAGAGGGTTCAATTAATTAACAGGTGGAAATGGAGAATCAAAATTTTGGCAGCATAACGCCTCATATTGCAATTCTAGGGTATTACATCTTAATCTGTGGGATTTAGATGTGAGTTTTTGCAATATAATGGAGGGTAGAAGATCAGAATTTTGGGATTAAATAGGGAGGAGGATTCTGTCGAGATACCATAAATTGTGTCAGGGGCCTAGACCCGCGACATGGGTGTCTCGACAGATTTTACAGAAATTTGGGCAGAGTTGCACCTTGTGTCTCTAAGCAAAGGTTGTGTCGCGAACCGTGGGTCCGCGACAGGTGTT
Organism: Hygrophila difformis; assembly: GCA_030278955.1. NCBI lineage: Eukaryota > Viridiplantae > Streptophyta > Magnoliopsida > Lamiales > Acanthaceae > Hygrophila > Hygrophila difformis. Next base: position 38,018,049 of record JAOANR010000007.1, on the reverse strand, counting down.
TAGCGACACAAGATTGCTCTGGAAAATTTATAAGTATTTTGATTCCCAGTCGCTAACCTGGAATTGTGTCGCGGAGCATGGCTCCGCGACATGATGTCTAGCGACTGGGGTTTTCAAAATAAATATGCAAGGCATAATTTCATGTCTCGGAATAAAGGTTGAGTCACGGACCATGGATCCGCGACAAGGGTGTTCCGCGACAAGAGCCATGCAGATGAAAATAACAAGAGTTTGGTTCCTGGTCGCTAAGCATGGTTGAGTCGAGAACCGTGGGTCCGCGACAGGGTGTTTAGCGACCAAGGGTTTTCAGATAATGAAGACAAGTGTCCTTAGACATCCATGTCGCGGAACACCCTCCTGTCGACAAACGTGGCTTAGCGACAGGAGTCGGTTAGCGACATGGGTGGTTCAGGACCAAAGTCAGAAAAAGCAAGGTTGAACAGTAACATGCAAACAGTGTGATCTCACTCCATTTCGGATTAAAAAGCTATTCTAAACTACGCTACCCAAACAGAATTTAAAAGTCTACAAGAACATGCTAGAACGGGATTAAATCTACCCAAGACAGAATTTAAAATAAGGAAAAACCTAATCTAGGGTTCAACCACGCATAAGCATACTACATATCCAAAAATAAGAGACAAAAAGCAATAGGAGTCAAATGACCCAAATAAAAGGAAAGCAGTAAAAATCCATGGGTTTATGAGACCCATTTCATGATTTTGGGACACAACTTGGTGAATATTTTCCCATTTTATTAATGGGGTTTGTTAATACCCATCATTTGGGTAATACAAACCCTAAATCAAGCTTAACAACAAGAAAGAAAACTGTGAACAGTGGCTACCTATGCTTCTGAAATAGAAAATAACATAAGATTAAGCTAAACTAAACTACATTATGGCTCAAATTAAATAATACAAAAAAAATGAAAATAAACCTAAACTAAGAAATACCTAGAGAGGGATTCTCCAACAGTGTCTTCAAGAGAATGAAATTCTAAACGTGAGCTCATGGGGGTCTCCTCATATTTATAGGAGTGGAGCCCTAGGCCCATGGGCTTGATCTGAGGCCCACTGTGTCTCAAGACATCACACACATCACAACTTTGTCGCGGGACAGGGCTGCATGTGGCAAGGCTTCTCGACTGGGTCTTGTGTCTCTATAGGTGCATCTTTGTCGCTATCCATGTCCGTGTCGCTAATGCATGGACCGCGACCGGGGTTCCTCGACTGGGGTGTGGCTTGGCCTCCAAGGTGTTGGTGGCGCGGAGCTTTGGTCGTGTCGCGGAACCATGGTCCTCGACCGGAGGTTCCCAGACTGGTCTTCTCTTTATGTTGCATGCTGGTCGCTAATCCCTTCTGTGTCGCGGAACCATGGTCCTCGACCAGGGTTCCTCGACCAGATGTTCCCAGACAGAGCTGAATGGGCCAGATGGGCCAAAGTTGTTCTTTTTGTGGGCTTTTCTATCTTTTCCCATCTTTTTGTATTCTTTTTCTTTTCTTTTCTTTTTCTCATGTTTTTGGATTTTTCTAACATAAATATGTAATAAAATTACATATTTGTGCATTTTTCATACCAGCTCAATATTTTTACAATTATGCATAAATCAGTCCAATTCAACTACTTCCTTACTTAATGTAGGACCGGAATGCGATCAAATGCCCGTTTCAGACACGGAAATGGATTGAAAATAATGGTCATTTCTGGCCATTATCAACATCCTCACATTTAATACTGATCGTCCCCGAGCAGTCAGAGTCAATGTTCCTAAGAACACGGACTCTACATATTCAATTCATTTTCGTGGCTTCATAAATCACATTCTTTTTGGATTGGGATAAGACAATAATAAACTATAAGTATTAAATCCCCTTGATTGCAGTGTTTAATGAAATGATACTTGCTCACTACATCGGGCCTACAAATCAAACATTATTATCAACCCTTCATGAAGATCATGTTTGAAAGATGCAAAGATCAAAAATCAGAATTAAGGGATGACATGAACATTTTTAATGAAACAGATCCTCACATATAAGAGAATCGGAGAATTCATTCACTCTCAATTGGGGTTTAATCAGTGAACACTCAAAATCAAATTTAATTAAATTATCCCATAAGCTTGCAATCAAACCAACTCGCCACCGGCTCATTTCTTCAAATCGAGATCATGAGGTCTTATTTAAGGTTATAACGGGGCATACGGTTGTAACATTTGGTAGGAAAGGGAAATATTGGGTTAATAAGTGGCAAAAATCCATTCCATCCTAACTTGGCATATTTTTATTTAAAATTTATGATCATCATTATTTCTTTCTTTTGCTTTTCTTTTCTATTGCATGACATTAGACTATGTCTAATTTGCTTTGTCATTTGCAATTTATTGAAGTTGAATGGAATTCAACCCCCTTTTTTTTTAAATCAGTTTGTGAGATACCGATTTTCATAACTTTGATGATCGCAAATTTAATGCCTTTTGATAGAATTTATACTTGTACACTTGGGTTCGAATATTTTGGTCTTTTTGTAAGGATATGAATAATATAGAGGGCTTCAAAGAAAAATTAGGCTTAAGGTTCAACTTGGTTAATCCTAAAGGGAAAATATTTTTGGGTTTGGATTTCAAAAGAAGGCCAAAAATTTGGGTTTCTAGGTGCCTCGATCATATGCTCGATTTCTGGAATATGGCATGGTCTTGAATCGGTCACAATCGCAAGTTCTAGTTTCCTTTAATCAAAATGATTCACACATCAAAAAAAATAAATGAGTAAAAGTGACTCATGGCTCAAATCTCACAAGATTGGGTTGATTCATATCATACAATATTCTCAAATTTAATCAGAGCTTAATTCTAACAATTTATTCAATCGAAATCTCTAACATGCAGATTTATTACCCAATAAGCTGATCGCATCATTAAATTTTTATAGCTCAAAACCTCATGAATTCATGTCATGCATGTCCTCAATTATATTATCCCAATTTAAAAGTTTGAAAATTTAATCACAAGCCTAAATTCAATCATGTGAATTTAGAGCAGGTTTACGCACATTTTTGCTGGTTATTCAATTTAAAGCAGTAAAGAGGCACTGCTGACATACGGAGCATGTCAACAGCATATTTTTGGCCTGACAGTCACTTATTCATCTTGGACTATCAGACATCTTTTCAAAAGAAGCAAATGAAGATTGTTGCAGATCTCAATCTTGAGTTCAATTTTGTGGAAAGCGGTAAAGTACAATAATTTTAAGAGATTCCTATGCAGTTAGTACAAACCTGCAGGCAAAAGAGGAAATCCCTTATATAGTGCCGACAATAAAATAAAGCATTTTAGGATTCATTCTTCCTCCATCCCTCCTTTCCTAGGGAAAGAAATTTCTGCTCCAGTAGACGATGCTTGACAGGTCACAGCGAATGCACCAGCCTTCCGGTTCTTCCAGGTGTGCTTGTCCCCTTGGGCAGTATTCTCGTTCCTCTTGACCTCTAAACAAACCAGAGGTTTCCTGGCGGTCTATCAGCCATGAGAAGAGGTTGGTGACTGTATAGATCAGGACCGATCGAGTGGTCGCCATTTCTTTCATCATTTGAATCCCCAGAAGAACTTGGCTTTCATCTAGCCTGCTTAGCAACATCAGTCCCCGTGCGCAGATTGACGCTTTATGATTATCTTCTATCCCTGGCCTTAGCAGCTCGCATGATCTTTCTTCATCCCCGTCTACGAATGCTTGTATTGCTGGAATGATCTGGAGATTGAAGTTTTCTGCTTCCATACACCTTTGCAGAAATTCTTCCTTTTCTTCTTGGACGTGTTGTTGCCAGATTTTTACAGTTGAAGTCTCCAGCTCGCACTGCTTATAGACGATGGTGAGATCACCTGCGTCCCTCAGTTTTGTACAAGTTTCCCTAGCTGTGAACACTTTCTTGATGTCATCCTCCCCGATTCGGGAGAGGATTTCCCCGAGCAATTCCAGTGGCAGGTCCAGCAGCTGGGTCCCTCCGGGTACTGGGTCCGGGATCCGGAAAATGTTGTCCCTGAAAAGATGGGGAGTAATGAATCAAGTTTTATAGTTTTCTCGGAAACCTTTCAAGTTTGGAAACCAACATCCTCACATTTAGAGCTTTGCTCTAGATGTGAGGTTATTAAATTTCTAACTTGAATTTTAATAAAAAGTACGGGTAAAATAGATTTATATGAAAAGATAGGGGTCATTGGGCCCGAAAGTTTGATTTTTCAATTTTATTAAACAAGTTCGAGGTGCTTGTTGGAAGTGGAATGAGATGAAACGAATGGAATTGATGCTCGAAATTGGAATGTGCATTGGAGACGTGGCATAATGGATTTGCTATTCTCGGATCGTTTGGACTGCTTTGGACAGTTGAAACATCCCCAAGAATTTGCAAACACTATTTTTAATCTTTTAAAGGGTTGACTTGTTTTATTTAAGGAAAGTGGGATGTGAGTGGTCCCAATTTGGATTTTTTGAAAAGGATAGCAGTTGGGTGACGAAAATACTGTTATTTACTCACACTACAGTTCCATTGGGAACAAAAGGAACACAAGTCAAACATTAAATCTATTAACCATTTTTGTCTTTTTATAAAAGTCACTTTTATTAAAAAGGGAAAAGCCCCTATTGGTTGTTTGTACTATGTTTCCATAAACAAACACACCTTTATTCCAAAAGATCTCTGACATGTGAAAGCAAAAATGCCAAAAAGATTATTCACTTGAATGCTTTCTACCAAGAACTCGAGAGTGGATAAACCAACAGCATTATGGTGTTCAAGAATAACACCCTAATGTTCATCAGTTTATCTTTTCAAGTTTTAAGCTTTGAAAAGTTTTTAGATCTTGACAGTTTTTAAAACAAAGTTCTTGAGGAACTTAAAAAGACTTCAAAATACTCTTCAAAACCAAGATCATCTATGACCCATAACAAGAAAATAACAGTGCACACACAAAACATATTATGCTTTTTACAGGCAAAAACAAGAACAAGAAACAAAAATGCCCAAACAGAGATTATGAAAAGGTGGGGTGTTCGAGAATGGGAGAGGGGAAATGGGGCATCTTACTCCACTCTTGGGGGAGAGGGAGGCATCGGTCCCAAGTTTGGGAGAAGTCTGAAAAATCTGGCCATAGTTTCCCCTTGGTTTTGGATGGGTGTGAGTGCGAAGAACACGGTGGTGTTCGTTCGGTAGAGAGAAGAGGGAACATGAGAAGATGAAAAGATGGAGGTTGGATGAAGCTGACGTGAGTGCAGGGAAAATGAGGTGAGGAGGGGGGGTATAAATACTAAAAACACTGGTCGCGGAAACCAGACCATGTTGCGGAACAGGGTTCTTCGACCAGGGCATAGCGACATTACACTAGTCGCGGAATCTGAGTCTGGTCGCGGAGCCATGGTCTGCGACAGGAGTTTCGCGACCGAGTTCTGGAATGGAAAAGTCAACGGGGGATGGTGTCGCGGAATGGAGGGTCGGTCGCGGACCCATGGACCGCGACAGATGTTCCGCGACATCAAAAGGGTAATAAGTGTGACTGTGTCGCGGGGCCAGGCCTGGTCGCGGAGCATTGTTTCGCGACACAGTGGTTGGTTCCGCGACACGAATTTTGAATTTTCAAGTTTTTCGTGAACTGGGCCCGAGTGTGGTGTTGGGCTTGAGTTCATTTTATTTGATTTGGGCCTGAATAAATTCAGTCCAAATAATATTCAAAAACGCATTGGGTTGAAATTAAAGAAGGATCCACTTGCATAAATTAGGTTGGGTTAATTCCATTTGTTTGCAAAATTTATTCCGGATTTAAATTGCTTCAATTTCCGGAAATATTTTCTTAAATTCATGGAATTAATCCAACAAAGAACCTGGTTTTCCGCGTTACTTTACTGCTCCTCTTTTTGATGGTTCCGATCTTTCTGCAAGACAGATAAATAAAACGCATTAGATTTTCTCCAAATATCAACATCCTCACATTTAGAGTCTTAGTACTCTAAATGTTTAGTTGATTTTTGGGTACTTTCTTGTTATGAAAATGAGATACTATAATATTCTATATATATAAACTGAAATTTTTATGCTTTTAATGCTGTTTCTTATTAGGTGTAAGCCGGGTCTGCCACTGCTTGGCTTTCCTTCTCCGGATCGAACTGTCCGAGGTATTCCTTTAACCGATGTCCATTCACCACTATGTTGCCCTTGTCAGTTCGGATCCTGACGGCTCCATTTTCAAACACTTCTAGCACTTCATGTGGTCCTTCCCATCTGGATTTAAACTTCCCGAGGAACAGCTTCAACCTAGAATTGAATAATAACACATTTTGACCAACATAAAAATGCTTAGGCTTAATCCTGCGATCGTACAACTTCTGGGTCCGCTCCTTATAAATTCGAGAGCTTTCATAAGCTAATGCTCGTATTTCCTCAATTTCATTGAGGTCCAACTTGCGTTTGCTCTGAGCGACTTTCGGATCAAAGTTAAGCGTTTTAACGGCCCAGTAAGCTTTATGCTCTAACTCTACAGGCAAATGACAGGCTTTTCCAAAGACAAGTCTGTAAGGGGACATCCCAATGGGAGTCTTAAATGCTGTGCGGTATGCCCATAGAGCATCATTGAGCTTACGTGCCCAATCCTTACGGGTTATCCCGACAGTGGCTTCGAGTATGTGTTTGATTTCGCGATTGGATACTTCAACTTGACCACTAGTCTGGGGATGGTAAGGCGTGCCTATCTTATGAAGGATTCCATTTTTACTCATTAAAGTTTCAAAAGCTTTATTAATAAAGTGTGTTCCTCCATCAGATATCACCACCCTAGGTATGCCAAATCGACTGAAAATGTTGTTCTTGAGGAACTTGATGACTTGGCTACCATCATTGGTCGGTAATGCGACAGCCTCAACCCATTTGGACACGTAATGACAGCTACCTAGATATAGTAGTTTCCACCAGATGGTGGGAACGGTCCCATGAAGTCAATGCCCCATACATCGAAAATCTCAAGTGTGAGAATTCCCTTTGAGGCATCTCATCCCTCTTGGAGATGTTTCCTAATCTTTGGCATTTGTCGCAACCTTTCACAAATGTCTTGCAATCCTCATAGATGTGAGGCCAATAGAATCCACATTCGAGAACTTTGTGGGCCGTTCGAGCGGGACCATGGTGACCTCCATATTCTGATTCATGGCATTTTCTGACAATTTGATAGGCTTCATGCTCGGTCACACATCGCCTGATTATTGAATCGGCGCAGTGTTTGAAGAGATAAGGTTCTTCCCAGAAGTAACTTAATACATTTCTTTTGAACTTATTCTTCTGATGATAGTTCGAAAACTGTGGTGTTATTCCGCACGCAAGAAGTTAGCGATGTCGGAAAACCATGGACAAGCTTGATTATGCAGATGCAATGCGAACAACTGTTCGTTCGGAAACTCTTCATTGACGGCTTTTTCCTTTTTATCATTTTCTAATCGAGATAAATGGTCAGCAGCTCCATTATCTCGACCTCGCCTATCTTTTATTATGATGTCGAATTCTTGCAACAGAAGTACCCACCTGATTAATCGAGGTTTGGCATCTTGTTTGCTAAACAAGTATCTCAATGCAGAGTGATCGGTGTATACTATAGTCTTCGTACCTATAAGGTACTGTCTGAATTTATCAAACGCGAAGATTACAGCATACATATCTTTCTCCGTTGTGGTGTAGTTAATTTGGGCTTCATTCAGGGCATGACTTGCGTAATGAATTACGCAATGTCTCCCATCCTTATGTCGTCCAAGAACTGCGCCCACGGCGAGACCACTAGCATCGCACATTACCTCGAAAGGTATTGACCAATCGGGTGGTTGCACTATCGGTGCAGAAACCAACATCTTCTTGAGCGTGTCAAAGGCTTGGACACACGCTTCATTTATTAAGAAGGGATTTTCTTTACAAAGCAGATTAGTGAGCGGCTTGGCAATTTTAGAGAAATCCTTAATGAATCTTCGGTAAAAACCGGCATGCCCTAAGAAGCTCCTAACTGCTTTGATCGAGTTAGGAAGAGGGAGATTAGAAATGATGGAAACTTTGGCTGGATCAACTTCAATGCCTGCACGAGAAATGCGATGACCTAACACTATGCCCTCAGTGACCATAAAATGACACTTCTCGCAATTTAAAACCAAGTTAGTGTCCTCACATCTCTTTAAAATCATAGCAAGATTAGTCAAACATTCATCAAACGTATCTCCATATACAGAGAAGTCATCCATGAAGACCTCAATGCACTTTTCGATAAATTCAGAGAATATAGACATCATGCATCTTTTGTAAAGTAGCAGGTGCATTGCAAAGACCAAATGGCATGCGCCTGTAGGCAAAAGTGCCATAAGGGCAAGTAAAAGTAGTTTTTTCATGGTCTTCGCTAGAAATAACAATCTGATTATACCCAGAATAACCATCCAAAAAGCAATAAAATTCTCTCCCTGCCAACCTCTCAAGCATTTGATCAATAAAAGGCAATGGAAAATGGTCCTTGCGGGTGGCCTCATTCAGTTTCCGGTAGTCGATGCAAACTCTCCATCCGGTCACTGGCCTGGTTGCAACCTCTTCTCCTTGCTCATTCTTGGTTATGCACATCCCTCCTCGTTTTGGTACGACCTGCACTGGGCTAACCCATTTGCTGTCAGAAATAGGATAGATTATACCAGCATCTAAGAGCTTGATAACCTCCTTTCTTACCACTTCTTGCATGAGGGGGTTCAAACGCCTCTGAGGCTGACGGGAGGGTTTATACTCTTCTTCCATTAAAATCCTGTGCATGCAAATAGAAGGGCTTATTCCTTTTATATCAGAAATGGTCCAACCTATTGCATGTACATGTTTCTTAAGAACGACCACCAGAGCATTTTCTTGCTCTTGGGAGAGCTTAGCCGAAACAATCACAGGTAATTTTTTTATGTTCTGCGAGAAACGCGTACTTGAGATGATCGGGTAATGTTTTAAGTTCAAGCTCTGGTGGGCATTCAACGGAAGGAAGTAATTTGCGAGAATTGGGTAGTGGGAGATCGGATTTACCTTCGGGACCCTGCATCAGTACAGGATCCTCTTCTTCCTCTTCGGTGCCATCATTTCCTTGTGCAGTGAAATCAGCACCGTCATATGCTTCAAGGTCCCCGGACTCAGGATCCTCAAATTGGACGGCACTGCACTGTTCCTTTGGCTCAGCACCAGCAGGCTTCAGTACCTGCTTTGAAGGTTCATACAGCATCATTTCATCATTGTTTCCAGAGTCTAGCTCTTTCCTAACTATTACATTATCAAAAGAAAAACAAGAACTGTCGTTCGGGAATTTCTGCAGTTGCTCCATGTCGAAGATGACTTCATCCCCATCAACGCGGAGTGTTACCCTTCCGGATTTAGCATCAATTAACGCTCCGCTTGTTGCCAAGAACGGCCTGCCTAAGATGAGAGGCATGTCGGAGTCCTCCTCGATGTCCAGAATGATGAAATCCACTGGGAACGGAGTACTGCCTGCTTTGATTATTACATCTTTCAAGATCCCGATTGGCTTTGTAATTGACCTATCTGCGAGCTGGAGCCTCATTTTGACTGGTTCAACTACTCCAAGCTTAAGACGTTTAACCATGGTTAGTGGCATAACGTTAATGCTGGATCCGAGGTTACACAGTCCTTTTCCGGCGTTGTTCTGGCCAATCCGAATCGGCAATGTATAGCATCCGGGATCCTCTTTCTTTTCTGGCAGCTTCTTCTGAATGATAGCACTGCAAGTGCTGTTGAGTACCACCAATTCGTCCTGCTCAACCTGTCTCTTTCCTGAAATCATTTCTTTCAAGAACTTAGCATAGACTGGCATTTCAGAGATCATTTCTATCAAAGGAATGGTAATCTCAACTTCCCGCAGTCTTTTCGGAAATTTTTCAAACTTCAGATCTTGTTGCTTATTTTTAAGTCTAGCCGGGTAAGGAACCCTAGGCATGAACTTGTTTTTGTTATCATGTTTTGGTGGCAGATGGTTAGAGGTTGTACCTTCACCATTACCGTTTTCTGTTTCTGCCGTTCTTTTTGCAGCGTCAGTCTGCTGTTCGGCTTCCTTTTGTTCATCCATGACTTCCTCATCAGCATTGTCAACAGGATCATCATCTTCCTCGTGAGTGTTTCCAGCATGCACTCCTTTTGGTCCAGCCAGTGTCTTCCCAGATTTCAAAGTTATTGCTTTGCATTGCGGGTACTTTTCCGCAGTGCTTGGCAATGTTCCTTTATCCCTTTTCTGCATTTCATTAGCCATCTGAGTAACTTGGGTCTCCACATTTCTGATGGAAGCCTGCAGCTGAGTGTTAATCTCATTCTAGCTAGTGATAAAATCAGTCATCAAATTCTCCAGCCTTGAAGGGGGCTTTTGATTTTGATTCTGATTCTGGTTTTGGTTCCATTGACCTTGGTTCAGGATGAATTGAGGCTGGAAGTTTTGGGGCTGAAAATTTTGGAAGTTCTGGGTAGGCTGTTGGAAATTTTGAGGAGGTCTCTGTTGGATCTGGGGTTGGAAACCTGGGTTCTGAAAATTCTGTCCCCTGTTCTGATTGAATCCTTGGTTCTGCTGCGGATTGAATTGCTGCTGTTGTGGCTTGTTCAAGAGGTGGGAATTGAGGGCATTGTTGTTTGAGTATGACAAGTTTGGGTGCCTGTTTGGGAAAGCCCCCGCAAAGTTACAGCTTTCAGCTGTAAGCTGTTCGCATGTGTCAGTTGCGTGAGCACCTTGACACAGTCCACAAATTACATCTGTTTGCTGCCCTTGAGTGGAGCTCCCAGCTCCCTGATTAACAGACAATGCTGCCACCTGTTCTTGCAGCTTTTCAATATCTGATTTCTCTGTTGTACCTACAGCACACAAACCACGAGGGGGAGGGGAATTAACATCATTAGAAAGAACAGATCTGTTTACACTCATTGCTTCAATCTTGGCCCAAGCTTGATCCATGGGAATGTATAGCAGGTGTTGACCACCAGCAGCATCAAGCATGTTCTTCCATCCTGGGGTCAAACCGCTACAAAACTTTCTCAATTTCTCCCAATCATGGAAACCATGCTGGGAGCATTTTCTGAGCAAGTTGAAGAACCGTTCCTTTGCATCATACAGGGACTCGTCTGGTTTCATCTTGAATTCCACAATCTTAGAGCGACATTCATCCACCTTGGACTCCGGGAAGTACTTCGTCAAGAAATTTCTGATCACGTCCTCCCATGTAGACTTCTGATTCACGGGCAGTGATTTGTACCATGTTCTTGCCCCGCTAGACAGAGAGAAAGGAAACAGCCTCAATCGAATGGTGTTAGCAGATACATTCTGGTTCTTGATCGTATCACATAGTTCCAGGAAAGTCTGCAGATGATCATGGGGATCTTCATGACTTGCCCCTGCGAACTGGTCGCTCTGAACAAGATTGAAGAGGGCCGGCTTCAATTCGAAGTTCCTGGCCAAGAATGGAGCTTGTCCAGGAATGTTCAAATATGGCTCCAAGATTGGCTGCATGTAATCAGCGGCTGCTGCTTGTTGATTGTTCTCAACCCCTCCTTGATACTGCTGTGGGTAGTAGTTCTGATGCATATAGTAGTTCATCGGATCATTGAAGTCATTAGGATTTGGGGGATTCTGATGAGGATTCTGGTACTGCTGATTTTGCTGGTTTTGGAAGTTTTGGTGGTTTTGGTTGTTTGGTGGGTTTTGGGGGTTCGGGTTGGGAAGAGGTGCCTCGAAGTGTTGCTGTTCAATGTTTGGTGGGTTCCCCCCTCCTTGTATGATCTGAGGAGGGGGATCATCCAAATCATCGTTATCAGCATCTTCGGGGTCTTCCTCGATGTTGTGAAGTGGTGGATTGGGTGGAAGGATTGGGGGAAGGTCAGGGTTGGCCATATCAGAGATGTCGCTACTGGTGCTTGGTGAAAATAGTGCCTGCCTTTCCCGTTCCCGTCTCCGTTTAGTCTCCGCCCTAAGACGTCGAGCTGTCTTTTCTATCTCTGCGTTGTACGGGATTTCGGCTGGCGTCTGCTTCCTCCTTTGCATAGAACAACGACTTCAATAATGACGGTACCTGCATATTCCCCAGGTTAGAATCGGTTTCGGGGTGAATATTTATATTTATATGTATAAGCTAACTAGGAGCAATGAGGAATGTAATTCTCTAATAAAACGGCGCTGCATCCTCCCCGGCAACGGCGCCATGAAACTTTTGACAATTTCCCACACGAGTATTTCTAAAATATCCCAGGTTAAATTTATTAAAAGAAAAGAGTTATGAGTCGTGGGAACGGGGTTTAAGGATATATTCCACTTTTTATTACTCATGAGAGTAAACTTTGAGTTCAAGTGGCATCACGAACCTCCCCGGCATGAAATTTCTGACAATTTTATGCCTTGAAGATCCTTGCCATGAAACTTTTGACAAGTTCCCACTTCATGAGTATTTTCTGAAAAATCATAATCCTGGTTTTCGATTTTATTTAATGAAACCAATTTATGATGGCGGAGTTGGGATTAGGGATATATTTATAGGTTGTCACGTTTTTATTACTCGTGTTAAGAAACTGTGGCCCGAAAGCGCACGGTGTCAAAAATTGCAGTAATTTATAGTAAGACCGGATCGTTCACTTGAGGATGTGCGATAGAAGCAGGGCCCACGTCGTTTTACTAGATTTTCCATTCGTATTGCTCCAATTGGTTTGAAAAGTGATTAACAACTACTGGCATGAATTTAAACTAAACTATAAAAGCGTTTAAATTTATTCTACAAAGCAAATAAGTCTATTCTAGAAAGCGGGTAAAGTTATTCTAAAAATGCGATAAATACTATCTATGAAAGCAGTGAAAATTTACATTATGCTAGCTGTGAAGCTGAATCACAATGTAGACAGAAGGGACAGGAAGAAAAGAATACAAATTGGACAAGATTTAGATACAGCAGTATTAAACTTCCATTTTTATACACAGATCTTTGTTTGGGATAATCCTGTCAGATAGCTAATTCTCATGCCCTCAATACTGCGTTCCCTTTAACAGACAGGTACTTATAGTATGAGTTTACATGTTCTTAAGACAGCAAATTCTAAGATACCACAAATTTGTAACTGCCCTGGCCTGGGTATGTTACTTCATCTGTGGTGGATAAGCAACACCTGACAAATCATTTATTGATATGCCAAGTACTACTATCATTCTCCCATGTCACACCCAAAGATTCTAATTAAGCCCTAAACTATCCCTTAACTATCAATCCTAGTAGCAGTTACACAACTCTCAAAACAACCGAGCGACCTCTATCGAAAGCATTTAAAGAAAGCTGTAAAGAAGACAGTAGAGAAAGCATTTAAAATCCTATCACTCGGAGGTTTAAAGGTCTGACCCTGGTAGTAAAAGACAGCTCCCCATCAGAATGATGAAGTATGGATCAAGACTTCCCAGATCTTGGTGAACCACTCGCAGTGTTCACTTCCTTCCGGGTGATTATGAGATACAAACTAATGAAACGAACTAATAAATTAGTTTGTTCCGAATGCACTCACTCAGAACTCAAAAATAGACTTTGGCAGGAGAGGATAACAGTTGAAAGAAAACTCAACCCTATCTTAGAAAATAACCAAGGCCTTGATGATGTTCCTCTAAGATTATATACTACAATGTATTTGAATCCAAGTGGACCCCATCTCGGTGTACTATTTAATCTTAGATTCCCAACAAACAACAATTTTGGAAAATAATGAATCTGAAAATCATTCCCTAAACAGGTACTAGACCCTCAATTAAAACACAGATCCTTTCAGTCTATGTGAGACCTAATCGCTGACTCTGCTTCTAATTTCCCAAAATCAACCCCCAGTCGGATATGAATTAGTCATAACTGTGGAATTTATCCCTTACTTAGATCCGGATTTTATAAAGGAGTTTTTATCGGAAATTTAATATGCAATATCTGTTTAAGATCTAGACTTCTATTGTCCAAGGGAAGGATCTCCAAAATAGTTTAGACCCTATTAATACATAATAATAGCATGCATAAGGATATATGGAGGTGTAAAATTAACTGACCCAAAATATAGGGGCGGGTTTAGACAGAAGGTGAAACACAGATATGAAGTGGTCAGGGGACCAAAATAAAGGCAGAATAATCGGGTGGACTGTAAACATCTACTGTCCAATTTCCCAAATACTCAGATGGAGCGAATTTAGACAGGTGAAACCCTGAAATGGCAGTGTCGCTACCAGTTGGGCCCCTACTGTCTGTGAATTCAAATAAGAACCTACATGCTTCCTTTCTGCAATACTTATCAGCTAAAGTTGACAGACATTAGCAGATTTATAATGCAGACTGGAATTTGGGTTTGGAAATTAGGATAAATAAAATAAAATTGTATCCGGATGGGAATCAGTTGAGCAGCTATTATAGTCCCGGATGGACGAACCGCCAAGGCTCCCACTGACTGCCATCCAGATCATGCAAAATAACACTTAGTAACTAATACCCAGAATACGAGCTAGTTATCCGTGAGGGAATACCCGCCAACATTAGTCTGATGTATTCTTTACTAATTGTTACACACAATACGCAAAAGACAAAATAAAATGAAATAAAGAGAAGAGCTTGCATGAGAGACATTGGTTTCTCATGCAAGGTAATGGAATCAATCCATAATTGATGGCTTAAATAATCCCTCCTACCATAATTAATTACAGTCAGGATTATCTGTTTAAGACATCATGATTTTGTTTATAAAAAAATGTTTTAATGACAATTGAACAAAGGTCCTCTAATCACGACAATTAGTGATTTAATTATTGCTAATTAGAATCATCAATCATTAATGAATAGAGGGTTCATTTAATTAACAGGTGGAAATGGAGAATCAAAATTTTGGCAGCATAACGCCTCATATTGCAATTCTAGGGTATTACATCTTAATCCGTGGGATTTAGATGTGAGTTTTTGCAATATAATGGAGGGTAGAAGATCAGAATTTTGGGATTAAATAGGGAGGAGGATTCTGTCAAGATACCATAAATTGTGTCAGGGGCCTAGACCCGCGACATGGATGTCTCGACAGATTTTACAGAAATTTGGGCAGAGTTGCACCTTGTGTCTCTAAGCAAAGGTTGTGTCGCGAACCGTGGGTCCGCGACAGGTGTTTAGCGACACAAGATTGCTCTGGAAAATTTCTAAGTATTTTGATTCCCAGTCGCTAACCTGGAATTGTGTCGCGGAGCATGGCTCCGCGACAGGATGTCTAGCGACTGGGGTTTTCAAAATAAATATGCAAGGCATAATTTCATGTCTCGGAATAAAGGTTGAGTCACGGACCATGAGTCCGCGACAAGGGTGTTCCGCGACAAGAGCCATGCAGATGAAAATAACAAGAGTTTGGTTCCTGGTCGCTAAGCATGGTTGAGTCGAGAACCGTGGGTCCGCGACAGGGTGTTTAGCGACCAAGGGTTTTCAGATAATGAAGACAAGTGTCCTTAGACATCCATGTCGCGGAACACCCTCATGTCGACAAACGTGGCTTAGCGACAGGAGTCGGTTAGCGACATGGGTGGTTCAGGACCCAAGTCAGAAAAAGTAAGGTTGAACAGTAGCATGCAAACAGTGTGATCTCACTCCATTGCGGATTAAAAAGCTATTCTAAACTACGCTACCCAAACAGAATTTAAAAGTCTACAAGAACATGCTAGAACAGGATTAAATCTACCCAAGACAGAATTTAAAATAAGGAAAAACCTAATCTAGGGTTCAACCACGCATAAGCATACTACATATCCAAAAATAAGAGACAAAAAGCAATAGGAGTCAAATGACCCAAATAAAAGGAAAGCAGTAAAAATCCATGGGTTTATGAGACCCATTTCATGATTTTGGGACACAACTTGGTGAATATTTTCCCATTTTATTAATGGGGTTTGTTAATACCCATCATTTGGGTAATACAAACCCTAAATCAAGCTTAACAACAAGAAAGAAAACTGTGAACAGTGGCTACCTATGCTTCTGAAATAGAAAATAACATAAGATTAAGCTAAACTAAACTACACTATGGCTCAAATTAAATAATACAAAAAAAATGAAAATAAACCTAAACTAAGAACTACCTAGAGAGGGATTCTCCAACAGTGTCTTCAAGAGAATGAAATTCTAAACGTGAGCTCATGGGGGTCTCCTCATATTTATAGGAGTGGAGCCCTAGGCCCATGGGCTTGATCTGAGGCCCACTGTGTCTCAAGACATCACACACATCACAACTTTGTCGCGGGACAGGGCTGCATGTGGCAAGGCTTCTCGACTGGGTCTTGTGTCTCTATAGGTGCATCTTTGTCGCTATCCATGTCCATGTCGCTAATGCATGGACCGCGACCGGGGTTCCTCGACTGGGGTGTGGCTTGGCCTCCAAGGTGTTGGTGGCGCGGAGCTTTGGTCGTGTCGCGGAACCATGGTCCTCGACCAGGGTTCCTCGACCGGAGGTTCCCAGACTGGTCTTCTCTTTATGTTGCATGCTGGTCGCTAATCCCTTCTGTGTCGCGGAACCATGGTCCTCGACCAGGGTTCCTCGACCAGATGTTCCCAGACAGAGCTGAATGGGCCAGATGGGCCAAAGTTGTTCTTTTTGTGGGCTTTTCTATCTTTTCCCATCTTTTTGTATTCTTTTTCTTTTCTTTTCTTTTTCTCATGTTTTTGGATTTTTCTAACATAAATATGTAATAAAATTACATATTTGTGCATTTTTCATACCAGCTCAATATTTTTACAATTATGCATAAATCAGTCCAATTCAACTGCTTCCTTACTTAATGTAGGACCGGAATGCGATCAAATGCCCGTTTCAGACACGGAAATGGATAGAAAATAATGGTCATTTCTGGCCATTATCAGCCACAGATCAAAGAAGTGAAAGGGAAGGAGTCTGACAAAGAACTTTTTGAGGAAAATCAAGAAACAGAGGAGGAAGGAGAAAAAAAAAAAGAAACTGAGACAACAGAACTCAGTGGAAAAACTGGTAAAGGTGAAGGTAAAATTTCTGACCCTTCACCGCAAAAACATTTAGATGATAATAAGTATGTGCCAAGGGTGCCATACCCTGCGCGTCTTAAAATAAGGAACATGATATTAAATTCAAGAAATTTTTGGAAAGATTGAAAGCTGTTGAGATCACTATTCCCTTGGTCGAAATGATTTAAGAAATGCCCGTCTATGCTAAATTTCTTAAAGAAATGATTTCAGGGAAAAGGAAATTCGACCAGGACGAAGTGGTGGATTTAAATAGCAGCTGCAGTGCCATAATCCAAAGAGTGCTACCTGAGAAGAAGGAGGACCCGGGCTGTATCACACTGCCAGTCCACATCGGAAAGACAAATGTCGGAAAGGGATTATGCAACTTGGGGTCGAACATCAACGTTATGCCACTCGCCATGGCAAAACGTCTTCACTTGGGAGTGATTGAGCCGGTTACAATGAAATTACAACTGGCAGACCGGTCGATCACTCATCCAGTTGGGATACTGAAGGACGTGATCGTCAAGACGGGAGGAATACTCTTTCCTGTCGATTTCATTATTCTCGACATAGAAGAAGACTATGAGATGTCACGGATCCTAGGCCGCCCCTTCCTTTCAACAGGTGGTGCACTGATAGACGCACGTTCAAATCAAATCAAGCTCCGTGTTGGAGAAGAAGAGCTGAATTTCAACATGGGCAAGCTGCAGAGGTTTCCGCATGAGGGAACTTGTTCCACACTTGATGTAATAGATGTAGGAGAGAGGGAGAGCTTGACTCTAACAATGGGATTGTAATGATGTTGGATGATGACTTTCCAAAGCAGGTACCAAAGCCTGCTGGCGCGGAGCACGAAGGTTGCAGCGTCGTTCATTTCGCCAATCCCGAAACTGGGAATTTGGAGGAATTTGACGGTGCCGATTTCCACGACGACGCCAGCCAAGAGGAGGCGGATCCTGTACTGATGCAGGATCTGAAAGGTAAATCTGAATTTCCCCCATCTAATTCTCGCAAATTACTTCCTTCGGTGGAATGCCCACCTGAGCTTGAACTAAAAGTGCTACCGGACCATCTTAAGTATGTGTTTCTCGCTGAACATAAAATGTTACCGGTAATTGTGTCAGCTAAGCTGACACAAGATCAAGAAAATGCTCTGGTGGGGGTGCTTAAAAAACATGTGCGTACAATCGGTTGGACCATTTCTGACATCAAAGGAATAAACCCTTCTGTTTGTATGCACAGGATTCTAATGGAGGAGAATTTCAAGCCTTCACGCCAGCCCCAACGAAGATTGAATCCACCCATGCAAGAAGTGGTAAGAAAGGAAGTGATCAAGCTGTTAGATGCCGGTATTATATACCCAATTTCTGACAGCAAATGGGTCAGTCCTGTGCAGGTTGTTCCCAAGCAGGGTGGGATGTGCATAACTAAGAATGAACAAGGGGAGGAAATTGCCACACGGCCGGTCACCGGATGGAGGGTCTGCATAGACTACCGGAAGTTGAACGAGGCCACTCGCAAGGACCATTTCCCTTTACCTTTTATCGATCAAATGTTGGAACGGTTGGCGGGAAGGGAGTTTTATTGTTTCTTGGATGGTTATTCAGGATACAATCAAATAGTGATCGCCAGTGAGGATCACGAAAAAACAACTTTTACATGCCCCTATGGCACTTTTGCCTATAGGCGCATGCCTTTTGGTTTGTGTAATGCACCTGCCACTTTTCAACGTTGCATGATGTCTATATTTTCCGAATTTATCAAAAAGTGCATTGAAGTTTTCATGGATGACTTCTCTGTATATGGAGATACATTTGAAGAATGTTTGACCAATCTTGCTAAAATTCTAAAGAGATGTGAGGACACTAACTTGGTTTTAAACTGGGAAAAGTGCCATTTCATGGTCACTGAGGGCATAGTGTTAGGTCATCGCATTTCACGAGCAGGCATTGAAGTCGATCCAGCCAAAGTTTCAGTCATCTCCAATCTTCCTCTCCCTAATTCTATTAAAGCAGTTAGGAGCTTCTTAGGGCATGCCGGTTTTTACCGGAGATTCATTAAGGATTTCTCCTAAATTGCCAAGCCGCTCACTAATTTGCTTGGTAAAGAAAATCCCTTTTTAATAAATGAAGCGTGTGTTCAAGCCTTTGACACGCTCAAAAAGATGTTGGTCTCTGCCCCAATAGTACAACCACCCGATTGGTCAATACCTTTCGAGGTAATGTGCGATGCAAGTGATCTATCCGTGGGTGCAGTAATTGGGCAACATAAGGAAGGGAAACATTGTGTAATTCATTACGCAAGTCACGCCCTGAATGAAACCCAAATCAACTACACCACCACGGAAAAAGAAATGTACGCTGTGGTTTTCGCGTTTGATAAATTCAGACAGTACCTTATTGGTACGAAAACCATAGTGTACACAGATCACTCTGTACTGAGATACTTGTTCAGCAAACAAGATGCCAAACCTCGATTAATCAGATGGGTACTTCTGTTGCAGGAATTTGACATCGTAATAAAAGATAGGCGAGGTCGATATAATGGTGTTGCTAACCATTTATCTCGATTAGAAAATGATAAAAATGATAAAGCCGTCAATGAGGATTTTCTAGATGAACAACTCTTTGCATTGCATTTGCACGATCAGGCATGTCCATGGTTTTCCGACATTGCTAACTTCTCGGCATGTGGAATAACCCCACCTTTTTCAAGCAATCATATCAAGAATAAGTTCAACCGAGATGTATTAAATTACTTCTGGGAAGGACCTTATCTCTTCAAGCACTGCGCTGATTCGATAATCAGGCGATGTGTAACCGAGCATGAAGCCTATCAAATTGTCAAAAAATGCCATGAATCAGAGTATGGAGGTCATCACGGTCACACTCGAACGGCCCACAAGGTCCTCGAATGTGGATTTTACTGGCCTCACATCTATGAGGATTGCAAGACATTTGTGAAAGCTTGCGACAGGTGCCAAAGATTAGGAAACATTTCCAAGAGGAATGAGATGCCTCAGAAAGGAATTCTCACTCTCTTTAGAATTTCGATGTCTGGGGCATTGACTTCATGGGACCGTTTCCACCATCTGGTGGAAACCAGTATATCTTGGTGGCTGTCGATTACGTGTCCAAATGGGTCGAGGCTGTCGCATTACCAACCAATGATGGTAGCCAAGTCATCAAGTTCCTCAAGAACAACATTTTTAACCGATTTGCCATACCTAGGGTGATAATATATGATGGAGGAACACATTTTTTTAATAAATCATTTGAGAACCTTATGATAAAAACTGGTATCCTCCATAAGATAGGCACGCCTTATCATCCCCAGACAAGTGGTCAAGTCGAGGTATCAAATCACGAGATCAAACATATACTCAAAGCCACTGTCGGGAAAACCCGAAAGGACTGGGCACGTAAGCTCAATGATGCTCTATGGGCATATCGTACTGCATACAAGACTCCCATTGGGATGTCTCCTTACAGACTTGTCTTCGGAAAAGCCTGTCATTTGCCCGTAGAGTTAGAGCATAAAGCTTACTGGGCCGTCAAAACGCTCAACTTCGATCTGAAAGTTGCTCAAAGCAAATGCAAGTTGGACCTCAATGAAATTGAGGAAATACGAGCGCAAGCCTACGAGAGCTCTCGGATTTATAAAGAGCGGACCCAGAAGTTACACGATCGCCGGATTAAGCCTAAGCACTTTTATATTGGCCAAAATGTATTGTTGTTTAATTCTAGGTTGAAGTTGTTCCACGGAAAGCTTAAATCCAGATGGGAAGGGCCACATGAAGTGTTAGAGGTGTTTGAAAATGTAGCCGTCATGATCCGAACTGACGAGGGCAACATAGTGGTGAATGGGCACCGACTTAAGGAATACATCGGACAATTCGATCCGGAAAAAGAGAGCCAAACAGTGGCAGACCCGGCTTATCCTCATTAAAAAAAAATATACTATTATTATTATTATTATTTATACCATTTTAAAGTAGAAAGTATCCAAAAATCAATTAAACATTTAGAGTACTAAGACTCTAAATATGAGGATGTTGATATTTGGAGAAAATCTGATGCATTTCATTTATCTGTCTTGCAGGAATTTCGGAACCACCAAAAAGAAGGAGCAAAAAATAGCGCGGAAAACCAGGTTCCCGGTTGGATTAATTCCATAAATTTAAGAAAATAATTCCGGAAATTAAAGTAATTTAAAGTCCGGAATAAATTTTACAAATAAATGGAATTGATCCAACCTATTTTATGCAAGTGGATTATTTAAATTGTCCAGCCCAGTATTTTGAATTTATTTGGACTGAATTTATTCAGATCAAATTCAAATAAAATGAACTCAGGCCCAACATCACTCTCGGGCCCAGTCCATCAAAAATTTGAAAATTCAAAAACCCAGTCGCGGAACTGGACACCAGTCGCGAGGCCACGCCTCACGACTGGGACGAAGTCTGGCGACTGGCCCCCTTACCCTCTCTCATCTTTTTACCCAGTCGCGAAGCCACTCCCAGTCGCGGAACCTTGTCTCGCGACTGGGATTGAGGATAGCGACACGGTCCCCAAATCCTTTCTTTTATATATCCTGTCGCGGAACGACCCCATGTCGCGAGACTACATCTAGCGCCAGGGACCAGTTCCGCGACACACTCTCACCTGGCCCACCTCCGTTTAAATCCTGTCCCGATACCCCCCAGTCGCAAGGCAATGCCTCGCGACTGGCTCCCATGCTCCGCGACATGTCTAATGTCGCTAAGCCCAGTCGTGAACCCTTGTTTCGCGACATGGGCTAGGGTTCCACGACTGGGCCCATACATATTTATATCCCGTTCACCTCCTTCTTCCCCACACTTCTCTAACACTTAGAAAAGTTTTCAAAATTTCTCAAATTTCTCTCGAGCGAGAAACCCTTTCCCGAAGAACACCACCGTGTTCCTCGCAATATTCCGGCCATTTTCAGGCGAACCTCTGCCGAAATTTCCGAAAATTGCAATGGCGTCTCCTTCCTCATCTAAGGCTCAGCCCTGGTAAGCTTTTCCCCACTTGATTCTCGCATACCCGTAACCCCCTGTTTCGCGATTCTGGGTGCGAAGGTGTGAAATTGTGAATAGGTTTCTGTTCTGTTCCTTTCTTCGCATTTTAAGTCGATTTTGGGGATTGTGTGTTGTGGGCATTCTATTTTGTCATTGTACAGTGTTGGGGTGTCGACCGAGCATGATTTAGAAGTAGGGGGTGATGTTTCTGTTATTTTGGAAGCACGGGAGTTGTTCGATTTTGTATGGGCATTTCGATTTTTGAGAACCTAAGGTTGTTAGAGAACAGGCAACAATGCTAGGGTTCGGCAGTAGAATCTTTCACCATTGTTAGCATCTGCGAGTTTTAAGGTTCATAAGAGTGCTTTCTGAATAATGGCTCAATTTGTGCTTTGTTGAGCTTCCTGTCTGCTTTTGTGTTAGTTGACTTATGAGAAATCTTTGAAATCATTTTGTCTTGAGAAGAGTTTGAAATCTGCAAGTTTGTTGAACCTATGAACATTGGGGTGTTTGTTTGAAACATCACAGTGTTATTGGTTGTTCTGCCTTTGGAAATTTTTGAGCAGATTAGAATTCTCATATCTATGTTCAGCTAGTAGAGAGCATGCTGGTTTGTTTAATTTTATGTTCTTGTTATGAGGGAAGCATGATCCTGTGATAATTTGGTACTGTGTTCATCTTCTTTGCATGCCAATTGTTCATTTAATGCTATTTCCTTGTTTGGCATGACTGGGTGTTGGAGGCTGTGACCTGAGAAAAGTGAGTGTTTGTATTGTTATGGTGGTCTGTGCACACTAAAGCCCCTGCACCACCAACCCCTTTTCTGAGAAAAGCTTTTCACAAAAGACAAAAATAGTTGGTAGGAATAATGTTTGACTTGGGTATTTTTGTTCCCAATGAAACTAAAAGTGTGAGTTAAATAGCAGTATTTTTGTCACCCAACTGCTATCTTTTTCAAAAATCCAAAAATGGGGCCACTCACACCCCACTTTTCATTCAATAAATCAAGTCAACCTTGTCAAAATTAAAAATAATGTTTGCTAATTTTTGGGAATGTTTTAACTGTCCAAAACAGTCCAAGCTATCCGGAAATAGCAAATCCATTCCGCCACGTCTTCACTGCACATTCCAATTTCGAGCATCCATTCCATTCGTTTCATCTCTTCCCTTTTTCAACAAGTACCTCGAGCTTGTTTAATAAAAATTGAGAAAATCAAATTTTTGGGCCCAATGGCCCATTAAAAAGATTTTTTGTCCAATAACCTCAAATTTTAATAAATTTGTATTGTGTAAATCTGCAGCTGTAAATAGTGTTACTTATGCATTGCAATAAAATTCAAGTTCAATCAATTAAATCACATTTCAAGCACAGCTCAAAATGTGAGGATGTTGATTCTTAACTTGAACAATTCATGAAAATTATAAAAACTTGAGTATCTCTAATCTCCTCTATCCTTTTCAGGAATGAATTAGTAGTGAAATCAGGCATCGGGCTGCCTGATTGCACGTATGAGCAAGCAGCCAAAGAGGCTTCGATTGACCGAACTGAAATCAAGAACATGAGGACGACGATCATGTCAGAATATAAGGTCCCGCTGGATCACACCAAAGAAGATAAATTGGAATTTCCACAAGAATGGGACGTGAGCATACCCCCAGAAGAAAAAACAATTGTTGCTGCCTCAATAGAAAGGGATTATTATCACTTTCTAAAGAAATTTTGGGGATGATGATGGACCATGCCAAAAATGACGTGCTAACAACTCCGGATGTCCACCACGAACGCATCCAGCTGAAGTTCAAAGAACACAGAGCCATTTGGAACCGGCATGTGGAAAGAGGAACGAAAGATCCAAATCTGGCCGACTTTGATATCATCATCCTAAAATCGTTGATCCACAAGTCAGAATGGCCTTCACGGACAAACAGATTGATCTGAGCAGAATTTTAAACAGCGGAGCCATCATGATGCACAAAGCATTTCCCTTCAAATGGAACCCATATCTTCTTGAGAAGAAGGGACCTGTAGAACAAAGGTGGATTGCAGATCAGGCCCGTCTCAGGCACCGAGAATTAAGCTGCAACCTGCACAAGCACCTCAAAAGTGCAAAAAATTTTGAGCAAGGACACAATACTTCATTGCTGAACACCATGAGGAAAATGATCAAGGACGCGAGGGAAGAATGGGAGAACCTCATGTTTGTATGGGGAAAAGGAAACCCGAGCATAACTAAATCTCATTTGGATAAAGGATTGGAACTGCCTGCTGAGGGGGAGCTTGAATCCATCTTCACGCACAGAAAATACGGGCAATTTGGGACTTCGAAAGAAGATGAGCACCCCCGACATATCGCTGTATTGAGGGAACAACTACTTGTGGACATACATAAGGGCAAGTGGAAGCCCATAAAGAAGGGGGAGAGACAGTTCCAGCTAATGTCAGAAGCTGAGGCTGGAGCCTATCTCAACTTCAACGTTGCGCAAGACATGGGCTATCTTGAAGGGATTCGAAAAGATCTGGTAGGGGCTATGATGGACAAGTATCGGAAATCCTACCTAGAATTGATAATGGAGATGGATAAGGAGGCACTCCGATATTGTAATGACAAGACAAACAAGAAAAGATCCTACATTACAATTATAATATCCGGAGCAAGTTTTGCAAAAAGATAAAGGAGGACTGGGAAGCACATCTCGTGCGAATTACTCAGCGAAGCTTCATTGAAGACTATTTGCAACGTGCTGAAAAACAGCTGGGTTATGAAGATGAGCCCAACACTGAGAGAGAAACTGAAGAAGATCCAGATGCAGTAATAGACAGCTTTATCTCCACTCCCCCTCCAGAAGAACCTGTTCAGGCCACCCAACCAGCTGTGCAAACCTCGGCTTTACCACCAAGAGGGCAAGCGAAACTGCAGAAATCTGTTCCCACAGAACCCCCTTACACAGTCGATTCAATCTGAAACGCCAACACCTACTGATGTAGAAGTTGGAAGCCAGCCCGTGCCTCAAGCTCCACCAAAAAGAAGGCTGGTAAAATTGGCTGAAAAAGAGAAACCAGCAAGGGCTCCAGAAAGAAAAGTAGTAATCCAAGAACCCGAGCCAACTGCTAGGAAGGTGGCAGCACCTGCAGATCCAAAAGATAGAGGCAAAGGGATAATGCCACCGCCACCTCCTAAACGGAAAGAACAAATTGCTCGAGATGCTGAGTTGGCTAGAAAGATATAAGAAGATGAAAATGCAATAGCAGGTCTTCTTGAACAACAAACTTCTGAAAGACCGCCCAGTGAGGCCGAGATTAGAGAAAGAATGAGGAGAGAGGAAAGGGCTAGTCAGGACGCTGAAATGAGAAAGAATATTGAAAGAACAAAAGCTGAGGAGGAAAGAAGAAAGAAAGAAATCCATGACAGACAGGTTGCTGAAAAACTGCAGGATGAATTGGAATCGAGGAATCCAAAGGATGTGGAGAAGGAGAGGCAAGATGATGATGATGAGCTTAAGATCACAGGAGAAGTGCAAGGGCAAGGGCTTAAAATAAAAAAGGAGCCCCCTACATGGGCTGGCCCCACTGCACATGATGCTGAGACTATCCGGGGAGATATAAGGAAAAGGCTTAACGAACAAATTGAAATGAGAATTGATGAAGGAGAGGGCGGAGAACAGATTAGATACCAGACAGAGGTCTGCCGGATTGTTGATCCACTTGTTGGGACAGCAAGAATTGAAGCAGTCATTGCTCCTGAAGGGTCGTCTGGGACTGAGAAAAGAAGAAGAATCATGACGGGAGGGAATGACGAGCCAGAGGAAAATATCCCAGCAGACCCGATTTCACTGTCTGAACTATTGAAAGACAAAGCTGATGAGCCACAAGCCAAAATGGTTAAACCGCAAGATCTCACTGAAAGAAGGATGAATGATATGGAGGAAGAGAAAGAAGAAGCTCAGCAAGAGGAACAAAAATTTATGGATCAACTGGCGCCGATTTTCCAACGTCCTGTTGGACGAACTGCTAGGGAGGAGGAGGAGGTATCAAAGCGTTGATGATCCTTACTTTCCTGTAATTACATTTCCTTTACTTGTAAAACAATGCAAAATGTAATTAAACAGGTTGAGGAGGAGTCTAGAAATGAAGCAGCTGAAGAGAACATGGAGGTGGAGGAAGTTCAACAGAACGAGCTGATGCACGAAGCTGGAATTAATGAGCCAGCAGATTCCAATGATGACCCGACGGACTGGCACACCAGTGAGGACGAACCTCAGGAGTCAATTGGATCAGTCAGACCAGTCGATTTCTGGGTGGAGACCGAGGTGCGCACAAGGATGGGGCTTCCAGCAACAGCGCCGAAAAAGCAACAAATCACGGCAGCTGATGTCACGGCCAAGTTTGACAGCAACATTGAATGCATTAGGGCATATGAGCAGATGCAGGAATACATCATACCCGACAAGGGATTTGAAGCAAGCACCCTAACGCATCCAACAGTTGATTTTTGGAGAACTCAGCAAGGATGGGGGGATTTTCTACTACATCATGGGGAACCAGGGTATGTGGAGCTTACCCGAGAATTTTATGCAAACATCAATGTGGAAGAGAGAACGAACTGGGTGCGGGGACACACCATAGACTTCTCCCCGCAATACTTGAAACGGTTTCTCAACACACCCGACCACCCCACTGAGATTCCAAAAGATGAGCTTTTTTGCAAGCGAGGCAAGACCACGAGAAGGAATACATATCGTGCCATCGCTGACAGCCTAACAAAGAGGCCTACCACTGTGAACATTTTCCATGTTTCAGAACTCAAGGTAGAATTCATGCCAACTTATGAATTCTATATGGCAAGGATCAAGCCGAGTACGCATCCCCAAACCACCTCAGGCAGTATACTAATGGGGATGGCGAAACTCTGGCATGGGATGAAATTGAATGCAAGGGAGCACATCTTTGAAGTTATCACTCCTAGGCTCCCAATGAAGCAAGCTCTCTGCTATCCCAATCTGATCAGAAGAATCTGCATTGATCAAGGCCTAGATATTGAATGTTCACAGGGCAAAAAAGGGTGATTATGGACCCCCCCATCCAAGTGCCGTACATGCTAGATCAAGAAAGAATTCTATATGCACTTCCCCCACTGCCTGCTGATTTTGGAGTTCAATCGTCACATATATCTGGTGATTCAGCACCATCTCGGGGAAGATCGGGAATGCCACCTCCTGCGCCTAAAAGAAGAAAGAAAACAGTTAAGATTGGAGAGGGACCTTCCAGGGCTCGTGCCGAAGTTCCACGGTATGAACAACCAGAGGGAGTAGAGCACCCAGCTGAAGAAGAAGGCATTCCTGCACCGTCTCAACCCATTCCAGCACCTTCTCAACCTCCTCCAATGTCATCCCAGCCTCTCCCACGAAGCCAAAACGTTTCCCAATTTCCTGCTGATTCCCAGGCACTTGAAATGATGAGCAAGATGAGTCAATCTATGCTCGAAGGAATGAAATCGATGACTGATGTCATAATGTCAAGTCATGAGGAACAGCGAAAGAGGGCAGAAGAAGAGCACCAAGAGCGAAATGGAGAGAAAAGGAAGAAAAGCGGAAGGAGAGATTGGAGAAGGAGAGGAAGGATGAGGAATTCAGACTATTATTGCTGGAAAGGGAAGAGAGAATGCAGCGAGAGAGACGAGAAAGTGAAGAGCGAAACCGGAAGATGATAGAATCACTTTCCAGAGCCAAAATCAGATCCTGCAAACCTTGCTCAAGAAAATCCCTGATGAAGCCGGATCCTCCAAGAAGTCGGATGAGAAGAAAGATGGAGATTCATGATCTTATCATCTGAGAGCTTAATTGTACACATCATATAAGAGAATTTCAATCAATTGTGCAAGTTCAATCTGTATTGCATGAAATCTCTTGTAATTGATGTAATTACCGCTTTCATAAGGAATTTTGCAGTCCAAACAATTTTATTTTGAGAAAAGATGTCTGACAGTCCGAGATGAATAAGTGACTGTCAGGCCAAAAATATGTTGTGACATACTTTTTATGTTAACAGTGCCTTTTTTACTGCTTTAAATTAAATAACCAGCAAAAGTATGCATAAACCTGCTCTAAATTCACAAATTGAATTTAGGCTTGTGATTAAATTTTCAAACTTTTAGATTGGGATAATATAATTGAAAACATGCATGAAATGTATTCCTAAGGTTTTGAGCTATAAAAAATTAATGATGCGATCAGCTTATTGGGTAATAAATCTGCATGTTGAAAATTTTGATTGAATAGAGTATTAGAGTTAAGCTTTGATTAAATTTTAGAATACTGTATGACATGAATCAATCCAACCTTGTGAGATTTGAGCCATGAGTCACTTTTACTCATTTAATTCTTTGATGTGTGAATCATTTTGATTAAAGGAAACTAGAGCTTGCAATTGGACCGATTCAAGACCATGCCATATTCCCGAAATTAAGCATATGATCGAGGCACTTAGAAAACCCAATTTTTGGCCTTCGTTTGAAATCCAAACCCAAAAATATTTTCCCTTAGGATTAACCACTCCGAGCCTTAAGCCTAATTCTTCTTTGAAACCCACTATATTTTCCTTACCCTTATAAAAAAGACCAAAATAATCAACCCAAGTGGACAAGGATAAATTCCATCAAAGGCATATAATTTGTGATCGTCAAAAACATATAAATCGGTGTTCAATAAACCGATTCAAAAAAAAGGAAAAGAAAAAAAAAAGAGAAAAAGAAAAGAAAAAGAAAGGGAAAGATGTTGAATTCAATTCAACACAAATAAATTGCAAATGACAAAGCAAATTAGACTTAGTCTAATGTAATGCAACAGAAGAAGAAAAGCAAAAGAACGAGAAATAATTGATGATCATAAATTTTATAATAAAAATGCCAAGTCATGATAGAATTAATTCTTGCCACTTCTTAACCCAATAATTTCCCTTTCCTACCAAATGTTACAACCGTATGCCCCGTTATAACCTTAAATAAGACCTCGGGATCTCGATTTGAGGAAATGAGTCGGTGGCGAGTTGGTCTGATTGCAAGCTTATGGGATAATTTAATAAAATTTGATTTTGAGCGTTCCATGATTAAACCCCATTTGAGAATGAGAGAATTTTCCGATTCTCTTATATGTGAGGCTCTATTTCATGAATTATGTTCGTGTCATACCTTAATTCTGATTTTTAAACATTGCATCTCTCAAACATGATATTCATGAAGGGTTGATAAATAATGCTTGATTTGTAGGCCCGATGTAGTGAGCAAGTATCATTTCATTAAACACTGCAATTAAGGGAATTTAATACTTGTAGTTTTGGATTGTCTTATCCCAATCCAAAAAGAATGTAATTTATGAGGCCACGAAAATGAATTGAATATGTAGAGTCCGTGTTCTTTAGAACATTGATTCTGACTGCTCGGGGACGATCAGTATTAAATGTGAGGATGTTGATAATGGCCAGAAATGTCCATTATTTTCAATCCATTTCCGTGTCTGAAACGGGCATTTGATCGCATTCCGGTCTTATATTAAATAAGAAAGCAGTAGAATTAGACTGATTTATGCATATTTGTAAAAATAATAAGCTGGTATGAAAAATACATAAATATGTAATTTTATTACACATTTGTGCTAGAAAAATCCAAAAACATGAGAAAAAGAAAAGAAAAGAAAAAAAGGAATGAAAAAAATGGAAAAAGAAAATGAAATTCCACAAAGTGCAATTTTACAGGTTTGTTACCAAGTCCCTATGACGCCAACCTTCCGCGTCACAAGGGAGGATTGCGTCATGGGCCAAGCAAAATTATGAACCCAGGCAGGAACCGAACCTTTGACGTCGAGCAAAGGCATGACGCCAATGCTCCGCGTCATGGAAGAAATGATCCGCGTCATGGGGGAAGTCAAGCCATGACTGAAACCAGAACCTTTGACGTCAAGCAAAAGCATGACGCCAATGCTCCGCGTCATGAACCGAGTCCGCGTCATGGGCTGCCAAGTTAGCAACATCCAAGTGTTTTCGAGCTGGAGCTCCATGACGCCAAACATCCTTTGACGCCAACCTTTCGCGTCATTAGTAGCAGTTCCGCGTCATAAGGCGGTTGACGTCAAGCATGCTCCCGAGTCATGCCTAATGCATGTTCCACGTCAACAAGGCCCATGGGCCTAGGGTTTTGTGCCTATAAATAGGGCATGATCCCCAGGTGCCAAGACACACACTTACTTGCTCTTGAAGACATTTTTGAGAAGGCATTCTCGTAGGTAGTTAGTTAGTATTTTTTTTGTATTATTTAAATTCTGTCTCAGTTTAGTGTTTATCTCTTGTTAGTTTCTTTTAATGTTAACTTAGTTTTAGCTTTAGGTACCCATTGCCATAATTTCTTCTTGTTCTAAACCGTTGTTATTTTTGATTTGGGGTTTGAAACACACATTAATGGTGTTATCAAACCTATTTATAAAAAATGGGATTCAATCCTTTCTCATATCCCAAAAACATCAAATGGATACTCTAATCCATGGATTTTACTTGCTTTCCTTGATTTTTGGACCATTTGGTCTTTATTTTTTTTTTTGGATGAGCCGTTGAAGGCCTGGGAAAGGAGTGGTGGGAGCCCATGCCAAACAATTACAAAGTGGAATAAAGGGGAGGGATAGGGGCCGGTGGGAATCGAACCTCCAACCTTCCGTTGGAAGTCAGGGGACTTAACCACTTGGGCTAAGTCCTCATCCCGTTTTGGTCTTTATTTGCTTTCACTTTAGTAATTGTTCCATGTTATGGTGGATTAATGTATGGATATGGGTTTAAAACATTAATATGGGCTGTGGGTGTGGTTGATGCTTGCTGGTTAGCTTAGGTTTGTTTTTATTTTTTATTTTATAGCATAGATGCACTTCTGATTTGTTTATTTCGGCATGATCGGACCATTTAACCTAGAAAATGTTATGAATGGTATATTCTGCATTATTTTTACCATCTTGGTGCATTCTGGAAAATCCTTGACGCCAACCGCCCTATGACGCCAACCACGTTGGGGTCATAGGGCAGGTTTGACGTCAAGGCAATTCTGGCCAAAAATCATTTGCATCCCAAGGCATGTATGACGCCAACCACCCCTATGATGCCAACTACGTTGAGGTCATGGGTAGGTTTGGCGTCATGGCATGTTTCTGGTCATATGCATGCTGGAGGTGCTATGACGCCAACCACCTTTGACGCCAACCAAGTTGAGGTCATGGGGTGTGTTTGGCGTCATGTGCTCTTTGGCCAAAATGTTCCACTTCGTGGATGTTTCCCGTCATGGCCCCACGGGTCATGACGCAATTCCCATGATCCATGACATGGAATCCAAATTTTTGCATGTTACATTTATATTCCTCATGACGCGGAACCCATGACGTGATCCTAGGATCACGTCACAATTTAGTGTCTCACGTCATGGCCTTCCCTATTTTCAGAAAAGTCTCTAAGGCATCCATGACACCAAACCCTTCTTTGACGCCAACCTTTGGCGTAATTACTCAGACTTTGCGTCATGGATATCCTGATTCAACCTGTTTGACGTCAACCCCATGACGCAATCCTAGGATCACGTCATGAGGTTGGTTGGCGTCAAACACAACCCATTTTCATCCAAAAAACCCTATCTTTATTATTTCGTTAACCCACCATTATGTTGCATCACTCACGTCTTAACCCCACGGGTTAAGATGTAATATCCCAGATTGCAACATAAGGCGTTATGCTGCCAAAATTTTGATTCTCCATTTTCTCATTTAAATGATTGAACCCTTAAATCAATAATTAAAGATCATGATTAGCAATTATTAAGGTCAATAATTATCATGATTAAAGGACCTTTGTTCAATTTCCATTAAAACATTCTTCTATAAATAAAACATTAATGCCTTAAGCAGATGATCCGGACTGTAATTAATTATGGTATGAAGGATTGTTTAAGTCATTAATTATGGATTAATTCCATAACCTTGTATGAGAAACCAATGTCTCTCATACAAGGCACTCTTTTTTATTTTATTTTATTTTGTCTTTTTCGTGATGTATAAATGAACAGTAAAAGATATTCCAGAATAATGTTGGCGAACGGTCCCTTCACTGGGAAATGAAGTAGCCCGTAGTCTGAATATTAATTACTGTTTGTTATTTTGCATGGTTTGGATAATAATTAACGAGGTCAGGCGAACGGTCCTTTTATCGGGAAATGAAGTAGCCACTCAGTTAGTTACTGTCCAAATACAGTTTTATTTTCCTTTACCTTAATTTCCAAACACAAATTCCAATCTGTAATATAAGTCGGTTAATATCTGTCAATATCAGCTGACAAGTATTACAGAAAGGAAGCATGTAGGTTTTTATCTGAATTCGCAGACAGTAGGGGCCCAACTGGTAGCGACACTGCCATTATAGGATTTCTGCTGTCTAAATTCACTCCATCCGAGTAATGGGAAACTGGATAGCAGATGTTTGCAATCCATCTAATTATTCTGCCACCACTATCGGCCTCCCGGCCACTTCATATATGTGTTCCGCATTCTGTCTAAACCCACTTTCATATTTTGGGTTAATTAATTTTACACTTCCATATATCTTTATGCATGATATTATTATGTAATTATTTTGGTTTATAATATTTTGGGATCCTTCCCTTGGATAGTAGAAGTCTAGATTTAAATAGATACTGCATATTAAATTTCCAATAAAAATTCATTTATAAAATCCAGATCTAGGTAAGGTATAAATTCCTCAGTTATGACTAGTTTATATTCGGTCAAGGGTTAAATTTTGGGAAATTAGAAGCAGAGTCAGCGATTAGGTCTCTTCTAGACTGAAAGGGTCTGTGTTCTTATTGAGGGTCTAGTACCTGTTTAGGGAATGGTTTTCAAATCTATTATTCTCCAAAATTGCTATGTGTCGGGAATTTAGTCTTAACTGTCACACCGAGATGGGATCCACTTGGATTCAAATACAGTAGGACAGATAATTCTAAAGGAACAATGCGTAGGCCTTGGTTATTTTCTAAGATAGGGTTGAGTTCCTTTCAACTGCTATCCTCCTCTGCCAAAGCCTATTTTGGAGTCCTGAGTGAGTGCATCCAGAACGAACTAATCTATTAGTTCGTTTCATTAGTTTGTATCTCATAACCACCCGGAAGAAAGTGAACACTGCGAGCGGTTCATCGAGATCCGGGAATTCTTGATCCACATCCGGTCATCCTGACTGGGGGCTTTCTTTTACTACCAGGGTAACTCTTTCAAGACCTCCGAGTGATAGGATTTTAAATGCTTTCTTTACCGCTTTCTTTTAAATGCTTTCTTTAGAGGTCACTCGGTTGTATTGAGAGTAGTGGAACTGCTTCTAGGTCTGAGAGTTAAGGGATAGTTCAGGTTTATTTGTAAATTTTGGGTGTGACATGGGGGAATGATAGCAGTACTTGGCACTTCAACTAATGATTTGTCGGGTGTTGCTTGTCCACCACAGATGAAATAGCATACCCTGGCCGGGGCATTTATGAATCTGTGGTATCTTAGAATCTGTGGTCTTAAGAACATGTAAACTCATACTGTAAGTACCTGTCTGTTAAAGGGAACATAGTACTGAGAGCATGAGAACTAGCTATCTGACAGGATTATCCCAAACGAAGATCTGTATATAAAAATGGAAGTTTAATTATGTTTTATCTAAATCTTGTCCAATCTTTATTCTTTTCTCCCTGTCCAGTCTGTCCTCTGTTTGAATCAGCTTTATAGCTAGTATAGCTTAGATTACAGCTTCCCTTAGAATAATTTTATTACTTCAAATAGGGTAGATTTACCTGCTTTCCTAGACCTAATTTTAATTGCTTTTTAGCTTAAACTTATCTGCGCTCTAGAATAGAATTTTACATGCTTTGTAGAATAGCTTTAATTGCTTTCTTAACTAGTTTAAATTCAGTAAAGTAGTTATTAGTCAACTTCTTAAACTGATTCGAGTAACCGAGTTGAAAATCTTGTAAAATGGCGTGGGACCTGGTTCCATCGCACATCCTCCAGTGAACGATCCAGACTTACCTACAAATTATTGTAATTTTTGACACCGTGCACTTTCGGGCCACAGTTTCTTAACATGAGTAATAAAAACGCGACAACCTATACATATATCCCTAATCCCAACTCCGTACTCATAAATTGATTTTTATTAAATAAAATCAAGACCGGGATTCCTTTTATTTCGAAAATACTCGTGCGGGAAAATGTCAAAAGTTTCAACGTGTTTCTGAGGAATTTCCAGAAGGATTACCAACATTAAGGGGAATAGAGCATCAGATTGAGTTTATGCCAGGAGTCTCAATTCCAAACAGACCGGCATATAGGATGAATCCTGAAGTGACTACAAAAATTCAGTGCCAAGTTCAAGCGTTGCTTGACAAAGGATGGATTCGAGAAAGTCTATCACCCTTTGCCGTGCATGTACTGTTAGTTCTAAAGAAGAATGGCGAATGGAGGATGTGTGTCGATTGTAGAGCTGTTAATGCGATTACTATGAAGTATCGCCATCCAATTCCTCGCGTTGATGACATGTTGGACGAGTTGAGCGGTGCAACAATCTTTTCCAAGATCGATATGAAGAGTGGTTAACATCAAATACGAATGCAACCCGTCGATGAATGGAAGACCACTTTCAAAACAAAGTTCAGGTTATATGAGTGGCTGGTGATGCCGTTTGGACTTACAAATGCACCTACTACATTCTTGCGGCTTATAAATGAGACCCTCCGACCATTTATCAATCGTTTCGTTGTTGTTTACTTTGATGATACACTTATATATAGCCTCAATGAAACTGATCATTTATCTCATGTGCAACAGGTCCTAGACAAGCTGATGGAAGTCAAGCTCTACGCCAACTTCGAGAACTGCACATTTCATGTGGCTGAAGTGATTTTCATAGGATTGTTGTGGGAAATGATGGACTTAAAGTAGATCAATCAAAGATTAAGGCCATAACCGAATGGAAACCACCAACTACAGTTTCAGAAGTTAGAAGTTTTCTGGGTTTGTGTGGAATTTTCAGAAAGTTTGTGCCAAGCTTTAGTATTATTGCTGCCCCACTTACATCTCTGTTGAAGAAGGATTTAAAGTATAAATGGGGAACAACTGAACAGAAAGCCTTTGATGAGTTGAAGTACAAACTAACCCATGCTCCAGTGTTAGCATTACCTGATTTTGAGAAGGTTTTGAGTTAGAGTGTGACGCATCTGGAACTGGAATGGGAGCAGTACTAATGCAAGATAAGAAGGCGATTGCATATCATAGTGACAAGTTCCATGGAGCTTAGTTGAACTACTCTACTTATGGTAAGGAGTTGTATGCAATCTGAGAGCTTTAAAGGTATGGAAACATTACCTAAGAGGACATGAGTTCATCATACATATTCATCACGAGACCTTAAAGCATATCAAAGTCCAAGGACAGCTGAGTAAGAGGCATGGTGGATGGAGCGCCTTCCTTGAGACTTTTCCATATGTGATCAAGTATAAGAAGGGTAAGGACAATGTTGTTGCTGATGCATTGTCTAGGAGGATAGCCTTGGCGGCACTTGCTACTACACATCTGGTGGGATTTGAACACATTCAAGCTCAATATTCAAGTGATCCGGATTTTAAGGAAAGGTTTGAGAAAACTGTGAAGCACGCTTACAAGAAATACTCCCGACTGAATGGATATCTTTACTATGGAAATCAATTATGCATACCAAAGGGATCTATCCGAGAGTTGTTAGTTAAAGAAGCGCATGCAGGAGATATGATGGGACATTTTGGGTAGCATGCTACTATGGGAGTATTGAAGGAGAGGTTTTACTGGCCCGGGATGTCGAAACAGGTAGTTGAATTGATTGCCAAGTGCCTTGTCTGTCCGATGGCAAAGTCACAAGTGAAACATCATGGATTATATCAACCACTGCCAATACCTGAAGGGCCGTGGATTGACATCTCTATGGACTTTATTATGGGATTACAAAGAACCGCGCGAGCCAAGGATTCAATATTTGTGGTTGTGGACCATTTCTCGAAGATGGCACACTTCATCCCTTGCACCAAGACAAATGATGCACATCATATTGCCAAACTCTTCTTCAAAGAGGTGGCAAGGTTGCATGGGATACTACGGACCATAGTATCTGGACGAGATACTAAGTTTATGAGCTACTTCTGGAAATCTTTCTGGCATGAGCTGGGCACAAAACTGTTGTTTTTATCATCTTATCATCCGCAGACTGATGGGCAAACTGAGGCTGTCAACAGAGTGTTAGGCAATTTATTGCGGATTATCATGTCTTCAAATTCCACGAGTTGCGATGAAAGTCTACCTTACATCGAATTCGCATACAACCGACATGTTCACAGTGCGACAGGTATATCTCCTTTCGAGGTTGTATATGGATTTGTACCACTAACCCCATTGGATTTACTGCCACTGCCTCGCAGTGAGCATTGTAATGTTGATTGATGGCAGGGATAGCGCATAGGCTGTAAAGGACTTACACAAGGATGTGCGTGAAAGCTTAATCAAGGCAGCTGAAAAATATGCAAAATATTCCAATCGTGGAAGAAAGAAATTGTTGCTGAAACCAGGTGATTGGGTTTAGGTTCATATGAGGAAGGAGCGATTTCTTGCTCAATGTCATGTCAAATTATCCCCTCGGGAATGTGGTCCTTTAAAGTTTTAGAACGAATTAATGATAATGCTTATAAGATAGAACTGCCTGAAGAGTTTGGTAATATTAGTGCTACTTTTAATGTTGCAGATCTGTTACTATTCGAAAGAGATGATGAGGATGAAGCAAGTCAGTTGAAGGATCAACCTTTTCAAGGGGGTGGGGATGGCATGGTAGACCAAGTCATGATCCAAATACCCCACGACCCATGTTCGAGGCAAAGAACTAAGAAGTTTATGGAACATGTGACGGGACTGCAAGGATGTATGCTAAAGAATGGGAGCTGACTAAGCCAACCTTCGGAGGAAGAACAATGATCACATGAAAGCTGCCGGAGGAAGAAGGCTATGCTGAAAACACTTAACAGATTTCTGAAGAATTCCACACGCGACACGCTATGTCATTTTACATCGCGTGGGAATATTGTGGAGAAACACTAAACAGATTTGATAGTGCATGCAGAATCATATCTTGTTTCCATATCTTTTATTTGTTTCCTTTGATTAGATTTAGTATATTTAGTTTCCTTATTTTGTGGGATTTACTCCTTTAGCTGATAGGTTGATGATGTAATATTTATGCATATTATTAGTATATATTTTGGATGATATTTTGATACTTTTGGAATGAATTCTACTTATATACAATATGTTTGATGTTTTCAGCATGAATGAAGCTTATTGGCATAAAGAGGAACAAAGGAATGGGAGAAAGAATAAAAAGTGACAGGAAGACTCACCCTCCTTAGTCATGACCATGACTAGTTTAATGTAAGGAAGATGAAAAGAAAATGGGCCAAGTTAAAGCCCAGGCCCACTACTCAAGAAAAGCCCATCAAGACCTTACTTCAAGGGATGGAAAGCTCATTTTAATATAAGGAAGGAGGCTAGAACGGCTAGGACAGATTTGGAGGAGGAGAAAAAGAGAAAAGGCATCTAGACAGAAAGAGGAGAGGACCGATCCAGAGCATCTTCCAGGAAAGAAGCAGAAGGCTCATCCATCCCCATCTCTTCTCTTTGTTTTGGTTGTAAAATCTCTTTTTGCTTTTCTTGCTTTTATTTTCCATGGAATTAGAGTAAACTTTCCTTTTTCTCTAGTTTAGAGATTTGAGGAAGAATGGCTTTGGGGTTTTGGGAGATGATGTATTTTTTATTATAAAACTATTGTGCTTTTGGTATTTATGCAATTTCTATGCTTAGGGTTTACTATTGTTGAATTGGATGAATGTTTAGGGCCCAAATATTTGTCTGGTTTGATAATTGATTGCCAATTTGATTTGGGTATCCGTAATTGTACTTGAATTGAATAGGTGGTAGCCGGGTTGATTAGTTCCTTCCCGGGGAATTGTATAATCAAATTGGGAATTACTCCGCGTAGGTAGTAATTGGTTTGAATCGGGCTTTTCTAGATTATAATGCAATTGGACAACATCTTCTACGGGCGTACCTAGAAGTGTTAGTTTGATTAGGGGCAATTAACGGGCGTACCTTAATTGTCTAAACTGTAAGGAAAAGTTGGTTGTCTAAGCGGACCTGACAACTATAACTGGTTTATCAATTAGTACAATGTTTATGCATCGATGATCTTACCCAAATGCCATTCCAAATCAATCTTTGAACTAGAGATTTTTAATTTCAATACTTTGTTTTAAATTCATGTTCTTGATCTCACTCATTATTTTCATAGTTTGTAGAATTAATTAGCTTTTTAGTTCTTGTTATCTTTTTCTTGTTCTCAAAATACAAAACCCCCCTTTTAAATATTGTATATATTATGAGAATGTAGTATTCCAATCCCTGAGGACTCGACCCTTGTCACTGCTATACTATATTTATTTTGTACTTGGTGACACAGGAATTAAATTATCTTTTGCAGCTATACGACCAGCTGTCAAATTTTGGCGCCGTTGCCGGGGATTGGCGTTCAACCACTACAATCTGTGATATTTTCTATCTTTTTAGTTGTAATTGGTATTTCCCTTGTTTATGACTCGTTCTTCTCGTACAGGTAAATTGATATTTGATCCAGAAATTGAGAAGACAGCTCGTAGATTGACAAGGGAAGCCAAGTTAAGAAAAGAATCTAAAGTTTCTACATCAACTTCTGGTTTGTCATTGGCTACAGAGCTAGACACCTCTAGTTCCAGTAGTGAAGGAAGTGATACAGAATCTTTAGAAGAAAAAAATATTGTCATGGCTGAAGATAACCGCACTTTAAGGGAGTTGGCTGCTCCTGACTTGACACAGCAGCCCTTATGCATTACATTTCCTACAATTGATGATGAAACTCCCTTTGAATTAAAATCTGGATTGATTCATTTATTGCCTGAATTTAATGGTCATGCAGGTGAAGAGCCTCACAAGCATCTCCAGGAATTTGATGTTGTATGCTCAAGCATGAAACCTCCTGGAGTTACAGATGAACAAATCAAATTGAGAGCATTTCCATTTTCATTGAAGGGGAGTGCAAAAGATTGGCTCTATTATCTTCCGGCAGGTAGCATTATAACTTGGACAGACATGAAAAGGAAGTTCTTGGAGAAGTATTTCCCAGCCTCAAGAGCTGCAAATTTGAGGAAGGAAATATGTGGCATCAAACAGCAATCAGGTGAAACGCTCCATGAATATTGGGAGCAGTTTAACAGGCTTATAATTAAATGTCCTCAACATCAAATCCCACCCCAATTGTTAATTCAATACTTCTATGATGGTTTGTTGTTGATGGACAGGAACATTATTGATGCTGCAAGTGGAGGAGCTTTGGTGAATAAGACTCCAACACAAGCCTGGGAGTTGATTGATCGAATGGCAGAGAATACTCAACAGTTTGGCACAAGGGATGCAATGCCAACCAATATGCCAAGTGGTGATTCTTCAATGCAAACAATGCAGCAACAACTTTCAGAGTTGACAAGCTTTGTTCGTAAGATGGCCACAGGAAGTATCAAGCCAACTGTCCAGGTGAAGGCATGTGGTATTTGTACAAGTCCAGAACATCAAACTGATGCCTGCCCAACTCTCCAAGAAGATACACCGGTGGATGTGAATGCACTTGAATATTCCAACAGACGTCCACAGTACAATCCCTATTCCAATACTTACAATCCAGGTTGGAGAGATCATCCAAATCTTAGGTATGGCAATCAACATCAACAAAATCATCCATCTTCAACACCACACAAGTGCACCCTCCTCGTCAATTTGAAAGACAACCACCTCAAGCTACAACAAGTTCAAGTCCATCTTTAGAAGAATTGGTGAAATCCATGGCTACATCAAGTTTGCAATTCCAACAAGATACGAAGGCAAGTATTGAAAAATTGCAAAGCCAAATGAATCAAGTGTCTGAGGAAGTTAGGCAAATTCGAGAGAAAGGAAAGTGGCCAGCTCAACCCGAGCCAAACCCAAAGAATGTGAGTGCTATGATTTTGAGGAGTGGAAAGGAAGTTCAAGGTCCACCTCCAATTTCAAAGGAGCAAAATGAAGAACAAATTGAGAAGGAGATTGAAAAGGAGGCAGAAACTCCTAACAAGGTAAATTCTAATTCAATTCCTTCATATCAAACTAAAGTACCTCCTTTTCCTGACAGGTTAAAGAAGCCTCCAAAGGTGGACAAATGGAAAGAGATGCTCGAGATATTCAAGAAAGTTTAATTGAACATCCCACTCCTTGAAGCTATCAATCAAATCCCCAAGTATGCAAAATTTTTGAAGGAATTGTGCACCAACAAAAAGAAGCTACGGGGAGATGAGTATATAATAGCAGGTGAGAGTGTCTCTGCAGTTATAAAGAGAAAAATCCCACCCAAAATAGGTGATCCAGGTATGTTTTCAATTCCTTGCAAAATTGGAACAAAAGAGGTGAGCAAAGCCATGCTAGATTTAGGTGCTGCGATAAATGTTATGCCAAGATCAATGTATAATTCCCTAAATCTAGGTCCATTGAAAGAAACAGGAATTATTATTCAACTTGCTGATAGATCAAATGCTTATCCGGATGGTATGTTAGAAGATGTATTGGTTCAAGTTAATGATACAATATTTCCTGTTGATTTCTATGTTGTGGATATGAATGATGCACATTGCTTTAATCCACCCCCTCTTTTGTTCGGAAGACCTTTTATGTATACTGCAGGAGTGAAGATTGATGTGAAGAAAGGCACTCTTACTTTGGAATTTGATGGAGAAGAGCTTTATTTTAATCTTTCTAATACTATTGAACATCCTGATGATTCTAAAGCTTTATATGCTATTGATGTTATTCAACCTTGTGTGCAGGGAGTTTGTGAGCTTAATGGTGAAGACTATATAGAGATTGAATTGGTGGATAATGTGAACTTTGGGTCTAACAAAATTAAGTTGAATGGAAAAGATCCACCGGATATATGGCTTGGAATGGATTTCAATGATCATGGATATAGAAGGAAATTACAATTGCAGAAGTTTGGTGGATTTTTGTATGATGCTTATGAGAATGGTTGAAGCATTGGGAAGAAGTCTAGCTCAAAGACTTTAAACAAAAGCGCTTCTTGGGAGGCAACCCAAGCAATCTAACCATTTTGATACTATACATTTTGCTATTTTCATGAATATATTTTGGTATAATTTTGATATCTAAATGGCATTTTGTCAATGATTTTGTAGATATGAAGATGGAATTTTGGATCAAGAAACAGGTGGTGATGTTTGAAGGGGGAATTTTCAGTAAAGGAGGGCATTGGTAGTCATGAACATGATTAACTAGTATATAACTTGCTGAATTTTAAAGAAAATTTCAAGTTGAATTTTCAGGAAGGAAGATACATGTTAATCATGCCCATGTTTAAGACCTTGGTAGAAGCCTGTGTTGGAAACCAAAATTTCAGGAAACCTCACTACCCTTAGTCATGGCCATGGATAAACTCCAATTGTCTACCTGTGTTTGGTCCCATTTTGAGCTTAATTTTACAGGCAATCTCCCTATTGTTAGTCATGGTCATGATTAAGCTCCCTGTGCCAACATGATTTAAAGTTTATTTTTCTGGGCACCAAATTACACTTAGTCATGCCCATGACTAACTCACACCAACCCTCCTGAAATTACTTCACCCAAAACAGTTTTTCCCAAAAACCCAAATTACTACATCTCTCTCCCCAATATCCCGATCGACCAAGAGGCAGTTTTCTCCCGCTCTCTCCATCAGTCGAACGCCTCTGCCTCTCTCGTCTCCAAGCAAGCGGCGCCACCCCTTCCTCCTTCCTGTTCAGCGAGCGCCTCTGAACATCGAGCGCCGCCCTTTCCCCCTTCCCTGTCGCGAGCGCCGTCCACCCCACTGTTCGCCGCCCCTGCGCGAAATCCGATGCTCCTCAGTCAGCAAAGCCCTAGCGCCGCCGCCTCCACCTTGTGCCACCCCTGTTCCAAGCAGCCGCGAATCGAACCACCTTCGCCGCCGCTCCGATTGTCGTGGTCTCTCAGCGCCGCCGTCCCTCTCCCTTCGCCGCTGCTCCGGTCCAGTTTCCGCCACCTCTCTGTTCAGCGACGCCGCTGCTACCCTCCACTCGATGCTGCTGCGTTGACACTGCCTTGGTAGTCTCTTCTCTCTGCGCCACCATCCTCATTCCTCTGCCCTGCCCTAATTCGCCTCTCACTGGTAATCTCTTTTCAATTTGTGAAATCAGTGAACAATGATGTCGTAAGTGGTGGGATTGTGTAATTGTAAATCTGGCTCACTTGCATTTAACTGGAAAATGTGGAAAATCTGTTGATTTGTGTGAGTTGATAACTATGAAAAGAGCATGCTTTTGGTTGATTGGTGATATTGAGAATTTGGATTTCTTATCAGTGGAATAGTGTGAAAAATGCCTATTTCAGCTTCCTGTGATTTGTAAGTGATGGAATTGTTTAATTCTAGAAAGGAATTTGCTTATGAAACTGTTGACGATGTGAAATTTTTTGTAAAAGGGCATGTTTTTATCGTCTTGTGCAAGTTGTGAGATTGAGAAATTAAATAAACCTTTGTTTTGAAGATAGGGAATTGAAAGTTGTTTTCTATTGCTGTGGAAATATTTTGCTTGGCTAGTTTTCTGTGTGCAGCTCTTAAATGGGAGA
This sequence comes from Hygrophila difformis, assembly GCA_030278955.1. Lineage (NCBI taxonomy): Eukaryota > Viridiplantae > Streptophyta > Magnoliopsida > Lamiales > Acanthaceae > Hygrophila > Hygrophila difformis. Next base: position 37,975,161 of record JAOANR010000007.1, on the reverse strand, counting down.
GTTTGAAGACGATTCCACCAATTCATGATCTAAAAGTGGTTCCAAAATTCCCAACTACAAGAATTGTGCAAAAGAAAAGGCCAGGCAAAGTTCTGTTCCAACACCCGATCCATGCCATTGCACCCCCACCGATCCCAGGGAAGTCCTATTCTATTCCCTTTTCAATACATTGAGGACAATGTAGACTTTAGGTGTGGGGGAGGAACTATCTAATAGGAAATATCTATGAATTGCTTGCCATTTTCTGTGAATTTTTTTTGAAAAACTAAGCTATTTTGTGTGATTATTTTAAGTTAAATTGAGTTTATGATGGTTTTTATTGACAAGTTGTCTAGCATGATTGATGATATCTAATTTTTGAACATGTTAAGCCAACTATTTTGTTAACCATGTGAGATTTAAGCCTCTTTCCAAAAAGCTTGTTCTTTTAATACACTTATCACAAGCTTATGGAAATTTCTTTCTTGTGTGAATTATGTGGTAATCATTTTGACATTCTAGAACTTGACTAATTATACATGTTGAACTTGCATTGATTGAATCCAACGTTTTGAACATGAGAAGGGCATTAAGATAAACTTTTTTAGCCTTCTTGTTGGCCTTAACCCATACTTTTATCACCTAGTTAGCCACTTTGAGCCTTATATCCATTTTCTTTGTTTATATATAACCCTTAGCCTATTAAGCCTTTTCTTTTTGTCATACTATTGCTTTTGATCCCTAGTGATTGAAGTGCTTTCATAAGTCATCATGGTTGAATCTTTGTGTTGGTTGCAAGAAGAAAGAAAAAAAAAAGAGCTTAGAAATTGGTTTATGGGATTCTCAAGCTATTTTGTTGGATTTTTGTTGGAATGATTTGTGGAGAATGTTTGTATATATATATTCCCCTAAAAAAAAAAAGAGAAACAGCCCTATATATATAAAAAAAAAAAGAAAAAAAAAAGAGAAAAGAAATACAAAGGCAGTGGATGGATATAGCTTGAAACGTGTTCCTCTAACCTTAGTGTTATGAACATAGAGTTGAAGTTCCATCTGCACTTTTCAGATTGTTGAATTCCTCTAATAAACGTGACCAAGCTATTGAAGTCCATAATAATAATAAAAAAAAGAGAGAAAAAAAAAAGATAAAAAAAAGGGGATATATGTTTGGCAAAGTTTTGGTTTTGATGGACTCATTTGCTTGAGAAATTTTGGGATAGTTTGAAAGTTGTATATAGGATGATATTTTGGTTTGTTTATTTTGGAAAACCTTGGGAGGGTAGAAAAGAGGTAAATTTTATTCTTTTGAACCTCTTGGTTTTGTTTTGGTTTGGCAACCATGATGTGCTATGATGTTTTCTATGATGACTCTTTGAAAGTGCTCTCATTCACTTTAGCCTTTCTATTTCCTTTTTCTTCCTACCCCAACCATGGCCCCGTTATAACCCTTTTGGAAGACCCTTTGATTCTTTATGTTGGATAAAATCTTGGTAGGGAAGATGTGATTTTCATTCAAGCCTATGGGATTGTCACTTTGCTTTACCACTTGAGTGCTTATTTGTTTAACCACACTTGATATTGAGAGGAGTGTATACACTTTACCCATGGGAGGTTGTTGGCTTACTATGTTTGATATTGGGTTGATTCGGTTGTGCTTGGATTGACTTGTTGATAGAAACTGTTATGGCTTGATTTGGTTATCTTTAGACCTATGCTTGAGGGCAAGCATGATTTAGGTGTGGGGGAGTTTGATGATGATATATTTATGCATATTATTAGTATATATTTTGGATGATATTTTGATACTTTTGGAATGAATTCTACTTATATACAATATGTTTGATGTTTTCAGCATGAATGAAGCTTATTGGCATAAAGAGGAACAAAGGAATGGGAGAAAGAATAAAAAGTGACAGGAAGACTCACCCTCCTTAGTCATGACCATGACTAGTTTAATGTAAGGAAGATGAAAAGAAAATGGGCCAAGTTAAAGCCCAGGCCCACTACTCAAGAAAAGCCCATCAAGACCTTACTTCAAGGGATGGAAAGCTCATTTTAATAGAAGGAAGGAGGCTAGAACGGCTGGGACAGATTTGGAGGAGGAGAAAAAGAGAAAAGGCATCTAGACAGAAAGAGGAGAGGACCGATCCAGAGCAGCTTCCAGGAAAGAAGCAGAAGGCTCATCCATCCCCATCTCTTCTCTTTGTTTTGGTTGTAAAATCTCTTTTTGCTTTTCTTGCTTTTATTTTCCATGGAATTAGAGTAAACTTTCCTTTTTCTCTAGTTTAGAGATTTGAGGAAGAATGGCTTTGGGGTTTTGGGAGATGATGTATTTTTGATTATAAAACTATTGTGCTTTTGGTATTTATGCAATTTCTATGCTTAGGGTTTAGTGGTTTACTATTGTTGAATTGGATGAATGTTTAGGGCCCAAATATTTGTCTAGTTTGATAATTGATTGCCAATTTGATTTGGGTATCCGTAATTGTACTTGAATTGAATAGGTGGTAGCCGGGTTGATTAGTTCCTTCCCGGGGAATTGTATAATCAAATTGGGAATTACTCCGCGTAGGTAGTAATTGGTTTGAATCGGGCTTTTCTAGATTATAATGCAATTGGACAACATCTTCTACGGGCGTACCTAGAAGTGTTAGTTTGATTAGGGGCAATTAACGGGCGTACCTTAATTGTCTAAACTGTAAGGAAAAGTTGGTTGTCTAAGCGGACCTGACAACTATAACTGGTTTATCAATTAGTACAATGTTTATGCATCGATGATCTTACCCAAATGCCATTCCAAATCAATCTTTGAACTAGAGATTTTTAATTTCAATACTTTGTTTTAAATTCATGTTCTTGATCTCACTCATCATTTTCATAGTTTGTAGAATTAATTAGCTTTTTAGTTCTTGTTATCTTTTTCTTGTTCTCAAAATACAAAACCCCCCTTTTAAATATTGTATATATTATGAGAATGTAGTATTCCAATCCCTGAGGACTCGACCCTTGTCACTGCTATACTATATTTATTTTGTACTTGGTGACACAGGAATTAAATTATCTTTTGCAGCTATACGACTAGCTGTCATAGGTTTACTTGGGCCTATATATACGTCATCCTTTACTCTTGTAAACACTTTTGATTAATTTTGATGAATGATATTCTCTTTTTCAAAAGTCGTTATTTCCGAGTGCTCTCTCAAACTTTGTGTGTTTCAATTGGCAAACTCACCTTGCAATATTCGAAACTTGATTGCTTGAATTCATCCAAGAAGGATCATTGGAAGAGGGGGTGCGCTTATTCCTTCAAGATTTAACTCCATCCCAATTCTCTTGATCAAATTGGTAGGTTTCTCTATCTTTTTATTTCGTTTTTCTGCATTTCTTCAAATTATATTGTGTTTGGAATACGATCCATGGCAGTAAATTAATTAAATGTAATCGATAATGGTCAATAAGGGTCATATGTCTAAACGTTTTTTTTTTTAGCAATATCTATATAGGAGTTATCAATCCTGTTGCAATATTTGTTTGTTTTATTTCATCATTATTTTTGACTGCATTAGATGGCGGAAGATGCTCAGTTTGACCCCAATAGACCAACCAGTTTATAAAATGATGAAAACTAACCGACCGGCTGTAAATTAAATAAACTAGTTTCACGTTCACCCACCATGCATCGTTCTAAAAAAGGTTTAGTTGAGTAAAATATTCCGTTCTCCGTAGCAACTCGGAGGAGAAACGCTAAATAAAATTCAATTTTGTATATGGCATCTGCCATTTCCTATTAACAAGTTGAATTGTAATGCATGAAATTAAAGAACCGATCAATTTGATAGTCGTATTTTTCTACTTAAATGGCATCTATATATGTGTATCATCAGTAGTGTATATATATATATATATGTAGATTGACAAGATTGCATGAATTGTTGAGTTGTCCCTATTCATAATTGTATCCAAAATGGGGAATCCCGCACGTGCTTTTCTTCCTCATGCATCTTGTCGGTTCTTCTGCTTCTTATGCTGCAGCAGTTACCGTTTACATCAGGAGCAGGCCGACCCGGATGCCCAACCCGCTTCGGGGTCTTGGAGATACATACCATTTCCCTTCGGAATTGGACTCGGATCGAACTGCTCCCTGGATGAGTAAGTCTTTCTTTTCTGCAGGTTCTGTGCAACACTGCCTCCAACCCTCCAAAAACATTTTTCCCACACTTCAAAGATTGGGACCATGTTATCCATATTAATAATACCAATGGTATTAATATGGTGCCGCATCCCATGGTAGAGTTTGTTGAGATTCCCAACCTGGCAGTCTCGTGCTACGATTCATATAATAATAACCAGACCGTTCAAGAACTATCCATACTTGACTTCAAGAGGACGGTGTTTGCCTTGTCGGAGAATAACTGTGATTGCAAATTCGATCACTAACTTATTTAGTGACCGAATTATAGAATTTTTCATTAAATATTTTAGATTGCTAAAGAAAAATTCTTAATAGTGTAATGACTTGTTTTTATTAGAGTAACGTACAATCCACTCTAATTTCGCTCTAATTAGTACTTTACCTCATCCCACGAAAGAACTATGTTCATACGCAGATCTACGAATTAAACAATGACTGTCACAGTAAATGAAGATACCCACGGAGCATATTCAGATATCTTCAGCAATATTCAGCAAATGAAGAATCTGAATTGGAACCTCAAGTTTATGAATATTCCAAGAGAGATCAATATGGTTTGTGACTTGTTATTGCGTGATAAGCAATTCCCATTTGGTACCGAACATCTTAGTCGTCGTCCTCCGGATATTGCACGGGATCTTTTGATCCATGATTCGATGGGCTTGTCCCACTCGCATCTCATTTTTGAATAAAACCGGCTCCGGCCCCCTTTTTACGAAAAAAAAAAAAAAAACAATTACTGTCACAGGAAATTACTAAAATCACTATTTTAAGTTAAATTTTTGGTGACCTTTCACCGGGATCAATTAATTTGCCAATAATAGAATGATTGATTATTTTGAGTGTATTACCCATTTCAATGAGAAAGAGGGTTTCCTTTGTTAGGGATGGGAAAGTGGCCGACCGTGTCATTTTCCATCTATATGAGATTGAAAAATGGATTGAATATTTTTGTCTGCTATTTTAAGCTAAAACTTTTGTTTAATATTTTTATATTATGACTATTATTTCTAATTTGAACATCATTTTCATTATTAAATTTTTAGGACACCACTGGAAAAGTTTATGAATCCGCATTGACTAAAACTAGAATTTTGACCCGCGCTTCGTGGGCGGTGTTTCTTTCTTTTTTTTTTCAAATAAAATCAAGTATTTGTGGTTTTATTATTATTTGTGCATAAAGTTTGCTTATTTTAAATTCATAACATAAGCGTAGGAAACCATAAGAATCTGTATGAATTTGATCATAAAACATGCGACAAAATGAATTATCAGTTCATTACTCGAGTTAATCAACCTCAATTTCTATATGTATATCTTGATCCACCAATTTCAATAAATCAGACTATTCTAAACCATGAGTACGAATCTCCGCAATTTCAATAGATAGTAGGAGGCATGGATTCAATTAATTATATTATACAAACCATTATTTAGAAGACCTAGAAAATATTAGAAAATAAGTTCTTAGTTGGTAAGAAATCGAAAAATCTCAATCCTTTTGGCTATAACTACAACCTATATATACTGGTGGTAGTCGTCAGGTTATTCCGATTATATAATTGTTCATCATTCTATACAATCAGTTTCATAACGTTAAATTTTCTATGAGATCACTTTCTCAGGCTAGCAAAATTTTTTTGTTTTCAAGTTCCCACATTTATATACAGCCACTAATCTAAAAAATTACCAATAAATATGATCAAAAGAAATGGAAGAAAAAGCAAATAACTAACTTGTATTCAAAGACAACCAATACCAACTAATTGTAAAACTAAACCTCATAACTCATAGCCCCACAAAACATGAACAGACAAAGTATACAATAAAATATGAAGAAAAATATTATTATGTTACTAAAGGAAAATTTCTTGGGCATCATAAGAAAATAACAATCACCTGAAATTGGTACAATCACACGGAATGGAGTATGAGCAATCAAATTGAAATAGGAACAGAAATGATATGAGAGAATTAATTCCATACTATCATTATATAAATATTGTAGTATAAAAACTATTTATTATGTTGAGGTGATTATGTATGAAATTAGTATATAGTCATATTGACATTCAATAAGAATATGTATGGCATTTGATTTATTTATTTACTTATATTGTAACTGTATCGTATATGAATCACTTTCACAATGATTCTCCAATCATATTTGTTGTTATTGAATGAAGTCAAACTATCATACTTCATTATATTCATTATTTATCTTAATATGAAGATGATTTAACTGTGAAGAATGAATTCAAAAATGTGTGATTGATAATTGAATATAAAATTAGTGGAGAACAATAAGTTCCTACAATTAAAAAAAAAGTATCCACTTTTTATACTTACAATTTCAACAAAATTAGCAGTTTTTAAACTATCATAGAATGATTGTCTTCCTATTTTCCTTAGTAATAATATATAAGCGAATACATTTTTGGCACATCATTAAAAATATTATGCATGTTTTAATGTTATGCACGCTTCGATACACAAAAGGGCTCTGTTCTATAGTTATATAATTAACACTTCAGGTTTTCATCTTTTTCTGGGCAATATATCAGCAAATGACATCGCAAAATCGACTAACAAAATGTCACCTTTTTGAGAAACTAAAAAAAATGCAAAATTCTGGATTATGTTCATAAGAAAAAAAATATTTTTTCAATAAGTATTTTTTCTTTATATTATTTTCTTTTATTAAAATTATTTTTATAATAAAAAATATATTTAAAAAATTAAACCTTATACAAAAAATTAGGATTGAATTTTGATTAAATTTTTATAATGGATTATAATTTCTTATTAAATATATATATTTGGATAAACTACTTAAAAAGATTATTATTATTAATTTTTTTATTTTATTATTTTTTTGGTAAATATTGATTGTTTGACAACTATGTGTGTCGTCAAAGGTGTGTTCAAAAAACTACACATTTTTTATTTTATTATATTGATTAGGTTAATATTTTAGACTTGAAATCTAATATAAATAATATAATATATAATATATATTTGAAAAAATTACTTATTCAATTAAAGAATTTATAATATATTGGTTTAACTAAATTTGTCATAAATATCAAATATATTATAATTTATTTTTAATTTATATATTTTTAAAATATATGGAAATATTTTCTCAAGATTTTCTTATCCTAACAAATAGAATTATTATCTAAATATAAAATATTTAAAGATTGATCACGTGGCATGTAGGATGATTCAGCGCTGACGTGTAATTATTTTGGATGACTGTACGTTTCTGGATGATTAATCTGCATTTATGTGGAAACCTAGGCATAATTACTGTATAACCCTTAAAATTAACAAAGAATCAAGTATATTTAATAAGGGCAATACAGTCTGCACATGCCAAAAAGTATTCAGGATTTATTATATAGATAGATAGATAGATTAAAAAAAAAAGGATATACTATATATAAATTTCTAATTTTTGCCCTTTAACCTACTTCTAAAAAAATACTATTCTTTTATAAGAGTAAAAATATACTCCCTCCGTCCCATTAAAAGTGACCACTTTCTTTTCGACACGGGAATTTAGGTTGTGGTGTTTAGTAGTTAAAGTAATATGAGTAAATTTGACTAATCCATCCATCTAATTTATAATGGTAACATTGGACTTTTAACCATATTTATTATTTAACTTTGACTAATGTTATCGTAATGATGTAGAAAGAAAAAAATAGTCAAGTGTGGTCTTGTTGGAATCCTCTAATCGTATAGTTTTAGAATATATTTTAAATAATTTTTATTTATACCCATTTTGAGATATTAATGGTTAAACATATATAGGGACTTTGTGTAGAAAGTACAATTGTCATTGTTGTTGGGTTTTTAATCATGCTTATGTTAATCTAATTTACTTAAAAGAGAAAGTGACCAACCTTATTCGTATACCCAAAAAGAAATAGTGGCCATTTTTCGTCTTCAAATTTCTCTATACCTCAGGAAAAACCGGCCAAAACCGCACATGCAAATGTTCAAACATGTGGCGCCCTATAAAGTAAGTGAACGGAAGAATATTTCATTAGTAATGAAGAGGGGCGGAATATCAATAATAAGATGTAGGGCAAAATTGGAATAGAGGAATCTTGGAACGATGGGAGTAAAAGAAATTATAAAGTTCTATCCACGCATCCACCATGTCCTGACACAATAATCTTTTAAAGTATTTTAATTTGACCAAGTTATACAGTGACATAGACTTTTTAATTTATAGTATGAAGTCTAATGTATTTATTTAATAATAATTATTAATATATAAAATTATATAAAATATATAAGTAAACAATGTTATTAAAATCTAAATAAAAGTTAATTTATTTTTTCATATGTTTATAATAAAATTAAGATAAAATTAATTATTTTTTATTTTTTAAATTTTTTATTTTTTTTGCCGTGGTACCAGATTATAAAATCATGAAAATTAACTAAAGGCTCTAAATTAAATAAATCAAGGTTGTTAAGATCGAGATCTTATATGATATCGTTTTTCTCTTTACAAGATCGGAATCGTAGGATCGAATCCGAATCCTAAGATCTTATTAAATTGCAATAATGGATTAACTCAATTATGCATACTAACAAATAAAAGCATTAATTCGTGTGTTTATGAACCGTGCAAGTTAATTAATACAATACATTATAAAAATATCATAATTAAATATAAAATATTTCCACATACATACATGCGTATTATAATTTTTTAAATTTAGAGATACATAATGAGTATAAGTTCTTATGTTTAAAATTAAAGAAAAAAAAGATTACTTTGATCGCAAATCATAAAATCATACAAAAATATTATGCATTTAAAAGGGTAAAATCGTAAGATCGTAGAAGTGTTTAATAGAGAATGACCAAAAGATTGTAATATTCTAAGATCAGAATCGGGATCTTATTCAGATCTTACTAATTTTTAGACCCTACAAAGATCAAAATCGTTTTAGAGAGGCATGTTCGTATAATCTAAAATTCTAAAATCAGGATTGGAATCTTAATAACTATGAAATAAACTAGCTAGTGTCACCCCTCCAATGCCACCGTGGTTCTGAAAAGGCAGATTGGGTAAAATATTAGGTACTCTGTAGCAACTTGAAGGAGAAACGGTAAAATTCAATTTCATATTAACAAGTTGCAATGGATGAAACATGAAACATCCGATCAATTTGAGATCACTACTAATTTTCTACTGAAATGCCATTTATATATGTACATATGTATGTACATGTGTATGCGTATATGTAGACTGATAAAGATTGAATTGTTGAACTTGAGTTGTCCCTATTCATTATTGTATCTAAAATGGGGAATCCTGCACCTGCTTTCTTCCTCATCTTGTTGGTTCTTCTGCTTCTTTTGCTGCAGCAGTTACCGTTTTCATCTGGAGCAGCCCGACCCGGATGCCCAACCCACTGCGGCGACCTTGAGGTGCCATTCCCGTTTGGAATTGGAGCCGCCAGTTCAAATTGCTCCCTGGGTGAGTCTTTTGTGATCCTGTGCGACACTACCTACAACCCTCCAAAAGCATTTTTGCCAAGCTCCTTGTTGGACTATGAATCTGATCTTCATACGACGCGAACTATTATGGATTATATGAAGCCGCCTTCTTCGTTGGAGGTTGTTGAGATAAGGTTGGACGTATCCCAGGTGAAGGTCAAGTTTCCCAACCTGGCAGTCTCCTGCTACGATTCAGATAATAACCCGATTTTTCGAGAGAACTCATTATTTTCCTTCAGGTTATCGGCGTTTGCCTTGTCGGAGAATAACTGGATCACCGCCTTCGGCTGCGATGACTTGGCAACAATAGCTTTTGCTAATTTCCGCAGCTGTCTGTCTTACTGCGAGGACAAAAAACAATACAATGGTTATTGTCCGAATGAAAAGAACAAGTATACTGGAAATGGGTGCTGTCGTGCCAACATACCTAAAGGTAACTTCAGTTTTCGTTTCAATCAACTGTCTAATAATTGTTGAGGTTTATTATATAGCACTATATACAAGTTCGTTTTGTAATTTAATTTGATGCGTTGAGATTAATTTTGGAAATAGGTCTCAAAACTGCCGGAGCATATACATCGGATATGCATACCAGCTTGCCGCAAAATTCAGATGGGCGTAATCAAACAACATTCATCTACGGAGGAGCATATACGAATAGATCAACCAAGTTATTCCCTTGTAGCTATGCCATAATTGGGGATATAGGGGATGATGTATTTTCGTTCCAATTGAGTCAGCTACAGAATCCTACAACATTCATAAATGAAAATCCGAGATTAAATAGTACGCTTTTGGTGCTCGACTGGAGGATTAAGACTGGTGCTCCAACCTGCTCCCAACTTCAAAACGATTCCACTTCCGGTTTTGCTTGCAAGGAGAAAAGTACGTGTGCTTATTATAATGGTACAAATGATGGATATATCTGCAATTGCTTACCTGGCTACACTGGCAACCCTTATCTCTCAGGTCCTGATGGATGCAAAGGTCAGATTATTTTCACTCCAACTATATATATACAAATACATATATTTATATGTTTAGAATTTGATCTATCTATCTATCTTGTGCTTTGAATAATTAATAGTCGCTATCCTTTTACGATAAAACCAGATGTGAATGAATGTGAAAGCAAGAACACAAATTCCTGTAAGTTTCATTGCATCAATACTCCAGGAAGTTACACTTGTTCTTGTCCAAGATGGTATGAGGGAGATGGCAGGTCACATGGCACTGGTTGTACCCCATCCAAAATGCTTTACGTCACAATAGGTACCTCAAAATTTACTATTATGGTGCGTTTGATTAGAGGGATCTTAGATTATCAGTAGGAATATGATTGCTAGCAATGTAAGATTACCGAGAATATGAGATTGCTGGGAGTCTTAATTTTTGGTGTTTTAAAATTATTGCGTTTGAATAGATTGAGAATTTTTTTTATTTCCATTTCTATATAATTTACTATATTGTCCTTGAATTTTAATTGAACAAATTTTATAAATATGTCATTTTGCTACAAAATAGGATAATATTTAAACCGATTTATTTTTAAAATTAAAATATAGAAAATTCTTTATATAACTTATTATATGATAATTAGTAATTTAATGTAACTAAATTATTATTATTTTTATGTTCAATATAGAAGATAAATAAGTTTTAAGCAAATATAAGAATATTTATTTAAAAAATATGTTTAAATAATTTAAAATCAATTGATTTTAAAATTAAATTTTATAACGTTATTATTTTCTAAATACAATTATCTAAATTTATAAAATAAAAGTATAAAATGCAAGGTATAAAAGACAAATTAGTATGAAAGTAGGAAAAACCCTTAATATTCCCACCACCTTTGTGGGAATGTAACATTCCTACATTAAAGATGCCGCGAACTAAACGTGCACATATTACATTCCCTAGCCAAGATCCTAGTAGTCTAGGGAATCTTGGATTCCCCCGAAAACGCCCCCTTAAGGTGTACATATTTTATTCTCTCTCGATAACCAACATTGTTTGAATTTTTCACTGGTTTGGTCTCTGGGCTAGGACTCTTGCTGCTACTTGTTACATCCTTTTGGTCATTCAAGGCCCTTCAGAAAAGGAAGAACAAGAACCTTAGAGACAGATACTTCAAACGAAATGGCGGCCTCCTATTGAAGCAGCAACAAAAAACAAATGAAACCACAATAGGGAACGCTAATCTTTTCAGCGCAAGACAGTTGGATAAAGCCACTGATCACTTCAATGAGAGTAGGATATTGGGACAAGGAGGGCAAGGCACGGTGTTCAAAGGCACGTTATCCGATGGTAAGATTGTAGCCATCAAGAAATCCAAATTGATTGATGAAGCTCAATTGGAGCAATTTATCAATGAAGTAGTGATTCTATCACAAATCAACCATAGAAATGTGGTCAAGCTCTTTGGCTGTTGTTTGGAGACAGAAGTTCCCTTACTGGTATATGAGTATGTGCCAAATGGAACCCTTTTTGATCTGATTCATAACGGAGGTACTGAAGATTCGATTTCATGGACTATGCGTCTTAAGATTGCAGCAGACATATCAGGGGCACTGTCATATCTACACTCAGCATCTTCCATCCCTATCTACCATAGAGACATCAAGTCCAGTAATATCTTGCTAGATGAAAAGTATATTGCAAAAATAGCAGATTTCGGAACATCCATGTCATTTGAAGTGGATCAAACCCATGTAACAACGCTAGTGAAAGGCACATTTGGGTATTTAGACCCAGAGTACTTCCAATCAAGCCAGTTTACGGATAAAAGTGACGTCTACAGCTTTGGAGTACTCCTCGTCGAACTTCTTACTAGCCAGAAGCCAATATTGCCCGACAAAACTCTAGAGGAGAGAAGCCTAGCTACCCAGTTTCTACTATCCATGGAAACAAATCGTTTGGACACGATTTTGGATGTTGTGGTTTCTGAACAGAGCACAAGGGAGGAGGTAAATGCGGTGGCCAGACTTGCACAAAGGTGCTTGAATATGAGGGGATATATGAGGCCAACCATGAAGGAAGTTGCCATTGAATTGGAAAACATACGAATGGCTCAAATTCCTACAGCTTCTGAAGGCAAATCTCAAGAACCCAATGTATATGAACCAAAGGCTATGATACTCTCAGACATGGACTACACTTGGACAATAAGTGATACAAGTGTTGCGGAATCATCTTCTGATGCCCATCCTTTAATGTTAGAGACTGTGTAACGGTTAATTTTCCAAACTGTGTTATTTATTTCGTGTTATGTTGAAGTAGTTTTGTTTCACGTGTTGTACCCTGTGAGAAGGCGCGGGTCCACGAAGCGTATTTCTTATCTTTTAGTATTATTTTCCAAACTACTCCCTCGGTCCCACTTATGGTTTTCCAACACTTTTGGGCATATTATTTTATGTGGGGATAGTTAGTAATTAATGTAAGGGTATATTAGTGTTTAAAGTGGGAGTAAATTAAAAATTTATGTGATGTGATGGTAATAAGTTTGAATTTTTAATTGATTTTTTATGTTTGATATCATAGTTGTGAGTTGAATTTATTAATAATATTTATTTATTGATGTGATGGGATGGGATAAGTTAAGTGATTAGAAGTAATATTTAATTATTTCTTAAAATGGAATGTGACAAAAGTGTTGGGACAATCAAAAAATGAAAGTGTGAGGGCCGTCTCGGAAAAAGTTTGGGCCCTGAGCCAAACTTAAAATATAGACCCCATGAAAATATATTTAGTAATTGCTTTGTAAATTTTTTTGCATATATAGGGATGTAAACGGGTAGGGTAGGGTACGGGTAGGCCACCTCCACTCACTACCCGAAATATAATTATCCTACCCTTACCCTACCCTATTACCCTAAAATTAAATATCGGGTATTATTCGGGTAATACCCGTCGGGTATGCGGATTATCTGCGGGTAAACGGGTACCCGAAATATTAAATATTACATAGTTAACCGACTCTACCCGACCCAACTTTAATAAATAAAAAACTTACTTTTCACCATAAAAAAAATAAAACCTTCATTATTGCACGAGAACAAAATTTAAAAGAATATTTAAAAGAAACCGCTAAGGCAACATAAATAAATACTGTAATATTTAAGAATATTCAGTAAAAAATTCATAAATCTTTTTACTGTCAAATATCAAAGGTTAATAATTTGAAATATAAAAATAAATAAATAAATAAACAAACATATAAATATATCTCAATATATTATATAAATTAAATATATATAAGTACTAGGAATTTCTCGTTGTGCGATGCACAACGTATTTTGGATATACAACTGCCCGTGGAAAAAGAAAAAAATATTTTCAGGTGAGTGCTTATATTTTCCTTATACGTAGTATTATAGTTACTATAGTTACTATGGCCTGTAAAAAGATCATACCGTCAAATATAAATCTCTAACCAAAAATACTTACAGTCATGAAATGCTTGTAGATTCAACCAAACATTATAGCTCCAGTTATGGGATCTGGTTGTGTGCATGCTGGAAGGACAGATTCAATGATCGCCTTAATTTGTTTATGTTATCCATAAATGTCTCCAGGTGTTGATGAAATAAGATCTTTATTTCTGGCCATATCTACAATTAGAGTGACCAAAATTTTAGTCCATAAATGAGCAAACACTTTATAGCCTGGTGGCTTGTTCAACGTGGCAAAAGACAGAAGAGGTAGTTGTGAATGTTTGATGAAAAATATTTATGATAACAAAGAACACAAATATGAAGCAAACCCTTCCACTACAGAAAGCATGAAAGATTAGTAACTTGACAACTAATGTTAAGAATTCAAATAAGAATTCAGGTTGAGGCATCAAACGCTTTGGAAAATTTGAGGGAAAGAAAGCTAAACAAAACTAATTAAAGTTAAAATACCTCAGGTGGCGTCCAGTATTCCTTATAAAGGAAGGGCTATTTATGCACAGCTCACCGCTTTATGTCAGAATCACTGCTGGTATTATTATCGAAGAGAGCCTTGGCCTCTTGAAGATCCCCATCTCTTGGTGTTGGCCTCTTGAAGATCCCCATCTCTTGGTGCATGCCAGACACTCACCGGATGCAGAACATCCAAAAGAATTACCAATTAGATTAAAAGAATCCATTATCACGCATAAGCAATCCCCAAACCATAAAAATCTAGAGAATGATGGACAATAAGGCTAAGGCTATAACTCAGAACTCCAGAACAAATTATGTAGGCCAAGAATGTAGGAACAACATTAGATAAAATAGTTGCATCTTTTCAATTGCCAATTGAATTCAATTGCCCCTTGATCATTAAATCAACCGAGGAACATCACCATTCACTTACACCCATTTTCCTACCTAAATAGAACCTACTCAGAAAAAATCTTTACCGGCACTACAATACATTCACCAGTAACATGGTGTAAGTGTCAGATCTCATTCAGCTCTTCATTGATTGATCAATGCCATATAATTTGTTTAAGAGGGCAAAAGAAACAAGAAGTTCCATCAAAGGGCAAGCAAATACCACTTCATCATTATTATCGGTGCCTGATATATAAACCCTAAACCCTAAACCCTTAAAACCTAGAAAGAGTAACATACTCTATATGAGACATCATAAGTTGAAATCAAGCCTTACCAATTCAATGAGCACCCGGTAGGAAATGCAATCCCTGCTTGCAAACTATTTTCTGATATTAACGTACGAACTGTATTCTCCAATATCTCACACATATCAATCATCAACATTCCAGGCTTCAGTATTTGCCTAATATATTTCCGAACCTAAGAACGATTGAATAATTTAGAAAAGAAGAGCCTCTAATTTTCAAGTTTTCTTCCTTCCGAGTGCATAAATAGTTGCAAGTGCTGTAAAGCTACCTGACGGTGTACTTCTGCTGCCTGGCGGAGGGAATTATAAATTGGTTTTTCCAGACGTTCAAGTTCTCTCTTTTCCTCAGATGTTGTTCTCCATAAATTACTACATTCGCAATGTCAAATGATGCCTTTCAGATTTCCCACCATAAACTTGTTAACAGAATATAAAATATTAATTGACCTTAGAAAATAAATACAAATTCAAATAAGACAAGCTTGCAAATGATTTACATATGACGACAAAACTCAAAGTTGAGTACATTAGCATTACCATTTACAGGAGGCACAAGATCTCTACCATAAGAGGCTTTTGTATACATTACCACAAAAAATGGATTCAAACCCCAATCTCATTATTACAAGGTACATATCAATCATGTGAACTAACAAAAGCTGTACTTCATCTAATGTTATTTCTTCTACTGTAAAAATCTAAGCAACCCTCTTACTCTCAATTGACTCTTATTGCTATTAAATGGAGTAACTTATATTACTATTAGTAAGATGAGAAGCGGCTAGCTTCTTAAACATCACTGATCAATTATCTCAAAGGCCCCCTAACAAAAAGATAAGAACAACGACAAATAGATCTAAAGGAAAGTGTTTAAGAGATAAAAATTGTCTAGGTTTGGCATGATGTCACCAAGCTCCAGTCACAGGTTACAGGCCTGCAGAGTCTTATGGGCCTTGGCCTTCCCCCGTATGCATGTAGTTATCTGGTAAAATTGGACTAATCAGACTAACTAATCCTGTTGAATAATCTCCAAACCTAAATTGAAATAGGATTCATTTCCAAGACCATAAAATACTCCCAAAAAATCTGATGACCCCAATACCCATTATCCACTTCTTCATTGGAAACAACTTAGCTAACGCTTGCAATTCTAGTGTTACCCTTACTGAAATAGAATCAAACCAAATAGTCTTCTTGCCGAGCATGAGGACTTTCAAGTGGCTTTCCAATAGAATTATAAAATATGCATATAAGAAAAGAATGTCAATGGGCATACTCATCCTTATACTGTTGAATTTCTCCCTCTGGAAACTCCCCGGATGAGAATAGCTCAGCTACAGGAATAGATGGCAGATCAATTTGCTGAGGTGGTTCTTTCTTCTTCCTGAAATTAGATATATAAAAAAAAGAAAAAGGTTGGAATAAAACTTCATTATATAGAAGATTAAAGGTGTGAAGATTCTTGTCTCACTTGCTTTTACTTTTCTTCTTCTTTTTCGTTGCTGCTTCTGGAATATCCAAATAACAGAATTACAATAGTCACAACAAGCAAAGAAGATAGTGTAATAATATCCAGATAGAAAACAAATCTAATAGAAAATAAAATAGCCCTCCCATTTTAAATAGAATTACTAAGTTATAGATAAACATACAAGACACTATGTAACTGCTACAGAATCAACTATCATTCAATTTAGTTTTTCAAAAACACCACATCTATAATATCACTATGAGATTAAATAGATCATAGCACTATAGCAGCAGGTAGTCAAAACAACTAAAGTTATCGAAGAAACGATCTTGCAGCATACCTCCGTCTGTTCATACTGATACATTGCAGTTCTATATACGATGAACAACATCAGTACACAAACAATGGCCATAAAAGGTAGCTGTCTCATCTTCGTGACCAGTCCCCCCTGCAATTTAGTTTTTAAATGAAGCATTTACCCTCAGAATTGACACCGCTCCTGCCTAAAATCTCAGTAACTAAAACATGATCCGTACCCTGTCAGATAAAAAATGCTGTTTCTTCGTCAGCCACCTCCATGACCGGGGCGCCTTCATAGGTGATTACTTCTAACATAGAAGCTGCTTATTCAGTATTCAATACATTCCCTCATTGGATATTTATAACGTCAATTCACTACATTAAATATTGATCAGTTATCATCTATTGATTCAACCGCAAATTAAATGTTCTTAAAACAAAATAAGACTACAAACTCTGCAAAACTGCATTGAAAGATGGAGTAGAAAAACCCACCTCTTAAACTGTTAAAACAAGAAAGCATAAAGGTGATCTTAGTTAACAATTCCACAATCAAACAGAAAACCAAATAAGGCTAAAACAATAGTTATAGATTAGACAAAAAAACACCGATAGTCGAAACAAAACAGGGAAGCAGGAACAGAACCAAAAAAAAACCGAAAAAACAGGGAGAATAAAATAAGTTACCCAACAAAAACAATACCCGTTCCGTTAAGAAATCCCAAAAGAGCTGGATCGAGGGTACAATAGTCCTTTCCTAATTAACCCTTCCGTCACTCACGGCCAAAGCTGCAAAAACGGAAAACAAAACATGATGAACAGAAAAACAAAAAGCGTGAGCATGAAAGCAGAGATTCGACCAAATCCATGAGACGCGTGCTCACCGCAAGATTAAATCCCCCAGGCGCAAACAAAGAAAACACCGAAACCCCGTGAGTAAATTCCCTAATCCCTGTATCTGAATACTATATTGTACAATTTCACCATTCCCTCCTCATTTCTCCTAATGTCAATAATGAATTCCCAGATAAGCAACTCCAAATTTTAAATCAACAAAGAAACTCACAACCTAGTCAAAAAGAAAATACCATACTTGCTAGTTTCAATAATCTAAAATCAAAACTCATTATCCAACAATTCAAACATTTAAAAGTCAATTTTACTTATCCCAAAGATCCTCCAAAACCAATGTTCAAGAATCCATAACTTGATTTTAAAAAACATTTATTCAACAAGCTCCAACCCCTCAACAATATTCTCCTAATCTGATTTATAAAAAAAAAAAAACTCACTTGTATATAAAAATACACAACCATCAATTGTTCCCAAGTTGACAATTTAACTCAAATTCTAATAATATCAATATTCAAGAATCACTCTATTAATGCAAGAGTTCTTATCAAGTCTCAATTCACAATTCTTCCAGAATCTCAAGTCTAATAGTTAACCCAATTTCTCTAACCAATTCAATTAACTTCAATAAGCAATCCCAAGCCAACTTTTCAAATCAATTCAATACTCTCACTCTTTAATTGAATCCCAAAACAAGGTTAAAAGGCAACCCAAACAAAATCGAGAAGACAAAACAAAAAGGGCACTCAATAAAACACGGTACTCAATTTGTCAAGGAATTTAATCATGAAAAAGATAAGCAAAAAGGCAACCAGGATAGCGCAAGTGCAGCACCAACCCACCAGGAACAGTGGTGGACTGTGGAGGCATAGATATGCTGGCACGAAAACCAGTTGCAGGTGGTGACCGGACTGGAAATAAATGGAGAAATAATCAGCTATGCGGAACATAAGATGTATAAGTTGAAAAATTAATGAAGGGGCACTAAAAAACAAATATTTTATAATAGAAACTGGAGGCCGGGAAGAAAAGGTAAAAGGAAACGTTGGTGCGAACAGCCCCCTACCCGGAACAGTGGAAGAAGTCCCAGAGGTATTTAGGGCCAACACAGATGGACACAGTTGAATGGAGCAATCAACCAAACCATCTTCAAAACCAGATGCTGAATAACCATCAATGTAAAAAATAGTGGTAAGATAAATTAAAGAATACAGGCAAAGATCGGAGCAAACGAAAAATATAGGAAAACCCGTCTACTGCGAAGGAAGCGGTGACGACAAATATAACCAAACATGCCAAATACACCTAACAAAGACAATTCAAAGAGGTTTTATAGCCCATATAAAGAATAAAACCCGGAAAAAAGTAAAGAGTACGGAAGTATAGAATAGGGCCAGTAATGACCAAAAAGCGATCGAATACCAGCACCTGAAAAAACAATATTATGAGGCAAAAGGCGTGGTGACATGTTAGGTAAGGGAAAACTGAAGGAACCAACAGTTGGAAGAAACGCGACACGTAGAGACCCGCTAATCAAAAGCGCATTAGAAAGAGTAGGATACAAAAAAATATAAAAACCAGGGGGAAAATAGCAGAAAACGCCACAAGCTCAGCACAATCAACAGACAAAAAAAAGGAATTGTCCTAAGCCGACCACAAAATTGCTGCCACATAAACAGTAAGCCATGAGTTAAAAATAACGCAGCAAGGGAAGTATATAATAGCCCGAGAGCTCACAATTTGGTGATGCAATCAGGCCGCTCAAAGGAACGTTGGGGAAATCACCAATGGCAGGAGACTCTATATCCACCAGAAAAGGGAAATCAACATTAGTAAGAAGCACAACAAGACGAGAACCGCCCATCAAAAGCAGGTAAAAAAAGAACAAGCAGACAGTAAACAGGAGCACCAAAACCTTGGGGGAGGTCAGTACAAAGCTGGACTCCAGGAAGTGAAACAGTTCTGCCCTGAACAACTCGTGGAGGAAGTGCTTCAGGAAAGAGTAAAGGGAAACAATAAAAAGACAATTAAGAGTTTAATAAAAGACCAAAGCAGAAAACAAGAGAGTAAGATAAAAAGGGATAAATATAAAGGAAATCGTGGAAGCAAAAGTACTCTGTAAAGAAGAGCCCGACCGAGGAGAATAATCAGAAACGCCAGCTATATTGAGGGGCAGTAGAGAGGAGCAAGGTGCAACGACACATTCAACCAAACCGGCTTCAAACGGAGATGCTAATGGGGCAGCCGTTTAAAAACCAGCGAAAACACAGCAGAAAAGGCCGCCGTTCAGCACAATTTAGGGGAAAAAAAAGAAATGTTTAAAGACAACTGTTAAATAATTGCAACACAAACATCAAACATCGGCCAGAACTAAGCCAGCAAGGAAAGTATATAATAGCCTGAGAGCTCACAATTTGGGGATGCAATAACTCCACTGGAAGAAATGGCGAGGATATCACCAATGGCAGAAGACACTTTAGCTAAAGGAAAAGGAAAAATAGCAATCCGCACGGAGTAAAAAATGATCAGGCTGGAATAATTAAACCGCACGAGGATAACAATGTAAAGGCTGTTCGAACTACAATAGATAACAATGTAAAGGTTCAACAAATATTCTAAAAGTGAATCTAAAAGATATAAAGTAGTGCAACAATAAATGACTCACAACTTCTTTTGCAAGGTACCTGCTTGACTGCAGTAATAGACGGGCCAATACATGAAAACAAAGTAAAAGTATGAATCAAACAACAACAATAATAAAGATTCATAGGGAGTTTATACAGCATACGAAGTATGCTGGGAAGAGGTGTACAAACCTGGGCAACGTACAGAGGCACTGTGGGTTCCAGCAGCAGAAGCTTGCATACCTGGATAACAGGATGAGAAAGGACCAGAAGGTAAATAAAATTGCAAAAGAAACAAAGGTAGAGATAAAAGCTGAGATTACAAAGAGGACCAGCGTGTTCCGTAGAGGCACTACGACGGCCGGCCAATGTAGGAGGGCAAGATTGAAAGGGGCAATCAACCAAACCGGATTGAAACGGAGATGCCAAAGAATCATCCATTTGAAAGCATACGATGCGGAAGAAAAAGCTGCAAAGCACAAAACATAAAACAACATACGTATTATATACACGCACAAAGGAAAACGCGTATTAGAAAGGGTATGGCTAAAATGAAAGTACAAACCCTCCCCAACAACAACAGAATCATTGTATTATCTGCTGCCAGGAAACTAAGCAATAATTTCACTGAATATGATGTCCAGGAGCATTAGGAAAATGGTTGGTTAACCGACAATAGTTTTAACTAATTGGAACTTAAGAGACAAGAGAGACAAATAAGGAAAGAAAGCTTACAACCAATTTCAGTCACACTTTCCCTACGACAGATGTTCGTGAACTCATACGTTAATATGAAAACTTAAGTTTTACACATTTCCAAAGCCCCCACCGTAGCAATGTTTTTCCTTTTCGTCTGGAAAAGAACATTAATCTCTTTTCCCCCAACAAAAAAGATCAACCTAAGAGAACTGATAAAGGCAAAAACTTATAGCAACGCATACAAGGCAATAGGGTTTCTGTGAACAGGAGCTCTAACACAAGAAAGGAAGCATATTAAAGAGAAAATAAAAACGAACCCAATCCAATTAAGAGATAAGAAGATAAATCAAGGATATTCACATAATCGAGTTGGATTAGCTGCGAATCAGACAAACCGTGATTTTGGGGGTGTACTGTTGGAAGGGGAAGTTTCGTCGCTGTTTCTGCCGCACAATGAATTCTCTTTCCACTGACGAGGAACGGAGGTTGTTGGAGTGCTTACTCGCCGAGCGCTTTTGGACAGTAGTCTACATTCGCGTTCCCAATTTACAGAAGGCGGCACTTGTGGCCGGCCGTAAGGCCAGCGGGCACTTGCCGGCGCGATTGGAGACACCCGTTACCCGGGCCAATACCGATCCTAAAAATTTTAAGCACCTCTAGCCGCAACCCACCACTTCTGATAGGGTTGGCAGGAAGGAACGGAGGAAAGAAGCGCGAGAGATCTAGAACGGAGAGCACGAACGCAGAAACCGATATCTGAAACGAGAAAGAAAGGAATACAGCGACGATCCAACGCTCAACAATGGAAATTGCCTGCAACATCCAGCGGTGAAAAATGACACTGCCGATCGGACGATCCAATTTCCATTGATCCAGGATCCAACGGCTACACAGACTCCCACGCATCCAACGGACAGAAATCAAAATAAAATGGGCTGGACGGCCCAGATCTTAATTGCACAAGTGAAAATTTGGACAGTGGTTCTTATATCTATACTAGCCAAAATAGCTGTGCGATGCACAGCATACTGAGGCCGTACAACTGCCCATGGGAAAAAAGAAATAATTATAAGTGCACCTTCGTTTTTTTGTGATACTTATTTTGTTTAAAGGCAAGTATGGATGACTGAGTAAGCCAAATTAAAATAATATAAAAATTATGTAGAGCAGGAATTTAGTAAGACATGCAAAATTGTGGAATACATAACCAGTGTATTGTGTTGTGTGAAGTATATGAATTGATTGCGTGGGAAGCTAGGACGTGGAATGCGCCGGACAAGTTACGGAATACAACGATATATTACTAAATGGCATGTAGATAATTAAATTAAAATTGTAGTTTCAATATAACAATCACATTATATAATTCGTAATTTACATATATTTACTCAGTGCACCTTCGTTTTTTTTGTGATACTTATTTTGTTTAAAGGCAAGTATGGATGGCTAAGTAAGCCAAATTAAAATAATATAAAAATTATGTAGAGCATGAATTTGGTAAGACCTGCAAAATTGTGGAATACATAACCAGTGTATTGTGTTGTGTGAAGTATATGAATTGATTGCGTGGGAAGCTAGGACGTGCAATGCGCCGGACAAGTTACGGAATACAACGATATATTACTAAATGGCATGTAGATAATTAAATTAAAATTGTAGTTTCATTATAACAATCACATTATATAATTCGTAATTTACATATATTTACTCAGTTAATAAATTAAGTGATACGCTTTGATTTTTTTTCCCCGTACAACTGCCCATGAGAAAAAAAGAAATAATTATACCTAAGTGCACCTTCGTTTTTTTTGTGATACTTATTTTGTTTAAAGGCAAGTATGGATGGCTGAGTAAGCCAAATTAAAATAATATAAAAATTATGTAGAGCAGGAATTTGGTAAGACCTGCAAAATTGTGGAATACATAACCAGTGTATTGTGTTGTGTGAAGTATATGAATTGATTGCGTGGGAAGCTAGAACGTGCAATGCGCCGGACAAGTTACGGAATACAACGATATATTACTAAATGGCATGTAGATAATTAAATTAAAATTGTAGTTTCATTATAACAATCACATTATATAATTCGTAATTTACATATATTTACTCAGTTAATAAATTAAGTGATACGCTTTGATTTTTTTTTCCCCTTTTTGGATAAGTAAGGGGATTAAGTATAAAAAAAAAAGATGTCAAAGGCCATACTTTTATTTCAAAGTGTGGAAAATCCCTTTTTTTCCACCACAAGTTGAGAACTGACACAATGGTTGTATATGCATAATGGACGTAAAAAGCTACCGTTAACTGTGAAGTTTTTTCGCTTTTTATTTTAATACTTTGTCTGCAGAAAAGATTGAATCTCTTTGCTGAGGGTTTTCTTTTTTGCTATATACAAATAGTACTTGTATATTTATTTATTACTGTATTAGTTAAAGTAATTGATCATAACTTATATTATTCAATTCCGTTAGGGTGCGACTAAGCATTTTGACTTGATGTACTGCGGTACATCGCAACCATTGATTTAATTTATAAATTGATGGTTGAGATTAACTTAAAGGTTAAAATAGTAAATTTGTTACATTTAGTTTGTGAACAGAAAATTGCTGATTCTTCCATTCTTCTTCCGTTCTTCTTATTCTTCCGTTCTTCTTCTATTCTTCTTTGCATTTCAAGGATTGATATCATATTACCCTCCAATTTGCTTAATTATGCTGCTATACATAGATATACGTCGCTGAAATATTTTTAAACAAAGTCATTGAATTGTTCATGAAAACGTACCCGAAATATTCTAGTTGAGTCGCTGAATTATTCTTCATAGCATCGCTGAATTATTCTTCATAGCCTCGCTGAATTCTTCTTTGTAGCATCGCTGAATTATTCTTCATAGCATCGCTGAATTCTTCTTGACGGCCTCGCTGAATTCTTCTTTGTAGCGTCGCTGAATTCTTCTGTGTAATGTGGCTGAATGCTGAACTCTTCTAGGATAGTGTCGCTTAAATTTTTTTATAGCATCACTAAATTGTTTTTTTTGTAACATGATTGAAATTATCTATTAATATATTTGTTACCATTCGTTGATGATTATTTTAAAATATTAGATTAGATATGATATTATTTATCAAATATTAGATATGATAACATACTAAATATAGGTTTTACCAAATATTAGATATGATATTATTTACCAAATATTAGATATGATAACAGAATTGTTTTTGGTAGCATCGTTGAATCATTCTTGGTAGCGTCACTGAATTCTGCTTGGTACCATCGCTGAATTCTTCTACTTGATCTCGCTGAAATATATTTGATAGCATCCTTTCATTATTTTGATAGCATCACAGAATTGTTTTTGGTAGCATCGCTGAATCATTCTAGGTTGCGTCGCTGAATTATTCTTGGTACTATCGCTGAATTATGTTAGATACGGTCGCTGAAATATATTTGATAGCATCCCTTCATTGTTTTTGATAGCATCACATAATTGTTTTTGGTAGCATCGCTGAATCATTCTAGGTTGCGTCGCTAAATTATTCTTGGTACCATCGCTGAATTATGCTAGATACGGTCGCTGAAATATATTTGATAGCATCCCTTCATTATTTTTGGTAGCATCACATAATTGTTTTTGGTAGCATCGCTGAATCATTATAGGTTGCGTCGCTGAATTATTCTTGGTACCGTCGCTGAATTATGCTAGATACGGTCGCTGAATTCCTCTACTTGTGGTCCCTGAAATATATTTTATAGCATCACTTAATTGTTTTTGGTAAGATCGCTGAAATGATCTATTAATAAATTTGATACGTATCTTTGATCATAAAAAGATATTATTTGAAATATTAGATATGGATTACCAAATATTTGATATGATTTACCAAATAATAAATATGATAACATACTAAATATAGAGTTACCAAATATTAGATATGATAACATGTCTAAAATACTTGTCGTATCGCTGAAATGCATTGTTTTTAAAATGAACTATTATTGTGTTATGACAATTATACCATTTTTCATTTACAACCCTTGGATTTTAAACGGACGCTTCAGATCGCTGCCTTGATGTGCTGCGGGATTTGTTGATCGCACCCTAATTGGACCCTATATTATTATATTTAAATTATCGCTGGTTGTCTTTAAACTTACTGCACAGAAAATAATTTACAATCTAATAAAGGTTGAAAATAAAGTAATACAGGTTATATACGTTTATATACACAAGACATGAAAAGAATATAGCCCATACACAGAGCACAAAAAATGATGTTTTTTTCCTTTTTCCCAACATTTTTATTATATTTTGTAGATATAGAGTTTGGAACATTAATAGTAATGAGTTTGAAAGTTCAATGTATTTATTTATTAATGGTATAGAATTTTTTTCATGTTTATGAAATAAATAATATAATTAAATAAGATTTGATAGAATCCATGTAAATGGGTGATTTTAAAGTCTGTTAATATTTTTTTTTGCATTTATTTTCGGGTTTATTGAATATTAAAAATACATATTGGTTTATTTACTTAAATGAAATGGTGGATTTAAAAAAAAAATAATAGGTACATGGGTTATTTATTAAAATGCTTATTGGATTGCATGAAATGTAGAAATGGTAGAACAATTTAAGACAGAGGTATGTACATGTTTATGGTCACTCTATTTTTGTTTTCTAATTTAATTATTTTTATTATTTTAATAATTTTAATTATTTTAATTTAGTCTAATTATTTTAATTTATTTTCTTTGCCTGATTGGAAGCGGCTTTGCATGTCCATTGTCCATTATGTATACATGCTTGTGACGAAATGGGAGTTCAAGTGCTGAATAAGATTGCAGTATTACATCCGCATAACAGACACACCAATACATGATGTAGTATCCATTTCAAATTCTTACCAATAGAAATCTAAAGCAAGAAGAAGGATTGAGTGAATCCGATCAATTACACGATTCATTGAGCATTAACGATGGGTTGACCTGGGAGGCTAAGCTAATTTCTCTTGAGGCAAAATCACCCCAGGACTTCGGGTTCCCTTCGAACACGGTAAGAATATGCCTGGGAAAAAATCATGCTAATTAATACATGCATTCTATTAGCATTAGTATTGACAAGCAATACATACGTATATATATATGGAACACTATGGTTAAATAGAGGAAGAAGTTAGGAGGCCTCAATGGTGTATGTAGATCAAAGCTATGTCTGTGATTATGTACCAGCAACGCTTTCTACTCAGAAAAACAACAGAAGAAATAGAATATAAAGGCAAGCGCTATGTACCTCGGGCTGAGGGTGTACAACGAATTGAGGCAAGGACGATTGATCTGACAAGGAATGTTCAACGCGTTTCATGATTGAGCTGTGTCAAAAAAGCAAATACGCTTCGCTTCCTTTTCTTGAGGTCGGGGTAGACAGATTCAGAAGTGCCCAGGCCTGTAAATGACATCAGTTAAAAGAATTCATTCTGTCAATACACTACTTAGGGGCTATGAAACAAAACAGGCCGACGTGTTTTACCGACTCATATATCTGTGATTTTCTTTTCGTATTATGAGGCTTTGCACAGGCTCTGCATTCTTTTGTGACGTCATTTTCCGCTGCCTACTTCACCAACTTCATGTGCAGAAAGCCAAAGGAACAAAATAAATCATAGGTATAATGCTGGACCAGCTTGTCCTGAACTTCGATGTGCAGACCTGTAGCTTTCGATTGACCAGCTTTAGTGAGATCATTTTTTTTGCATCCAAGCTGATGCTGGAATGCTTTTAACTGGGGGGAAAAGGGTACAGCAACAAAACTAACTACAAAAAACGTCAGCCATCATTCAGAAGAGCTTATTCCATTGTCATTGCACTAACCCTTTCTTTGCCTGTATTTAATGCCTGAAAGTTCACATCTAAACCAGAGTCAATAAGGAAACATAAGAAAATAGAAAATGTTTTAAATGAACAGAGAATGAACTAACAGCAAGCAACTGGGTGTTCGAATTTGCTAAGTGCCGATTTTGGTCCTGCGCTTTAATGAAGATTACCCCCAACTTCTCAAATCAGTTCCTTACTCTACAGTCATTTTGCTTTTGCAGAACAATGTTAAGGATAAAAAAAACTACTTTGTGCCCAGAAGGTAACAATTGACAGTAGAAGAGGTCAGCTGATTAAAAAAAAAAAAGCCGGAAAAGTGAAGGATACTTGGTCTGAGCCAAAAGATTTGCCAAAGCAATGCTATCCTGAACAACAGTAGCAAACAACCACCCAAAAATAGATTCTGCGAATTCAGAGGGTGCTAACTCTACATCGGCAAAGGCAAAAAGGAAAATACTTATACTGAGATGCCAAGATGGCTGGGGGGTCAATGCGAACAATTAGTTGATAATACCTACAATCTTTCTAATAATAACAGACCAACAAGAACAGAGGCAGAGATGCATTTTGTCTGGACATCATCAATTTCAGTTGCATGACTTCCAAGGCTTTTGGATTCTTCCAATAGCTTATCCAGAAATCCATGAACAGTTTCTGAGGTTTTCGTCAAATGTTCTATGATAGAACCAAATCTCTATAAAAATATCGAGTCAATATGTGATATATGTGCAGACATTATATGCATGCAAGTTGTACGTATATAAAAAGGAATGTGAGTAAATTTTGCATGGTTGCAAACCAAACCTGGAAAAGGTCTCTTGCAAATTCAGTGAAATCCCCTTCATGGATCGATATAGATTGCTGGAGATAAAAAAAAAAAATTGAATTAATTTCAGCATCCCTTGCACCCAATAACTACACTAACGTTATTCAGTAAAGGTTAAAGTGTGTGATTGCATGGCAAAAGCTATGACAAAGAGAATAAATCCAGTGGGAAAATTAAACATATCTCTTACTTCTCCAATAGAATGTGAATGAGACGAGCCCAGAGCTGACAATGCACATCCTTTAATTTTTGTTCCCTAGCAAAAAAAGAACATAGTGAGAAAACTAATGATTGTTTAAATAAGTAATGATTGTTTAAAGAGAAGCATGGGACATCAGAGCTAATGCAAGAGAAACTATTCTATACATATTTTGCCAATTTATTTTAGCACATAGACAGCCGATTGGTGGACTTCAATTAAAAGAAAGCCAACCAAAATTTCAGAAGTGATTAGTTCATGTAAGTTTCTTACGCAGGCAGGATGGCCATTGAGTAGAGAACAAACCAGCACAATGAAAAGCACTACACTAAAATGCATGCAATTTAGGACAAGTATTGGTATTGCTTTCTGCATCTGAAGAATCACTTGCAAGTACCTCATAGACTTTTGGCCGGGGACCTCTCTCCAGCAGCGTGGCACCCTCCTCCAGAAACCCCTTTTCAGCTCTTCTCAATAAAACCCTATATGCATCATGAACAAAACAAAAAAAAAATCATGAAATCCCTATGGATTGATTCCAAAATGAATATCTTCAAAAGATTCATACCATTCACCACAAAAAATTTCAGAAAATCAAGCAATTGACCCCTACGACACGTGGACCTGTGTCAGCACGAAGCTTCTTGCGGGCTTCTATTGCAGCATCAGCTTCAGCCAATTGACGCTTCAGCTTATCAAGTGCCTAGATAAGAATGACTGTCAGCACAAGTAATAAGGGTAAAGGATTATCAAGCATGAGATTTGGACGAAACAATTAGATCTTACAGGATTGGCGGTCTCTGGGTCCAAGAAAACAACCCTCAATATGCGCTCAAGAGTTACTTCATCCCTTTGTTCGTCAAACTGCAAAACAGTTGTTAAGTCATAAGACATGAAGGCTTTGTTGATTTTGCTGAAACCTCTAGAGGAGCAAACCACCAGAAAAAGGATCGATAGTGGTCCATTCACGAAGGTAATGACCACAAGGCAAAATGAATTGAAGAGAGCGACAAAAGCCACATGCAGGTTAATTAAGAGAGTAGGGACCATTAATGCAGTAGGAAATGCTATGATATTTCTTCATCTAAGGAACTAACATACTGTAACTGATTCCAAATTCCCTTTCAACTAATGTATATTCTGTTTAAATAAAG
This sequence comes from Hygrophila difformis, assembly GCA_030278955.1. Taxonomy (NCBI): domain Eukaryota; kingdom Viridiplantae; phylum Streptophyta; class Magnoliopsida; order Lamiales; family Acanthaceae; genus Hygrophila; species Hygrophila difformis. Next base: position 37,945,850 of record JAOANR010000007.1, on the reverse strand, counting down.
CATTGTCAAAATCATCTGTATAGACAATGGTACAGCTACATAAAATTGTTCACAAGCAACATTGCAAAAAGTGAAATGGAAAATAAATGAAGATGCATCACTTTGCAAAAGAGGCTTTAAATCAACAAATCAAAGTTATATTACTATAAATAAGCTTTCGAAGTCTTCTTTTTGGATAAAGTTGGCTAAATAGAAAAATAAGGAACAACCAAATTACAATATCCCAAGAAAAACCAATCATACAATCAAATCTTAGCAGAGCACTTACCAACTCAGGCACATAATCTCTTCCTTCTTTCACCTTCAAGCTCATGATCCTGAACTTAACCTTGCTTTTTTGATTAATAGGTTTCTGGTTGTTCTCTAGTTGCTCCACAAACTTGAATACTGTCAAACAAAAATGATTTGATTTCTGTCATGAGTATACCAGAGCAAATAAAAACATAACAGATTACATTATAAAATTTCTTCCAAAAGACACCAAGCACGTCCATCAATCCAACCACAAAATGCGAACAAGACCGAAATCACTTACCAGTAGCTATGAGGGCTTCTCCGGGGGCAACGATATCTCCTGCTGGTCGCATAAAACAAGTCTTTGGTGCAGTAGTTTGGAACTGAAGACAGAGAAAAAAGAAATCATTAGCCACTGCTTATCATCGTGACAGTAAAACAATAACATATATATAGCTTTTATTCTCCAGTGGAGAGCTCTTTTGTCCATTTCTAACCAGCATTCAATTTGTCTTCCCTAGCTGGAAATTATAACATAAAACAATTTAAACCAATTGACCTTGACTTATCGTATGCATTCTACAAAAGAAATTACGGAAAGCATTGTACAACTATATAGGCAGTTAAGGTTTACCAAGTCTTTTATATAACGCGACATTATCCTTCTGGGTTCTTTCCAAGTCAGCCCTCAGTACACATGCTTGATGAGCCAGTGCATTTTGTGAGCATTGATTAAAAACTATTATTTAAATGGCACATGGATAAAGACTTAATTAATAGAAGGACTGCAATGTACCCGTTTTTCTCTGCTCAGATATGATAAAGTCATGTTCCTTGAAACAGTATTGGCAAAGCTTCAACTCTGCCTCAAGTGTTTTCCAACAATTTACTTTTATGGCTCAACTCATTCAGGAAAAATCTTTCATGAGGCTCACATACAACATAAAATCATTGAAGCATTGCTTGCCACAATAAGTTTAGCTTACTTGGGTTGCGGCAGTCTATTGCTCGGATCAGTACACTGAGGGCAATGCATAAAAACATCCAAGCTGATCACGGAAAAGAACAGGAAACAAACCAGCAGTCAACAAAAGGGTCCCTAAAGAGGGAGGCAATGGGTATTATTAATATACAAAAAAGGAAACCTGAAACTAAGTGAGAATGGGCAATAAAATTTGGCTAACAGAACCCTTCAACTACTGTTGTAAATAATCTGGACAGCGATATAGGAACTAAATACCAGAAAAGGGGTTAAAAAAAAAAAAAAAAACTTCTCCACACTGACACAACTACTGGAGTCAGCCATTAATTAACTTATGAACACCGATTCATCTTGAGCAACTGCACTCGTTTTAGCTGAACCATCCAATATAGATGGCAGTTCCCGGATCAGAAGTACTGACCCTATGTTAACAAGAAGAAGAAATTCAAATAAACCAATAAATAAATATAACTCATTGTGCATAATTCTAGTAACGACATACCACGAAGCATTGAAGGAAAAAGAACATGCAGAGACTTAATAGTTGCTACAGTCACGATCAAAACCCCAAATCAAAGCAGAAATGCCCTATGTGGCTGTTGAAGCAGAAATATCATCGTCGGATGGAAAAAATCAACTGATGGAACTCAACAAGAAAATCAAGTTTTGTTAAAAAGACACACAAAAAATCATTTTGAAAACTCAAACAAAAGCAAGATGGACTTTCTGCAAATGAAAATAGTAGCACCCGCGGGCTCGCGTCGGGGGCGGCTCTCCATAATCCTATTCTATTCTCAAACTCCAGAAACCCCAAATCTGGACGCAAAGAAGACAGAAATCCGATATTGCAGACAAATGCGATAAACCAATGAAGGCAAACAAAAAAACCGAAGAGGAAAAAAAAAGCAACGAAATTTACGGGTGTATCGGAACAGGAAAATTAGAAATCAATTGGGACGAATGGTAGAGAAGAAAAAGCAAACCATTACCTTCAAAAGAACTATGTGGCATAGCCTGCTCAAACGAATTCTAGCAAACTATTGAACACTTGAGGACAAAAAAAATTATATGCAAGCTAATCTGAAAGCGCAATGCAACTTGACAACATTACATATAAATTAAATTCAATTAATAAGAATGAAAACCTAAGTGTACACAGCTGCTTAACGCTAAACACAATAAAAGAAGGTTCACAACTGCATTTGTATGGTGAATGATTTTTTGTCAATTATTTCTACTGCTCAATCACATTTCAGCTTTCGAGGATGCCTACCACCCTTTAACACCAACACTCATTCCCATATGATACCTAGAACAAACAGCAAGACTCAACCTACATTTATGGTCACCTTAACAATTCATAGTCGACAAGATCCATACTACTACTATTTGCAATTAAATACAATATTCATTATCTACTGATATGATTCCTGATATTCATTATCTACTAATACTATTTACCAGTATAAACTAAATTAAATCTATTGATATGTATATTTTTTGTGCTTCAGAAAAACACCTGTTTGGAAACGTTGCCTACTGCATCCATATTTGTTCATATGCAGATCTGCTTCATACCCTGTCTGAGTAAACTACAAGCAAATCTGCACCACAATGACTATTTTTAGTTCTGTATAACCCACGATCGGTTGATAATTAAAACCCAAACAATCACAAAACCATCTTGCTAGTAAGGAACTCACCGTATATTAATTGCAGTTTCCATCTTGTCACCTGTCAAAACCCAGATCTTTAGAGCTAGATTGTCTATGCACTGAGGCACCTATATAGAAAAACAGTGGATGAGCAAAATATGTAGAGGAAGTAGAGATAGGGTGAGGCTTAAATGAATGAAATTCTAACAATGATAGGATATACGACATACTCCTTTCTGCAATTTGTCTTCTACAGCAGTTGCACCAACAAGTATTAAGTCCATTTCCATCATATCAGAAACCCGCTCAAGATTTGCTTCGCTGTCACCACCAAATAAGGTTTTTGCTTTGGTGAACTCTTCATTCCAAGCAGAAAACTCCTCCTCATCAAGTTTCTTGTAAGCAAGGGCAAGTGTACGCAATCCAGCTTCTCCATATTCATTTAAATGCTTTGTCGTGGCCTCCTCGTATATTCTTCCATTCTTTGCGAGTCTATCAAAATTGATGCTAAAACAAAAGAATGCAATAATTTCAAAAGGATATCTACTACAAAAGTGGCTAAAGCACAAAACCCAAAACATGCATCACAAGAATTAGTGTGAGAGAGAGGGATGCACTCCTTATATCTGCCGTTAAACTGATAATTGAAGACAATAATTTTTCATGATAAATGAGAAAGAAACACTTGCAAAGCATATAATTATTGGCTCAGCAACATTTCTCTAATGAAGCAACTGGCTAGCACCACATTGCCATTCAAAAATCTTTTTAATTTTTTTTCTTCCTTAGGATGGAGGCAGGCTGAATATCTGCACAGCCCACAACTCATCAAGCACATACATGTCGGTTCCTTTGCACAAGAGAAGAATCTGACCAGTCTCATCCGTAACAATTACTGAAATTCTCTTTCTTTTGCTTGTAAAATCCAACAAACCTAGAATTTTATATTCCCTGAATCCACAGATGAATATTATACAAATCAAGACACATCATTCAAAATAAAGTAATTTTTAAGCAGTAGTGAAAACTATTGTGTTCATACCCTCACCTCTCAACAGGTTCTTGTGTGGGATGTCTCTCACGCACACAAACACTTGACTGAGATCTTCTACAGAATTCAAAACCAAATTCTCTAGCAGCAACAAGAAAGCACCTTCATCCGGTGATTCTGATTCATATGTAAATGCTCCTGCCTCCTCATTTATCTCTGGAATTGCAGTATGACAAATTGCTTAATAATGCACACTGAGCTTCGGCCTCTTCAATCCTGCAAAATTAGATAAGAAGCAATCAAGTATTAATGCATAAATAAATTATCCGGACCAAAGATGTGAATATTACAATAATGCAGTGTAATTATCTTACCTATGAATCCAAATAATGACCAACAACTTGGCTCCCCGGTTCATATAAAACCCACACTTCAACTTGGCTTCCCGCTTCAATGGGATCAGCTCCGTCTCCTGGACAACTAATATTGAGAAGAAAAAGAAGAGGTCATGTTTCAATTTTTATATTCAAACTCAGAATTCAACATAGTTGTTCAAAGAACTAAAGTGCAACACAACTGAGCTAAAGAATAAGCTCAATCGCCAAACAACCAACCAACCAACAAAAACAATCACCAAATGACCTTCGAAATCCAACAACAAAATCAAAGGAAGAAGGAAAATGAACAAAAAAGAGGAAAAGGATGAAGAGATACCAATGCCACCACCATCGACCACCGCTCACTGGCGCCTCGCCGGAAACAGCTCCACCAGCAGCCGCTGGTCCCCGGTGCCGCTCACAGAGTTCGGCCCTCTGGTGGCGCCGCTTAGGGTTGCCCAGCGCCTCTACCGATCGACATCACTGGCGCGCCTCTGTCCCGGTGTCGTCCTCTCACACTCCGTTGTCTTGGAACCCTAAACCCTTTTCAGGCCATCATCCCCAACTCAATTTCTGATTTGCTGAAGCAAGACGAGGGGGTCACGGAAAGTCGGTGGGATACCTTGAATGGTTGAATTTATTCCCCAAAATCCCAATTAGTGCAAACGGGAAAAAGAAATCCAAACCTTGGCAAGAAACCGAAACCGAAACCGACCGAGGCCGGCGGCGCGACGGGGCGGAAGTGGTCTGCGTAAACCACGATTTCTACCCACACACAATTTTGTGCAAATGAAGGAGGAGACGCCGAAGAGAAGAGCGAAGAGAATAGTGCGGGTTTGGGAAATTAAGCAGAGACCCGAATAGAAGAGTGCAAGGGGTCCGTGCATACGCCCGAATTTGTCATTTGGTTTCATCTCCCCCTTCACCGATATAGATTGTTACGAATCAAAAGCTTCAGAACAAAGAATCCATCGCACAGGTAAAATAAGACAATAAAAATTTCCATCAGAGACTCAACCAAAAATTCACGAATCATCAATCAATTCAATAAAAGGGGGAAAAGTAACCGTACCACACAGCGATCACAGGAAAATCGAAAATTAGGGCAGGTCGGAGACGAAGTTGGGCGAGGAAGAACAAATTAGGGCACGAAACCACTTCTTGTGGTTGGGCGAGGAAGCCATGGGAATGGAGACGAAGCTGGGAAGTGGTCCTGGAAATCGCGGTTTCTACCTAGAGGAAATTTTGGGGAAATTAGGAAGTAGACGCATTTTTGGGAAATTAGGAAGGAGTCGCCGAAGAGAAGAGCTCGGGGATCCCATCCGATGGTGTAGAATCAAATTGGATATGATCCAACGGTTGAATTTGCAATTGGAGGAGGCACGGAAACCTAGGCAACTCCTCTTATAATATATAGAAGATCTACTACATTATAAGAGCCGTAGTTACAAAACTCAACAGGGTGAATTGAAATATTAACCCTTGGATCAGATTTCTATTTCAATCTTGACCGTGGATGAGAGTGTAATTTTAATCCCGGCCTTTGATTTCCACCGCACCCTCCCAATCTGTCTTCTTTCTTTCTTAACGATTACGATTCGTCTCCGATCTATCCATTTCCCCAATCCTCCATATTTCTTCTTGCTCTTCGTCGGAGACGCCTGCTCGGGAGACGAATCCAACGGTGCTGGGGAATTGAAATTGGAAAATGCTCTTGGTTTCTTCCGCCCTAAATTTCCCACGACCAAGGACCATCTCTTTTCTTTTCTTGACCTCCGTCGGCTGCTCATTTCCTCTGTCAATCGTCGGGGTTTTTTGTGCCCGTTCTCCAAGCGAAAGGGAAAATAGATGCAGATGTGAGTTCTCCGATGAGATTGATGAACATCGGCGATTCGAATGAACCGGCGAAATCGACGACCCCGATCACCCGTGCCCTCCTCGGCGGTTGCTGTACTGTCGATTCGAAGGAGCTGGACCTCGATTTGCAGGTCCCCTGGCTGGGAAAAACGCCTCGACTTAAAGGTCCAATTTTTATTCCATTTTTTCCGATTCAGTTCTGTTCTTTTATATTTGTTTTGTTGTCGTGGTGGTTGTTGTTGTGGTTGATGATGATGATGATGATGATGATGATGATGATGATGATGATGAAGGGTTTATAAATAGGGAATTTTGCTGTTGGGACGAGTTTACATCCAGAGTATATTGGCAAATACAATATAAAATCTGTTTATTTTGAGAGCCTTACTCTCGGAGATATTCCTCCCAGATTTATGGTAAGCAACAATGGAGGTGTTACATCAATCTGTAAATGTTGATATCTTTCTAGGTGACCATCAGGAAAATAATATTTTTTTATTTTTTATATTTGAAACGTGTTTGTAAGCTGTTAGATGTTTTCCATTATGCATTTTGAGTCGGCTTGTTCAATATCGTCTTTGATCAGGTCTGAAGGCTCAAGATTCTAAAGAGAATGAACTTGTTCTTGATCTTTCACTTAAATGGGCTGGAAATTCGGACATTGCTCTGGCCATTGAGTGTTTACCTCTGAAACTCACTGTCGAGGTCAGGATAACTTTAGCCATTGCTTGATGAGTGCATAGGTTCCAAAGTAACATTGAAAACTTCAAGTAGAGTAATGACTTTGTTCATGACAGTATTCATGATTTATATTGATTCTCGAAATTTTTGTTTTTTGTGTTTTATACAAAAGTTGGCATTGATAGGAACTTTAGGACCTTCATCCCATACTCTAGGCCTGGGTGTTTAAGAAATCAGCACTCCAAACCGTCTGATTATAAAGGGATTCATTTTAATTCTAAAACTTTTAAAGAATCCTAACCCTACCCGAAAAGGACTATAATCTTCCTTTGATCTTTCCTAAATAAAAATGTTGCTGTAATAATTTCAAGAAATCAGTTAACACTGTCAAACTGATGGCAACTCTAATATTATATACTTTGTCAATTGATAAAAAATTCAGCGCATGCCATTTCTGAGATCTGGTCACTTTGTTTTAAGGCCAGTTGATAGAAGTTCAAATATCAGCAGCTATAAGGGTGGTTTTAAGACATTTTGTGCCAACATTCCCATGTTTTTCAAGCATTGCAGTGTCATTGATGGAGAAGGTAAAAAAGTCAAAGTGGTTCATTTTTAGGTTTCTGGTTATGCTAGATGATATTCAAACTTCTCATATTCTACAAAATTGCATTTACTTATTTAATATACTTACTGCAAGCTTGCAGCCAACGATCGACTTTGGATTAAAGATTATGGGAGGTGACACAATGTCAATACCAGGCCTATATCAGTTTGCCCAGGTTCTTTTCGAATGTGCATATATGCAGACATGAACTTTATTTTTGTTCGCTTTGTTCTATTAATAGTTGTAAAAGTAAAATGTGCCATGGTGAACGAGAGTCCATCCACAACTTCCGTATAACTGCTTTGATTTATAAATGAAAAATTCATGTTAGAATACACAAACGGTTGTTTTGAAACTGCAGCAGATGGTAAGCAAAGAAACTAATAAATATAGATGTTCATCAATTTCAGACACCGTTGTTGATTAGCAAACAATTTTTTTGTTATAGGGTTTACAGGAATTGTGCAACATCTGATTTTCAAGATGTTCTTTTGTTATACCCGTTGAGCTGAAGAAAGTATTATACATGAGACAAGATGAGGTGAAGAACAATGTTGTTTTCTTGCAGGAAGTTTTATCAAAACAAGTTGCTAAGCTTTATATGTGGCCGCAATCTTACGATATAGATGTCCTCGACAGTTCAATGTAAGCTTGATATGATATAGTTACAGAAATTACTCATCTTCTTGTTAATATAGCTCGTATATTAAATTCTTATCAACTTTTATATGGCAGAGGAGCTGCCACGAAGCCTGTTGGAATTCTCCATGTCAAGGTTGTGAGAGCACAGAATCTTTTAAAAATGGACTTCCTCGGTGCATCCGATCCTTATGTCAAGCTTAGCCTCTCCGGAGAAAAGCTTCAAGCAAAGAAGACTACTGTCAAGAGGCATACTTTGAATCCTGTATGGAATGAGGACTTCAAGCTGATTGTGAAGGAACCAAAGACCCAATTTCTTCAGCTTCACCTCTATGACTGGGAAAAGGTTTTATCATCATATCTTCATCACAATCACATTGTACAATTCCTCTCATAACTTGATTTCATAATTCAACTTAAGTTTTGTTGAGTGACAGGTTGGTGCTCACGATTATTTGGGAATGCAAATCTTTCCATTGAATGTGCTCATTCCATACCAGAAGAGAGATGTTTCTCTTGGATCAGAAAGATCCTCATAACAGGAAACCACGGGGCAAGATTAACGTTGAGTTGACATTCGTTCCGTTCTTAGAAGACAGTAAGAAATTCAAGGGCTTAGATTTACAAGGACAGGGAGGTTCCAGCAAGTATCATGAAAACATGTCCCTGAGCGGGACAGGTTTGCTTCTTGTTACCGTTGTAGAGGCAGAGGACGTCGAAGGGAAGAACCACAACAACCCATACACGACAATCATATTTAGAGGAGAGAAGCGAAAAACTAAGGTAATGGTTTTACTAATCCCAATCTTAATATTTACACTAAAGTTACAACAACACGTCAACACCATTGTGACAGGCACATGATGTAATTTGATATAACAAACCTTTGAAATCTAAATTTGTTGATATCACAGCTTAAAAGTTTACATTTGAGTGTACTTTTCACCCAAACAATTACAATGGTATGCTTTATTTCTCAAAGGGTTCAAATTCGCACCCTAAATAAGAACGTTAAATTAGTTTAAACTAATCTTTGGTGATCCAAATTTGGTGATATGGATCACTTGCTAACTAATCTTTTCATACATTAACTTTGGCTTTCTTTTTTAAACACATGCTCAAATTTTAGTATGTGTCTTTTTGTTGCTAGACTTTGAAGAAAACTCGAGACCCCCTTTGGAATGAAGAGTTTCAATTCATGTTAGATGAGGCTCCAATGAAGGAGTTAATTCATGTAGAAGTTAAGAGTAAAAAAAGACGGCTCGGATTTATATCCAAGGTACATTATGTTAGCATTTTGGGTTTTGGCTTTGAATCTGGATTTGAAATTTGCATTTCCTTTTTTTGTGGTGAATGCAGGACTCATTGGGATATGTGGATATTAATCTCAGAGATGTAGTGTACAATGGACACATCAACGAGAAGTACAATTTGATCAACTCAAGAAACGGGATTATACATTTGGACATTAGATGGAAAGTCATATGACTTCTCTTTGATGTTTCCTTGGCTTTTTTGGGTTCACACATCTTAGGTTTTTGATTGCATCTTGGATGGAGCAACAAGTCGAGAATTGCCTGGCACTTGCAGTTTACTAAGAGTTGGGGTGTTTCTCCTGTCCTTTATTTTGTTGTCTGCTGATTGGAATACCAGCATACAATACGATATATTATCCATAATTTGATATGATTAAATTTGTCTCGCTATGATGGTGTCAGGTTGTAATCTAACCTTGGTATGATTTATGCTCTATGTGTTGGGGAGATATTTGGGAAGGGAATAAACTGTGAGAAAGATGATCTGGTTTCCAAACCAAGAATTCAGTGGGGGATAAATGGGTGATGGTTATGGGTGTGTAAAGTGGGAAGGTATGATCATGGTTTTACTTTTCATTTATCATTCTAAATAGCACATATATAATAGTTCTAGCCTCTTGGGGGAATAGCTTATGTAAGTTTGGTCCTGTCAATTTGTGGCAAATATTTATTCTTTGTTATGAAGTGAGCAGATATGGCCTAATGATTTATAATGGAAATAGCTTCAGTAATTCCCATTAACATTATATTAATGTATCGTTACAGATATGGAAACCAGATTTTTGAAGATGAGCTTAGTTATCTTTATGGTGATTCCCGTGCAAATGGGTTTGGTTGTGAGGTATAAATTTTCAAAATATTTACTGGGAATGGTTTTGTTTAGAATGTACTATGAGTTTTAAATCATAATGTTATTACGATAACATCCTTATTGACACATATCTTCATATTTTGTGGTTGAAAGAACTATCCATAATTGACTTGGCAACATATCTTCTGATTTTACAGGTTAAAATGAGAATTCTAACGGGTACATATGCTATTTCTGCTGGTTACTATGATGCATATTACAAGCGTGCGCAGCAGGTGTGTCTATTGTTGCTCTAATTTTGTAGCTTCTGTTATTAAGAGATTAAGATATCTCCAATTTTGATATGCCATAGAAGGAATTTGGTGACTTTCTTTGGTATATTCTATTCCGAAGGTTATGATTTGATCTTTAATTTTAAAAAATATGCACTTATCATGTGATGAAAATTGATTTTTTCTACTGGCATTCAGGTTAGATTAGAACTATCATTCGCAATAGTTTCAAGGAAGCTTTGGACAAAAATGATATCTTGATATCTTCTGCTGCGCCCTCTGTTGCTCACTGAACTATCTTTTGTTTTGCCTTGTCTTAGGCCAACTTAGGGAGTTAGGGTGCTATTGAATACTTTTTAACAAGAAAGATAACATGAAATAGAGGCATAATGGAAAAAATAGCCTAATAATAATTGAAGGTCGAGCTAGCATAACCTGTTTGCATACGTATTAGATGCTTATGACAATGTTCAGCATTGGTGGATTTGATACCTAACACTATCTTCTTGAATCTTAATGAGAAATTTTAGTAAGGTTCGTGATAAATGGTTCAGTCTAAATTCAGGTCACATGTGAGATTTCATACAATGGATATAAGCTTGAAGAGTTTGTCCCACAGAAAACTTCTGCGTACATAAGCCAATATGATTGCCATATCCCTGAGATCACTATCAGGGAAACACTTGATTTTTCGGCTCGCTGTCAGGGTACTGGAAATACAAGAGGTTTGTAATTCTTTACAGAGAAATTAAATTTATAGTTTGCACTGTATGTTATAGGATCACTATATAATTTATAAGGTCCTTTGTTCATAGAGATTCTGACAGAACTCATCAGAAGGGAAAAGGAAGCAAAAATTGTTCCAGATCCAGATGTGGATGTTTACATGAAGGTAATTCTCCATCTTATTGTAAAGAACTTCATCCATCTACTTACATGCCTGGCTAAATGTTGCAAAGTTTGTAAATCACTAAAAAATATCCGATAATCTGTTGTCTTCTTTTCTTTGGCTTAAGTGCACAGTGTGAATATTAAGCACTCGTTCTATGTCTGCTTCTGATTGATTGTCAATGCTATTTTAATATAATGGTATAATAATGACAAGTCAAATAAACTGGCACGGATAAGCATTGATTGAGGAGCACACTTTATATCTGAAATATCATACTATAGCAGATAACAGAGGCATGCCACATGACTGCTTAACGTACAAAATATAAAACAAACCTGATCTTTAACATTATAGTTGAACAAACATTCAAATGGGCTATAACACAGGTTGTTTCCTCAGGGAATTTCTGTGGCAGGACAGAGGACAAGTCTTCAGACAGACTATGTACTGAAGGTACACTCATTCATGAACTATCATCTAATTCATTTCAAATATTTTATGCTCCATCACTTACGTATATTAATAGTTTTCATATCACCACCTTTTTATTACAGATTCTTGGCCTTGATGTATGTGCTGACACTCTTGTTGGAGATGTCATGAGAAGAGGGATTTCTGGTGGTCAGAAGAAAAGACTGACTACAGGTAGTTTGAGGCATTATTTAAAAAGCACAGTCTTGACCACATATGTCTTATATACCGAGGGCATGGATGCAGACCCCATGCATGCCTCTTTTCTTATTATCAACTTTAAATAATTTTGCTGCAAATAGATGTTCTAAAGATCTAAATCTAGATGTGGTCCAGGTGAGATGCTCGTGGGACCAGCCAAAGTTTTATTTATGGATGAAATCTCTAATGGTTTAGACAGGTCAACAACATACGAACTTGTTTCTTGCCTTCAACAACTAGCCCATATCAGTGGTGCTACGATATTAGTTTCACTTCTTCAGCCAGCACCGGAAACCTATAATCTCTTTGATGACATCATTTTAATGGCTGAGGGAAAGATTGTGTATCAGGGACCTCGAACTGATGCTGTTGAATTTTTCTATGATTGTGGATTCAAGTGTCCTGCCAGGAAAGGAGTGGGTGATTTTCTTCAGGAGGCAAGATCACAGATAGCATTTATTTTATTTGTTTCTTATTTTATGCCTTCTGATTTAAATTGAAATATCATACTGGTATGCAGGTAATGTCGAGGAAAGATCAAGAGCAATATTGGCACAGAGGTGCAGAAAAATTCAACTATATCTCAGTTGATGAGCTATCAAGGAAATATAATGAATCTGCAAATGGAAAACGTCTATTTGAAGAGCTTTCTGTGCCATATAATAATTCCAAGAATGACCGAAATGCAATTAATTTTAATGTTTATCCACTTCCAAAATGGGTTCTTTTTAGAGCCTGCACGTCAAGAGAATTTCTTCTTATGAAAAGGAACTACTTTGTTTATGTTTTCAAGTCTGTTCAGGTTAGCCCCTACATTTCCTTGCGACTATTTCATGCATTACAAGAAATAACAAATGTCTCTCTTATGTTCTATTGATTGTAATATAATATGTCTATATTATTATATATACTCCTATGTGCACCTAAAAGCTCTTTGTTGCAGCTTGTCTTTATAGCATCTGTCACCATGACAACATTTGTGAGGAGTCGGATGGGTGCTGATCTTCTCCATGCCAACAAATACTTGAGTGCCCTCATGTTCTGTTAAATCCAATGGTGAACTTGTTTTGGAGAAGAATGCTTGAATTTTTTGTCTTCAAAATGATTTTCCCTTTTTTTGCTTAATTTGCTTCGATCTGCACACCTTAATTTGATTTCTGAAGGTTAATTGTTCAGTTTCCAGTGAATGTTGTGATTGCAATACGTGCTTTATCTTTTTGGGATTTGAAGATTTGAACTGCAATTTGTGGTTCGGGTTGTGGTTGAACTGCAATTTACTGAATTCATTGGGTTCTTGATTCAAGTGGATTGTTCATTGGTCAATTTGAAGCAAACGTTGTGATTGCAATTCGTGCTAGAATATGTGGGATCATCCTACTGCTAATCCTCATATTGAGCTATGTTTAATTCGCAATTGTTGTGGAGATTATATGATGTGGTTTCTTTTTTTTTAGGTGGCTTCTTTTGTGTTTCGCAAACTGATTGTTGGTTTTTCTTTATTAAGTAGGTTACATTGCCTTTACACATGGATTTGTCTTCATCACCTGCCGATTTGGATTGTTTGGTTGATTGCTTTGTGCAGCCTTGCCATCTATGTTTGCTTTATCATCTGGTGGTGCTGCTGCTGGTGCTGAATCCAGTGCTACTGTTGATGGGGGAACCGGTGTGTTCTGTGTACTTGTCTTTTGTTCCCTTCTGAATTTGTTTTGTGGTGAAATTTTCTTACGTTCTTCCCTTATGGCATAGTTTATCCAATTAGTTCTATGTTAAACACCTGCTATTGTGTGATCTTTAATCACAGATTTCACACGTGTCAAGTCTTGGCTGAATTATTTTCTAAACAAAGTGCTTACTGGTCTCTTTGCTGATCCTTTACATCTTTGTCACATATTCTTCTATTAAGGAGGCATTTGCTGCCATCAAGGATTTGGACCAACAGGTTTTATTTGCTATCTCTTGACCTTCAATTTAGTTCCTGTTACATTTGTTAAACTTCAACCTCATGTCCTGAATTTAGACTAAACTGTCCATTTCGTTATTTATCAGGACCTTCATGGCCGTAGGATAAGAGTTGATTATGCAAATGACAGACAGCGTGGCTTGGGTGGTGGTGGCGGACGCACACAACGGTTTAATGGTAATTGTGACAGTTAACCGGACATTAAAGATTTTTTTGTCCTGGATTAAAATGCCCTATCCGAACTTTCATGCAGTTTTAGTCTTAGGCCATTAATTGTCTGATTGTGAGAGTGAAATCGCTTTCCTTAATAGAGAAGTATGTGTTATTGTGCCTTGATACCTGCTTGGTGCTTTTTGTCATTTGTAGAAATGATATTGCTACTACATATCTCGCTTATTATTTTGACTCTATATTCTTCAACCAATCAAAATGGAAATTTAAACTATACACCTTAGAATGCAATAAAATATTTCAAAGATATTAAATTGAAGAACTGTGCTTTTAAGTTGTAATAGAGAAATGTAGACAAGTTTTCCAAGTTCAGGATACTTTTAGACAATGTTCATTTACAAGTGAGTGGCAATTAAAGAATAGCTGTATAGGGAATCAGTTCTTCTCTATTCTTGGCTTGTTAGTGTCTTTTATATTAAGTAAAGGCTACAAACAGGAGAGCCCGTCAAATTCAAGGACCTGTGGGAGCAAACATGAGGTATTTAACTATTTATTGATTTTGGATACAGCACAGTTAATGCTTCTGTCGGAATCCTGATCTCCGAATTTTACTCTGGAGTGTTTTGTTCACTGTGCTTTGGAAATTTCTCTTCCAGGGAATTGCTGTTGCGGCGCTTTTGAGACATTTTGGATGTTTCTGTTGGTAATTTACAACCTTATCTCCAAAAATCATGGTTGGTGCATATGGATACTCCATTTGCATTTTGCTTCAGGAAATGTAATTGAATCTGCAACACAGAAAGCTCTTGAGGAAGCTCGGTAGCTGTTTCTCAGTCACATGCGTGAAGGATTAAGTTATTTATATGTATTTAATCTTAGCAAACTGATGATTGGCCGGAGTTCAACTGCAGGAAGCAGAATGTGACTGGCAATGCTGAAACTCCTTTCTTACTTGCTAGAGTGAATGAACTTATTGGATGAGCGTCCCTTGCTGCAAGTATTCTTTATGATATAATTAATTTTTATAACCAAGGAAAGTACAATGATTAGAGAAAAGAAATATCTCATCTTTGGCTGCTATATCTATCCTTTATTATGGGACTTTATTCCCATCATGATCAAGTAATCAAGTCTATGTCCCATTTTATTCATTTTGTTTACTTTTAAATTTCCTTAATGATATGTAAGAAATAGCTCTTGTGAAAAACAATGCACGGCTAGGTGCTCAGATTGTTGTCTCTCTCTCCCAAATCCAAGAACAATAGCGTAAGGGTGAGTTTTTATCTTTCACTTGTCATTTTTGTTTGAGGGCATTGTGCTGGTCAGTGATTCTATTGAGTTTACCAATTTCTTCAGCTCCCATCTTGAATACCACTTTGAACCGAACCCTGAACCTTTTTTAATTCGCTGGCCATATCTAAAATAATGAGAGCAAGTGGAAAACTAGATAAGATGATAAGATGGGTTTTATTGGAGCTCAGACTATTCATAAAGAAAGTGTGCAGCAAAGATTAATGAAATGCATGCATCAAAAAAATATGGAATTAGCTACCTTGACCTATCAAATCAATTGGTTATCTTTAACTCACTTTTATTCACTTACACTTGTTTCTTCTTTTGCTATGGGCAGCTGTACGTGCAAATATGTTGTGCGTAGAACAGCACATTTTCCTAGTATAATAAGATAAGATAAGATAAGATAAGATAAGATAAGATAAGATATATAGATAAACAATATATATATATATATTTAATCGGGTAATCGGGTAGGGTAATGGGTAATATATGAAATCCGTACCCTACCCGCACCCGATATGATTTATTTCGGTTTCGGGTAATACCCTACCCGATTACCCGATTAACTCTACCCTACCCTACCCGATACCCGATTACCCGACGGGTTACCCGATCCTACGGGTAAAGTTGACATCCCTATGCATATACCAGGTATTCTCATGTCTTATAATTGGGCCTAATACTAATTTCTCTGGTTTTCTCTTCCGTAAAGAATTACCACAGCTCGAACCCAATACTTTTACTTAAACTTTCACACACTCGCACCAATTAAGTGCCTCAAATGTTGATTTTAGGCTTCCTTGTTTCACTCATTATATATTAAAAATATATTTTTTTTGGTAATTTTATTTTAAATCTTTGTTAATTATTATTAAATATAATGATTAAAGAATAAAGTTTAGCCCAAAAGTAAAAAGGCAAGCTCAATGTATTCTCAATATATTAAAACTGTATTGGTAAAAAATTAAATTCATATTTTTTTTTTTGAGGAAATGAAGTTTTATTCCAACAGGGAGCAAAACATTGGAGTACTTCATGGTTACAATCCAAACTGAGAAATAAGCCCCTAAGGGAACAGTTTTATCATAGACCTATCGGCCAAATAGACGAACAGGCCAAACGCATGAAGCACAAAAAATAACTGAGTATAATTGAGCATCAACATCTTCCAATACCATGTTATACCCGGTTCATGAGCTCCCTCCAATCGAAACAAGGAACGCACTCCTAGTTACCACAACTTATTAAATTGCTGCAGCCTCCGAGGTGTATAGCAGCAGCAGTAGCTTGTCTGCAGCAATGGGGCACGACCTTTTGCAGCAGTAGCAGCTTCCTCAACGTGAAGTTCCATAGTGATACACCTAACAATATATCTTCTAACTCATGACATCATACAATCCTCTCCTCACGGCATCGGCGCGGATATACAAACTCTTGACTGGCAAACATAGTCTATTGTCAACGAACTGCATGTGTCTACCTATGTTGAGGTGGGTTCTCCGGTGCACAACATCCATACCCAATACAGCCGAGGTCTCGTCCGAGCCATACCACTTTGTTCAAATAACAACCATCAAGCCAATCAGTCTAGGCCCAAGTTACATATGCATCTTTGCCCTCTCAGGTAAAAGGACAAATGCTCCCTTGTAATACATCATAATGACAGACCTTGACTTTGCTACATACACACATCTCCCCTGCTAGCAGTAATTAAATCCAATGCATCGAAGAACGCAGGGTGGTGGAAAGAAGTAATGGACCAGAGCTGAACAAGAGAGACTGGATGAAAGGCTCGACCAAATTGGGTTGACAAGATATGAGTAATGCAAATGGGGAAGAAGAAAACAAAAGGTGGTGAAACAGAAGTTAATGGGCCAAAGCTGCAATTGATAACAGCATGAATGTTTCAAGCAATGGATTGCCAAAAGATGATGCCAAATGTATAGGTGAGCGGTAGAAAATAAGCTTAACATACAAATTGAAAACCATCCATACCATGCACATGAAATTCGGATCGTGTTGCAAAGCCTGCTCTCCAACGGGATGAAATTAAAAAACCAAACCTCAAGAATAATAACATGAACTGTAGTTCCATATCCCCTTTCTAATCTCTCAGAACCAAATCAATTACAATTAGACTACCCCACTAGAGAAACAATTCCATCTCAACATTTGTTTTATGCTTCTTTTTTTTCTCTCTCTCTCTTTTTTCTTTCTTTTTATTTTTATTTTATTTTATTTTTCTCTTCTTTTTCTTCTTTTTCTTCACCCCCCCTTTTTTTCTTCTACAAACCACCTCCAGCCACAAAAGAGAATATACATTCGACTCACCACAACCTTATTTTTCTTGCTGCCCTACTAAATGTCCATCAGTATCCCACCCCATTCTACATAGTGATTCCATCATACTAGACCAAAGGTGTGAAACCCTTTGTCTCCCAATCTTGGCTTTGCAACACAACAGAATTTCAAGTGAAGTTATAGATTGTACCTCAAATGCATATTAAAGCTAATTTCTGAGAGTCTAGATTATCACTTATCCCCAGGTTTTAGGTGTTGGACCTCACAAGGAATTAGGATGAAATGTATGAATTTGAAACCAAAAAGTGTTTTCTTGGTACCCTAATCAATTCTGATGCATTAGACTTAATTATAGCAAGCTCAATATGTAAGATACAGCAAAATCGAGAAAGTCAAAATGAGTATCACCTTTTTACTTCCGATGTCAGCTTGAGTTTCATTTGTCTTCTTGCCACTTGGCTTGAGCATTCCATGTCCCAAATTCCATCATCCTCTCGGTTGATTCCATCCGCAGCACCTCTATCATAGACCTCATTCTGTTTCAAGATTTTGCCCTCCCACCTGTTCGGTCTCAGTAGCAGCATCACCACCCGTGCTTAGAGTTTTTAACAGCGTAGACAGCTTGAGTCTAAATTAAATTCATATTATATATATATCCAAATCTTTTTAATCTATATATATATATATATATTAAAGAATTAGTGAACAACGCATCCTACATTTAAGGTGGTGTCTCCATTTCAAATTTCTAATTTTTATATATTTTTGCATTTTTTAATTTATCAATTTTAGATTTTTATATTTATTTATTTATTTATTTATTATAGATTTTCAGTTTTTGAAATATATGGAATTCCTACCATATTTACTTTTAAAAAGATTTGAAAGATTTCAAATTTGAAATTTTCATATCTTATTTTATCTATATTATTTCGTATTTTTTAATTTACTAATTTTAGATGTTCGCATTTATTTATTATAAATTTTAGTCTATTCATTTACTTATAAATTCCATTCTATCATCCTATCGGGTCCTTATATATTCACTTTTAAAAAGATTTGAAAGATAAAATTTGAAATTTTGTATTTTTTATTTTATCTATGTTGGATTTTATTTATTTGTATTTTTTATTTTATCTATTTTAGATTTTATTATTTTGTATTTTTTATTTTATTTATTTTAAATTTTATTGCTGCATTTAATATTTATTTATAGATTTTCAGTTTTTACACCATAGGATTATTTTGACGAGGAATTGCACTAGCAACTAAGAATTATGTTGAATTTATGTTTCGATATGGTGAACATATTGTAATGCCGATAATTTTGTGTAGATTTGGTCTCAATTTTGGTTATAATTTTTTTTTTGTATGGTGAATGATGTAATTAGGGGTGGGCAAATGGGGCGGGTTAATCGGGTACCCGACCCGAACCCGAAAAATAGTGGGATCGGGTTGGGTACCGAACCCGAAAAACCCGAAGTCGGGTACCCGAATCCGAAGTTAGTAGATCGGGTCGGATATCGGGTTTTACAAATGAACCCGAATTACCCGATCGGGTACCCGAATTACCCGATTTTTTTTTTAAAAAAATATTTTATTTTATTTATTAAAAATATCTATCTTTTTTTAAAAAAAAAAATTCCCACAATTTAGAGAGTATTTATTTTTTAGTATTTCTAATAACATAATTTTATGCAAACCAAAAGGGTAAAACCTCAATCCCTATTTTTTTCGAAATATTATTAGTCAATTCTTGTCTTTTATTCGTTAATGAATGAGTATGTTCTCATTCTTATTAGTTTGTAAATTGTAAATCATGATAGTGATTATTGAATTTATCAAAGTTTCTTTAGTAGTTTGTTTTTTTTAAAAAAAGGTTTTTCTTTAATTTTTTAGAAAAAAGAGTGGGTACCTGACCCGGTCGGGTACCCGACATAGTACCCGACATGTCGGGTACCCACCAATGTCGGGTAATGGGCGGGTAATTTATTTTTCTACCCGAACCCGATTAACCCGAACCCGACTAACCCGAACCCACCAAACCCGACCCGACGCCCACCCCTAGATGTAATCAAAATGTACATTGAACGTCAGATTTATTTATTCAGGTTAAAGATATATTAATGTGTATATGGAAATCCCAATTTTTAGTTTTTAAAACATATTTAATTTCCAAATATAACTGGCCAACACTTGTTGTCATTCTAGAAACTGCAACATATAACTGGCCATGAGTAAATACGGGTTTGTTCAAGAACAATAAGTGCCCGTTTGGATTGACTTTTGAAAAAAGCAGAAGCCAAAAGCAGAAGCAGAAGTGAAAGCCAAAAGCAGAAGCAGGTAACTTTTGTATTTGGATGGAATGTTTGAAAAGCAGCTTTTTTTCAAAAGTGTGTTTGGATGTGTAAAAGTGAAAAGTGCTTTTTAAATATTTAAATTACCAAAAAGGACATGCTACTTAATATGATAATAAGATATATTTATAGTGCAATTTATATTAAGTAATGAGGGTATTTAAGTCTTTGCACAATTTACGAAGTGCTTTTAGCTTCTGCTTTTCGGAGAAGCACCCCTGGGCTACTTCTCCCAGAAGCACTTTTGCAGCTTTTCGAGGTGCTTCTGCTTTTTTAAAAAAGTCAAACCAAACGTTTCTTTTTCCCCAAAAGTGCTATTGGCAGAAGCAAAAGCCAAAAGCACCTTGGTAGAAGCCAATCCAAACACCCTCTAATACTTATATTGACCTTGACTTTTATTTATGTTACCGCATGACGAAGTATTATAAAAATATCCAAAAATATATATGTAACACCCGGCCCGCTATGGAGCCGGAGGTGCCTTCGAGCTTCTTTCGGCATTGAAGTCTGGCCCCACAGGTCAACAGAACTCTTTCCAGTGCGCTTTGGCCTCACTCGCGCACACTCTGGGAGACTTCCCAGGAGGTCACTCATCCTTAAGACTACTCCACAACAAGCACGCTTAACTGTGGAGTTCTTATGGGATGGTCACTAGAAAAAAAAGGTGCACCTTGTTGACATGAGTAGATTTTTCAATCCTTTTAAGCTATTCTTCCATATACTCTCTTGGGGTATTACAATATACATATATTTATAAGTTTTGCAAAAAAATTATTTAAAAATAGTCGGATAAATATAAAATATGAATGGAGAAATAAATCAAATTATATATATTATAATACGATCCAATTTATAGGACATTTAATATATATCTATCTAATATCTAATAGATATATATATATATATCTTATATTTATAAATGCCTTGCGGCATCTACAGTGCTCAGTTAGCTACAGTGATTTCACGCTACAGTGTAACCGTGATTTTTATTCGACCCGCCCTCAGTTCTCACTGCCCTCATTCCGGATCCGGCTTCTTGCATCTCTCCCTCCATTCTTCTTCCTTCATGCACCAGCGTTCTTGCCTCTGCCTCTGTCTCCCATCGCCTCCGCCAGATCCTGCCTCCATCCATGCACCCACGCCCCGCTCGGTGAGCTACCATTCTTTTCTATCCGATCTCTCCCAAATGTGACCCGCATTTCTTGCCCCCCTTCGATTTCCTCTGCCTGAACCCTAGATGCATTGCTCACTTCCTCCGCATCCAATCGCTCTCTCCCCACGCATCCCTTGTGTCCCCAAACCTCGCTTATTGGCCTCCTCCGCATCCCGGATTATTCCTTTTCAGTCTGTACTTCCTCCGGATCCCCGCCTCTTACAATCGGAGCCTCCTCCCCGTTTCCACTGCAATCCCAAAACCTTACGCACCAAATCGGTGCCATCCGAACGCCTCCGTCTCCGCTGAAGCCACGAACGCCGCCGTCGTCCTCCGTTCGTGCTAGCGCCTCACAATCGCCGCACATTCTGCTGTTTCCGCTGCTGCCGCTGTGCATCCCACACTATCCTTTTCCACTCCGCCGTCGCCAGTCTCGCCAAGCACCTCACGCCGCCGCGTTGGCCCCGTCTCTGCGCCACTGTTTGGCGGCCCTCTCCCCCTGCTCCGTGCGCTATATTGTGGTAATATTTTCACTACTGTTTTGTTCTTCGACTTATGCATACTCAGACTGTGATGTTAATTTCATCTTTTTTTGGCTGCCCATTCTTTGAATTTGGGGGTTTTGCTTTTGTGTTGCACATTTGAATTTGGGGGTGTTGATTTTGGGCGTTGAGTCTCTCTCGTCGTGGTTTGGATCTAACAGCGGGCTTATTTTGCTATAAATTCTTGGTTGCTTGGTTCATTACCAATTAAATCATGTAGCTTCTTTCTTACTTCTACGAATTCGGTTTCAATTCTTCTTATTCAAAGATTTCTTATTTTCGTTATTCAGGATAGCTGCTGCTTGGGGGATTAGGGGCGCTTTGTTGCCTAGAAATCGACGGGTTTGTGTTAGTTTTTGTTGCTTCCGATCTGTGGCATTTTACCATTGGATTTTGGAGATTGCATGCTTTGTTTTCTTGTTTTCTGGTGATAAAGTATATGATTGGAATGTTACTGGTGCCTCTATATGCTATTTCGTTGCAGAGGTGCTTCTTTAATGTCAGGGTTTAATTAAATTTGAGTCATGTCAGGGTGTAATGATAAGTTTTCCTTACGTTTGGGTGCACTAAATATTACATTGTCTGCATTTTCGTCTTTAGTTCTAGCTGTTTTATCTCTATTAACTTGATTTAATTGGGTGTCCTTGAAAGTAGAAAACTATCGTTTCAATTTATAGCAACAATTCTATTGCTTAATAGTATTAATTTTGTGTTTGGTTCAAATAAGGACTTGTCGGATGGTATAATTTTTTGAATTGCTAGAGCTTTTGAAAAAAATTTTATATTTAGCTTCTCTACAAATCTTTCTATTATGCACGTAGGAATCTATTTTATAAAGGGTCTTCAGATATGAGCAAAACCTTTTTTGCATCACAGTCAATGATTCTTTCCTTCAAAAGTGTTGCAAACTGAGCTCCATTTTTCTCTAAGTTCATATTTACCTACACAGTGTTTCAATTTCAAAATGTGAACTCTGGCTCCAATGATCATACCTTACTACAGAGACTACGCTCATGGTCCTATACAAAAATCATGTCACGGGGTGGATAGTTTAGTTTATGCTCTTATCTTAATTCAATGTGACCTCTTGGTTATATAAATAATTCTACATGCACTAGGGTCGATGACCTTCTTGTATGTTTACTGTGAGTTCATTGCAGTATAGCAAATAGACATTATTGAAAAAGATAAACAACTTAAGGTACAGTAGAAAGAAACTATTATGTATTATTGTAAGGCTCTAAGAGCTGATACAAGATTGTTTGTATTATTCAGTCTAACATTTTATGTACTGAGGGTTGTTTATTGTCTAAGAAATTTCTCAGTCACCTACTTTCGTCTTGTGTAAGGTATACTTTACTTTGTCTTGAAATTGCTAGGATTTGTCTCTCAAATCCTGTAAAAAAGGTGAATTGTTTTAGTGATTGGTGTTTTTTCTGTGCA
This sequence comes from Hygrophila difformis, assembly GCA_030278955.1. Lineage (NCBI taxonomy): Eukaryota > Viridiplantae > Streptophyta > Magnoliopsida > Lamiales > Acanthaceae > Hygrophila > Hygrophila difformis. The sequence goes on along the minus strand of JAOANR010000007.1, from coordinate 37,922,644 downwards.
ACTGATAGAGAGTTATATGATCGACCATTAAACTATGTATGGTTTTCAAGATGAGGTACATTTATACCCTTGATGATGATTGCTTTGGAAGTGCGATCATAACATTAGACTATACCCTCATCGTTTTATTTTTTTCCTTTTTTTTTAAAATTCCAGCAGAATGTCGTATTCTGTTTATTATTGCTTAAGGAATCACCTGCTTCAAATATTGCTCATCAAATTTAGCACCTTGAAAGCAAATAATTCATGTTTCATCCATTGGTTGCAGTTTTATTCTTTCTAAATCAATGCTTAGATGTGGTGGTACAATGGAACATCAAACATATTCATGGAAGATAAAAAAAAACGACCTCTTGTTTGCTCTACCCTTCTTGGAATTACAAAACTCCAGTTTGCTCTAAAATGCAATGACCCGATACGCCGCGACAATACACCGCGACCGATGTGGAACTACCGCGAGTGCGACGAGACCGGTTCCCGCGATGGCGAACCATGCTTACCGCTGATTGGTGAGTCAGTTATCGTTTTGTTATTGAATAGTGTTTTTAGCTCATTAGAACCTTAATAGATTCTTGACATAGTTGGTTTATGTTTTTGAGTTAGACATTACAATAATGCAATCCTATTCCTCGCAGTGCTAGAGCATACGTCGTGTTCTTTAAATCTGGCATCATCAAGCATTGTAAACGAATTCTCCACAAACATCTTGGATTAAATGACATGCATTGTCTTTAACAAACTCATGATATTTTATTCATTTTATCTGAAGCTGTTTATATGGTTTTTCCAATAAGGTGCACTGTCATTTTGCTTATTGTTCATGGCATTTCATTCATATTTAGTTATATATATAACTTTTATGCATCAGTCTGGCAGGACTGGTGGTCCAATTTCTTTGTAATTATTCATTGATTTTACCCATTATTTGTTGCAAATTACCATGATTGAGGTGATATAGGAGTATAAATCATCCAGTGTTGCAGGCATCACAAAACAGAGAGAATATCCATGGTCAATCAGGAGCTAATGCATTACTGTGTGGTTCATATTTGCATGGACCTATTGTCTATCGGCCCAGTTTGCAGCATGCTAGGTACATTCTACTCCCTATATTATTGTTGGATTTTCAAATATGCTTGTTGACTATAAATCTTGAAAATTCAAAACATTTAAGTTTCAACTATATTAAAGCTTAATCCAATCTATGTAATTATAATTGTGAACGTTTATTAAGAATATTTCTGTTTTTTATTAAAAAAAAAAAAACTAAATCTACAAGTATTGATTACAATGACAACTATAACAATGGATAGATCAATAAAGATACACAAATGACAGAAACAACTAAAATGACAGCTATTACAATGAATAAATCAAGCTTTTGTACAAATGTTTTATCTCGAGTGTTTTGGACAGTATTATCAAATAAGTAAAGTTAAAATACTTCGAGGATATGAACCATGCTGTTGTTTCTTCAGACCAGAAACCAAGTAAAATTATTTCTTGAGCATGACTTTTATCAGATTTTCTTACACTGGTTTCAGGATTTGAACCATGTTATTCTTGCTGTCGGTTATGGATTCGAAAATAGCACTCCATACGCGTCAATGGGTACTTCAAAATGGACATGGGGCAAGCAAACTCCATGCAATTGTCATGCTCCGCTTCTCCGATGGGTTTCTCTTTCCGTTATAGGTAATTTTCCTCTCTCTCGAATGTCCTAATTTATGTTACTCAAGTTTTAATTATGTGATCATTCCAACGGCAAACCTGGGAAGAGAGCTGATTATCTATCTAATTTGTTTGAATTGCTTGACTTTGTAGTTTAGCTATAAATGGAAGTTCCAATGCTTTTCGTTGGTTAAGAAAAAAAGAAACTATTTTGAGCAACAATCTCTCTCCACATTCTCGACATGCATCCTATGTCTAAGAAAAACCAACTGTCAAAAAATTAAATCAAAGAGACCTTGTAGCAAGTCAAAGTTTACCCAGAGTTGGCTAATTGTCTGCTTGTATAGAAGAGATATTTTATCATTTCGGGTGTGGACACTGATACTTTTGCTAAACATGATTTGTTCATGTAGGGCTATTGCATTGTTTTGGAAGCCATGAGTTATGTCTTCCGAGGAACACGAGAAGATTTAAAAACTGCATTCGCAGTACTTATGCCTCAGCTGCATGCAGTGGTCATTTTTTTTCCTTGTTTATGTTTATCATATAAACACCTATTACTTTTTGGCCTGGTGTTCCACACTTCCATCTTTCCTATTACTTAATTACTTATTTTGTTCATTACATTCTGTACAAATTATTTTCAATTCAACTTTACAAATCAGTGATAAAATCCACTAGTCGGACCGCGCAGCGTAGCGCGCGGCTTACGAATTCTAGTATATATATATATCTAATATATATATGCCAAGCTAAGTATGAACAGTACTAAATAGTACTATTCATTAAACAGTACCATGCCAAACGACACCGTTTCGTGATCCATTAAGGAATAGTGCTATTTGGTTTCTCTCAAATTACCCCATCCATTATTTCTGTCCTCCTTCTCATTCCGCCTTTATCTTCCTCGTCTGAAGACGATTTCGCATTCCGTTCTTGTCGCAGTGAAGTGCAAAGGAGTCACCCAGTTGATGCGGATGCGGCGTCGTTCCTCTATGCTCGTCGCGCCGCCGGGACCGCCTCGGACTGAAGCCCGATTGATTAGGGATCTTCGACCTACAGATTAGGGATCTTCGGAAGAGAAATCCGGCCCTGGCTCGCCACAGTGAAACCCTAATCTTTCCTCATTCTATAGTCCCATCCCCCGCTAACCAACGGTCGCTCACAGCCTGGCGCATCCATGAACTCCGGCCTCCTTCCGTTATCTCCCAGTCACCCGCCTCGCGTAAAAGACGGCGGCGGCAGTCGGCGAAGGTAGGGTTTCGATCCATGGGATTGCAAGGGCTGTCGCTTCTCAGAGTTGATTTCGAGGAATTGTAGAAGAAAAGACCTTGCAAGCAGGGCGGCCGCCCTCCTCCTCCACGTCCCCACCGGTTCTCAATTCCAGGTATTTTAATATTTTCCCCGGCAACACTGTAACTGATAGTTGAGAATGTCTTCAATCCAAATCCCACTATTATTGATGCTTCAATTTCTGGTTCACATTGCTTTCCAGAGTTTCCTTGTCGAATTTTTTTTGGTTTTGATTCAACTGAAGCAAAAATAGCATCGCTGACGCCGAATTTCAGTAGGTTGGAATGGGAATAGCGACGTCTCCGTTGCGGTTCCTCACTCCGCAGCTACAACAGCGGAAGCCGCATTCAAGAGGTTTGGATTGGAGCTCGCATCGCAAGGACAGAGATAAAGAGGTTAATGTTCAGTTGAACTACTGGAATTCAGTTGTTCTGGAAATTTTCTCCAAATTTGAGGTGGGATTGCATTCTCAGCCTGCAAATTTTGTTTGATTTTGTCTTCTAGGTCATTTACTGCCGACAAGCAGATGTTGAGTGTGCCCAAGGCAATAGCTTGTAATGATAGTAGGAGAGAAGTCACTGTCTTGCAGAATGTAGCTAGCAAGCAAGTGGATAGAGTTTTCACCTTTGATAGGGTATGGATTCTTCCTTCACTACAACCTTGAATCATAATGGACTATTCTACTGTAATACCCGAGAATTTTCCAACATAAAATAAATACAATAAAATAAATAAATAAATAAATAAATAAATAAATATAAATGGATAAGGAAGCATAAAAGACGAGAAATGGAATTTAAATTAAAGAGGAATCAAAGTTCCGAAAACCCGGGACTCCGAATGTAATTTAATTGAATAAATGGTTACACGGGGACCCGACATCGATGGACTCAATAACTCGAATCCAAACATAAATTTAGGTCCGAATAAAATTAGGATAGGAAATTGGAGCCCGAAGATACCCCGGAAATCCGAATCCGGGAACGTAGAGGGATAGAAGTCCGAAAGAAAGGAGGAAGAGGAAAGGCCCAAAGGATAGCACGGCCCGGCCCAGGACAAAGCCCATTCTGGGTCTGCGCGGTCTCCGCGCGGTGTTTCCACAAACTCCACGCCAACTCCGCGCCACTCACCAGAAACGCCCGTTGCGAGATTCACTCGCCCGAACGCGGATTTTTCGACTTTCGGTTGAACATCTCTCAACCCAAGACCCTTGGGGTCAGATTTTGGACGTCTTAGGTCTTAGATATCTATAAATAAGACCTCCTAGGGGCTCCGAATACTCTTACAAAACCCTACAACTTTCTACACATTCGAAACCCTAAATCCGGAGTCGTCGGAGGCACGAAACCAAGACGAACGCTGTTGGACGAAAATTCTAAGATCTCCATAGTCGTGGTAAGTCTCGATCCAATCCTTGTTCAATAAACGATTCGAAAACGAATCCTAATCTTCTTCTTTTCTCTTCTACACCTCGTATTGGATCTAGATCGTAGAACCCGACGAACGGAGGGGAGAAACGGTGGACTGGAAGCCACGCCTTCGAATAGACGATTCCGGACGTTCATAAACTCTGTAAGTTAACTCTTACATGGTTTTGGGATGAATTAAAACGTTCGAAACTAAAAGATTAACAAGAAATCGAAAATCTGTCAACTTAGGTTTTCTACCGACGCAACAGTTTTGATGAATTTTTCCGAACCTTAAAACAACCTCAAACGAGAAAACTTAAAACACGAAAAACGTTCCTAAGACATTAATCTAGGTTGTGTAAAAATTTCATGATTTTTCATTACGTTTTGATATCTGAAAATCGTTCGAAACTAGTCTGATCTAAATCTCTATCTTGAAACGGTGGCAGATTGTTGGTTCGAACTTGTTGATGATTTTTACCTTAGATCTAGACCGATCTAGGCTTGGCGTTGAACATAAGAATTGTAGATCTATACGTTAAGAACACCTCCGTAAAGTTTCAGAATTTTTCATCGAGATTTGTTATCGGAAATCGACTCCAAACCAAACTGTTCAAAAATTAGATCTTGAAATCTTGACAGATTCTTGGCCCGAACTTGTTGGCATTTTTGACAATAGATATAGGATGAATTAGATCTTTTGCTGAACATGAAACTTGTAGGTAGATGTCCTAAGAAGGTCTCTGTAAAAGTTTGTTAATTTTGGAGTTGATTTGCTATGGTAGAATTTGAAATCTCTAAACTGTGACCTAGGAAATTCGGACAGATTTATGCTTCTGTGAAAATTGGTGTTTTTGACCTATTTAGGTATCTCGGATTGAAAAAGTTAAAACACGAAAGTTGTAGAGCTCGACGTTTTGGAGTCAGTCGTGAAATTTCGGAATTTTTGAAATTAAATCTGATTTTTAACGAATTTTATAGTAAACTGTGGTTGACCGAGTCAAAACTTGAAATCTTGTGGAAACGGTGAAATTAACCTTTGAGGTTGAAACGGATAGAAATACTTTGAAATACGATACACGAAACAAGAAGATTAAAATATTGCGGGTTATGACTAAGCTAGATACTGTCAATGTTCTCTGCGGCTTGGGACATAAGAGCCCAAGTGTATGTCTAGGTTGACGTAAGAGCCCTAGCGAAACACTGATCGTATGGCTAGCGGACGGATTAACTCTAATTAAAAGATCTGTATTGACCATGATACCCGTGGACATAAGAGCCCAAGCATAATGCTGGCGGACATAAGAGCCCTAGCGGTGGTGATCGGTAAAAGAAACGAAACGAGACATCGATAAGGGAATCCAATTAAATCCTAGATAATTTGTGTTTTAGATGTATGGCAACTTATTTAATTACGTTGCAAGCTATATTGATGATCTTATGAATCCATGCCTTCTAAATTATGCGATTACATGAATTATTTAAATTATGCACATGTTTTCATTAAATTTAATTAAAGGCTTTGAAACCTCATAATCTTGTACGTGTTAACTTACTCAGCACATAGTGCTGACCAAAACCATTTTTATTTCTTTCCTTCCAGAGTTGAGAATTATGCATCGTCATATGCATACACGGGAAGCTTGGGATGATATATTATTTTGAATTTTTTTGTATTAGACGAGATCTTGCATGAACGGGCCTGTTTAACCCGTGATTAGGCCATGTTGGCCCTATATCTAAATTCCGGTGCATTGTTCTTATGTAAATATTATTTTCCGCTGCAACTTTGATGTATTATTTTAAAATTATATATGAATGGGCTGTTTGAATGATTTAAATTCTGAAAAACCATAGCCTTGCATCTCTTTAGTGAGCTCGGAGAAACCGTGTCTTGCTAGAGAGGTGTGGCGGTGACATCCCGACCTGGGTGACCAAAAACCGGGGTGTTACAAGTTGGTATCAGAGCCCGGATATTTTTAAGCTAGTATTTTTAAAATATTATTTTTAAACCATTATTATTTTTAAACTATTATTAATATTTTGACTATTATTTTAAATTTTAAAGTATTATTTCCATGGAGAAATTTTTATTTTAAAACCCATGGGAAAAATATATATAGTGTATAAATTATTTTTGGGGGGGAAATCATCATTCGCATTTGCATATTGCAACTCTTTTATGTAGAGAACTTAGAATCTTGGCGAATTTTAACGTAGAATCTTGGTGAATTTTAACTTAGCATCTTGGCGAATTATAACCTAGAATCTTGGCGAATATTAACTTAGATCTTTTGCTTGCATTAGATAACTTAGACGCTTGACATCAAATTAAGGAAGCTAACTAGAGACTGATCTTGCCTTAGTTCCAGATCGCGTTCATCTATGCGTTCGCCTAATCATAACAATCCTCGACCTTAGCCATTCCTACCCTTGTACAAATTAGAAAACTTCCTCATGGGGAACAATGAGAAAATCAAGTTTTATTAAAACACTCTTTATTCCAAAAATCTTGTTTGGATTTCCAAACACAAACCCGAAAATTTGAAATTAGAAATTTACGAAACGTCTCATTCGAGCGATCTACCTAAAACAAGATAAGCTAATCTATACACGTGTAACAGAAAATGGCGCCTAGGAGGAAACCAAGGAAGGTGAGTCCAAACGGCACTGACGCTAACCTTTCCAACACGCCCAACAACAGTGGAAGTCCTCAGAACCTAGGAGAGCAAGTGCCTCAAGCGCCCAATAATATGGAAGCACGTTTAAAATCTGTAGAGGAACTCCTTGTAGCATTGGGAAATGCCGAGGTGCATAGGACACAAACAGTACCTCCGCCAGTAGCCCGGGTCAACTACTTGGCATTAGTGAACCCCTACAACCCACCCCATTATGACGGCCATGAGGATCCGGCCAAGTTGGAAGGTTGGATCCGTACCTTTGATAAGCTCTTGAATGCTATCAAGTGCCCTGATGAGGAGAAGGTACACGTAGTGACCTACTACCTAGGAGGCGAAGCCGATGAGTGGTGGCAAAATCTCCAAGCAAATTCAGAGGAAGACGTAGAAGCCTACACCTGGGAAGTACTTAAGGAAGCTTTGAGGGAAAGATTCTACCCACTGAGCACCAAGACTGCGAAGTACGAGGAATTCATCAACTTAAAGCAAGGTGCGCAAACAGTGCAAGAGTACTACAGCAAGTTCAAGGAGCTAGTACGATTCGCTGCGAGGATAGTACCAACCGACTCTGACAAGACTCAGAAATTCGAGATGGGTCTGAACCTTAGTATCCGGGAGATACTTGCAGTAGGACAATTCACGAACCTGCAGACGATATATGATCGCGCCGTATCGATTGCTCGAATCCAGCAATTGAAGCGTAAGGAACATGATGAGTCGAGCAAGGACTCGCAAGGACTTGAGAAGAAGGATCGGAAAGACAACAACAACAACTCTAGGAAAGACAATGGATCCCGAAGGAAAGGAAATAAAGGTCTCAACAATGGGGGAGACGACAACCGTGGTGCGTTTATACCACGTTGCCCACGATGCAACCATGCACATCTGGTGCGCCAATGCCCGAAGCCTGGAACCTGCGGTAGGTGCGGCAAGCTTGGTCACGAGGCTAGTGGATGTCGAACGCCAGAGGAGGCGATCGAAAGGAGAGTAGATTTGGTGAACCTTCAGCAAGGAGAGAGTGACGAGGAACGAGACCAAAACCCGAACCCTCTTGAGAATAATGAATAGGCAGTTATGGGGACATAACTGAAATCCTAAGGGGGAGAGGATGTGATACCCCGTAATTATTTATTTTTGGAGTTCGACTCGATATCATGTATCCCAAATCATAAATAAACAAATTCAAATTGTTTTGAACTACGTTATGGCTTGATCCCTTCACCGGGTACGTAGGCAGCTTAGAAGTCTTAATTCTAAGTTCAGTCACAAAATAATAAAACAAACAAAAGACTTTAGCACGAGGAAAGCCGAAACACAACTTCGAGGACGAAGTTGATTCTTAAGGAGGGTAGACTGTAATACCCGAGAATTTTCCAACATAAAATAAATACAATAAATAAAATAAATAAATAAATAAATAAATATAAATGGATAAGGAAGCATAAAAGACGAGAAATGGAATTTAAATTAAAGAGGAATCAAAGTTCCGAAAACCCGGGACTCCGAATGCAATTTAATTGAATAAATGGTTACACGGGGACACGACATCGATGGACTCAATAACTCGAGTCCAAACATAAATTTAGTTCCGAATAAAATTAGGATAGGAAATCGGAGCCCGAAGATACCCCGGAAATCCGAATCCGGGAACGTAGAGGGATAGAAGTCCGAAAGAAAGGAGGAAGAGGAAAGGCCCAAAGGATAGCACGGCCCGGCCCAGGACAAAGCCCATTCCGGGTCCGCGCGGTCTCCGCGCGGTGTTTCCACATACTCCACGCCAACTCCGCGCCACTCACCAGAAACGCCCGTTGCGAGATTCACTCGCCCGAACGCGGATTTTTCGACTTTCGGTTGAACATCTCTCAACCCAAGACCCTTGGGGTCAGATTTTGGACGCCCTAGGTCTTAGATATCTATAAATAAGACCTCCTAGGGGCTCCGAATACTCTTACAAAACCCTACAACTTTCTACACATTCGAAACCCTAAATTCGGAGTCGTCGGAGGCACGAAACCAAGATGAACGCTGTTGGACGAAAATTCTAAGATCTCCATAGTCGTGGTAAGTCTCGATCCAATCCTTGTTCAATAAACGATTCGAAAACGAATCCTAATCTTCTTCTTTTCTCTTCTACACCTCGTATTGGATCTAGATCGTAGAACCCGACGAACGGAGGGGAGAAACGGTGGACTGGAAGCCACGCCTTCGAATAGACGATTCCGGACGTTCATAAACTCTGTAAGTTAACTCTTACATGGTTTTGGGATGAATTAAAACGTTCTAAACTAAAAGATTAACAAGAAATCGAAAATCTGTCAACTTAGGTTTTCTACCGATGCAACAGTTTTGATGAATTTTTCCGAACCTTAAAACAACCTCAAACGAGAAAACTTAAAACACGAAAAACGTTCCTAAGACATTAATCTAGGTTGTGTAAAAATTTCATGATTTTTCATTACGTTTTGATATCTGAAAATCGTTCGAAACTAGTCTGATCTAAATCTCTATCTTGAAACGGTGGCAGATTGTTGGTTCGAACTTGTTGATGATTTTTACCTTAGATCTAGACCGATCTAGGCTTGGCGTTGAACATAAGAATTGTAGATCTATACGTTAAGAACACCTCCGTAAATTTTCAGAATTTTTCATCGAGATTTGTTATCGGAAATTGACTCCAAACCAAACTGTTCAAAAATTAGATCTTGAAATCTTGACAGATTCTTGGCCCGAACTTGTTGGCGTTTTTGACAATAGATATACGATGAATTAGATCTTTTGCTGAACATGAAACTTGTAGGTAGATGTCCTAAGAAGGACTCTGTAAAATTGTGTTAATTTTGGAGTTGATTTGCTATGGTAGAATTTGAAATCTCTAAACTGTGACCTAGGAAATTCGGACAGATTTATGCTTCTGTGAAAATTGGTGTTTTTGACCTATTTAGGTATCTCGGATTGAAAAAGTTAAAACACGAAAGTTGTAGAGCTCGACGTTTTGGAGTCAGTCGTGAAATTTCGGAATTTTTGAAATTAAATCTGATTTTTAACGAATTTTATAGTAAACTGTGGTTGACCGAGTCAAAACTTGAAATCTTGTGGAAACGGTGAAATTAACCTTTGAGGTTGAAACGGATAGAAATACTTTGAAATACGATACACGAAACAAGAAGATTAAAATATTGCGGGTTATGACTAAGCTAGATACTGTCAATGTTCTCTGCGGCTTGGGACATAAGAGCCCAAGTGTATGTCTAGGTTGACGTAAGAGCCCTAGCGAAACACTGATCGTATGGCTAGCGGACGGATTAACTCTAATTAAAAGATCTGTATTGACCATAATACTGATATAGTTCTTTACAACCTTTAATTTAGGCAATTGTTAGTGAAGTATTTAAGGGCTTCAACTGCACGGTTTTTTATGCCCCAAATCTTCCCCAAGCAGAAGCAATAGCAATATCCTCTTACTTGTGTTGATTTTTGTTGGTATTGTAATTGTCATGATATTTTTTTGTAACCTGCATCTTTATCAAGTTTTAGTGTCTAATACCCCACCGTGTTTGTTGTGCCTGGATCTTTTCTTTGACCTTTTTGCATTTGTTTTTTTTTGGTTTCATTTTCTCTTCAATTAGTAATTCTCAAAGTTGCAGCTAGCTTTGTTAAGATTGTACATGGTTCATTCCATCTACCCTCCCACAAATTTTCCATATCTTTTTTCATTAATTTTTTAATCGCACATTTTTTCCTTCAATTTTGCTTTGGTTTTTTCCCATTGTAAAGACACCTGATACCCAATCACATGTGGATTTAAGTTCGCTTTATTGCTTTCTTTCTTTCGTGTTTCTTCTTCAATTATTTTGCTTTTATTTGTGTGATTTTGTTTATTTTGCCCATTTTTTGACTTTTTGCTTCATGTTTGGTGTGAGTTACTCATAGTTTTTGTATTTCCAGTATTTCTTAGAATTAAGTTGAGTTTGGAGACAGGTTGATTCAGCAGGACCGCTGCATTGAGGGGTTAGAATCCCGCCACAGGACTCTCCCATCCAACTCAATCTAGCCATTTTTTTCCCTATTTTTATGGTATCTCTAAAAAGATCCATCAGGTGTTGTCTGAATTACCCTAGCTTTCCATTGTATCTCTATTTTGTACTGGTTTATTGTTATGTTTTACTTGCTTGTTTGAGTTTGCTCTCTCATAGCAAAGTACATACAAAGTTTTTCAGGCTTGCTTGGGGTTCAGCTTGTTTTTCAATTCTATGTGCTATGTTTTATTCTGTTTGGTTTCACTTTGGATTTTTGAAGTATTTCTTGGAAATGGATGTGCTTGTTTTGCCCTCCCTCATCAATTTTTAACCTTTATTAACGGCTCTTGGAGTGTTGTGATTACTTGCAATTTTCATCAACTCCTATTATAATTTATTTCCTGTTTTGTTTTTTATCCTGTGTGCATACTATGGCTTTAGTTGTAAAATCTTTAGGCACATTGCATGGAAACTTTCAATTGTTAACACTTATTCCTCTGCATCAATAGGTAAATTATTTAGAGGCACATTGAATTAAGTTTCTATTGGCCTCTGAATTCATAAAAGCACTGATGTTCATTAAACTAACCATAAATATGCATATGCATGAGGATGCAGCCACCCCAGCTGAATCAAGCAGTCATTAGCTTTACTTCGCCGAAAGTCGATCGCAGGGCACTGAACAACAAAATGTGGGTGACGTAACAAAGATCTTCTGAAAGCGTAAGTTTTACATTAGAGCAATGAAATGTTGAAAATTAGGGAATCCCTTGGGAGAAACTGAAACAGAACGATGTTTTGAGTTCTGTTGCACTTGCAGCCAAAAAATACTAGAAAGAGAGACCACTGAAAAATTGCAAATAGGTTATTCCATTTATGTTGGACACTCTTAATTTTCTATTTTCACATTTTTTTCTTTTTCTTTTTGTATTCATTATTACTTTTTCTTTGACATGTACTAACTAAATGCTACCTACATTTTTAGTCAACTCGAGACATCAGATGATTTTGTTGATGAGGCCATTGAAATAGATGGGGCAATGAATGGTAGGAGTAATGGCGGGAGTAGGCTACACATTCAAACAACAAACACAAGGTATGCAACTTGAAAAGTACTTAACATGATAAAGAAGAGCTTTGGCATGTTAGATTCTAGATTGGTTAGTTTACTATTCACAGATTAATCACTTGAAAAAACAACTGTTTGCTTCAACGTAATGTGTATTGTTTTATTTATGTATAAAGAACCCAGTGGCAATCTAGGTAGAGTATAGGGTTTAGGCTAAAACATGCTCTAATGCTTATAGCATGATATGACACCTAACAGGTGGCCCGTTATGAGGCGCTCTTTAATATTACATGAAAAAGAAAATCTTATGCTTGCTGCTCTTGATGAGTTTCATTATATATATTGTCTCTGAAGGCAATTTCTCTCTGAAGGCGATTTATGGTAATGATGATTTTCCCAAACGAGATATTATTGGAGAAAGAAAAAGAAAGTATGAGCTGAGAGTTTTGGCAAGAGCTGGAATTGAATCTGTTGGTGATAGTGTCGAAGTTGAGACTGGGCATGTTTCAAAGAAAATATATTTAAAATAATCTATAGATTTTTTGCATATTGTCCTGCATTGCGTTTGCATAAAAGATGCTCAATCCATCTTTGCCAGAAACAGTAGATGGAAATCGCTTCATCACAGATCTGGTAAGGGAATTTGTTGTTCTCAATCCTTTTTTCCTTTATATTTATCATTTTTATTGCAGCTTTTACCTGATTATTATTTGGTTGAAAATTTATTCCGATGGAGAAGAATAGAGGCTTAACTCGTGCTCACAAGAAACTGACCAAGAATCCTAGAAAGAAGTATAAGGTAATTTCCTAAAATATTTGAATTTCTCCTGTCCATCAGACAACATACATGCACGCATGACACACCGGTAATGAATTGCAGCTACGCTATCTTTTGTTGGGAGCGTCGCCACTTCAGAGATGTTTGTTTGGTGCCTTCCCACTTTTTTTTATTTTCTTTTATTTTTTTTGGTTCTAGGTTTTGTAGATAAGCTTCACCAACTGAATAATTTATTTGTAAACTGCCTCATTCATACTCATTTGTCAAGGGATAAAGTTATATGTTTAACTTTTTGGTTGTGAAAAAGTAGTACTTTCTCCGTCTCACTATTTTTGTTACGGACCCACCCAGCACGTATGCCGATATACATTTTTAATGGTTAATAACTTAAATTGTGTAGAACGAAAAGTTATAGAAACTTAATTGTCTAAAACTACAAAATTAGAGGAATCTAACAAGATATCTGTAACACCTCGGTTTTTGGTCACCCAGGTCGGGATGCCACCGCCACATCTCCCTAGTAAGACACGGTTTCTCCGAGCTTACTAAAGAGATGCAAGGCTAGGTATTGCAGTATTTAAAAACATTTAAAGCATTCAAATAGCCCATACAATATAATTCGAAAATAACAATAATAGCATAGCGCAGCGGAAATATTTGGTTTAGTACAGTATCGCAGCGGAAAATATAAAAAGGGCCGACATGGCCAAAACACGGGTTAAACAGGCCCATTCACAATATAGTCTAAGTACGAAATTTAAAAGCAAAACAAGTGTCCCCCAAAAACCCATGCATGATTCGTGCTCACACATGTTCATTCCACATATTCTGTAAGGAAAGGAATAAAAAAATGGTTTTGGTCAGCAAAATTGCTGAGTAAGCTAACACATGCATGATCGTAGGGTTTAAAAGCCATTAATTCAATAATTTAACAAAGCATGACATTAACATAATATTTAATTTCATCTAAGCAATACCCAATAGCATAATTTATCTCAGGGCTCTATTTAATAACACATATCACATGGTTTAATCATAAAAGCCATAATTTAAATAAAGCATTTAAATAATTTAATTGGACAACAACATAATTTAATCTAATTTAATTTAGTTTAGAATCCCCGTTACATTCCCGATTTGGTATTTCAAAGTTTCACGATAAAATCGCGATGTCAACAAGTTTAGCCGGTAGCCCGGCGGCCGCAACCGTATCAGCCATACCCAGTACCACTCCGGAGCCTCGGGAAACCCATACGGATATTCACGAGAGTGTAGGCTCTATATTTCGCCGTTTAGGCAATCCATATCTCAAGTTTAGCGCGCGGGGTCACCATCGTCCATTACGGCACGAAGTGAATCGTTAGGGGGCACCCTGCAGAGCACTCACCCCTAATTTTAATTTATCAAGTTTGTAAGGGGATTAAGTTTTTAAAATCTGACTTCAATTGTATTTATTTAAAAATAATATCTCAACTCGTTTCAACCCTAAAGGTTAATTCCATGTTTCAACAAGATTTCAAGATTTCGTTTCGGTAATCACAGTTTACTCTAAAATTCGTCTAAAACCAGATTTAATTCCAAAAATTCCAAAATTTCATATCTGACTCGGAAACATCAAGATCTACAACTTTCGTGTTTTAACTTTTTCAATCCGAGATACCTAAGTAGGTCAAAATCACCAATTTTCACATAAGAAGAATTCTGTCCGAGTTTAATGTGGCACAGTTTAAAGATTTCGAATTCTACCATATCAATTCAACTCCAAATTTAATGAAATTTGACAGGGATCATCTTAAGACAATTATCTACAACGTTCATGTTCGGCCAAAGATCTAAAACAGCCTAGATCCTATGTCAAAAACGTGATCAAGATCATTCCTAAGTTCTGTCCAAGAATTCAAGATCTAGATTCCAACAGTTCGGTTTCGGTGGATTTTCACATATCAAATCAACTCCAAAAATTCTCAAACATTTACAGTAGCTAGATCTAAGTCTTAGGGACGTTTTTCATGTTTTAAGTTTTTCCGTTTGAGTTCGTTTTAAGGTTCGGAAAAATTCATCAAATCTGTTGCGCCGATAGAAAGTAAGAATTGACAGATTTTCGATTTCTTGTTAATCTTTTAGTTTCGAATGTTTTAATTCATCTCAAAACCATGTAAGAGTTAACTTACAGTGTTTATGAACGTCGGAGATGTCTAATTCGGAGGCGTGGCTTCCAGATCACCGTTTCTCCTCTCCGTTCGTCGGGTTCTACGATCTAGATCCAATACGGGGTGTAGAAAGAAAAGAACCGAAGTTAGAATCCGTTTTCGGATTGAAACGTGAAAAGATTTATCGGACTAGAGCTTACCACAACGTTTGGAGATCCTTGGATTTTCGTCCAAAGCTGCTGCCTCCGTTTGGTGCTTTCCGTTGACTCCGAATTTAGGGTTTCGAACGTATAGAAGGTTGTAGGGTTTTGTAAACTTGTTTGGGGCTCCCAAGGGGCTTATTTATAGATTTCTCAATCCCTAGGGCGTCCAACATCTGACCTAAAGGTCTTGGGTCGAGAGATGTTCAACCGAAAGTCGAAAAATCCGCGTTCGGGCGAGAGATTCACGCAACGGGCGAATCTGTCAAATGGCGCGGTCGTGGCGCGCTAATCCCCCTTCACCGCGCGGCCACCGCGCGACTCTCGCCTGGACTTCGGTCCGGGCGGGTTCTGCGATCCGTCGTGCTTTTCCGCCTCTCTTTCGGGTTTCTATCCCTCTATGCTCCCGAATTCCAGTTTCCGGGGTATCTTCGGGTATCTACTTCCTCTCTAAATTTTCACTCGGGTCTAATTGGATGTTTTGGACTCGAATACTCGAGTTCATTAGTGTCGGGTTTTGGTGTACAATTTATTTACCTTTAATAATTCTTCTTATCTAATTAAATTCCTTTTTGAGTTAAAATCCCATTTCTCATTTCCTTATCTTTATTTATTTATTTATTTGCTGGATTCATTTATTTATTGTATTTATTGTTTATTTATTTAATTATTGTTTTATTTTATGATGGAAAATTCACGGGTATTACAGTCTACCCTCCTTAAGAATCAACTTCGTCCTCGAAGTTGTGTTTCGGCTTTTCTCGTGCTAAAGGTCTTGTGTTTGTTTTATTATGTTGTGACTGAACTTAGAATTAAAACTTCTAAGCTGCCTACGTACCCGGTAAAGGGATCAAGCCATAACGTAGTTCAACATTTTACAAAAGTGCACGAAAATAGGTGGTATCATATCCTCTCCCCCTTAAGATTGCAGTTATGTCCCCATAACTGTGTCGGTATCGGTTTGGAACAATGTCGGGTATCGTTCTCTCATGTCGGATTCTACTTCCCAAGTTGCTGTCTCACTTTCGTGGTTTGACCAAAGAACCTTGATCATTTTGATGGTTTTGTTCCTCGTTACTCGTTCCTTAGTGTCAAGAATACGCACTGGGACTTCTTCGTAAGTCAAGTCTTCATCGAGCTCAATTATCTCCGGTTGAAGTACATGTGTCGGGTCCGGCACATATTTCTTTAGTTGCGAGACATGAAAGACATTATGAACTCGATCTAAGTGTGGCGGTAAAGCCAATCGGTAGGCTAGAGTTCCGACTCGTTCTAGGATTTCGTAAGGTCCTATGTATCGAGGACTTAACTTCCCTCGTTTGCCAAAGCGCATCACCCCCTTCATGGGTGATATCTTTAGCATGACCCTATCCCCCACTTGAAATTCTATGTCTCGTCGTCTCACGTCGGCATAACTCTTTTGACGGTCTTGAGCGGCTTTCATCTTCCCTTGAATCACTTTGATTTGTTGAGCCATGTCTTCGATAAGTTGTGGTCCCACTACCACGGACTTATCGTTTTCTTCCCAGCTCAATGGGCTTCGGCACTTTCGTCCATACAACGCCTCGAAAGGTGCCATGCCGATGCTAGCATGGTAGCTATTATTATAGGAAAACTCAATCAAGGGTAAATGAGATTCCCAATTTCCTTTGAATTCCAACACACATGCTCTCAGCATGTCTTCTAGTGTTTGGATTGTTCTCTCGGTTTGTCCATCCGTCATCGGGTGGAATGCGGTGCTCATTTTGATTTGAGTACCGAGAGCTTTTTGTAACTCCGTCCAGAAATGAGAGACAAATCTACTGTCTCTATCGGAAATGATATCATGTGGTACTCCATGTCGTCGTACCACATTATCAATGTAGGCTCGGGCCAATTGGTCCATAGTCCACGTGTCTTTCATTGGGATAAATATGGCTGTCTTCGTTAGCCTATCCACGATCACCCAAATCTTGTTCATGCCTTTAGGTGATCGGGGTAATCCCGAGACAAAGTCCCTCGAGATGCTATCCCACTTCCAACTTGGAATCTCTAGTGGTTGCATCAATCCTAAGGGTTTATGTCGCACTGCCTTAACCTTTTGGCAGGTGAGACATCTCGCCACGAAGTTCGCCACTTCCTTCTACATTCCCGGCCACCAATAGATCTTCTTCAGATCTTTGTATAGCTTGTCACCTCCGGGATGTACGGAATATGGCGTGTTGTGCCCTTCCTCCATCAACCTTTGCTTCAATTCGGCACATTTAAGAGGCACACACCACCTCCCTTTGAAACGGATGCTTCCATCCTCGTGGACAGCAAATCCTATTGCCTTTCCTTCGGCAATATACCCTTTTATATTCTCGAGTTTCGGGTCACCCGGTTGAGCGAGTCGAATCTCGTCTAATATTGGAGTTTCTACGACCATGGCATTGACCGTTTCTCTCACTGTGCCAGGATGCACAAGTTCTAACTCCAATCTCGCCAGTTCCAAGTACAATGCCAGCGGAATTACCAACGAGTTTGTCACGTGTTGGGTTTTCCGACTTAGGGCATCGGCTACCACATTCGCCTTCCCCTCGTGGTATGCTATCTCTAAATCGTAGTCTTTAATAAGTTCCAACCACCTTCGCTGTCTCAAATTCAACTCCTTCTGAGTGAATATATATTTCAAGCTCTTGTGGTCGGTGAACATTCGACACTTCCGCCCATAAAGATAATGTCTCCATATCTTTAGAGCGAAGACGACCGCTGCCAACTCCAGGTCGTGTGTCGGATAATTTTCCTCGTGAGGTTTTAGTTGGCGTGATGCATAGGCTACGACTCTCGAGTCTTGCATCAAAACACAACCTAAACCTTCCTTCGAAGCATCGCTATATACTTCGAAGTCACCATGCTCTGATGGTAGTGTTAATACGGGTGTGGTTGTGAGTCGTTTCTTCAGCTCTTGAAACGCAATCTCACACGCTTCGGTCCACTCGTATTTTGCTCCTTTCTTAAGTAGCTGGGTCAAAGGACGTGCAATCCTTGAAAAGTCCTTCACAAATCGTCTATAGTATCCGGCTAATCCAAGGAACTCCTTATTTCCGTTGGACTCTTCGGAGTTGCCCATTCAGTTACGGCAGAGACTTTTGCCGGATCCACTGATACTCCATCAGCAGATACTATGTGTCCGAGAAATGCCACTTCTTTCAGCCAGAAGTCACATTTCGACAGCTTTCCATATAGCTCATCGAGTAAACACTAGAAGGAAAATAAAAAAAAAAAAACAAATTTTGAGGCTCGCGCGGTGCCCGCGCGGGTGGCGCGCGGCGACCGCGCGGCCATGGCAGTTCGAGTAAAAGGGCTCGCGCGGAGCGCGAGCCATTCCGCCCCATTTCCACTTCCGAGGCTTCTTCTAGTTTTCTCTCAAATTCGTTCTCCCATCCCCCGATTCTCTCATTCCTGGCTTCGATTTTCCTTTGCAAGGTATGCGTCTACTACTTCTACTTGTCAATTTCAGATTTTATGCCTTGTTTAGCCTTAATCTTTGGATGAATTTAAAAATTAGGGTTTAGGGACAAGAATTGGGGGTTTGTTGTTTTTAGACTTAATTTGTGCAATTAGCGAGTTTGGGCGATACTTGTTGTTGTTTTTGTTGATTAGGAAGCATTTGTGCAACAATGTATGCCTAGTTTGAGTAAGTTTTTACTAGATCCCATACTTTAAGGAAAGCATGAATTTCCCGATTTGTATTGGTATTGTGGGCATGCGGATGAGTTCGTTGTCGTTGTTTTATGCCCTATTATGATGATGAGTTATTGCCTAAGCAATTGTTTTGGTTTGGGGCGTTCCCCATGTGTTTACAAGTAACCTTTGGTCTTGATTTATTGCGCACTCCACGTGTTTGACGAAATGTCCCAAAGAGGTTTGGGCCTTCTCTAGACATAGTATTGGGTTGGTTATCTTCTTGATTGCTCGTGTTAGGGCTCACACTTCATGCTCTTGTGTTTTCTGGATTATGCCTAATGCAATCGCCGTGTAGGATTTATCCTTACATTTGGTATTGATTGGTTATTTGCAGGATGCTGCTTTTTCTGTGGGTTGTTTTGGCGTCACTCATGTGTCCCCCGAGGACCAGGAGACGAGTTGCTCAGCGCGATGAGGCTGGTCCTAGCACTGCCGCTCCGGCGATGTCTGATTTTGATGAGAGCGAGTCCGAGGAGCAGCGGGGCCCTAAGCTCAAGGGTCTCCCCGACGAGGTGCGTCCCGGTCGACACGACAGGTATCGGTTTGCTACTATGGCCTCTCAGGAGTTCTACTTCGACGAGCTTCGTCGAAACAGGTCTTATGTCCCGGAGAGAGGCATGTATCCTCGCCATATGGACGACGACAGGGTTAGTCCAGTTTTGGGTCTTCTTCAGTGGACTGGGCTTGCGCGCCATCCCGAGGGCATCGCTTCTGGGTACTTATCTATGGAGGTCATCGCCAACATTGGCGGTCTCGGGGAGAACAGTGACTTGTCTCAAGTCTGGGTTCGGGGTCGCCATCTAGATTTCAGTGCTCGGGTGATCAACGTCTACTTTGGCCTTCCTAACGACGGCGTATTCCGGCCACAGCCCGAGGGTCGTATACCCCCGCCTGCGTGGGGCGTTTTATGCACCTTGACGGCTCCTCTGCTCGAGCACGATCACGAGCTGAGGTTGACGATGATGGACTCTCCGTGGCGCGAGCTAGCTCAGATATGGTTAGGCCGTGTCCGGCCGATCACCCGGAGCCATATTGTTATAGACCACGTCTATGAGACCATCTGCTTTCTCGCCCGAGGTGGTAGGGTGAATGTTGGGGCTTGTATCGCGGACAACCTGAGGGGTATGCGCCGAGGACGAGGGAGCAGGGTGATTACCCATGTTCATCTTATTTGCGGCATGTGTGCGGCTCAGGGGATCCGTACATCCCCAGAGACGGATCCTTACGAGCTATCCGCTGGCGGCTACTACCGTATCCCTTCCTACGCCCCTCGACGCAGTGCTCTTCGACGTGGGGCTCCTCCGGCTGTCCTTCGCCCGGAGCCCAACGGTGATGGTTTGATTCTAGTTGTTCCTCCTGAGCAGCCACTTCCGCCTCCCGTGGTTCCCCAGCAGGGTGCGGAGATGCCGCAGATAGTTCAGATGCTGCAGGGTATGCAGCTTAGTATGGACGCGGGGTTTGCTCGTATGGATGCTGGGTTTGCAGCCGGGCAGGCTCGCTACGACGCTCTGGATGCCAAGATGGATCTATACCAGGCTCACATGGATACGATCACTACGAGACAGCTGGAGCAGCAGGCCTCCATGACCGACATGTACGCCTACATGCGCCAGATGGACGAGTATATGCGTCGTCAGTTCCCGCCTCCCGACCAGTGATCCTTTGTTTCTGCGTTTCCATCTAGGCTTGCTGTAGTAGTGTTTTATTTAGTCGTTTTCTTATGGACTGTACAAGGATGACCTTGCTGATTATGTTTCGCAGTTTATGTTCCCGTTGTATCCTTGTTGACTGATTTGACTGTTATCATTTAGAGAAAATGCGATGGAACTGTTCCGGGTTTTTTTTTTTTTTTTTTTTTTAATAATAATTTTTGGCTGAAGAATTCCAAAAAAATCAACTTGCATTTCATTCCTTTAAAAGAAATTTAATACAAGTAATAGGATGCGCAAAATAAATATACTATCTAAGATAAAGTATCTAAAAGATCTCCGCGTCCTCTGGCAGAGTAGCGGGGTCTTCCATAGGATCATCCTCATCAGAGACCTGGCCGGTGCCCAAAGGTCCATGAAACACTGGGGATGGTGGATCGACGGCTTCCGGAACCGGGTCCGGTGTCTCCTCCGGATGGTTCTCCACGGGGCTCGGGTTTGGCGATGGGCGGACCATGTGGGGCCAGAGCCCAAGGGTCCCGTAGCGTCCATGGATAAGGCCGGACGGACTCTCCACTGGGGGTGTTGGGCTTCGTGGTCCCATCAAGTGGTCTTCCAGAGGGCTATATGGTACTACTATATCAGTGAGGTCAAGCAGGTCCGTCCCTAGATCCTCGACTCTATCTATCACAGCATCGCTCCGTTCGGTGAGTTTTTGCACTTGAGTTTCTAAGTCTTTTATGCGATCTTGATCAGCGACTCTCAAGTTCAGGAAGTGCTGGAGGTCAGCTTCCCTTAAGTCTCCCATTTGGTGCAGATTTGCCTCCAAGTGAGCTATACGATTTTTCATTTGTTGTATGTTTTGTTGGGTGTCAAGGTGAGCGTTCATCATATTGATCATCAACTGCATCATGTCTTGACTAGCCATCTAGCGCAAGCAAGAGATCTAAGTTAATATTCGCCAAGATTCTAAGTTCGATTCGCCAAGATTCTAGGTTCAATTCGCCAAGATTCTAGGTTCAACTTCGCCAAGATTCTAAGTTCAAGTTTCCAAGATTCTAAGTTCATAACAGAGATGCAACATGCAAATGCAAATGATATTTCCCGCCACTAATAATTTAATGCACCATATATATATATATATATATTTTTCCATGGGTTTTAAAATAAAAATTTTCCATGGAAATAATACTTTAAAATTTAAAAATAATAGTCAAAATACTAATAGTAATTTAAAAATAGTAACAGTTTAAAAATAATAGTTTAAAAATAGCCGGTCTCTGATACCAACTTGTAACACCCCGGTTTTTGGTCACCCAGGTCGGGATGTCACCGCCACATCTCCCTAGTAAGACACGGTTTCTCCGAGCTTACTAAAGAGATGCAAGGCTAGGTATTGCAGTATTTAAAAACATTTAAAGCATTCAAATAGCCCATACAATATAATTCGAAAATAACAATAATAGCATAGCGCAGCGGAAATATTTTGTTTAGTACAGTATCGCAGCGGAAAATATAAAAAGGGCCGACATGGCCAAAACACGGGTTAAACAGGCCCGTTCACAATATAGTCTAAGTACGAAATTTAAAAGCAAAACAAGTGTCCCCCAAAAACCCATGCATGATTCGTGCTCACACATGCTCATTCCACATATTTTGTAAGGAAAGGAATAAAAAAATGGTTTTGGTCAGCAAAATTGCTGAGTAAGCTAACACATGCATGATCGTAGGGTTTAAAAGCCATTAATTCAATAATTTAACAAAGCATGACATTAACATAATATTTAATTTCATCTAAGCAATACCCAATAGCATAATTTATCTCAGTGCTCTATTTAATAACACATATCACATGGTTTAATCATAAAAACCATAATTTAAATAAAGCATTTAAATAATATTGGACAACAACATAATTTAATCTAATTTAATTTAGTTTAGAATCCTCGTTACATTCCCGATTTGGTATTTCAAAGTTTCACGATAAAATCTCGATGTCAACAAGTTTAGCCGGTAGCCCGGCGGCCGCAACCGTATCAGCCATACCCAGTACCACTCCGGAGCCTCGGGAAACCCATACGGATATTCACGAGAGTGTAGGCTCTATATTTCGCCGTTTAGGCAATCCATATCTCAAGTTTAGCGCGCGGGGTCACCATCGTCCATTACGGCACGAAGTGAATCGTTAGGGGGCACAGAGCACTCACCCCTAATTTTAATTTATCAAGTTTGTAAGGGGATTAAGTTTTTAAAATCTGACTTCAATTGTATTTATTTAAAAATAATATCTCAACTCGTTTCAACCCTAAAGGTTAATTCCATGTTTCAACAAGATTTCAAGATTTCGTTTCGGTAATCACAGTTTACTCTAAAATTCGTCTAAAATCAGATTTAATTCCAAAAATTCCAAAATTTCATATCTGACTCGGAAACATCAAGATCTACAACTTTTGTGTTTTAACTTTTTCAATCCGAGATACCTAAGTAGGTTAAAATCACCAATTTTCACATAAGAAGAATTCTGTCCGAGTTTAATGTGGCACAGTTTAAAGATTTCGAATTCTACCATATCAATTCAACTCCAAATTTACTGAAATTTGACAGGGATCATCTTAAGACAATTATCTACAACTTTCATGTTCGGCCAAAGATCTAAAACAGCCTAGATCCTATGTCAAAAACGTGATCAAGATCATTCCTAAGTTCTGTCCAAGATTTCAAGATCTAGATTCCAACAGTTCGGTTTCGGTGGATTTTCACATATCAAATCAACTCCAAAAATTCTCAAACATTTAGAGTAGCTAGATCTAAGTCTTAGGGACGTTTTTCGTGTTTTAAGTTTTTCCGTTTGAGTTCGTTTTAAGGTTCGGAAAAATTCATCAAATCTGTTGCGCCGATAGAAAGTAAGAATTGACAGATTTTGGATTTCTTGTTAATCTTTTAGTTTCGAATGTTTTAATTCATCCCAAAACCATGTAAGAGTTAACTTACAGTGTTTATGAACGTCGGAGATGTCTAATTCGGAGGCGTGGCTTCCAGATCACCGTTTCTCCTCTCCGTTCGTCGGGTTCTACGATCTAGATCCAATACGGGGTGTAGAAAGAAAAGAACCGAAGTTAGAATCCGTTTTCGGATTGAAACGTGAAAAGATTTATCGGACTAGAGCTTACCACAACGTTTGGAGATCCTTGGATTTTCGTCCAAAGCTGCTGCCTCCATTTGGTGCTTTCCGTTGACTCCGAATTTAGGGTTTCGAACGTATAGAAGGTTGTAGGGTTTTGTAAACTTGTTTGGGGCTCCCAAGGGGCTTATTTATAGATTTCTCAATCCCTAGGGCGTCCAACATCTGACCTAAAGGTCTTGGGTCGAGAGATGTTCAACCGAAAGTCGAAAAATCCGCGTTCGGGCGAGAGATTCACGCAACGGGCGAATCTGTCAAGTGGCGCGGTCGTGGCGCGCTAATCCCCCTTCACCGCGCGGCCACCGCGCGACTCTCGCCTGGACTTCGGTCCGGGCGGGTTGTGCGATCCGTCGTGCTTTTCCGCCTCTCTTTCGGGTTTCTATCCCTCTATGCTCCCGAATTCCGGTTTCCGGGGTATCTTCGGGTCTCTACTTCCTCTCTAAATTTTCACTCGGGTCTAATTGGATGTTTTGGACTCGAATACTCGAGTTCATTAGTGTCGGGTTTTGGTGTACAATTTATTTACCTTTAATAATTCTTCTTATCTAATTAAATTCCTTTTTGAGTTAAAATCCCATTTCTCATTTCCTTATCTTTATTTATTTATTTATTTGCTGGATTCATTTATTTATTGTATTTATTGTTTATTTATTTAATTATTGTTTTATTTTATGATGGAAAATTCACGGGTATTACAGTATCACTTGACTATTTTTTTCTTACATAACTATGATAAAAATTCGAATCAATGTTGAAAAGTGAATAGTGTCAAAAAATCATTCGTAACAAATATATTGAGACGGAGGTAGTAATACTTTTTGGTTGTCAAGAAATATATAGTTCAACTTATTAAGACCTCTGTACTTATTATTCGTCAATAAATTTTTTTTGGAACAATTGCTTTAGGTTCAGATCAGCGCGGCGTAGTGCGCGACGTAAGAGTTCTAGTATATATATCTAATATATATATATATGTGGGTTTGTAATGAATAGTTCTATTCCTGGAATAGTACTATTCCCATTCACTGAAATTACAGTCTTGCCACTCTCCCAATTTTTCTTTATTGTCCTCGCCATCTGCCCCCCATTTTTTCTTGCCCACGCCATCTCCCATTTTGTGGCGCGATTGGCTGCGTTCCGCCATCGCCGGCCACAAATTTCCTCCGCCCTGTGTCGGCCGTCTCGCCCCCCCCCCGCCCCGCCCTCGCAATCGGCTTGCTCCGCCTTGGACGGGCCTCAATTTCTTTCCGCCCTCGGTCGTCCATCTCGCAACCGCCGTGCCGCCGCACGCCACCTCGGCGCGCCACCGCCGCCTGCGCGGGACAACAGGTATTGCACCTTCCTTTTCTTTGGGAAAATTTAATGTGTTGCCATTGCCCTAATTCCCGTTTCCATTGATTTTCTCTCCGCTGCACCGGGTGCAAAATTGTTGCTGCTTACCCCGCCCGCGCCGTTCCTCTCTGCTCGTCGTGCCGCCGTGACCGCCTCGCTGTTCTCGCCCCAGGCCGTCCCTCCGGCGACGTCGCTACCGTGCCGGGCCGGACCTCTGTCCCTGCTCGATTGCCACTCTGTGACCTCCTTCCCCTTGGCTTGATGTCCCGTTTCGCCGTCGCTCGCCGACAACCTACCATCGTGGTTAGTTGTGGTTATCTGAAATTTTGCCCAATTTGTGTTCGCTCAAATGCCAATGCTCGTCTTCATTGTTTTCCATTTCCCCCAATTTCCAGTTTTATTTTGACCCTCAAACTAGACTTTGTCTTCATGCCCTACCGTCAATACTGGGCACTTTGTGTTCGGAATTTTTGGTGGGTTTTCTTTAATTTCCCTACACTTTCTTCTTTTTCGTTCATTTACTTATATACTGTTTTATGGTGTGATGATTGGATTTGATCTTATTCTTTGTCATTTCCTCCTCAACGTGATAACGCTTGACTGCTGTTTGTTGCTATAGTGGTATGTACTGTTTAAGTGGCACGAAGTTGGCATAATGGCATGAAAGTATAATGGCATGAAGTTGTCTCCTTGAAATGGATTTCAAAATTGGCTTGTTTATGGAGTATGAAGAATGCTTCAATTGGTGAGCTTGAAATTGTGGTTTTGTTGAAGTTATCTCATTCTGAATTTGATCTGTTTGTTTGTGCTTTTGTCTGGGACCATTTACTATGCCCGGACCAACTTCGCTGGATGGAATGGAATTTCTGTCAACACTTATTTTTGTTTGTCTTTGTTAAGTACTTATTCAGCTGTAAGACCCTGTCGAAATTGATGGTTTCCTCTCAAATTCTAAATTTTGTTGTGTTATACAATACAAGTGTGTGGCGCTTGACTTACTTGCAAATGAGGTACTTTCGTTTCCACTTTCTTGTCAGAAATCTTGCTTGCTTTTTCACTTTTCTATTCACATTAGAATGGGAGAAGCACCAACAAAAACGTATATAATGGGATTTGATTGTATATTTGCTTTTCCACTTTTCAATTCACATTAGAATATTTTTGTCGTATATTTGTATCTGATGGTTTACATAGCTGATCCCACACTGGGTTGATGGCTTGGATGATGAAGATCCAACATTAGAATTTTCCATTTTCCCGTTTAATGATAGATTTAAATATGATTCCAAATATGAAATATATTGCAATTGGACTATTCCAAGGTATGACCAGGCAAATCATGGATAATTATAATCATGTCATTTATCTGCCTCAAGATGGTTGGTGCCTGGGTGGTTGCAGTTGGAAATAATTATGGATTTTAGGGTGTCCATACTTTCCTATACTTTCCTATAGGTGGTTTTTGTTGATTTATAAATATCGAGTTTGATTAAATTCAAGTTAACACTTAACATATATTCTACTATTAGGCTACAACCAATGGTTAATTATTTATGAGCTTATTGATTTTAATGTATATTTTATTCAATCTGAACTATGTATTATGTGGAGGCTTTTATGAATAATCTTTTGACATTTAATATTAGCTTGTTGAGTGTAGAGTGTTAAAAGAAACGATACTTGTGTCATAGGAAAGTAGATCTTATTTCAGTGTTCATTTATTGTCCAAGGTAGAAGCTCCCTGCCGTAAGAATGCATATAGTTCATAATAGTAAATATTTATGTCCATATTTATAATCTGCATTGCTTCACTTGTTTCCTTTTTTGCATCTCCCCAACGCGTTATTCACTATAATTGAAACCTATACATTATAAATGTTTTGGCTCAAGGTTCACTTTACAGGCGAGGATTTCTTTTTATCCATGGGGATGTCTTGAAGAAATATTTGTGTTGAACCATGATTTACAATCTATTGAGAATGAATGCAAATGAGTCTGTTTCTTGCGAAGACGTCTATAAGAATTAATTTTGACAGACGTCTATAAGAATTAATTTTGACATTGGTGCCCTGATTATGCCCTGATGGAAGCTTTACTAAGCATGTTCGCGATAATGTAGAGTCATAGGGAATATCTAATTTGACGAACGTGTATCTCCTCATTGTAGTAACCTCAGTCTTTTTCATCTCTTCCCATAAATAGATATCCGTAGAAACAGGGAACATCAAAGTGGATGAAGACATATCTTCTCGTAGCCTTGATCATTTTTTTTCCTAAATAGATACCAATTGAAAAATTCCTTTGTTATCATCTCATTTTGTGCAGAGTTTGTGATATATCTACTGACCTTCCACTCTTAAGCATCAATGTTGTTTTAATTGATTCATATAACATTAATTTCCCAATCATAAGACCAAGCTGTATTGTTTTGGCATTGATCATGAAAACTTTCCCCATGAATAGATTTGCAATGCTGTTCTTGGTGCTCGAGTCATGAATGTAACACTTGTGCTTCCGGGATTCGATGCCACTTTTTTCTCGCCTGATGACAGGTATCTATTTCTAGATTAACATACTCTTGACCATGTCAAACGTGTTAATGAACCACTGAACCCTTTTAGAGTATATTGTGTACTTGTATGTTGGAAGTTAAATCTTTATTATGCTTTGGTGATAGAGTAAATGCTTGATAAACTCTGTCTCGGTCAGTACATGAACTTTATGGAAATAGAACTCTCAAATTGTGTCGAGCCACTGTACGTCTCAAGAAAAATCAACCTAATTTAAAATATTTCCAAACCATTCAATTTGAACTTCTCTTTCCAATTGAGGCCCTTATTACCTCTTTGTATCTTTTCCCCTGTAGTGGTTTCAATGGTGTCTATTATGTTGACCATTTTATCGGGTCATTGAGATATGATGTACGTGCTGTTTCATTTTCTTTAGAGCACAGTGGTTGTGTGTGGATAAAAAACCTGTTTCATTTTCTTTAGCCATTGTGAAAAAACTTGTGGATAAAAACCTGATAAATAGCACACAGGTTTTTATAAAAATCAAATTATCCACACGCCATTTTTTCACACCTTTTACAGGACTCAAAAGCGGTTATGGAGTGGTCAGACATTGTGGATTGGCTATTACATAGCCACTCCATAAATTGTGAAGGGCCCTGCCATAAACAGGTTATGGAGTGGTCAATTTGAGCCTGTTATAACTGTAATATCTTTTGCAATTTATATCACAAATTGTGGAGTGGTAACATTTATCACTCAGGGCTGAAATTCAATTAATCGCAGCTATTGGCAGGGCTCAACTGTATTGTTATAATAGCAGATGCCATACAGTTGAGCACATGGTCAGGGCACATGGTCGTGGACAATAACTGTATTGGCAGACAGTTATCACTAGGGAATTGAGCCCTTCTGCTAATCACTGTTTGAGTCCTGTCTGTGAACCCCACTTCTGATTTAGGTTCATAATCAACACGGATGCATGATAGCTATAACAGTGCATAACTGTTCATAATACTCCGGGTAACTGTTATAACTGTTCGTGAACCGATTGCCAATTCTCCGAGCCAATACAGATAACTGTTCGTGGCTCAAATTCATGTACAGTGACAAAACCAGGTAATTTGTCTTTTGCTATTAGCTGTCTTCTACCATATTCAATTTGGCGCACGACAACGGACAACATTTCTGGCCGTGATTGTGATTTGTCTGCCAATTCTTTCTGGCCGTGATTTTGACTTGTATAGTAACCTTGAAAATGCAGGGATGAGGACAGCTAATATGAAGACATAAATGATAAGATTTTATAGCTCGAAGCCATTGCTTTTCTCTCTACAATACTCTTATGTTTGCTTCCTATTACATTGATTTGGTTCAGGTTGCTATTAGCTCCCTCATGCGAATTTTTTGAGATCCTTGACTTTCTAATT
The DNA here is from genome assembly GCA_030278955.1 of Hygrophila difformis. Taxonomy (NCBI): domain Eukaryota; kingdom Viridiplantae; phylum Streptophyta; class Magnoliopsida; order Lamiales; family Acanthaceae; genus Hygrophila; species Hygrophila difformis. The sequence goes on along the minus strand of JAOANR010000007.1, from coordinate 37,893,570 downwards.
AGCACTTCAAGGTTGTTGGATCTCTAATGTTCATATTCAAGGTTAATTTAATGTTTTGAATGCTCATTATTTGAAAATGATCTTTTGTATTGTATTAATTTAATTACCACTCATTTATATGACTGCTGCTTGGGCAAGCTATCAATTAATATGTACTTCCCATTTATGTTTGGTAAGCATTTTAACTGTATATGCTTATGGTTTGAAACTTGATTTGCATTGGCTTTTTTAGCGGTAAAACTGATTATTTGGTCTATTCTTCAAGCAATTTTGCGTTGTTAAGTGGATAATACTATAACAGTCCCTTTTTTGGGTGAAGGATAATGGTGCGGCAGGCATTCTACAGGTACTATTCTTTGAATTGGTACCCCTGGGTGCTACATTACTATTCTTTGAATTGGTACCCCTGGGTGCTACATTACTACATATATACCGAAATGCATTGGTATTTACTCAGTTCTTTTGCAGTTGTTTTTATTTGATCAACCCTATTTGCTTTACAACATCTTTCTAGAATAAATGTTGCATTTTATTTCTCTTCAACTTTTAACCATGCTAGAGTTTCCTCGAACCTGACCAATGTTTGTGTTAGGAATTCGAATTTTATAGGTGAGATTTTTATTCCTCTCACTTTCTGTTTAATGCTGATTAATACCTCATTGTTTGATTATTATTATACTTCATTATCTTCAGGTTGTATTATTGCATTGGTGTTCATGGACAAACTATTGGAGCATCTTTGGAATGGTACAAAGATTCCTCTGTTTAACTTTCCAATACACCTGTATCAGTCTTTTTCTATCTTTACACAATTTTTTGGAATGCCATATGTGATGTTTTTAATAGCTTTTAGCCCTGTTCAAGCAGGTAATTAGAAAGTTTATTAAATAGCATTTAGAACTATTTGTCTTTTAGCCCTTGTGGAAGCAAGTAATCAGAACGCTTATTTAAATAGCATTTTCAGTTATTTGTCTGAATTTTTTGTTCAACATGCTTATTTTGCTATTTGTAAATAATGATTTGATTTAGTTTTGGTTTTTGGGTTATTTTAATGATTTTCATTCAGTTACTTTAATACCTCATTGTTTGATTATTATACTTCATTATCTTCAGGTTCTAATACCTCATTGTTTGATTATTATACTTCATTATCTTCAGGTTCTAATACCTCATTGTTTGATTATTATACTTCATTATCTTCAGGTTGTATTATTGCATTGGTGTTCATGGACAAACTATTGCAACATCTTTGGAATGGTACAAAGATTCCTCTGTTTAACTTTCCAATACACCTATATCAGCCTTTTTCTATCTTTACACAATTTTTTGGAATGCCATATGTGATGTTTTTAATAGCTTTTAGCCCTGTTCAAGCAGGTAATCAGAAAGTTTATTAAATAGCATTTTGAACTATTTGACTTTTAGCCCTTGTTGAAGCAAGTAATCAGAACGCTTATTTAAATAGCATTTTTAGTTATTTGTCTTAATTTTTGGTTCAACATGCTTATTTTGCTATTTGTAAATTATGATTTGATTTAGTTTTTGTTTTTGGGTTATTTTAATGATTTTCGTTCAGTTACTTGTCTGAACTATTTTAAGTTATTTTAATGATTTTTTGTTTCAAGCTGCTTATTTTGCTATTTGTCTGAATTTTTTTGTTCAAGCATTTTTACTTCATTGTTTGATATGTGCATATTATAATGTTTATATTTGTGGGCATCTATGTACTGAATTAGTATATTCTCCCTGCTATTGCTTCATTGAACACTATTGATGCTTGTTAGGAAATATTGTGGTGTCTTTCTGTTCAATCTTCACTTTACAAATTATGAGGTAATTTACTATTTCCTTTCAATTCATTTGTTAAACTTGGTTGTTTTATGCTACATTTAAGGTTTCTGGATTGTAAAATTACATTTGGCATTCATTTCACTATATCTTTTTATTACTTCTCTTTTTTACTTGTCTGCTGAATCTTTTGGTAACTGCTATTTTTGTTTTGTTGATTAATACTGTCTATATTCTTCCCCAAGACTTTGTTCAACACGATCCATCTGTGCTGCTGGTGACTCTACAAGAGAGCCATACACTGTCGTTCATAATATGTTGTTGTCACATTTAGCTGTTGCAAAACTGCAACAAGGACAAGTATAAGGTATGCATCATTCCATTCCTGGTAATATGCTTTATAGCAGGCCACTCAAAATGCTAATCTATAAAAACACATAAGCATATTTTGGACTTAATCAAGAATTCTCTGGTAATATGCTTTTGAGCTTTCCACAACATCTTACATGCTTTTGTCTGTCATCTATGTTGCCTATTTGTGGAAGTAACACTATACTTGTGCTGCCTTCTCTAGGACAAAGATGAAGTGGTGTTCCTATATTTCTCTCTTTACTATTATGTCTGAGATATCTTGCTTACCATAATTCTGTTTCTTACCCAATCTGTCTTCCTACTGAAACCTTAAACGGCATACTATGAATATGCAATAATGTATATCATTCCAAATCCAGCTTCAAATTCGACAATCGCCCCGCGCGGCGTCGCGCGCGCTCCACGAGTTCTAGTATATATATATATGCGAGTCGGTAATGAACAGTACTCTGTGATGAATAGTACTATTCATTTAATAGTATCCAAAACGACGTCGTTTTGCTTATTTCTTCCCTTCTCTTTCTTCTCACGCGTGCAGCTTTGCGATCCCCATCTTCAATCTCTCTCTCTCTCGTCTTTCGTTCTCATACCTTCACTTCACTCATTTGGCTATGTATTGAAGCTATGGAAACGAGCAACCCGCTGCCGAGTACTGGCCTTGCGTTCTTCAAATTTATGTGCCCCCTTTCTTCTCCAACCCGTCACAAGTTTATGCCTATGGAAACCGTAGCAACGCCGCCGCTGCCCTGATGTACAAGAGTTGCCTCACCCACCAGCCAAAGCCCTCCTCAACCTTCTTCATCTTCGCCTGCCTTTTGCAGAGAATCTATTCTGTGACGTGGAAAATCGTCCGAATTGCTGCTGTACAGCATCGCCGGCCCTCCCTGCTCCTCCCCCTGCCATCGCCCGCCTTGCCAAACCCTAGCAGCGCCGTCCCCCTGTTCTTCATACCTACTCTGCTCTCGTCGAGTGCTGTACCACTACAGCCGCCGCCCCATTCCCAGCCCGGCGCCTCCACCGGAGCTCGCCCGCATCTTCCCCATTTCCCAGATCTATAAACGCCCCCAAAACCTCGGACCTCCAGACCAAATCCAAACACGGGATACTCTTATTCCTTTCCATTTACGCCTCAGTCCATCGCACCGTCATCCGGCCTCTCATCGCCCTCACATCTCTGCGTACACCTCATTTCATTTTCCTGGTGTTACCCTGCTGATCTGGGAAGCCGTTGCGTTGAAGGTAAAACATTGAGGTACTTAATTGAAGTTAGATTTTTTTTTTCTGGGCTGCACATTGTTTGATTTTGGTTATGTGCTTCTGTGTGTTCGGTTGAGGGATTTTGAGAGTTCTGTGCTTCGAAGAGGATGTTTGGGGCTACAGTTTGTTTGGTTTTGGTTCGTTGGATTTGTTGAGTTAATAGTTTTAAATACGTTAGGCTACTAAATATGTGCTCAATGGCATTCATTCTACAGTGACTTCCTGGAGTTCTATGAGTTTGTCAGCGGGAATGAATTAGGCAACTCTTTTTTGTTTCCCTAGAATTCAGAGGATTTTTATTCCAATTCATTTGTTGTTTCCTTGAAGCTATTGGTGAAATATCCCATTGGAGAAGACGTTTTCAAAATACAAAATCAAACATGTTTGATGGAACTAAGATATATTATCATAGCACTTGCACTTATCAACCTGGTGTTGTCTATGGATGCAAATCGTCAGTGGAATTGCTTTATTTGTGGTACATTAATTGTTTCTTTTTGTGAGATTGGCTTAATTTGGTGCTTCAATTTCTTATTTATGAACTTGCTGCTATTTTTTATGCTATGGATTTAGGTTGTTATTTCTGCAGATTTTTGGAATCGGTGCCCTAGGTATATGTATTTCAGTTCAGTTTAGTCAGTATTATTCCTGGGGGGGTTATGCTAAATCTAAGCTTCCTGGGTTGTCAAATTTCATTAGTATATTGCGTTTCTCTTGATAAATTTATTTTGCCAGCTGTTGAGTGAATTGATTTTCAAATAAATATAAATGGTAATTCTAATTATCTCAAACTTAAGTGGATTGTCATATCACATGGTATGAAAGCCTGTGTACTGTTCTAAATCTTGTAATTTGACACCTCTTGGAACACAATGTTGTCTACTTAAGTGCACTGTGTTTCTGTCTGAATACAAAATTCTTACTTTATATATCTTATATCTTCTACATTACAGGGATGTTTGGGCCTTTCCCCTGACTTGCAAGGTTAAATATTGTAGCCTTTATGATCAAGGGTAAAACGTACTGAATGCCTTGACTGTTGACATATTCACTGAGAGTTCTATTATTTTATCGTGTGTTACTGTGATAATTATGTTGTGTGTTTTGGGAAATTTTATCTTTGTAGTTATTCTTTTTTTTTTATTCCATAATTCTTTGGTGTAGATGCTAAATTTTGGTCCATGATACATGCTATGATATGCACTTTCTACCTCTGAATGGAGTATTCATTTGTCTTGTTTTCCATTTGATATAAATACTGATGATGTAATTTTCTTGAAATTTTGTAGTATTCATGACACAGATCCAAATGCATTATTGTGCCATACCAAGACCGATAACAATGAAGAAAAATATAAGCCTGCGTATTTACTTTCTGATGGAAGGTTGGAAAGGGCTGGGAGGGTTAAAAAGTGCCCTTCGGCTCCGTTATCTTCTGTTAGCAATGGATTGATTAATGAGGATTCAGAATGTACAAGCACATGCACTGCCTCAGTCATTGCTGTTGGAGATCAACACCTGTATGTTTTTTGTGGCTGGTGGTTTTGCTACTGAAGAGTCTCTCACAATTGTCATCAAATGCCACATTTTTGTAGTTTATGATATTATAGTAGAGTGAATTGTTGCCACACTCAGGATCATCTTTTCTGTTTAGGATCTGACTTTGCTCACTGCTATATGATCAATCTTAAGGATGATTTTGTTTAAATACAATTTAAAGCTCGTTAATTGAATAAGATAGATTTATTTACATTTAGTTTTGTTTCCATCATTATTCCTTCCATCTATATTTTGTTGCCACTACATTAATGATTTCGTTCATTTTCTATGTGATAATTTTCTGTTGGTTCCATAGCTCAGGTTTGGCACAGTAGAGGATCAAATGGGACACATATTGTGTAGAAAGCTGCATTCACTAGGGTGGGTTGTTTCGCACATTGCAGTTGCCCAAAATGATGTGAGTTTTTCCCAATAACCATGTATAGTTGACTAATTACCTCTTTATATCTTTTCCTCTGTAGTGCTTTCAATGATGCCTATTATGTTGAGCATTTTATCAGTCATTGAGATATGATGTACGCATCGTGGAAAGCATTCCAGACATCTGGAAAAATGGGAAGAGAAAGAAGATTAAAGCTCTTCAGGTGAAGCTCCAGACTGTTGGTTATTAATAGATAGAAAAAAAATTGAATCAATCAAATCCAATTTTTCTCACAGATAGTTAAAGCTATCGAGGATATTGTCGATTTAGTCACATTATCAACATCATATTCAGTCCAATAGATTTATGTCACATACATTCTGACACTGGAAAAAATATATGCATTCAGATGCGACCCCCTACGGACGCTCCCATTACTTGGTGCACAACAAATGCTCTAAAGAAAATGAAACAACATGGTGCTATTTATATCACACCTTTTTCACATCGCTGGGCTCAAGAGATAGACAACCCTGAGTACCACAGGCTAAGGTGTCGACTGAACTATCATCCAGTGAGATTTAAGCCTCAAATTATGGAGTTGAGTTACTAAATAGTGACTAGACTTCGTGCACAGGGTTACGTCCTGGCCATACATCTTTGTCTTGAGATGGATATGCTGGCATTTGCTAGGTAAGTCAGTACTTACTGTTGAGTCTGAAAAGATATATGCTTTGATATATTTTCTCTAGAGGAACAAGATGTTTTGAGCCAAATTGGCAAGTCAAATTGTGTAGTCAAGGATGACAATTTGTCCAAACCAGGGGAAAAGTTCCATATTTATATTCAGAGTCTCTAATTTGAGCCATATTTTTAATATTCTTCTCTAGGTAAAATCAAACATGATTCAAAATATAAATTGTAGAATAGCACACGTAAAGAGATTACTATATGTTGGGAATTTTGGTAAGTGTTTTGTCTATATTATTATATAACATTTTTCTAAGTAAAATCAAACATGATTCAAAATATAAATTTTAGAATAGCACACTTAAAGAGATTACTATTTGTTTTTTGAGTGAATTGATTAATGTTTTCTGAACCTGTACGGTGTATGCCTACACACCCAAATGAGCTTTATATATCAGGACAGGTAAGTTTGAACTCTTCAATGCATTTATTTTGCGTTACTTTGCTTGGTTTTTTATCTGTATTGTTTTCCCTAATATGCACAAATTCAAGTTTATGGAGTTTCAAGCATTGTTATGTTCAGAAATACATCATTTGAGACCTGCAGTTTCATGCCTGGTTCTTGTTCTGTTTTATTGCAAAAAAGTTGACCCTATTTGGAGATGAAGGGGAAAGGGTAGCACTGATGCTATGCACAATCCACATCGATGTATCCTTGTTTTTGTGTTGTACTTATTCTTCTTTGGAATCTTACTACATTATTCCATTTATCAATTACTTTACCATTTTATTTCAACCTCTATGTTACTGTTTATTGGATTGGCTTGCAGTATTATGATGCTTTTCTTTACTAAGTTGCGTGGTCGGGCGCTGACAGGTGAACTAGTAGAAACTTGATATTGTTAGAATTGTTGAAGTTTATTCTCTGCTGATCATTTTTCTTAATGAAGCAGCAGCCTTTCAGAGGCAAAGAATGCAGAAATCATTAGTGCAGCGAAACGTCCAAGTGTGGTTCATAGTACATTGACCATACTTTGTTGTTTGATAATCTTTAATTACTTTGTTCCAGCTTTAAATAGGTTTTTTACTCGCTACCCTATGATATTTTTCCATTCTCATGTATCAATGTTCTCTATTCCAATGTAATTTAATGTTTTTCCATCTATTTTCCTTTCTTTCGATAACCATTTGCTCATTTTCCAACTTTGAATCGATTTAATTGCTTTAGGCTCAAATCCGCGCGGCGTAGCGCGCCAGGACGAGTTCTAGTGTATATATATATATATATATATATATATATAAGCATTATTATTAGAAGTGGGTTTAGGGTTGCAAAAATCCACCAGCGGACTGACCAATTTAGATCCAATTCAATTGAAAATTTGTTTAGTATTCGCACCCGTGCGATGCGCCGTTGTCACACTTAAATGTTTTAGTTCTAAAAATTTAATATAAAACGTGATACAAATTTAATCTAAAAAAATTATAACTGTATTGTAGAATTTGTTTCACAATCGACATCGTCGTCATCACAAATTATAAGTTCCAATCATTTTAGAAGTTGTAACAACAAAACTGACCATTGGTAAAACTCCAAATTATATATATATATTACGAAACTCCAATTTATAGGACATTTAAAATATATATATATATATATATAAGTGTTATAATTAGAAGTGGACCTAAATTGATCAGTCCGCGGGCTGTCCGCCCGCGGACTGACCGATTTAGTGCCCGCCTGCGGACTGATCAGTTTAGGTCTAATTCAATTGAATATTTGTTTAGTAATAGGAATAATAATTTATCTCATTGCCAAAAAATTAGAAAGGGGCCGAAATCGGTCAGTTCACAGGTTGCCCACCCGCGTCCTGACGAATTTTATATATAATAATTATGACTTATACTACTATAATAAGAAATGTTTGTTCTATAAAAATTTTATAGGTATGTTGAAATTATGCCAGAATAACGTATAACAATATATTATAATTAATCGAGTAATTTTAAAAATCCAATAAATGTATGTTAGTAATTTTTATCGAGTATCACATATTTAATTTAAAATTAGTCTAAATCATATATTGTTTTTTAAATATTAACACCTATGTTTCGGCATATGTGTATGGGAGCACAAGCCACACAAGTTACAAAGGGAATAAAGGGGAGGGACAGATGGCTGGGTGAGATTCGACCCCAACTTATGGTTGGAAGGCAATGGAAATGACCACCGGCTCAAGTCTAATTCCCATATTACAATAAATTTTTGATAGCAGTAAACATTGATTATGGGGATTGGAGTTTGTTAATTTTTCAGCTAATAATGGTGAAAATACAATATAAATTTTTGCTATGCATATATTTAAAATTTGTTTAGGGCCTGTTCTGCACGCAGAGCTGTAGCTGTGAGCTGTAGGGAGCTGAAGCTGTAGGGAGCTGTGGGAGCTGTAGCTGTCAGTTTTATTTAAGTGTTCTGTACAACAAGCTGTAGCTGTTAAAAAATGTATGAAATGACATAAAAGGACAAACATTTATGTAGACTATTGGGTAGTGGGTTGGTTATTGGGATAAAATTGTAATTGCTCAACAATAAGCTAGGAGCTTATTTTTTAAAGCTACTACAAGTAGCTTCTAAAAAGAAGCTTCCAAAAGCTCCCATAAGCTCCTAAAAGCTAGTGTGCAGAACGGGGCTTTATTTTAAAAATAAAAGCTAAAGCTACCAAAAGCTCCCAAAAGCTCCCAAAAGCTGCGTGCAGAACAGACCCTTAAGCTCATTGTAGATAGGGCTGGAAATAGGCCAGGCCAGGCCAGGCTTGGCCTTGAACGGCCTAGGCCTTTTTAATTTTAGCAAGGCCTGAGCCTGGCCTATAGCCTTTAATAGGCCTTGTTTATTTATTTTTTTTTTAGAAATAAGTTTTATTGCCAACTCCGAACAAGCTACAATCAGCTAATATCCAATTACAAAAGGCACAACAACTAATATCCAACAGAAAGGCAGCCGACCAAACAATGCCTGACACCACTTTGAAAACAGGTCTCAATCGGAAAGAAATGAAAGCCACAAGGAGCCACCAAAAGAAATCAGAAATCAGAACCTATCACTAGCAATCTGAACCAGTAGAAAAACACTAGGGGCATCAATATTCCTTAGCGTAAGCGACTCCACCAGGTCCCGATCCTTGAAAATTCCATAAATGAAGCATTGACAGAAAATATAAAGTCTCACCCTGCAGCATCTCTTTTTCTTTTGAAGGAATGTTAAAATTCAGAAGACAAACAACAACGTAGGTGCCACGGATCGATTGAATACTATAGGCTAATAATGGAAATAACAAGAATGAAAGATAGATGAGACTTCACTAAGAATAGATTGAAGCTTGAAGACAACCAACCCCTCCAATATGGTGACCCCCTTCCTCCTTTCAATCCTTCAAAGTGATAATCAATCGAGGTGTCTCAATCTCGATTGATAGCCGAAGCCAAGCTTGAATCAAATCCATGAATTTGAGAGAAAATGCTCTCGGTAATGACTTTTGAAAGAAGAGTGTATTTTCATTCAATATCAAAAGTGGCCACAAAAGTGTTAGGGTTCCCATATATATAGGGAAACCCTTAAACAAGCAAAAGGAAGGAAATAAACAACCCTACACGATTTTTCAACAAAACAGTAAGGAAAAGATAGGTTGGTCGCGGACTGAGGGCTTTGTCGCGGAGCTTGGCATCGCGACACAAGTCGAGGCTTGGCGACAAAAGGCTCCTTTTCCGCGACAAAGAGACCTTCCGCGACTAGGGGCCTTCCGCGACAAAGTGACCTTCCGCGACAAAGTGACCTTCCGCGACAAGGGCCTTCCGCGACAAAGGGACCTTCCGCGACAAGGGGCCTTCCGCGACAAAGTGACCTTCCGCGACAAAGTGACCTTCCGCGACAAGGGGCCTTCCGCGACAAAGTACTCCGAGACTGAATCTGAACTGGGTCCGTCCTTCACGACTCCGGCGTTGACTTCCGTTGACCGGCGACTTTTCCGACCAAGTTCCGGCCAGGTTCCGGCAACCTCGCCGGAGCTCCGGCGGTGTTTCCGGCGACGGCGACGGCGGTGGCGGCGGCGGCGACGGTGACGGCGGAACCCTCTGTTTTGACCTCTTCATGCTGGTTTGTTCTGTTTTTGCATCCGGAGGTCATTCTGCTTTTCTGTTTTCAGTCTGAAGAAGCGGGACCCAGAGTGATGGGTCCCGGTTCTGTCCGGAATTCTTCTGTCTGTTCCCACTGGATGACTGTGCTTCCTTTGATCTGTTCTGCTCGGCATTTGGACTGCTCCCATCTATCTGATTCCTCTGATAGTATTTTGGCAATAGTAGTCAGGAATCTATTGGCACGCTGTTTTGAGCAGGGTCCCTCCGGGATGGTCAACGCTGTTGACTTGGCTCCCATGCCATCCCCTCCCCCTTCGGAAGGTTGAGCCATCAACCGATCAGCATCCTCGTCGTCCCTCTCGTACAGCTGCAAATCTTCAACATTAAAAGTGGGATTCGGTCCGTACTCCTCAGGCAGTTCTAGTCTATAAGCATTATCATTAATTCTCTCTAGAACTCTAAATGGTCCGTCTCCTCGAGGAGAAAGTTTGGTGCGTCGTTTCATAGGAAATCGCTCCTTGCGCATGTGCACCCAAACCCAATCCCCGGGGTGGAGTATGAGCTTCTTTCTGCCGCGATTATTGTACTTCGCATATGTCTCAGCGGCTTTCTCCAGACTTTTCGGCACGTCCTTGTGCAAATCCTTAATCGCTCTCGCCCTGTCCCTGCCAACTGCATTTTTATGCTCACTCGGAGGAAGTGGCAACAGATCCAATGGTGTCAGTGGGTTAAAGCCATAAACTATTTCGAATGGTGACATGTGTGTGGCACTGTGTACATGTCTGTTATAGGCAAACTCAATATATGGAAGGCATTCATCCCAACTTTTAGAATTGGAAGATGTGATTATCCTCAACAGATTGCCAAGGACCCGATTGACAGATTCGGTCTGGCCATCTGTTTGTGGGTGATATGCCGTAGAGAAAAGAAGTTTTGTACCTATTTCAGACCACAGTGACTTCCAAAAGTAACTCACAAATTTGGCGTCCCGGTCTGACACAATGGTTTTCGGAATCCCGTGCAGGCGCACAACCTCCTTGAAGAATATCTTGGCCACATGGGAGGCATCATTTGTTTTGGCACATGGGATGAAATGGGCCATCTTGGAAAATCTGTCAACGACCACGAAGATGGAATCCTTTGCTCGGGCAGTTCTGGGTAACCCCAAAACGAAGTCCATTGACAAATCTACCCAAGGGCCGTCTGGGATGGGCAAAGCCTTGTATAATCCATGGGGCTTCACAGTGGATTTTGCCTTCAGGCAAATGATGCATTTTGCAATGAAGTCCTCCACTTGCTTCGGTAATCCGGGCCAGAAGAACCGATCAGATAGTATGGACACAGTGACATTTCTCCCGAAATGTCCCATCATGTCTCCACTGTGTGCTTCTTTAACAAGCAGTTCTCTGATCGAACCCTTCGGTATGCATAATCGATTCCCAAAATAAAGGAAACCCTCCAGACGAGAGTATTCCTTGAAGGCATGCTTCTCCGTCTTCTCCCAGATTTCCTTGAAATCTGCATCAGTGCTATAGAGCTCACGGATATGTTCGAATCCAATCAAATGCGTAGTAGCATATGCGGTCAGTGCCAATCTTCTCGAAAGAGCGTCTGCTACTACATTTTCCTTGCCCTTCTTATATTTAATCACATACGGAAATGTTTCCAGAAATCCACTCCACCTTGCATGTCTTCTGCTCAATTGATCCTGCGATCTGATATGCTTCAAGGTATCATGGTCCGTATGGATTATGAACTCTCTGCTCCTCAAATAATGCTGCCATGTCTTCAGCGCCCGTATCACAGCGTACAGCTCCTTATCATAAGTAGAATAATTCAGTTGAGCTCCCGAAAATTTCTCGCTGTGATAGGCCACTGGACGGCCTTCTTGGATCAGCACGGCTCCACATCCAGTTCCTGATGCATCGCATTCGATCTCGAATGGATAGTCAAAGTTAGGTAGTGCTAGGACTGGAGCATGGGTCAGTTTCTCTTTCAACTCCTCAAAGGCTTTCTGTTCTGCAATTCCCCATTTGTATGGAGTACTCTTCTTGAGAAGTGCAGTCAGAGGTGCAGCAATTATACTGAACTGTGGGACGAATCTTCTGAAAAACCCACATAACCCAAGGAAACTCCTGACTTCATGGACTGAGGTAGGTGGCTTCCATTCAGTTATGGCGGTTATCTTGGATTCATCCACTTTAAGACCTTTACTGCTGACGATAAAACCCAGAAATATTACCTCTGGAACGCAAAAGGTGCATTTTTCCATGTTGGCATACAGTTGGGCTTCTCGCAGCTTCCTTAATACCTGTTCCACATGAGAGACATGATCAGATAGATAGTTGCTGTAAATAAGTATATCATCAAAATATACAACAACGAATTTTCCAATGTAAATCCTCAATGTCTCATTCATCAGTCTCATGAACGTAGATGGCGCGTTTGTCAGTCCGAATGGCATCACCAGCCATTCGTACAACCCGAACTTGGTTTTGAAGGCTGTTTTCCACTCATCCCCGGGCTGCATTCTAATCTGGTGGTAGCCACTTCGAAGATCGATCTTTGAAAAGATGCTTGCTCTACCTAGTTCGTCCAACATATCATCGAGCCTTGGTATGGGATGGCGGTACTTGATCGTGATCGCATTCACGGCTCGGCAATCCACGCACATCCTCCAAGTCCCGTTCTTCTTCGGCACAAGTAGCACAGGCACAGCACAGGGAGACAGGCTCTCCCGAACCCAACCTTTGTCCAAAAGCTCTTGGACTTGTTTCTGAACCTCTTTAGTCTCTTCGGGGTTCATTCGGTATGCTGGCCTATTTGGAATGGAGGCCCCGGGAACAAAGTCAATGCGATGTTCGATCCCTCGAATTGGGGGTAATCCCGCGGGTACTTCATCCAGAAACACGTCCCTGTTGCGATCCAACATCCTGCGAAATTCATTAGGCACATCAGGTGCAGCAGAGACTGTTTCATTAACACAGACAATTGGCTTAACAAAGGCTAAGAGACAGTAACCTGAAAATTCGGGTTCTTGTATAGCCTCCTGAAATTCAGTCCTGGTGGACAGCAAGCATTGATCTGCAAAAGCAATAGCATTATTAGATCGAGGTGCTTGTTGATCCACTTTAGCCTTACCCTTCCGCTTTTGCTGAAATTCAGCTTCTTCCTTCTTAATATTTTCTAACAGGGTCTTCTGGTTGGCATGAACTGTAGCCATAGATAATGGCTTGACAGCTATTCTTTTGTCCCTGTGTAGAAAACATAAAGAGTTTTTGCGCCCGTTGTACATGACTGATTTGTCGAACATCCAAGGGCGACCAAGGAGTAGGTGACAAGCGGTCATAGGTACAACGTCACATTCTACATTCTCAGAATAATAAGTCCCTATTTTTAATGGTACTTTAGCTCTCATGGTTACCTTCGTACTCCCACTGTCGTTCATCCAATGGAGTTGGTATGGACGAATGTGGTTTTCGGTAGGTATTTTCATCTTTCTTACGGCATATAGACTTATTACATTGGTACAACTACCGTTATCAACAATAATAGAAGTCAAATTTCCACAAATCTCCCCATAACAATGAAATAAATTCTCCCTTTGAGCAAGCTCGTTGTCGGGGTTGTCAATCTGTTTCTCAGTATTCAACACTCTCATGGCGACCAAGTTGGGTAGACGGACTTCATCTTGATTGATGCACTCGTCTGCGGACTCGTCACTGCCATACCCATACTCGTCGGCTTCTCTTTCTTCGTCTTCATCCTCGGCCTCATCCTCTTCAAAGCCCACAATTCGGTAGTCACCTGTTTCAGTAGTAACTACATTAGCTCTGCGTACATTAGGGCAATTAGGAGAAATATGGCCAGGTTGGCGACATTTATAACAAATAATATCTTTATCTCCCCTTTTGGGTCGATATCTGTCTGGCTCTCGAGGCCTTCGATCATCTCGCCTATCAGTTCGGAAATCTTTTCCTAACTCGAAACCTCGGGGCTTGTTCCCTTTGTCATCCTTTGGATAGGATTTATGCTTATCAGCTTCAGGCTTTGAACTCCACTGCCTTGGCGGATGAGAATGTGAGCTGGAGTGCTGGCGGCTTCGTTCTTGCTTCATTTGGATATCCAATGTAGTAGCAAGATGAATGCACTCCTGCAGATCCTCATAATGTCTGAGCTTGATCTCCTTCTGGACGTCGAGCCTCAATCCTTTGATGAAACGGGTGATGAATAGCCCTTCGTCTTCCCGTATGGCAGATCTCATCATAATGTACTCCAACTCTTTATAATATTCTTCTACAGTCCTGTTTCCTTGGACACAGTCCTGTAGCTTCATATATAAGTCCATCATGTAGTTATTGGGTACAAAACGACGATCCATTTCTATCATAAATTCTTCCCATGTTTCAAGATCGGGCTGCTGCCGTCTGGCTCGGATGCGATTATGAGTGATCCACCAAGTAAGAGCATACTCGCGGAATTCACTCACAGCCAATCTGATTTTGATTATGTCAGAATGGTTGTACAGTTGAAAACATAGCTCTATCGCATCTCTCCAGTCAAGAAATTCATCGGGTCCGCCTGTTCCTTTGAAGGTAGGAATCTGTAATTTCAGACCTCGCAGATCTGGCCCGTCCGGATCCTGATAATCTTGTCCGTTGTATCCTGGAATCCTTCGACCATGTTCGGGGTCATAATTATGATACCTTCTTCCTCTGTCAGCACGTGGAACATTGCGGACTGCTGCTCTCAGATGACCAGCTGGAACTGGAGCAGGAATATTTGGTGGAACTGCGGCCGGAGGAAGTGCGTTCGGAGGAGGTGCATTTTGAGGGAGTACTGCGGGTGCAGGTGCGGCTGGTTGATTAACCGGTGGTGGAGGTTGTATTGGCACTGGTGCCTGTTGTTGCTGTTGTGCGATCTCCTCCATTTCCCGTTCAGCAATCAGCATTCCCTGGTGAGGACCAATTTCGCCAATTATACTCCCTAAATCAGATCTTCGCGATCTCGTCTCCTCTATCCGCTCCTCCACAGTCCGGATGTCGTTACTTAAAGCAGTGAAACGTCCTTCCATCCTGTCATCCATGTCATTTAACCTGGTAGTTAATTGAGTGGTAGTGGTAGACAGAGTTCCCATCTCGGTGGATAATCCGGCTACCATGTTGGTTAGAGCCTGAATCTGCTTGGCCAGATCATCCGTCGTGGTTCCTGCCATGATAGACACTAGAAAAATATATGTATAACAGATTAGAAATAAAATTGCAGAAATTTGTAGACCGATCTCTCTACAGTATATCACTCAACTCTCTCAATCACTTCTTCAATCCACCTTGGCTCAAGCACAAGAGTCAGAGATCACCTCAAAAGCTTCACCTGATGGAAAGAAAGTTGGCTTATGACAGACAGACACTCACAGTACGAGACAGAATACTGTGCTTGACTCAATAAAAGAAAAGGCACGGATTTGTGTATGATATGCAAATGCAATGCAAAATGATGCGGGTTTGCAAAACCGAGTAGTGCAATCTGCAATCAATTTAATTCAATCTTCACCTTTTAGCCAAATTCGATTCTTGATTGAAAATATTGAGAAAATGTCCCGCCCAAAGTATGAAGAGAGAACTCACAAGGGAAATAACACTCAAGAAAAAAAACCTTGGTTTACTCAAATGGCTTCAAGGGCTAGGTTTCACAGATGTGCCAGTCCAATATCCACTTTATTGTTAAATAACTCAAGTGGCTTCAAGGGCTAGGTTTCACAAATGTGCCAGTCCAATATCCACTTTATTGTAAACACTCAAAAACATAAGGTATAGGATGTTTGTATATGGGCTTTGATATGTATGGGTGAAGTTTGAAGGTGGTAATGGCCCAAAACAATGGAAAGCCCACTTTTTGCAACTTTTGAATTTGGGCAGCTGTTGGTCTTGCGATGCAGGTGCAAATATGACGTGAATTGTGTCGCCAAATGATGGTTTCGCGACAGGCCAATGGAGGATAAGATAGTCCTTTGAATTAGGAAACTTTGGGCACAAGAATCACCCTTTTTGGACCACTCACGCGCTCTCACGCGCCTGTCCTTGCGTCCTTGTTCAGTTTTTGGCACCTTTCACTAAAATGACCATAACACCCTCAATTCTTATCCAAACGGATTGATTCAAAAACCCTCTTGAAGCTAACTTGAAGATCTTTCTGTTCATATAAGATTCATCAATTTTGATGAAGATCTTCAAATTCAAATGAACACTCAAAGTTAGGTCACTCGCGGACACACTCAGGCAGTATTTTTGTTTTCGCGATTTCGACCCCCAAATGAACTCGGATTGCCTCCAAACCACTTCCAAATGAAAGCTAACACCCAAAAATGGTAGAAAAGGCTCCCCAAAATATAGCAGGTCGGATTGACCAAGATCTCCTTCAACCAAAATGTTCAGATTGTCCAAAAACTGATGCAAATGGAAGCACTAGTGTGTCAATCTTGCAAACCTTAATCACAAGGCAATGGGACAAGTGCAATATCCACACAATGAGACTCAAAAGACTAAGACAAACACAAAAACAAGAAAACTTGAAGATCAAAGACCAAAGTATATGAACTTTTTGAGTTTTGGATGAAGAACATGAAGAACACTCATGAATCTTCAAATGGATTTTTGGAGGATGATCAAGATTTGAAAAAAATTGGGCATTATAACCCCTAGAAAACGGATGATTATAAGTTGCCAAATGGAACGTGGCTCCAAATGGGTAGTGGTGGTGTGTGAAAAAGATGAACAAACTAAGAACACTATGAAGAACAAGTGGAAGAAGAAAATATGGCCAAGATCTTCAAAAATTCATAGAAAATGATTCCCTTGGCCAAATTTGATGATCCACATATGTAGATTCATGCCCAGAACACAAGGAATCCAAATCTTCAATCAGATTTCAAAAATTCCAAGTTTTCAGGCACGGATCCCAATGGAACAGTAACTCCGAAAATGAGAAAAATGAAGAACAAAATATTTTTGGATTTTCTAAACCTATAGATTCAACAATGGCTCTGATACCAAATTAAATATGCCACGGATCGATTGAATACTATAGGCTAATAATGGAAATAACAAGAATGAAAGATAGATGAGACTTCACTAAGAATAGATTGAAGCTTGAAGACAACCAACCCCTCCAATATGGTGGCCCCCTTCCTCCTTTCAATCCTTCAAAGTGATAATCAATCGAGGTGTCTCAATCTCGATTGATAGCCGAAGCCAAGCTTGAATCAAATCCATGAATTTGAGAGAAAATGCTCTCGGTAATGACTTTTGAAAGAAGAGTGTATTTTCATTCAATATCAAAAGTGGCCACAAAAGTGTTAGGGTTCCCATATATATAGGGAAACCCTTAAACAAGCAAAAGGAAGGAAATAAACAACCCTACACGAGTTTTCAACAAAACAGTAAGGAAAAGATAGGTTGGTCGCGGACTGAGGGCTTTGTCGCGGAGCTTGGCATCGCGACACAAGTCGAGGCTTGGCGACAAAGGCTCCTTTTCCGCGACAAAGGGACCTTCCGCGACTAGGGGCCTTCCGCGACAAAGTGACCTTCCGCGACAAAGTGACCTTCCGCGACAAGGGCCTTCCGCGACAAAGGGACCTTCCGCGACAAGGGGCCTTCCGCGACAAAGTGACCTTCCGCGACAAAGTGACCTTCCGCGACAAGGGGCCTTCCGCGACAAAGTACTCCGAGACTGAATCTGAACTGGGTCCGTCCTTCACGACTCCGGCGTTGACTTCCGTTGACCGGCGTTGACCGGCGACTTTTCCGACCAAGTTCCGGCCAGGTTCCGGCAACCTCGCCGGAGCTCCGGCGGTGTTTCCGGCGACGTCGGCGACGGTGACGGCGGAACCCTCTGTTTTGACCTCTTCATGCTGGTTTGTTCTGTTTTTGCATCCGGAGGTCATTCTGCTTTTCTGTTTTCAGTCTGAAGAAGCGGGACCCAGAGTGATGGGTCCCGGTTCTGTCCGGAATTCTTCTGTCTGTTCCCACTGGATGACTGTGCTTCCTTTGATCTGTTCTGCTCGGCATTTGGACTGCTCCCATCTATCTGATTCCTCTGATAGTATTTTGGCAATAGTAGTCAGGAATCTATTGGCACGTTGTTTTGAGCAGGGTCCCTCCGGGATGGTCAACGCTGTTGACTTGGCTCCCATGCCAGTAGGCGCAAAAACTAAGACGAAATCAACTGGTTACAATGGTGACCGAAAGCCTCCAGTACAGCCTCGGTAGCCTTCCCATTCCAAAACATCATCAGTATGAGGCACAACCTCTCTAGAGCAGCAGCAACATTGATTTTTCCTCATTGCACAGTAACCCTTTTAAATTTCCACACTAGTCTCACCAAAATACAACCAATTCATTCCAACATCATATACGTCAAGCCAACCGACCTCACCAAGATAAAGTGTATGCACTCACTCTCACGGGGCGTTTGGTTGGAGGTATCTTGGATGCCCCATGGGAATCTTCTGCAGGGAATGACACATTCCCACGTTTGGTTGGGGTAATCTTTTAGGGAGGAATGTTAGATTCCCAACCAAGTGGGAATGTTGGCTAAGATTGATGGGAATGCGATTCCCTTCCATACGCCAGGTAATCTTAGATTACCAGACATCTTCCATTTTATCTTACATTAAATTGTCTTTTATACCCTTTTAAATTTTAAACCATACATCAACCCATTTTAAAACTTAATCATTTTATTATTTTTATTGAATTTTAATTTGATATAATAAAAATTCATTAATTGTTTAATTTATTTTTATTATTTTTTGTGCTATAGAGTTTTTGAACATTTTCGATGAATTTCATTGTATACAGTTTGCACATTCTATAAAATTGCAACAAACAAGTGGATTTAACTCATTCCAAGGAACAATTATCTTTCAAACGTAATGCAATATATGATAATTTACGAAATAAAAATTTACAGACAATGCAGAGGAATTTTATTATAAATGACGAAGCATCGAATTAATGAGAAATAAGATTCATGAGAACTATTAAATAACAATTTTGAATTAAGGGCATTATAGTCTATTCATGTTATGTAGGAATCTGAGATTCCCAATCCAACCAAACACAGTAATCTTAAAATACAAAAAAATAAGATTCCCAACAATCTAACATTCCCAGCAATCTGACATTCCCAGCAATCACATTCCCATTGGTAATCTAAGATTTCTCCAACCAAACGCAACGTCAAAGTTGAAAAGGCAATATAACTCTCAATTGATGAATCAAAGTGACAATCCCATAAGCTTGCTTCAAAATTACATTTCCCCAGCTTAAATTAAACAAAACCAATAGGTTAAAATGGGGTCAAGGCTCGAGGAAGAAGAAAAGGTGGACGGTTAATGGGAGTTGAGGAGCCATCTATAAAAGATCACATTTATAGTCAAAGCAAGTTGCAAAAAAGGAACTCAGCACAGTAAATCCAGACCATTCAACATAGATGGGAGAGAACATGAGCTCTATCCCAACCCACAAAGCTATCTTTCTAAATGTTACTCTTAATGACAACCCCTTATCTGTTACATCTATCAAAACTCCTACTTTGTCCGCCTGATATATCTTCTATTTTTTTCTCTTTTTCTACTCTTTTTTTTTGTTCTTTTTCTACTCTTTTTCTGTTTTTTGTCTCTTTTTTTTCTTCTTTTTTTCTCTCTTTTTTTTTTGCCAAGGGGTTGCCCGACTTCCACCAAAGCAAAAGATCAAACAACAAATCTGCTTGCTTATAACCATTCTAAATCCCCTATCTTAAAGACCTCCCAATCTCAAGCTGAAAGAATCACACCCTCACACTTTTTAAAAACATTCCATCACCTTAAAATTGCAGGATTGCAATTTCTAAAGAAATTTTCATATGAACTTTCAATGACAATCCCTGCAACTCCCAAAGGACAAAAACTATATGGCTCAAGCAAGGAAAGACTACTGGTACAGGGGACAAGATGTGTTGTGCAGAACAGAGGGAATATCAATGAGACACAAAAATGGCTTACGAGGGATAAATGCAGGAGTATAGACAGGAGAATTGGCCAAAAAAGAGTGGGATCGTAGTGCCCTTATCATTTTCAATGCACTGAATTGAATCAAAGCAAGCTCAACATGTATGATTAAGCAAGTTCTAGAATGTCAAATTGAACACCACTTATGCACACATTCAAAAGTGATTAAGGCTAAGATCTCACCGGGTTCATTTGTCAGTTGGCTTAATATATGCAATGCAAGAATTCGTCGGTCATGCCAGGTGATTTTTTGCCAGTCTCATTTTAAGGACAGGAGGCTTCAATGCTTCATTGCTCTATGGCTTTGCCTCAAACTATGGTAATCAGTATTCAACAATTATAGACCACCGAGAAGCCCCATCAGCAGCAACAGCCTCCAAAAAACACAAGAGCAACAACCTTCTAGATAATTGCAACAACCTTCCAAATAATGGGTAGCAATCGTGGGACAGCGAGTCGCATTCTATGTAAGCAGCACCAACAGCCTCCTAAATAAGCAACAACAACCTCAAAACAATAAGCAGCTTTGTTAGCGCTATGTATCAACGGCACCCCATTACAGCAGCATCAACTGTTGTCTTTACACGGTATTTTCAGCAACAACAAATAACAGCAGCTACAGCGGCCCATCCTTAAACTCCAATCTTACATCAGCCACCTCTCCTTAATATATGCAAACTTCCAGGACGCCAACCAGAGCCATATGAAAACTTCACCTGCAATACTAGAAATGGAAAATACATGTAATCAGTCAATATCAATATTTATACCTTCTCCTTCTCATCCCAAGCAGTTCAGCCACACCCTTCCAGACCTCTTCAGCCTTGTAGCACCTAAGGCACTCTTCCAAATTACCATCTCCAGACCTTCCATGCCTTGTTCAATGGTCGGCTACATCATTACTCTCCCCCATAATTTTTCACCTACCTCAGCTTTGCCTCTTCTCGCCCATAAGCCCCAAACACTCCAATTCAATGAGACGGCAACAGACACAATGGTTCCAACCCTTTACAGTAACACGATTACATGCCTCCATCCAAGACAAAATCCTGCCAATTTCAAAGCCATTCCTCTACTGTACCCTCTCCCAAAGCACCAAGCTTTGCCCAATAATCCGCTACACAATTCCATTCCCTCAAAATGTGGTTCACTCTCACTTCTCCAACGAATCTCAAGACAGCCAGAATTGATCTCAGACACTTGCAGAAGCGCCATGGAATTCGATTGGGATCATGTAACCAGTTTACCACATTAATTGAATCACATTCGAATATCAACCTTTTTAGACGAAATCCTTGATCTCGTAAGAGTGCCGCACACACACGGCTAACTGCTGTAATCTCGGCCTCAGTCGAATCGGCAACCCCATTGAAGTCTGACAGTATAAAAATCACCTCTCCCTCGTCATTTGTAATCACCCCTATTCCCGCCGGCCCGGGGTTGCCCAGATGATCCATCCGTGTTTATTTTCCACCATCCTTTTTCCGGTCGCTCCCATACCAACCCCCTAAGGGGACTCTTGATCCTTCTTCCACAGCGCAGGATAAGGCTCTCTGGAAAATTTTGTTCCAGCGCATCAAGTGTGATATCTGTATCATTCTCCTCCAGTTTATGCCACAAGGTAGTCCTCCATCTAATTTCGTCCATTAACGCCTTCAGCTGAAATACTCTCCCCCTAAAAATGACACCATTTCTTATCTTCCAAATCGACCAAACTATGGCCAATCCCGTCAACAACCAAATCTCTCTACTACCCCTCTTTGGACAGAAACCAAACCACCCTGCCACCAATTCCGCCACTTTGCCAGGTATATTCCACGTCAACCTAAACCATGCAGCCGCTTGATACCAAACAAGACTAATCAATGGACAAGTACAAAACAAATGTTCAGATGTTTCTCTCTCTCCCACACATAGTGCACATCGTGCATTCTCCATCTGTAAGCAGTCAATTCTAAATAGTAGCTCCCTCACTGGTAACCCATTTTGAATCAATTTCCACATCAACATTTTCACCTTCATAGAAGATTTTATCTTCCATAAACATCACCAAACACACCTCAATTCCACATTATTTGAACTATTATCTGATTTCCACCATGTACTGGTAGAATAGATGCCACTCCTTTCGTTCAACCATACAACTCGATCATTTGTGTATCTGCATAATAGGGACCTGCCAACAAGAAGCATCATTTCGTTCCACAATTATACCTCCCAATCAAATAACGGCCTTCTCAAATGGATTCTCCATTCCCATTCAAACCCAGACCAATAACCAAATTCACACACCTTTCCAATCTTATTTTCAGCAAGCGCAAAAAATCTAGGATATAAATCCTTCAAAGGCCGCCCCCTTCTACCCATAAGTCCTGCCAAAACGCGTGTAGATTCGCCATTCCCCACCACAATTTTATGACCCTGACCAGGTACTCCCTCTTCCATTTCGCACCAGGATTTGCAGATCCTTCCCCAAATCGTTCTACCTACCTTCGGATAAGGTACCAAGGGGGCCTCTCCCCCATAGTATTTAGCATCTATTACCTTCCTCAATAGAGCTTGTTCTTGCCCAAACCTCCATTTCCACCGATACAACAATGCTGCATTAAATTTCAGAATGTTCCAGATTTGTAAGCCACCATCCTCCTTGCTTTGATAGATCCTCTCCCAGCCAATGGTGTGCAATCTTCTAGTGCCATTCCACTCATTCCAAAGAAATCGCCTTTTAATTTTTTCCAATCTATCCGCTACCGCCTTAGGAATCTTAAATAACGACATAAAATATACTGGCAGGCTTCCCAACACTGACTTAATAAGACATACCCTCCCTGCTTGGGTTAACATACGACCTTGCCACCCTACTAATCGGCTCTCCACCCTTTCTATAATTGGTTTCCAGATTTTCGTCCCATTAACCCTACCACCAATTGGTAACCCCAAATATTTTAGCGGCCAATGACCGATCTCGCATCCTAGAATCTCAGCCGCCTCATTTTCCATTGCCGGATCACAGTTAATTCCAATCGCACTACTTTTTCCAAAATTAATCCGAAGCCCTGTGGTAAATGACAAACACAATAGAATTCTCCTAACACGGACAATCTGGTCAAGATCCCCCTCTCATTTTCCATTGCCGGATCACAGTTAATTCCGATCACACTACTTTTTCCAAAATTAATCCGAAGCCCTGTGGTAAATGACAAACACTATAGAATTCTCCTAACACGGACAATCTGGTCAAGATCCCCCTCACAGAATAAAATAGTATCGTCTGCATATTGTAGATGAGAAATAGTTAGACCCCTAACCCCTGCCTTCAACCCTGTGTACAGGCCCAAATCGAATGCCTTAACCAACAATCTGTTGAGGATCTCAGCCACCAAAACAAATAGATATGGCGATAAGGGATCTCAGCCACCAAATGAAAAATTTAGTAGGCGACTGATAATGGCCAAAAATGACCATTATTTTCAATCCATTTCCGTGTCTTAAACGGGCATTTGATCGCATTCCGGTCTTACATTAAGTAAGAAAGCAGTCGAATTAGACTAATTTATGCATAATTGTAAAAATAATAAGCTGGTGTGAAAAAGACATAAATATGTAATTTTATTACATATTTATGTTAGAAAAATCCAAAAACATGAGAAAAAGAAAAGGAAACAAAAAGATGGGAAAAAGATAGAAAAGCCCACAAAAAGAATATTTTCGGCCCATCTGGCCCAATCCAGCAGGCCCAGGAAGACCTTTGTCGCGGAAGCCCTTGGCGCGATGCAGTGTTCCGCGACAAAGGCATGTTCCGCGACCAACTGGCCCCACATGAAGAAGAGACCAGCCAAGCCCCTGGCGCGATGACCCTTGTCGCGATGGCATGCTCCGCGACAAAGGTCCATTCCGCGACCAAGATGCACAAATAGAGACACAAGACCCAGTCGAGAAGCCTTGCCACATGCAGTGTGTTCCGCGACCAACTTGATGTTCCGAGACAAAGCTGTGATGTGTGTGATGTCTTAAGACACAATGGGCTAGAATCAAGGCCCATGGGCTTAGGGTTACACTTCTATAAATATGAGGTGTCTCCCATGAGCTAAAGGTTGAATAGTTGGAAGGTTGGAATTTTGTTAGAAGTTCTTGAAGGCAAGCAGTAGGAGTTCTCTCTTAGGTAGAGTAGTTTAGGTTTATTTTCCTGTATTATTTAATTTTTGCCCTTAGTCTAGCTTAGTTTAGTGTTTTACTGTTCACAGTGCTTAGATAGCCATCTTTACATCATGTTTTGGTTCCTAAACTTTTGTTTTAGGGTTTGTAACACCCAAATCATGGGTATTAACAACACCCACTTAATAATATGGGAAAACATTCAGCATTTGTGTCCCAAATCATGAAATGGGTCTCACACCCCATGGATTTATGCTTTCTTTTTCATTTTGGGGTCATTTGACCCCCATTTTGTTATTTTTATGTTTACTGTTGGCTTACTATGGATAATGTTGTGTGGATGTGTGATCAAACCCTAGATTAGGACTCTTGCTTTATTTTTAATGTTCTGTCCAGCCTTGTTATTTTTGTTTAAGCATGTTCTTCCTTATTTTGAATGTTTCTTGCTTACTTTTAGCTTAGAATAACTTTTTGATCTGAAATAGGCTGAGATCACGCTGTTTGCATGCCACTGTTCATTTCTGCTTTTTCTGACTTTTGTCCTGAACCACTTTGGGCGCCAACCGCCTTCTGGCGCGGAACCACGTTCCGCGACAGAGTGGCTGTTCCGCGACCAAGGTGTTTCAAGACACTTGTCTCCATAATTTAAAACCCTTTGTCGCGGAATACCTTGTCGCGGAGCCACGTTCCGCGACAAAACTGTCCATGCATAGCGACAAAGGAGCCAAATCTTGTATTTTGTCCTCATGGCTTCTTGTCGCGGAATCATCTTGTCGCGGAACCACGTTCCGCGACAAAATCCCATTCCGAGACAGAAAAATTATGCCATGTTCTTTGATCTTTTGAACACCTTGTCGCGGAATACCTTGTCGCGGAACCACGTTCCGCGACAAAATTTCCATGCATAGCGACAAAGGTTCAAATGCTTTAGAATTTTATGAAAACACTTTGTCGCGATGACACCCTTGTCGCGGAACCACGTTCCGCGACAAAACCTTGCATAGCGACAAAGAGGCGTTATGCTGCCAAAAATTCTAAAAACTTGTCGGGATGTCCATGTCGCGGACCTCGGTCCGCGACAAAATTTATGATATCGCGACAAGGGTTTCTCTCTCTATTTGATCTCAAACAAATTTCATTCTCTCCCTATTTTATATTGCAACACTCACATCATAGCCCCACGGGTTAGGATGTAACATTCTGGAATTGCAATATAGGGTGTTATGCTGCCCAAATTTTGATTCTCCATTTGCATCACTTAACTGATTGAACCCTTGACTCATTAATGATTAAAGATTGAGATTAGCAATAATCAAACTTCAATAATCATCTTGATTAAAGGACCTTTGTTCAATTGCCATTAAAACATTCTTGTATAAACAAAACCTTGATGGCTTAAACAGATAATCTGGACTGTAATTAGTTATGGTAGGAAGGATTATTTAAGACCATTACATGTGGACCCAATCCACAACCTTGCATGAGAAACCAATGTCTCTCATACAAGGGATCCTCTTTTGTTTCTTATTTATTTTGTCTTTGTGTGTTGCGTGGAACCATTAGTAAAGAATACAACAGACTAATGTTGGCGGGTACTCCCTCATGGATAACTAGCTCTTATTCTGGGTATTAGTTACTAATCGTTATTTTGCATGGTCTGAATGGCTGTCAGTGGAAGCCTTGGCGGTTCGCCCATCCGGGGTTATAATAGCCGCTCGACTGACTCCCATCCAGATACAGTTTTATTTTTATTATCTTAATCTCCAAACCCAAATTCCAGTCTGTAGTGGGAGTCAGTTGGCATCAGTCAATGCCAACTGATGATCACTATAGAAGGGAAGCATGTAGGTTTTTATCCGAATTCACAGACAGTGAAGGCCCAACTGGTGTTGACTCCACCATTATAGGGTCCAAGCTGTCTAAATTCGCTCCATCCGAGTAATTGGGAAATTGGACAGTAGATGTTTACAGTCCACCTGATTATTCTGCCATTACCTTGGTCCCCTGACCACTCCATTCTGTGTTTCACCTTCTGTCTAGACCCGCATCTATATTTTGGGTCAATTAATTTTACACTTCTTTATATCTTTATGCATGATAATATTATATACTATTGTGGTCTGTACTTATTTTGGGATCCTTCCCTTGGACAATAGAAGTCTAGATCTTAAACAGATATTGCTTTATAAATTTCCAACAAAAACCTCTTTATAAAATCCGGATCTGAGTAAGGGATAAATTCTTCAGTTATGACTAATTCATATTCTATCAAGGGTTGTATTTTGGGGAATTAAGAAGCAGATTCAGCGATTAGGTCTCACCTAGACTGAAAGGGTCTGTGTTTTAACTGAAAGTCTAGTACCTGACAGGGAATGATTTTCAAATCCATTATTTTCCAAAATTGCTGGTTGATGGAAATGTAAGATTAGGTGCTACACCGAGATGGGATCTACTTGGATTCAAATACAGTGTAGTAAATAATCTTAGAGGAACATCATTCAGGCCTTGGTGATTTTCCAGGATAGGGTTGAGTTTTCTTTCAACTGCTATCTTCTTCTGCCAAAGCCTACTTTTGAGTCCTGAGTGAGTGCATCCGGAACGAACTAATTTATTAGGTCGTTTCATTAGTTTGTATCTCATAATCACCCGGAAGGAAGTGAACACACTAGTGGTTCACTGAGAGCCGGGAATTCTTGATCCATACTCCTTCATTCTGATGGGGAGCTGTCTTTTACTACCAGGGTCAGATTTTCAAAACCTCCGAGTGATAGGACTTTAAATGCTTTCTTTACTGCTTTCTTTTAACCGCTTTCACTAGAGGTCACTCGGTTGTATTGAGAGTTGTGTAACTGCTACTAGGATTGACAGTTAAGGGATGGTTTAGGGCTTGATTCAAATCTTTGGGTGTGACATGGGAGAATGATAGTGGTACTTGGCATTTCAATAAATGATGTGTCGGGTGTTGCTTTTCCACCACAGATGAAGTAACATACCCAGACCAGGGCAGTTACGAATCCGTGGTATCTTAGAATTTGAGGTCTTAAGAACATGTAAACTCATATTGCAAGTACCTGTCTATTAAATGGAAAGCCTTATTGAGAGCATGAGAATTAGCTATCTGAAAGAATTATCCCAAACAAAGATCTGCGTATGAAAATGGAAGTTTAACATTGCTGTATCTCACTCTTGTCCAATTTTCATTCTTTTCCTCCTGTCCTTTCTGTCCACATTGTGACTCAACTTCACGGTTGGCACAATGATTCTTTTCCCTGCTTTCGTAGATAATGTTTACCGCATTCCTAGAATAATTCTTATCCGCTTTCTAGAATAGATTTATTCGCTTTGTAGAATAATTTAACTGCTTTCTAGATCTAATTTACATTCCTGTCAGTAGTTGTTAATCACCTTTCAAACCTATTGAGCAATACGAATGGAAAATCTAATAAAACGACGTGGGACCTGCTTCTATCGCACATCCTCCAGTGAACGATCCGGTCTTACTATAAATTACTGCAATTTTTGACTCCGTGCGCTTTCGGGAGCACAGTTTCTTAACTACGAGCAATAAAAATATGACTACATATAAATATATCCCTAATCCCAACACCGCCATCATAAATTGGTTTCATTAAATAAAAACTAAACCAGGATCATGATTTTTCGGAAAATACTCATGAAGTGGGAGCCAGTCAAAAGTTTCATGGCAGGAACTCTCATGGCAAGAATTGATGAGAAGTACCATGGCATACCTGCCGGGGATCTTCAGTGTGACAGGCTGAAGGTCAACCTATCCCGGCTATGCCATGAGATTTGTCAACATTTCATGACAGAGAGGACCACAACGCCATTTGAAACCAAAGCACCATACTTGAGTAATAAAAAGACTAATAATCTTGATATATACCTAAACCCTTTCCCGTGAATCATAACGCTTTTCATTTAATAAATCTAACCTGGTATAATTTTAGCAAAAGCTCGGGTTAACGAAACTTGTCAAAAGTTTCATGGCGCCGTTGCCGGGGAGGATGCAGCGCCGTTTTATTTAGAGAATTACATTCCTCATTGCTCCTAGAGTAGCCTATACATATAATTATAAATATTCACCTTCAGAACCACTTCTAACCTGGGGATTGTACAGGTACTGTCATTATTGAAGCCGCTGTTCTATGCAAAGGAGGAAGCAGACGCCAGCCGAGATCCCGTTTAATTCCGAGATAGAAAAGACAGCTCGACGTCTTAGGGCGGAGACTAAACGAAGAAGGGAACGGGAACGACAGGCATTACTTTCGCCAAGCACCAGCAGCGATATTTCCGAAATGGCAAACCCTGACATCCCACCAATCATTCAACCCAATCCCCCACTTCACAACATTGAGGAAGACCCCGAAGATGCTGATCATGATGATTTGGATTATCCCCCTCCCCAGATCATACAAGGAGGTGGGAACCCACCAAACATGGACCAGCAGCACTTCGAGGCACCCCCTCCCAACCCGAACCAAAACCCACCAAACAACCAAAACCAACCAAATCAGCAAAATTTCCCAAACCAACAGAATCAGCAATACCATAACCCCCATCAGAATCCCCCGAATCCGAATGATTTCAATGATCCGAGGAACTATTTCATGCCTCAGAACTACTACCCACAGCAATACCAAGGCGGGCCTGAGAACAATCATCAAGCAGCAGCTGCTGCTGATTACATGCAACCAATTTTAGAGCCATATCTGAACATTCCTGGACAAGCTCCATTCTTGGCCAGGAATTTCGAACTGAAACCGGCCCTAATCAATCTAGTCCAGAGCAACCAGTTTGCCGGAGCAAGTCATGAAGATCCCCATGATCACCTGCAAACCTTCCTAGAATTGTGTGACACGATCAAGAATCGTGATGTACCCGCAAACACCATTCGACTAAGGCTATTCCCCTTCTCTCTGACAAGCGGAGCACGAACATGGTACAAGTCACTGCCCGTAAATCAGAAGTCTACATGGGAAGATGTGATCAGAAACTTCCTAGCAAAATACTTCCCGGAGTCCAAGGTGGATGAATGCCGCTCCAAAATTGCGGAATTCAAAATGAAACCAGACGAGTCCTTGTATGATGCGAAGGAAAGATTCTTCAACCTACTCAGAAAGTGTCCTCAACATGGTTTCCATGACTGGGAGAGACTGAGAAAGTTCTACAGTGGTCTGACCCCAGCATGGAAATCCATGCTTGATGCTGCCGGTGGTCAACATTTGCTCTACATACCAATGGACCAAGCCCGGGCAAAGATTGAAGCCATGAGTGTCAACCGTTCTGTTCTAACTGATGATGGTAATCCCACCCCCCCTCGTGGTTTGTGTGCTGTAGGTACAGTAGAGAAGTCAGACATTGAAAAGCTTCAAGAGCAAGTGGCAGCGTTGTCTGTAAATCAAGGAGTTGGAAGTTCTGCGCAGGGACAGCAAACTGATGTGATATGTGGACTGTGTCAAGGTGCTCATGCAACTGACACATGCGAGCAAGTCACAGCAGAGAGCTGTAACTATGCAGGAGCTTTCCCAAATAGACACCCGAATTTGTCTTATTCAAACAACAACGCCTTGAACTCACATCTCTTGAATAAGCCACAGCAACAGCAGTTCAACCCTCAGCAGAATCAGGGATTCAATCAGAACAGGGGCCAACATTTTCAGAATCCAGGTTTCCAACCTCAGATCCAGCAGAGGCCACCTCAGAATTTCCAGAACTTTCAGCCCAATCAGAGTTTCCAGCCTCAGTTTGTCCCAAACCAAGGCCAGTGGAATCAGAATCAGCATCAAAATCAGAATCAGTATCAAAAGCCTCCTTCAAGGCTAGCGAATCTGATGACTGATTTCATCACTAGTCAGAAAGAGATCAACAATCAACTGCAGGCCTCCATTAGAAATGTGGAGACCCAAGTTACACAGATGGCTAATGAGATGCAGAAAAGGGACAAAGGAACATTGCCTAGCACTGCGGAAAAGAACCCGCAATGCAAGGCAATAACCTTGAAATCTGGGAGAGTACTAGCTGGACCAAAAGGAGCGGATACTGGAGTGGAATTTGAAGAAGATGATATTGTTGACAATGCTGGTAAGGAAGCTGATAATGGGAACGAAGCAGAGAAAGAGACAACCGAATTGCAGACTGAAGCTGCGCCTGGAACGGCTGAAACAGATAAGGGTACAGGTGAAGGTACAACTTCCTTCCCTTCACCACCAAAAATTGCTAATAACAAGTACATGCCCAGGATTCCTTATCCTGCGCGGCTTAAAAATAAAGAACATGATCTTAAATTCAAGAAATTTCTGCAACGATTAAAGTCTGTAGAGATAACCATTCCTCTCACAGAAATGATTTCCGAAATGCCCATCTATGCTAAGTTCTTGAAAGAATTGATTTCAGGAAAAAGGCAGGTTGAGCAGGAAGAGGTAATTATTCTCAACAGCACATGCAGTGCCATCGTTCAGAGGAGAATGCCTGAAAAGAAAGAGGACCCCGGATGTTGCACACTTCCAGTATAATTCGGAAAGGCCAAAGTGAGTATGGGGCTTTGTGATTTAGGATCAAGCATCAATGTGATGCCACTAGCTATGGCTGTTCGCCTTAAGCTTGGAGAAATTCAACCGGTCAAGATGAGACTGCAACTTGCAGACAGATCAATCACTCAGCCCGTAGGAATCCTCAAGGATGTTGTGGTCAAAACCGGGCAGGTTCTTTTCCCGGTCGACTTCATCGTCCTCGACATTGAAGAGGATTCTGAAATGCCACTTATCCTTGGACGCCCATTTCTAGCCACTGGTGGTGCACTGATTGACGCTAAATCCGGAAAAGTCACCCTAAGGGTCGATGGCGAGGAGATCATCTTTGATATGGAGAAATTGCAGAAATTTCCGAATGACAGTTCTTGTTTTTCATTTGAAAATGTAATAGTTAGGGAAGAGCTTGACTCTGAACTTGAGTGTGAAATGATGCTGGATGAATCATCAAAGCAGGTACTGAAGCCTGCTGGCGTGGAGCACAAAGGATGCAAAGCCGTTCACTTCGCCGATCCCGAAACAGGGGATTTGGAGGAATTTGACGGCATCGACTTCCATGATGACGCCAACCAAGAGGAGGAAGAGGATCCTGTACTGATGCAGGATCCCGAAGGTAAATCTGTTCTCCCACTACCCATTTCTCGCAAACTACTCCCTTCCGTTGAATGTCCACCAGAGCTTGAACTTAAAACATTACCCGATCATCTCAAGTACGCGTTTCTCGCAGAACATAAAAAGTTACCCGTGATTGTTTCGGCTAAGCTCTCCCAAGAGCAAGAAAATGCTCTGGTGGTCGTTCTTAAGAAACATGTACATGCAATAGGTTGGACCATTTCTGATATAAAAGGAATAAGCCCTTCTATTTGCATGCACAGGATTCTAATGGAAGAAGAGTTTAAACCCTCCCGTCAACCTCAGAGGCGATTGAACCCCCTTATGCAGGAAGTGGTAAGGAAAGAAGTTATCAAGCTCTTAGATGCTGGTATAATCTATCCTATCTCTGATAGCAAATGGGTTAGCCCAGTGCAGGTCGTACCCAAACGAGGAGGGATGTGCATAACCAAGAATGAGCAAGGAGAAGAGGTTGCAACCAGGCCAGTGACCGGATGGAGAGTTTGTATCGATTACCGGAAGCTGAATGAGGCCACACGCAAGGACCATTTCCCATTGCCATTCATTGATCAGATGCTTGAGAGGTTGGCAGGGAGAGAGTTTTATTGCTTTTTGGATGGTTATTCTGGCTATAATCAGATTGTTATTTCCAGTGAAGACCATGATAAAACCACTTTCACTTGCCCGTACGGCACTTTTGCCTATCGACGGATGCCTTTTGGTTTGTGCAATGCACCTGCTACTTTTCAAAGATGCATGATGTCTATTTTCTCTGAATTTATCGAAAAATGCATTGAGGTCTTTATGGATGACTTCTCTGTATATGGAGATACGTTCGAAGATTGTTTGACCAATCTTGCTAAGATTTTAAAGAGGTGTGAGGACACTAACTTGGTTTTAAATTGGGAAAAGTGCCATTTTATGGTCACTGAGGGCATAGTGTTAGGTCATCGCATTTCTCGTGCAGGCATTGAAGTTGATCCAGCCAAAGTATCCATCATTTCCAATCTCCCTCTCCCTAACTCGATCAAATCAGTTAGGAGCTTCTTAGGGCATGCCGGTTTTTACCGGCGATTCATTAAGGATTTCTCTAAAATTGCCAAGCCGCTCACCAATCTGCTTTGTAAAGAAAATCCCTTCTTAATAAATGAAGCGTGTGTCCAAGCCTTTGACACGCTCAAGAAGATGTTGGTTTCTGCACCGATAGTGCAACCACCCGATTGGTCAATACCTTTCGAGGTAATGTGCGATGCTAGTGGTCTCGCCGTAGGCGCAGTTCTTGGACAACATAAGGATGGGAGACACTGCGTAATTCATTACGCAAGTCATGCCCTGAATGAAGCCCAAGTTAACTACACCACAACGGAAAAAGAGATGTATGCTGTAGTCTTCGCGTTTGACAAGTTCAGACAGTACCTGATAGGTACGAAGACCATAGTATACACCGATCATACAGCATTGAGATACTTGTTTAGCAAACAAGATGCAAAACCTCGATTAATCAGGTGGGTACTTCTGTTGCAAGAATTCGACATCATAATAAAAGATAGGCGAGGTCGAGATAATGGTGTTGCTGACCACTTATCTCGATTAGATAATGATAAAAAGGAAAAAGCCGTCAATGAAGATTTCCCGGACGAACAGTTGTTCGCATTGCATCTGCATAATCAAGCTTGTCCATGGTTTTCCGACATCGCTAACTTCTTGGCATGCGGAGTAACCCCCCAGTTTTCGAACTATCATCAGAGGAATAAGTTCAAACGAGATGTATTAAGTTACTTCTGGGAAGAACCTTATCTCTTCAAACACTGCCCTGATTTAATAATCAGGCGATGTGTGACCGAGCATGAAGCTTATCAAATTGTCAGAAAATGCCATGAATCAGAATATGGAGGTCACCATGGTCCCGCTCGAACGGCCCACAAGGTCCTCGAATGTGGATTTTATTGGCCTCACATCTATGAGGATTGCAGGACATTTGTTAAGGGCTGTGACAGATGCCAAAGATTAGGAAACATCTCCAAGAGGGATGAGATGCCTCAAAAGGGGATTCTCACACTTGAGATCTTTGATGTATGGGGCATTGACTTCATGGGACCGTTTCCACCATCTGGTGGAAATTACTATATCTTGGTAGCTGTCGATTACGTATCCAAATGGGTCGAGGCTGTCGCATTACCGACCAATGATGGTAGCCAAGTCATCAAGTTCCTCAAGAACAACATTTTCAGTCGATTTGGCGTACCTAGGGTGGTGATATCTGATGGAGGAACACACTTTATTAATAAAGGTTTTGAAACTTTAATGAGTAAAAATGGGATCCTCCATAAGATAGGCACGCCTTACCATCCTCAGACTAGTGGTCAAGTCGAAGTATCCAATCGCGAAATCAAACACATACTCGAAGCCACTGTCGGGATAACCCGTAAGGATTGGGCACGTAAGCTCAATGATGCTCTATGGGCATACCGCACAGCATATAAGACTCCCATCGGGATGTCTCCATACAGGCTGGTCTTTGGAAAAGCCTGTCATTTGCCTGTAGAGCTAGAGCATAAAGCTTACTGGGCCGTTAAAACGCTTAACTTTGATCCGAAAGTTGCTCAGAGCAAACGTAAGTTGGACCTCAATGAAATTGAGGAAATACGAGCGCAAGCTTATGAAAGCTCTCGAATTTACAAGGAGCGGACCCAGAAGTTGCACGATCGCCGGATCAAACCTAAGTATTTTTATGTTGGTCAACATGTGTTATTGTTCAATACTAGGTTGAAGCTGTTCCCCGGAAAGCTCAAATCTAGATGGGAAGGACCACATGAAGTACTAGAGGTGTTCAAAAATGGAGCTGTCAGGATTCGAACTGGCAGGGGCGATATAGTGGTGAATGGACAACGATTGAAAGAGTACCTCGGACAGTTCGATCCGGAGAAGGAAAGCCAAGCAGTGGCAGACCCGGCTTACACTCAATAAGAAACAAAGTTCGGAACCACCGAAAAGAGGAGCAGATAACAGTAGCATGGAAAACCAGGTTCTTGGTTGGATTAGTTCTATAAATCTGAGAAAATGTTTTCGGGACTTGAAGAAATTCAACACCCGAAATAAAATTCACAGATAAAATGGAACTGACCCAACCTAATTTTATGCAAGTGGATTATTTAATTTTCAGCCCAGCATTTTGAATTTACTTGGACTGAATTTATTCAGCCCAAATCAAATAAAATGGACGCAGGCCCAATACCGCACTCGGGCCCAGTCCAAGAAAATTTGAAAATTCAAAATCCTTTGTCGCGGAAGGACCTTTGTCGCGATGTCATGCATCGCGACCAGGCCCTACTCCGCGACAAAATCCCTTTTCCTTCTTAACCCTTCCCCACATCTTGTCGCGATGCACCTTGTCGCGGAGCATGACTCCGCGACCAAGCCCTGCTCCGCGACACGATTTGCGTTGACTGTCTCCATACTGAACTTTGTCGCGATGGCCTTGTCGCGGAGCATGACTCCGCGACCAACCCTCAACTCCGCGACCTACCTAATGTCGCTATGCCTTGTCGCGGAACCTTGTTCCGCGACAAAGTCTCGGACTCCGCGACAAAAGTTCAAGTATTTATACCCCCCCACCCCCTCCAGTTTCTTTTCACCTTCCTCCTGTCATTTCAACTTCTTTCAGTTTCTTCATCTTCTTTCCCCTATTTTCCTCTCATCCGAACGAACACCACGTGTTCTTCGCACCTTAGCAGTCCATTTTCAAAGGGAAACTATGGACCGATTTCATGGACTCCTTCCCAACCTTGGACCCGTGCCTAGACCCGAGCCAAGGAGGAGAGGGTAAAACCCTGTTTTCGCCATGTTCATAGCACCCATTCGAACCCGCTTCTTTTTGTTTTGTTTTGTTTTGTTTTTCATTTTGTTGTGTCCTTGGTGTGGTGTGGTTAATATGTGCTTTTAACCTTAGAATTTTTGAGTGCCCTCGGTTATGGGCACTATTTTAAAACATTGCAACCCCATTTTAAAACTGCTAAAGGGTGTTAAAACTGGTAAAGGTTCACAGATTTTTGAAGTTTAAAACTGGAAAGAACAAACTGATGAACATTTGGGTATTGTTTTGAATATCTTGATGTTATTGGTTTGATTGATCCTGATGTGATGTGCAGTGTTATCTTGGTGTAATAAAAGAGGTAAGATCTTTTTGGGCACATTTGTTCCCATGTTAGAAATCTCATGGGAATAAATGTTTGTTTGTTTATGGAAACATAGTACAAACACCCAATAGGAAGCTTCCACTTTTAATAAAAGCAACCTTTTAGAAAAAGACAAAAAGAGTTATTTTGTTTAATGTTTGACTTGAGTATTTGTTCCCAATGGAACACTAGTGTGAGTAAGATAGCAGTATTTGTGTCACCTAACTGCTATCCTTTTCAAAAATCCAAAATGGGACCACTCACATCCCACCTTTGTTAAATAAAACAAGTCAACCATTTTTTTAAATTTTAAAAATAGTGTTTGCAAATTTTTGGATGCTTTAACTGTCCAACCAGTCCAAGCTATCCAGAAACAGCAAATCCGTTCCGCCACGTCTCCATTGCACATTCCAATATTCGAGCATTCCATTTCCACCTATCCATCTCACTCCACTTCCAACAAGTGTCTCGGACTTGTTTAATAAACTGAAAACTTTTGGGCCCTATGGCCCATTAAAAAGATTCTAGGCCCAATGGCCAATTTTATTTTATTTTGGGCTCTTTAGCCCATTTAAAACCAAATATTATTTACATGTGCTTTAAATTAAAATTCAAGTCAGAAATTTAATAATCTCACATCTAGAGCAAAGCTCTAAATGTGAGGATGTTGGTTTCTGAACTCGAATAATTTCTGAAATTATATAAAAATTGGATTCATCACTTCTTATCTTTTCAGGGGTAATCCTCCCATTCCAGACCCTGCTCCAGAAGAAACCCAGTTGCTGGACTTGCCGGTCGAACTCCTTGGTGAAATTCTCTCCCGGATAGGAGAGGATGAAATCAAGGGGGTGTTTACTGCACAACGAGTATGCAAGAAGTTCAGAGATGCTGGAAACCTTGCCATCGTGTACAAGCGATGCGAGGTTATCACCTCCACGGTGAAGAGATGGCAAGAAAGGATCCGTCGGCAGAAGGAGAGATTCCTGCGAACATGCACAGCTACAGGAAACTTCAACCTTCAGCTCATTCCAGCACTCAGGGCATTTGCAGAGGGGAATGAGGAGCGCGCTTGTGAACTGCTACGTCCGGGACTTGAGGACAACCATAAGACATCGATCTTCACCCGCGGATTGATGCTTATGAGTAAGACTGATGAAAGCCAAGTTGAGCAGGGAATCAGAATGATCGACAGGATGGTGACAGATCGATCAGTTTTCCGGTATACGTCCCTCAACGTTCTCGCTTGGATAACAGACCACCCAGACAACCCACAACTGTGGGCAAGCCAAGGAGTCAGAGTCTATTGCCCAGGATGGCATGCACCTCTGAGAAACCGCGATTGGTGTCTGCGTTGTGAGCTTTCCAGCTGTGTCCTCTGGCTCCGATACATGCCCTGAAGAAAGAAGGACGAACCCTAGTCCGCTTTTACCCTGCTTTGTTTTATTTCCATCCTATTAGCAGTATTTGCAAGGGATTTCCTCCTTTTGCGTGTGCAGGTTTGTATTAACTGCACGAGAATCCCTTGCATCGGTTGTATTTAATTGCTTTCCCTAAATTGGAACTCAACTTTTGAGACCACTGAACAACTCTTTACTGCTTTCCTTTGAAAAGATGTATGTACAGTCCGAGATGAATAAGTGACTGTCAGACCAAAAATATGCTGTTGACATACTCAGTATGTCAGCAGTGCCTCTTTACTGCTTTCAATTAAATAACCAGCAAAAATATGCATAAACTTGCTCTAAATTCACAGGTTGAATTTAGGCTTATGATTAAATTTTCAGACTTTTAAATTGGGATAATATAATTGAAGACATGCATGACATGAATTCCTGAGGTTTTGAGCTATAAAAATTTAATGATGCGATCAGCTTATTGGGTAATAAATCTGCATGTTAGAGATTTCGATTGAATAAATTGTTAGAATTAAGCTTTGATTAAATTTGAGAATATTGTATGACATGAATCAACCCAACCTTGTGAGATTTGAGCCATGAGTCACTTTGACTCATTCATTTTCTTTGATGTGTGAATCATTTTGATTAAAGGAAACTAGAACTTGCAATTGGGACCGATTCAAGACCATGCCATATTCCCGAAATCGAGCATATGATCGAGGCACCTAGAAAACCCAAAATTTTTGGCCTTCGTTTGAAATCCAAACCCAAAAATATTTTCCCCTTAGGATTAACCAATTTGAGCCTATAAGCCTAATTTTTCTTTGAAGCCCTTTATATTATTCCTAGCCTTATAAAAAGACCAAGAAATTCAAACCCAAGTGTGCATGGATGAGTTCTATCAAGGCGTTACAATTTTTGATCATCAAAAACTATAAATCGGTATTCTATAAACCGATTCAAAAAAAAAAAAAAAAAAAAAAAAGAGAAAGTTGAATGTCAGCCAACAACAATAAATTGCAAGTGACAAAGCAAATTAGACATGGTCTAATGTCATGCAATAGAAAAGAAAAGCAAAAGAAAGAAACAATGATGATCATAAATTTTAAATAAAAATGCCAAGTTATGATGGAATTAATTCTTGCCACTTCCTAGCCCAATAATTCCCTTTTCCCACCTAATGTTACAACCGTACGCCCCGTTATAACCCTCAAATAAGACCTCGTGATCTCGATTTGAAGAAATGAGCCGGTGGCGAATTGGTCTGATTGCAAGCTTATGGGATAATTTAATTAAATGTGATTTTGAGCGTTCATAATTAAACCCCAATTGAGAGTGAGTGATTTTTTTTCGATTCTCTTATATGTGAGGCTTTGTCTTATTACACATGTTCATGTCATCCTCTAATTCTCATCCCTAATCTTTGCATTTTTCAAACATGATATTCATGAAGGATTGATGATAATGTTTGATTTGTAGGCCCGATGTAGTGAGCAAGTATCATTTCATTAAACACTGCAATCAAAGGGAACTTAACACTTGTAGTTTTTGGTTATCTTATCCCAATCCAAAAAAGAATGAGATTTATGAAGCCACGAAAATGAATTGAATATGTAGAGTCCGTGTTCTTACGAACATTGACTCTGACTGCTCGGGGACGATCAGTATTAAATGTGAGGATGTTGATAATGGCCAAAAATGACCATTATTTTCAATCCATTTCCGTGTCTTAAACGGGCATTTGATCGCATTCCGGTCTTACATTAAGTAAGAAAGCAGTCGAATTAGACTAATTTATGCATAATTGTAAAAATAATAAGCTGGTGTGAAAAAGACATAAATATGTAATTTTATTACATATTTATGTTAGAAAAATCCAAAAACATGAGAAAAAGAAAAGGAAACAAAAAGATGGGAAAAAGATAGAAAAGCCCACAAAAAGAATATTTTCGGCCCATCTGGCCCAATCCAGCAGGCCCAGGAAGACCTTTGTCGCGGAAGCCCTTGGCGCGATGCAGTGTTCCGCGACCAACTGGCCCCACATGATGAAGAGACCAGCCAAGCCCTTGGCGCGATGACCCTTGTCG
This sequence comes from Hygrophila difformis, assembly GCA_030278955.1. Classification (NCBI taxonomy): domain Eukaryota; kingdom Viridiplantae; phylum Streptophyta; class Magnoliopsida; order Lamiales; family Acanthaceae; genus Hygrophila; species Hygrophila difformis. The sequence continues at coordinate 37,854,389 of JAOANR010000007.1, read as the reverse complement.
CGATGGCATGCTCCGCGACAAAGGTCCATTCCGCGACCAAGATGCACAAATAGAGACACAAGACCCAGTCGAGAAGCCTTGCCACATGCAGTGTGTTCCGCGACCAACTTGATGTTCCGAGACAAAGCTGTGATGTGTGTGATGTCTTAAGACACAATGGGCTAGAATCAAGGCCCATGGGCTTAGGGTTACACTTCTATAAATATGAGGTGTCTCCCATGAGCTAAAGGTTGAATAGTTGGAAGGTTGGAATTTTGTTAGAAGTTCTTGAAGGCAAGCAGTAGGAGTTCTCTCTTAGGTAGAGTAGTTTAGGTTTATTTTCCTGTATTATTTAATTTTTGCCCTTAGTCTAGCTTAGTTTAGTGTTTTACTGTTCACAGTGCTTAGATAGCCATCTTTACATCATGTTTTGGTTCCTAAACTTTTGTTTTAGGGTTTGTAACACCCAAATCATGGGTATTAACAACACCCACTTAATAATATGGGAAAACATTCAGCATTTGTGTCCCAAATCATGAAATGGGTCTCACACCCCATGGATTTATGCTTTCTTTTTCATTTTGGGGTCATTTGACCCCCATTTTGTTATTTTTATGTTTACTGTTGGCTTACTATGGATAATGTTGTGTGGATGTGTGATCAAACCCTAGATTAGGACTCTTGCTTTATTTTTAATGTTCTGTCCAGCCTTGTTATTTTTGTTTAAGCATGTTCTTCCTTATTTTGAATGTTTCTTGCTTACTTTTAGCTTACAATAACTTTTTGATCTGAAATAGGCTGAGATCACGCTGTTTGCATGCCACTGTTCATTTCTGCTTTTTCTGACTTTTGTCCTGAACCACTTTGGGCGCCAACCGCCTTCTGGCGCGGAACCACGTTCCGCGACAGAGTGGCTGTTCCGCGACCAAGGTGTTTCAAGACACTTGTCTCCATAATTTAAAACCCTTTGTCGCGGAATACCTTGTCGCGGAGCCACGTTCCGCGACAAAACTGTCCATGCATAGCGACAAAGGAGCCAAATCTTGTATTTTGTCCTCATGGCTTCTTGTCGCGGAATCATCTTGTCGCGGAACCACGTTCCGCGACAAAATCCCATTCCGAGACAGAAAAATTATGCCATGTTCTTTGATCTTTTGAACACCTTGTCGCGGAATACCTTGTCGCGGAACCACGTTCCGCGACAAAATTTCCATGCATAGCGACAAAGGTTCAAATGCTTTAGAATTTTATGAAAACACTTTGTCGCGATGACACCCTTGTCGCGGAACCACGTTCCGCGACAAAACCTTGCATAGCGACAAAGAGGCGTTATGCTGCCAAAAATTCTAAAAACTTGTCGGGATGTCCATGTCGCGGACCTCGGTCCGCGACAAAATTTATGATATCGCGACAAGGGTTTCTCTCTCTATTTGATCTCAAACAAATTTCATTCTCTCCCTATTTTATATTGCAACACTCACATCATAGCCCCACGGGTTAGGATGTAACATTCTGGAATTGCAATATAGGGTGTTATGCTGCCCAAATTTTGATTCTCCATTTGCATCACTTAACTGATTGAACCCTTGACTCATTAATGATTAAAGATTGAGATTAGCAATAATCAAACTTCAATAATCATCTTGATTAAAGGACCTTTGTTCAATTGCCATTAAAACATTCTTGTATAAACAAAACCTTGATGGCTTAAACAGATAATCTGGACTGTAATTAGTTATGGTAGGAAGGATTATTTAAGACCATTACATGTGGACCCAATCCACAACCTTGCATGAGAAACCAATGTCTCTCATACAAGGGATCCTCTTTTGTTTCTTATTTATTTTGTCTTTGTGTGTTGCGTGGAACCATTAGTAAAGAATACAACAGACTAATGTTGGCGGGTACTCCCTCATGGATAACTAGCTCTTATTCTGGGTATTAGTTACTAATCGTTATTTTGCATGGTCTGAATGGCTGTCAGTGGAAGCCTTGGCGGTTCGCCCATCCGGGGTTATAATAGCCGCTCGACTGACTCCCATCCAGATACAGTTTTATTTTTATTATCTTAATCTCCAAACCCAAATTCCAGTCTGTAGTGGGAGTCAGTTGGCATCAGTCAATGCCAACTGATGATCACTATAGAAGGGAAGCATGTAGGTTTTTATCCGAATTCACAGACAGTGAAGGCCCAACTGGTGTTGACTCCACCATTATAGGGTCCAAGCTGTCTAAATTCGCTCCATCCGAGTAATTGGGAAATTGGACAGTAGATGTTTACAGTCCACCTGATTATTCTGCCATTACCTTGGTCCCCTGACCACTCCATTCTGTGTTTCACCTTCTGTCTAGACCCGCATCTATATTTTGGGTCAATTAATTTTACACTTCTTTATATCTTTATGCATGATAATATTATATACTATTGTGGTCTGTACTTATTTTGGGATCCTTCCCTTGGACAATAGAAGTCTAGATCTTAAACAGATATTGCTTTATAAATTTCCAACAAAAACCTCTTTATAAAATCCGGATCTGAGTAAGGGATAAATTCTTCAGTTATGACTAATTCATATTCTATCAAGGGTTGTATTTTGGGGAATTAAGAAGCAGATTCAGCGATTAGGTCTCACCTAGACTGAAAGGGTCTGTGTTTTAACTGAAAGTCTAGTACCTGACAGGGAATGATTTTCAAATCCATTATTTTCCAAAATTGCTGGTTGATGGAAATGTAAGATTAGGTGCTACACCGAGATGGGATCTACTTGGATTCAAATACAGTGTAGTAAATAATCTTAGAGGAACATCATTCAGGCCTTGGTGATTTTCCAGGATAGGGTTGAGTTTTCTTTCAACTGCTATCTTCTTCTGCCAAAGCCTACTTTTGAGTCCTGAGTGAGTGCATCCGGAACGAACTAATTTATTAGGTCGTTTCATTAGTTTGTATCTCATAATCACCCGGAAGGAAGTGAACACACTAGTGGTTCACTGAGAGCCGGGAATTCTTGATCCATACTCCTTCATTCTGATGGGGAGCTGTCTTTTACTACCAGGGTCAGATTTTCAAAACCTCCGAGTGATAGGACTTTAAATGCTTTCTTTACTGCTTTCTTTTAACCGCTTTCACTAGAGGTCACTCGGTTGTATTGAGAGTTGTGTAACTGCTACTAGAATTGACAGTTAAGGGATGGTTTAGGGCTTGATTCAAATCTTTGGGTGTGACATGGGAGAATGATAGTGGTACTTGGCATTTCAATAAATGATGTGTCGGGTGTTGCTTTTCCACCACAGATGAAGTAACATACCCAGGCCAGGGCAGTTACGAATCCGTGGTATCTTAGAATTTGAGGTCTTAAGAACATGTAAACTCATATTGCAAGTACCTGTCTATTAAAGGGAAAGCCTTATTGAGAGCATGAGAATTAGCTATCTGAAAGAATTATCCCAAACAAAGATCTGCGTATGAAAATGGAAGTTTAACATTGCTGTATCTCACTCTTGTCCAATTTTCATTCTTTTCCTCCTGTCCTTTCTGTCCACATTGTGACTCAACTTCACGGTTGGCACAATGATTCTTTTCCCTGCTTTCGTAGATAATGTTTACCGCATTCCTAGAATAATTCTTATCCGCTTTCTAGAATAGATTTATTCGCTTTGTAGAATAATTTAACTGCTTTCTAGATCTAATTTACATTCCTGTCAGTAGTTGTTAATCACCTTTCAAACCTATTGAGCAATACGAATGGAAAATCTAATAAAACGACGTGGGACCTGCTTCTATCGCACATCCTCCAGTGAACGATCCGGTCTTACTATAAATTACTGCAATTTTTGACTCCGTGCGCTTTCGGGAGCACAGTTTCTTAACTACGAGCAATAAAAATATGACTACATATAAATATATCCCTAATCCCAACACCGCCATCATAAATTGGTTTCATTAAATAAAAACTAAACCAGGATCATGATTTTTCGGAAAATACTCATGAAGTGGGAGCCAGTCAAAAGTTTCATGGCAGGAACTCTCATGGCAAGAATTGATGAGAAGTACCATGGCATACCTGCCGGGGATCTTCAGTGTGACAGGCTGAAGGTCAACCTATCCCGGCTATGCCATGAGATTTGTCAACATTTCATGACAGAGAGGACCACAGCGCCATTTGAAACCAAAGCACCATACTTGAGTAATAAAAAGACTAATAATCTTGATATATACCTAAACCCTTTCCCGTGAATCATAACGCTTTTCATTTAATAAATCTAACCTGGTATAATTTTAGCAAAAGCTCGGGTTAACGAAACTTGTCAAAAGTTTCAGCGACCCATTTACCAACACAGCCGCTGTTGCCGACGAAACACATTCTCGAATCCAGCCTATCCATTTTTCCCCAAATCCCATCACCTCCAGTATCTTGAACAATGCTTCCCATGACACGTTATCATACGCCTTAGCGAAATCTAGTTTAATAACGAATCCTTTTCGGCCAGAAATAGATGTAGAGTGTATGACCTCAGCTGCAATCAACGCCCCGTCTAATATCTTCCTCCCTTTGACAAAAGCCATCTGAGCGTAGGAATGGCAATGGGCCGGTTTTGGGGCGGGGAGTAGCATCCCCATCCCCAAAACCGTTAGTATTTTCATTCCCCAAAACCGGCCCGATCCCCGTCGGGGACATTATCGGGGATCCCCATTGGGTATCGTGATTTCCCCGATCCCAATCGTGGATCTTATCGGGGATTCAATTACACATCAACTTTCAATTTTTTCGAGATCGGAGATATATTATTTAAGCTAATTTTCAATTTCATTAATCATAATATGAAAACATACATATGAATTATTTAAACAAATCATAATCAACATAAAATATTTATAATCATTTCCAATATATAATCTATCTATCAAACTAATGAGCTTTGTCTTAATTATTTTGGATGAACTGGGTAAAATTCATGAAATATAATATATAAAATATTAATTATAATATATTAAATATATAATAAATAAAATATAAAATATATCGGGGATGGGCCGGGGCGGGGACTACTTCCCCCATCCCCGAAAAAATCCCCAAAGAAATCCCCATCCCCGGCCCATCCTCAATAATTCTCTCCCCAAAACCGAACCGAAAATTCGGTTTTCGGTTTTCACCATTGGGGATGGCTTTTTTGCCATCCCTATCTGAGCGGTACCAACCAGGCCATCTAATACACTTTGTAGTCTTTTGGCCAAAACTTTAGCAATCAACTTATAGACACTCCCCACCAATGAGATGGGACGAAAGTCACTAAATTCCATAGGGCTATCAATTTTGGGTATCAACACAATAAATGAACCCCCTACAGCTTTTGGTAACTTACCTTCCCTCTCCAATTTCCAGAAAACCTCCATAACATCCCCTTTGAGAACATTCCAGTATCGCTTAAAGAACCCTATATTGAATCCATCAGGTCTAGGCGCCCGGCTACCTTCACAGCTCCATAATGCCAATCGTACCTCTTCGTCAGTGAATCCTTTCTCTAAATTTATCCTGTCCACCTCCTCCAGTCGAGCCAGCCCAACATTATCACTCCAAATAGCTCCTCCTTCTGTTTAACAAAGGTCGATTGAAAATGTGAAAAGGCCAGTCTTTTACCTCTTTCGGATCCTCAACCATCACGCCATTACTTCTAATCGTCCCAATAAAGTTCTTCCTTTTATTGACAGCCGACACCACGTGGAAGAATCGAGTGTTTTGATCACCCTCCTTCAACCATCTCACCCTCGACTTTTGACACCACCTCCTTTCTTCTGCCAAAAAAAGCTTCTTGAGTTCACTTTTCTTACACAGCCAATCTACCCTAGCAGCATCATCTACTCCATCATTCTGGAGACTCTCTTTAATAATCCAAATTTCAGCCAGTAGCCCTTTGATACGGTTTTCCAGGTTCACCGCCCCATACACATCCCAATTCCTAATTTTGTTTTTCAAGGAACGAAGCCTACCAAGTAGCCTATCTCCCCTGTTTACCTCGCTCATCGACCCATCCCCTCCCCAAACCTCATAAACAAGATCCTGGAAGCCATCCTCCTCCAACCAATAGTCATAGAACCTAAATGGCTTGGGACCCCATGATTTCTCCCCAAACTCAAGATAGACCGGGTAGTGGTCAGATAAAACAGAATCACCCCTACGCTGGGAAATACCGCCACTCAAACACAACCAACCTGGCGAAATCAAGAAACGATCCAACCTACTACAAGCCCTACCCCCCCCCCCCCCCCCGCTCAACCCAGGTAAAGATTCCACCCTCCATTGGTAAATCTACCATCCCCAAGTTATCAATGAACTCTCTAAAATCCCTGATCGATCCTGCATCAACACTGGACCCCATCCTTTCCCCCTCCAATGCGACAACATTGAAATCACCAGCCAGGCACCACAACTCAGCCCTGTCCGTGTTACATTTTTGCCTCAAAAACTCCCAGAATCCAGCCCTCTCACCGCGTTCATTCGGCGCATGAATATTCAATATATTGATCACCTCATTGATTCCCCTAACAATGCCCCTAACCCATAGATAGTGGTGCCCTTTTTTGATCACCTGATGAACACACACTCGACTCCCAAACCACCAGTAAACCACCAGTATTGCCAGTAGCCGATTGAAACACAAACTATTTAAGCCTGGCCTGGTCTTTTTACTTAAATAGGCCAGGCTTTAAGCCTTTTAAAAATCTATTTAAGTCTATTTAAATTTTAAATAAATAATTAATAAATATTAACAAATAAATATATTAATAAATTATAAAAAAATTATATTAAAAAAGTTAAACAGGCAGTCCTTATAGGCCAAATAGGCTTTTTTATGAGGCCGGGCCTATTTAGTTAAAAAGGCCTTTGAGAATATCTGATCCTAGACTCTTTCTTAAAAAGGTCGGGCCAGGCCAGGCCTTAAATAGGCCAGGCCGTAGGCCCCTGTCGGGCGGCCCGGCCTATTCCCACCCCTAATTGTAGACATAATTTGGCTAAGTTCCCAAGTCAATTCAAATTTTTAGGTTCCCAAAGGTAATCATGCATTTACTTCAAATCAAACCTACCTTTACTTCAATACGTATTTAAGTGTATCCATTGCACACTTATCTAGAATGGTATCCATTATTATTCACTTACCACTTTATAATTCATAAACAATAAAGTAAAATATTGACTAAAAGTGAATTAAATGAAAATTTTACAAGCATCAGAATGCACATTGATCTAATTTAATTAAATAGTTAAGTTTTTACATTATTTCTATATTAAATTTAATATATATTTTTATCTACCTAATAATATTTATTATTTATCATCAATTTAAACTTTGTATTTCACCAAAAAAAAATTAAACTTTGTATAATACCGATATGACTTTCTTCTATGACTGTTGCCAGTTTATTATTTCTATATTTAAATTTTAATTATTTCCTATATGAAGTATATTTCTTTTTAAAAGTTTGATCATTTATATAATACACATTATTATACATAATTTATAATCTTATACTACTACAAATAAAAATTCACGATATGCAAGTCTTGGATTAATTCTACATTAAACATATAATTATACATATATAATAAAAAGTCATTGATCGTGTAAAAGATTTGAATATACTACTGCAACCATTACAAACTATCTAGAATTGAATTATGATTACTCAGCCACCATTTTTATGAAAATTATAAAATAATAATTTATTATCTTAATATCTTTTTGGATACCTCTAATTATATTATATATTAAAATTTCATTAAATTAATTCAATATTTTAATAAAATATACAGTAGTATTATTTTTTTATTATGTGTCTACATGACGGGCTATCATAGTTCTTGCCAATTAATTGGTAATTTTATGTGTTTGGGGCTGTTTTGATATTTTTATTATTAAAAATATTTCATATTAAATTAAATAATATCTAATTAATTTAAAATAATATAATTAATTAGAATAATTAACGCCGACAAAAATAATTAATAAAATCTCAAATAAATATATCAAAAGTAAATATTTATTTAAATACACTAATAATAGGGGTTGGGGACTTACCTAAGTTGTAACTCCCCCAACTCCCAACCTAGCTATAGGTTGAGGTTCGAACCCCACCCGACCCCCTATCTCTTCTCTTTGTTCGCTTTGTAATTGTGTGGCATGGGCTTCCACCAATAATATACTATCTTATTTAGTTTATTACCATGTTTGTTGTAACAATAATTATACCAAACTCAGCATATTGTCAAGCCTATTTCGTTTTACTCTCTCCTTTCTTTTTTAGTTGTCTTTTTAGAAACATAAAATTGTTACCGAATAGTTATCACTTTCCATATTTATATCATGTTTTCTCAATATTATCCTCTTACTTTGATAAATATTATTCATTCTCCCTCCATTCTAACTTTAGTTTTTCTTAATTCCATCTTCAACCGATTACACCAAACTCAAACCCAAAATGGTGTAAATGTGACATCCAACATTGATTTATCTTCAACCGAAAATACTAAACGCAAACCCAAAAGAATATTCAACAGTATATTCTCTTTTTAACCAATCAAACTCAAAAAAGGTATTTTGGTGTATGAACAGTAAAACGCAAATATGTGTATGAGTAACTGCAAATCTGATGAAAAACCCATTTTGAGTTTGCGTTTGGTGTTCGGTTGGGCCAAAATCCACCCCGATTTTGCATTTTGGTGTTCGGTTGGAGATGCTCTATGGAGGGACAAAAATGGAAAATGAGAGAATAATCATTACAGTCCTTGGTAGTAGGAATTTGTTAAAAAACGTCATATGTATCTGAACGGAGGGAGTACTACAGAATACTAATTGATTATCCATAATCTACCACCAATCTTCAATTCACTGTCACTTTATTGGAAATACAAAATGCACACTATTTACTCAACCTTGAGCTGACACAATGAAATAATACTCTCAAATAGGTATGCACGATTTTCCAAGATTAAAAAAAGCATTATAACTAGTTTAAAGTATTTACACCGTTAATGGTTTTCATTTCTGAATGTACTGAGTATATGAACATGACGTGGCATATTCCTATGCATCATCATTGTGTACTTGTCATTATAAACAATAAAATAATAAAGATATAAATATTTATTTAGGGACAGGATAACATTTTGGATTGACTGAGAGAGAAAAAAATACTCTATATGAAAATATCTATTAAAATTGGGAATTCATTTCTGAAATCCTAGATACTTTTTTTTTTTTGGGTGACATAGCCTAAAGAGGCTAGCAAAGAAAAAATAAAAGAAGTACAAAGAAAGCAAAACCACGAGGACAAACAAAGCTAAAACTACTACTAGAACTTAATGCCTTTCAAACACTTCTCCAGCTGCATCTCTTTCCACCAGCACTCGTACATCGTCTGGAGGAAACGCCCATGTAGTGTAAAACACCTCCTTGCCTGCCGCCCGTCGTGCACATGCATCCGCGACTTGGTTCCTTCCCGACAAACATGCCGGACACGTTCCCCATACCCGCTGCCAAGCTCCTCCCGAACGTCCTTGATGAGCGGCCAAAGGTGGTGGCGCTGTTGCCCATCTTTTCGAACAAGACGCACCACCTCCGCCGAATCAACATAGCAACACCGCACCTCCACGCCCTGATTCCTCGCCAACACCAGTCCATTCCACAGCGCCAAGAGCTCCACCTCCACTATCCCACGCTTCCCAAGCTGCCCCCCACATCCCCCAAGCCAGGCTCCGTCATGTGAACGCAACACCGCGCCAAACCCCGATTTACCAGGCCCCTCCAGAACACATCCATCGGAGTGGAGGACCACCCCATCCATGCCTTCCTCAATCCACCGAACCACACGAACCTGCCGCTGTGGCCGAGTCCGACGCCGAGATCTCTCCATCGCCCCACACAATCTACTAGCTCTATGCAATACTTCATCCTGTCGACTCCTCTCTCCCGTGAAAATCCTCTTGTTCCGTTCACACCAAATAACCCACATCATCGCTAGGAAATCCGCCCCCCATGTCTTAGTTGCCCACTCACACCAATGTCGAATATCTCCATCATGAACACCATTCTCCAATCCCATAATTGGAACACCTCTAGCCATCCAAAGATGCGTCAACCATGGGCATTGGAAGAAAATGTGCCTCCAGGACTCCTCCGCTCCTCCACAAATGGTACAAAGAGGCGACGAAGCCAGCCCCCTCCGACGTCGCATGCTATTGCATGGTAAAGCCCCATGGCCGAGAAGCCAACATAGAAACCCTAGCTTCTCCAGGATCCACCCCTGCCATATCCAACTCCACCCATGCGATCTCTCCTCCTCTCCTGCCAACCACCAGTAGCCACTACGCACAGTGTATCTGCCATGCCGCTCCCCTCTCCATTGCAAGACGTCGGCAGCATTTGCCTAGAGGTGAGGGATGGGCAAGTCCTTGATTTTGTCCTTGACATCCGCCGTTAGCCATGAATATAACTGCGCAAGATTCCATTGGCCATCACTAATAAGATCCTTTATTCTGAGGTGTAAGTCATTGGTGTGAACGAATGGCACCAAGTCCGCCAAACAACCACCCTCTAACCAAGCCGAAAACCACATGGAACTCTCACCATTTCCAATACGAACTCCAAACCCTTTTCTTAAAATCGTGCCAACTTTAATTAAGGCTCGCCATACCTTGGTGCCCCTATACACCTCCTGAGGAAAGCTCCCAGGCGCCACTGCATACTTGTCCCGAAACACACGCACCCATAGCTTATCCTGATGAACCAAAAAATCCCACAAAAGACGACCAAGCAAGGCAATATTCATATGATGAGATGCTCGCACTCCCAAGCCTCCATGCTTGCGCGGCCGAGTGATCTTCGGCCAACCCACGAGATGTAGTCCTCGGCCATCACTCCCCTTCCAAATCCACCGCCTCACAAGCTTATCAATGGCATTACAGACGCCCATAGGCATCATGTGAACCTGCATGACATACACCGGAATAGCAGACAACACTGCCCGAGCCTTCGTAATCCGTCCCGCTTTGTTCTGCAAGAAGCTCGACCAAGCACTAAAATGTTGTTCCAGCCTTTTGAAAACTGCATCAAAGTGAGATATCTTAACACGGCCATGTATGATAGGAAACCCTAGATACTTACCAACCTCCGGGACAGTAGTGATATGCAAGTGCTCCTCCACCCATGCAACCTCATGGCCGGCCGCCAACGGTGAACATAACGCGTTTGATTTCATGGCATTCATACGTAGGCCAGATCTTGTACCGAATCTATGCATCACCTCCGCAATGCATACAATGCTATCCTCATGCAACTCACTACATAAAATGAGGTCGTCTGCAAACATCAGGTGCGAGACCCCCATGCCACCTGGCCTAAGCGACAGCTGCTTCCATCTACCCGCCTCCACTTCATCCAATATGAGCCTAGACAGCTTCTCCATAATAATAACAAACAGATAAGGCGAGAGAGGTTCGCCTTGCCATAAACCACGCCCTGCTCGAATATCCCCTATAGTCGATCCGTTCCAAAGGATGGAGAAGCTAGCAGAAGTAACGCAAGCCATGATTAACTCCCGACATCCTTGAGGAACTTCGAGTTCGTAGAGGCAACTCTCCAAGAAGTCCCAACGAACCGTGTCATAGGCCTTAGCCAAATCAATTTTAAGAACCACTGCTTTACAAGCCGACCTCGGCTGCTCCATCGTGGCAATGATTTCCTGTAATAACACCGCATTGTCAGCTGTTCCTCTGCCTAGCAGAAATGCAGACTGAAAGGGACCAATAACATCCACTAATATGTGCCTCATCCGCCGAACAAGTGTTTTGTTAATCACTTTAAACATCACATTACAGAGCATTAGGGGTCAAAACTGCGAGATATTGGTAAGGATTTCAACTTTGGGAAGAAGGCGCATGTGCGATACCATTCAGCAGTGTGTGCGATTCCATCACCTTGTCAACCATAGCCACAACCGAGGGCCTCAATAAATCCCAATACTCAACAAAGAAAGCAGCCGGGAAACCATCTGGGCCTGGGGCAGCGTAAGGCCGCATCGACTTGATGGCACCATCCACTTCCTCCGGCCTAAGCTTCTCGGCCAACATGTCAATTTGAATAGCACTCAGCGGCAACAGCCGCGGCACCTCAGCCCCTCCAGGCTCCTCAATATGTGCGGCAGTCATAGTAGTAAAGTGATTAATCGCATGTTGCTGTAGGGTCCCTTGATAAAGTACTAATTCGCCATTAATTTGTAGACCATAGATCCGTCCCCTCTTCCGATGGACCTTAGTGCGGGCGGGGAAATACTTCGTGTTTCTGTCTCCCTGCTTAACCCACTTATCACGAGCCTTCTGATACCATAAAGGTTCCTCCTGCACAAGTAGATACTCTAATTCGGCCCTTAGTTCCCCCTCCAAGCGCCGAAGCCAGGCCGAATCAACATGCACAAGCCACTTCTCCACCCCTATTATGCGATTTTTGAGTTTCCTTTTCCTGTCCCTGATGTTGCCAAAGATGTCCTTATTGAAAGCCACAGACTGGCGTTGTACCTCCCCAAGCAATCTTGCAAGATCCCCACCCATACGGTCCACACATCCTCCGATAACTCCCTTGTACTCCCCATGGACTGTCCAGGCCGCTTCCCACCGAAACGGCCTCGGACTCACCCCTTGCCGCCTTTCCCCAGAAACTAGCTTCAAAGGGCAATGATCCGAACCTAGTCTGGGCAAGTGAACAATACGGCCCTCCTCAAACATATTCACCCACTCCAAATTCGCCCGACCCCTATCAAGCCTCTTACTAATCCTTCTCTCCCCCCCCCCCCCCCCGGCCATGCGAGTCCAAGTAAATGCTGGCCCAACCAGGAGACGACTCGAATCCAAAACTCCCCGAAGCTCTGCCGCCCTCTCCGCTAGATACACACCCCCATCCACCTCGTCCTCACCAATAATCTCATTCCAATCCCCCATAATTAACCAAGGGCCATCCACCAATCCACTAACCACCTGCAAATCCGTCCAAGTACCTTTCCTCCGCTGGTAATTAGGATCCGCATAAATAGACGAAAACAGCCATCGCGCATTCCCTTTACACAACTCAATAGTAACGACCCGGGGCCTGACATCCCACAGGGTCACCCGGCAGCCCATACACGACCTCGACTGAAGGACCCAAAGGCCACCCCCCATGCCAGTCGTCTCAATAATGTGAATCGGCAGATACCCCAACCTATTTAAGATGCCCTGGACCCGAACAAATTTACCCCGAGGTTCCATAAGACACAAGATGTCCGGTCTATGGTCCCTCACCAACTCATCTAGCCAACGTTGTGGCGTACGGCTCAAAATCCCACACACATTCCACGTTACAACTGTAAAATCTTTAAACATTAATAATAATAATACAAGTGCAAGTCAACCCCGCCCTATTGGACACTCTCATCATCCGCATCTGCCCAACTTTCCCGATCACCATCCTCACTCTCCCTGTCACGTCCACCCCAATCTACGCCAGCCGTGAGTCGAAGTAAGGGTTTAGGGTCGACTCGAGCATCCCCCGATCCTCCATATTCCCCAAACACCTCACCATGCACGTCCCCCTCATCCTCAGTCCTCGGCCGCTTGGAGCTATGGCCTGCTACATGTGTGCCCCCTGCCAACACCAATTCACCACCCTTGGAGGATGAGGGCTTTGGCGGACGCTCAGCCACGCCCGACCGACGAACACCATCAACCCGCCGCACTAATGCCGACATCAGCGTCTCAGGAACCACTTCTTGCAACCCCTCGTCTATGCCCGTAGCATCCGTATCCGGCTCCACTCTAACAGCGTTAACTTTCTTCCCTGGTTTTATTACGCTTCCTGACCACCGTCGTCCACTCCCCATACTCCGCTTCCTCACCCCTCAACACGACAGGATCGATGGCCATGCCATCCCCCGCCTTTCCTTTACCCTTATCCGCAGCCTCCCTATCACCCGTCACCTCCTGATCCTTCCCTTCCTTGCCATGGGAGCAATCCTTAGGTTCTTCAGAGACCCTCGGACAATCCCTCTTGAAGTGCCCATAATAGCCACATGAAGTACAAATTAAGTGTAAGCCCTCATATGCTACCCGGACACAAGTATCATTCGCCAAAAATTTCCCCTGCACTGGTTGATTCAAATCCAACTCCACACACACCCTGGCAAACTCACCCCGATTCGTAGTCAACGTGGCTGTGTCAAACTTAATCACACGTCCAATCCCCGAAGCCAAAGCCGTCAGGATATCCCTCCGAAAGTGCGGCATAGACAAGCCATACATTCTCGCCCAGACGAACGTCTTATTAACCTGAGTTTTAGCAGGATCAAAATCTCTCGACCATGCCATGACCGCCACGTAGTGATCAAAAATCATCCACGGCCCTCCTTTCATAACCTTGTCTCTATCCTCTTCCTAATCAAAACGGGCAACATAGCAACCATGCCCAACTCCGATGAGAACAAACCCCCCTTGCAGACTCCACATCCTAGTTAATCTGTCTTTGAGCGTCAAGTACCCTACGTTAATCCCCAACACCTTAAGAACCAATGCGCCCTCCCATGGCCGACATGCATCCTTAAATATCCTCTCATCTATAGTAAATTTCAAAAGACCTGTATTCCCCTCATCCATCGACGTCGTAATCAGATTCTCAGCCAACAAGTCGCGGGATAACTCCTCCTCATCAATCTCCGCCCTCGCCTCCTTACCCTGCAACACATCCTTGTACGACGAGGCCCCGAGACCAGTCCCCCCGGCGGACTCTCCCTGCGTAAGGCCCGGCACCTTCACCACAACGTCCTCCATGGAGCAATCCACCCCCTCACCATCCCCGCATGCAACTTTGTCCGGTGGAAGAGCCTCTCGAGCGCGAGCACCCCTCGGAACCCTAACCCTAGCGCCGCCCACCATAGTATCTTTTTTTAATTCAGTATATTTTAAAAAATCCTAGATACTTAAACCCTAGACATATATTTTAAATTATTATTAAATAGGTGTAGCAATTATAGAGGTGGAGCACAGCAATCCATATGAGATAGTATTTAATTTATTTAATCAACTAAAAAGTGTTTGTATCCATCATCTATAAATATTAGCAAAACAAAATTAAGTATTCGTGTTTCCTAACAAAACAAATTGTTTTGTTATATAACTGTTAAATTGAATCGATTACTTTCTGAATTATAGAAGCCAAAAGTGGCCGACAGATATTAATTATCGAAAAATCCGTTAAACAAAAAAAATCAAACAAATTAATATTTCTTGAAAATAAAAGAAATGTCTTATAAATCAATATATAATTGCCTAATCATAAAAATGGAGCCCACGGGTTTCATAAATAGATAACTATTAAATAGATAACTTGATACAAAAATACAAACACAAATCAAATGTAATATTGTAAATGCATAAGCAGTTTTGAAATTTTTAAAAACTTACCCCGAAAAATATAGTTAAAAACTTAAATCAATTTTACTTCGATAATAAATAATACTTCAAAAAACCACATAAACTAATTTTGAAATAGTTTTAATATATAAGATTGAATATATGTTTAGTCATAGGTATAATAATTTTATTCATTTATTATAATATACATAAAAAATAACTTTCTAGAGTATAGAATATTTAAATGAGTCTGTAGTGTAGCATTCCAAATGTACATTAGTCATACTTATTGTATTGGTATTCTCTATGTGCTTAAGTTAAATGCAAAAATTATATTTTTAAATCTTGAAATAATATATAGGCTATTTATTATATTAGTTGTAAATGTATTGGATGAGTCAACTCATTCCATTCAAATGACTAGTATTTAATATATATATATTATAGATATTTATAAGTTCTAAAAAAATTACTTCAAAAATTATTAGAACAAAATAATTTTGGAAAGTCCCACCCATTTAATAAAGATGAACAACGATGGCAGAAATGAAAAAAAAGAGGAAAAAATCTTTAAATGGTGTAATTTACAGTCTGTAAACAGTGTGACAAACCATCTCATATGATCTATGTAGCTTGTAAATATAATAATGAATTTATAGTACCCATACAAATTTAAAACTATCAATAATATCTACAATTAATAGTTACCATTGTGAGGCTCAAGTGTCCACCTGTCTAGGGAAACCATTGTGAAGTAATAGGGTATATGTTTGATTTAGTCGAATGTAATATTAATAATATAATATTGTCCAACTGTCTAGGGAAACGGAAACTGAATGGATTAATTATATCAGATATGGAATCAAATATCGAATAAAATATAAAAATTGAATGAACAAATGGCTAGGGTTTCGCTCTCCACCGAGCGAGACAAGCAGCCCACGGCGGCTGGGAGTTCTTCTCCGGCAAGATCGCAATTTTCATTGTTTAGATGTGCGCTAAACAGCGGAGAACCATCTGGGGAGGACGTAGGGATGCGAAGGGATCTGCTTGCTGAGAAATTAATCACGAAAGAGTATGTTGGAGGCGATCGGCGTATACCCAGTTTCGTAGTATCGGAAGCGCTGGAGGAGGAAGCGGGGCTGGAGTGCGCGAACGCGCTTATTGTGAAAACTATGGGGCTTCATGTGAATTTCATAACGTTGAAGGAAAGGCTGGCGAAATTATGGAAGTGCACGGCGAGCATGGACATGATCGACGTGGGATATAGTTATTATGTGGTCAGGTTTTCCAATGAGGAAGATCGGGACCGAGTCATTAACGGAGGACCTTGGATGCTCTTCGACCACTACTTGCCTATTATGAAGTGGAGGAAGGAATTTGATCCGGCTACGGAGGTGGTTAGCAAGAATATGGTGTGGGCGCGCATGATGGGATTGTCCATTCAACACTATTAGGAGGACTTCCTGCATGCTTTTGCCTCTGACCTTGGTGAGGTTATTAAATTTGATAAGTGCACGAGCAAGCGAGGACGGGCGGTATTTGCACGGGTCTGCGTGGAGTTGGATCTTAATGAAGCGGTCATTGGGAAGTTTTTGGTGAACGGGCGATGGGTGCACGTGGCGTATGAAGGTCTACACTTAATATGTAAGTCTTGTGGAAGATATGGGCACTTTATGAGGGATTTTCAACATAAGGTGCATAAGGAGGATAAGGAGGAGGATGTGGAGGCTAGTCAGGAGGCGAAGGAACGGGCGCGCAAGGGGAAGGCAACGGTGCAGGAGGGAGGCCAAGTGCCCATGGAGAGCCGGGTGGAAACGGTTCCAAAGGAGGGGACATCGAAGTGCCACGGGGGCACGACTGATGTCAGGGAATTGTATGGTGAGTGGATCACGGCGGAGAGAAGGCGCAGGAGGCCCCTTCAGCAAAAGGTGAATAAGAAGGTGGAACCTCATATAGCGCATGAGACGCCGGGGGGCTGACAAGCGGGCATCCGAGGCTCGGCCTAAGACTCCCAGGGAAGCGGCAAGGAATGTGGCTAAATCTGGTCGGGTGGTGAGTGGCAAGCCGACGACAGTCCCTGAGAAGGGGGTGGGAAGCGAGGCGATGGGACAAGGTACGGTGCCTGGTTTCCTGAGTATTTCGCCTCCGCCAAAGGGTTCCAGACGGACGAGGGTTGATGAGGAGACCGATAGTGGGCCGCGCTTGGTGGAGAAAGGTGGCGGCCAACCATTGCTGATTGCTTGGCGTGAGTCGAGCGTTGGGACTGATTATCGGAGTGATACGGACTCAAAGGCCGAATGTTGGGCGGATGGTTTGGAAGATGACAGGTAGTGCATGGGGGTAGTTGTCGGCTATTCAAAATTATTATATGGATTTTAGGAATTTTAAATTATTGGCATGGAATGTGCAGGGTTTAATGGGGGAGGATTCACAAAGGTGGCTGGCCAATTGCATACGATCCAATAATCCGGATGTGTTATGCATTATGGAGTCGCAAGGTCGGTTTGATAGGGTTCGGATGCTGTTTTGGAGACTGGGCTATGAGCCGATCCAGATTCAAGAAACTGTTGGGCGCGCGGGTGGCCTTTGGGTGCTCAAATTGCGAGGTTGTAATTTTCAGATTACGATTGTTGACTCTAGGAGTAGGATGATTAGCGTGGAGATGAGTATGGGGGCGTCTGCATGGACGACCACATTCATTTATGGAAACCCTAACTACCAAAGAAGGAAACAGGATTGGCTTAATCTCATGTTACTATCGGAGTTGGCTGGTGAGGCGTGGATGGTATTGGAGACTGGAACGAAATCATGGCGGAGGAGGAAGTCAGCGACGGGGTTTTTCTGGCCGAGAGGGCGGAGGAGCTTAGGGAGGCGGTGAGTGCATGTAATTTACTTGGCATTCCGGCAATGGGCACTCGGTTTACTTGGGTGTGGAGGATTGGCATGGACAGGTGCATTCAGAAGAGGTTAGATCGAGGACTGGCGAACTTGGAGTGGATGCATATGTTTGAGGAGGCACGAATTTAGCATCTCCCGCGCATTGGGTCGGATCATTGTCTGCTATTGCTACTTTGTAGTGATCCAATCAGGACTGGGCGTCCGAGGCCGTTTAGATGGGAGTCCGCCTGGGCTAAACATGCGTCGTATGGGGATGTGGTGAGGGAGTGCTGTGCTAATCATAGTGAGGCGTCGGTGCTGGCTTTGATGGAGGAGATGAGTAAGGTTTCTATCCAATTTAATCAAGAATCCTTTGGAAATATTGTGGATAGAAAGAAGAAGCTTGAATGAAGAATTAGGGGTATTGAGAAACGATTGGAAGTGTGGGACTCCGTCTGGCTTGTGCGATTGGAGAGGGAGCTTAAGGCGGAGCTGGAGGTGGTTCTCATTCAAGAAGAACGGTTGTGGTTCCAAAAGGCAAGGGATAAATGGATTACTTTGGGTGACCGGAACACTAAATACTTCCATGCACGTACTAAAGTGCATAGAAAGAGGAATCGTATATATGGACTCAAATTGGAGGATGGGGAGTGGCATACTGAACAAGAATTACTCAAAGCTCATGCAAAGCAGTACTTCGAGGAATTCTTTCAGAGGAGGGAGGTGGAACGAGAAGAGGGGCGACTGCCGCTGCTGCCTGCTATAGCCTCCAAATGGAAAGAAAAATTGGGGGGGACCTGTGGAGAGAGTCGAAGTCGATGTTGTCAAGCGGCAGTTGAGGCCTTTTGCGGCGCCGGGGCCCGATGGGTTCCCGGCCGAGTTTTATCGACTGTATTGGGACTCGATTGGAGACAAAATTTTTCATATGGTCAGGGAGGCTTTCTGCTCAGGTACGTTGCCACCTGACATCGCCCATGCTTATTTGGTGTTACTCCCTAAGGTGGCCATTCCTCAGACTATCACGCAATTCCGTCCGCTCACCTTGTGTAATGTTACTTTCAAGTTCATCACTAAGGTGATCTCAAATCGGCTTCATCCGGTGTTATGTGAGTTTATTGGCCCGTTTCAATCAGCTTTCCTTCCGGGGCGCGGCACTCGGGATAACGGTATATTGGTGCAGGAGTTGGCATATTCGTTGGAGGGCAGGAGGCTGAGTACTAAGGGGGTGATTTTGAAGATTGACTTGGCAAAGGCTTATGACTCGGTCCACTGGGATTTTCTACATGACTGCTTAATTGAGATGAACCCGCCGGAGGTGCTCAGGGAGATTATTATGGCGTCCGGAGTTCCTCTTTCTCAGTGTTATGGAATGGATCGCCTTTGGAGAAAATTGGGGCGGGAAGAGGACTACGTCAAGGAGACCCCCTATCACCATATTTGTTCGTGATTGTGATGGAGAAATTATCTAGATATATTCTGCAAAAGGTCGAGGAAGGGAGTTGGCAACCGATCAAGAACTTGGATGGGGGGACGGCAATATCTCATATTATATTTGCGGATGACTTAATTCTTTGCTCCGCGATTGAGGAGGAGAGCATAATTACAATGGCTGAGGTGATGCGGCGGTTTGGCCGGGAGTCGGGGTTAAAGATGAATTGTGACAAGTCGACTGCGGTAATCTCTTGTGGCGACGGATATTGAAAAAGGATGGATCATTCAGCATATGGGTATCCCTTTAGCGCCCTCATTGGGGAAGTATTTAGGGTTTCCTATTATTAAGGGGAGGATGAAAATATCGCATTTTGATGATTTATTGAATCGAGTGGACCTCAAGTTGGCAGGATGGGCGGCGGCATTGTTGAATAGGGCGGCTCGAGTGACCTTAGCGCGGGCAGTACTGGCGGCTCTTCCGACATATTGCATGCAAGTTCACAAACTACCGGTGGCTACATGTCAAAGGATAGATCAAAAAATTAGAAGGTGGATTTGGAAAGGTGTGTAGGGGAAAGGGTTGCATTTAGTGGCCTGGGATAAAATCACTCGTCCACGGAAGGAAGGAGGTCTCGGGTTGAGACAGGCTGCGTACATGAATAAAGCCCTACTTGGGAAGCAGGTGGCGGATTTTATGACAAGTAGCGAGAAAATTTGGGTGCAATGGTTGAGGGAGAAATATGGGTGCGCGGGTGGTCAATTTCCGAGGACACATCGGAAAGGGACTAGAATGTGGCGTACGCTAGTGGAGATGGGTGACGCCTTTCGGAAATGTTTCGGGGTGCGGCCAGGTAATGGGCATAGCTCCTTTTGGTATTCTCCATGGTGGAAGGGATCATGCTTGGCGCCGCTTATGCCTTTCGTGCATTACAATGACGTAGGGGTTACTATTAAAGACGTGATTGAGAATGGTAAGTGGTCTTTGGATAAGTTGTATACAGTGATACCGGAGCAGGTTAAAGTGGAACTGGAAGCTTCACCGTGTCCTCTACTTATGGAGGAGGCCGTCGACGTGATGCATTGGCGGTTGGAGGCTTCGGGTGAGTACAGCATCCGCTCCGGCTATTGATGGATCCGGGAGGGTGCGACGGATACGAGTGGCTGGGTGTGGATGTGGACGAAGGGGATCCCGGAGAAAATAGGACACGTGCTATGGTTGATCGGGCATGGCTCCTTAATGACGAACCTAACTAGATACCAATGTAATATTGCTAGTTCACCTCTCTGCATGATATGTGGTGGTAGTGAGGAGACGTGGCAGCATGCATTATTCCAGTGTGCTTGGCAAGGTCGCTTTGGCGTGCCTTGAGAGTTTTTGAAGGCGGGGCGATACCGCCTTTGACGAAGGATGAGGCTAGACATTGGTGTCAATTTATGGAAAAGAATTGGAGTTATAAGTTCATAGCCGGAGTCTGGGTGGCATGGATGGTGCGGAATAGAAGAGTGTTTAAGGGGAAAGATAAGGAGCTCCGCCAACTCGTTCGGGAGGCAGTCCACTTGATGGAGAGCCTTTACCACGTTGCCGGGGACGAGGACAGCAGGATTGGGCTGGTACAGTGGTGCAGTGGCAGTCGGGAGTGACGGATGGGGGGATTATTCACGCCGATGGGAGTGTCACGGAAGAGGGATCCCGGAGTGGATTTGCTGCCGTGCTTCGGACGCCTGCTGGTGTTTGGAGAGCAGCGGTGAGGGGCCAACTCGGAGCAAGGGTTATTTTAGAAGTTGAATTATTCGACATCTTGCACGGATTAAAGCTAGCGTCGTCGGAGAGGGAACAGGTCGTCATGTGTTACACCGATTCGGCTGAAGCGGTTAGATTAATTCAGGGTTTAAAGAATACGCGACACAAATTGTGGCCGATAGTGAAGGCTATTCGGAGGCTTCAAAGTGGATTTACCAAGTGCGAGGTTCGGCATATCTACAGGGAAAGGAATAGGGTGGCGGATGGCTTGGCAAAGATGGCATGTAGCGAGGAACAATTTTTCACGACATGGGTTTTTCCACCGGATCCAGTGGTTCAGTTGCTACACGATGATTGTAGCGGCAATGGAGTTGTGAGAGTGTAGGATGGTTTCTGGTTGTTTTTTTGTTTTCCTGGTTTTTTTTCCTTTTTGTTTTTTTTCTTTCTTTTTAGCAGCCGATGAGGCATTGTTCACCAAAAAAAAATTATATTAGATATGTATATATATTTTCGATAGTTTACCAAGACAATTCAAATATTTGGGATTCCCAAAAACAATCAATCAGATTCAATTTTTATTATTTAAATCAAGATATGTATGTATAATTTGGATAGATTCAATTTGTATAAATCAGATTCAATACATTATAGTTCCCTTCAGTTAATTATACAATATCCTAAATGTGATTTAAATAATACATATTATACTCAGTTTGTTTTAATTATATTTTAATGTAAACAAATCCAATACTTCCTCCGCTTTTCTAAAATTGCTCCATTGAGCAAATGACTACTATTCATATAATGCATTTGATTTAAAGTTTTATCATAGTTATACAAGTTAAAATATAGCCAAGTGAGATCTTGTTAGATTCGTCACGTCTTGTAGTTTTTAAATATGGAACTTTTGTAATTTTTACTTGTACCGAATTTGAGTTATTAATGATTTAAAACATGTATTGAACTGCGTGCTGCGTGGGTTCGGAGCAAAAATTTAAAAACAGAGGAAGTGCATTATAGCGAGAAAGAGGCATTCCCCAATAAAAGACATTAGTGAGAAAGAGGAATCATTAATTAAGTAATTATTACAAAAAATATTGCCCATAAAAGATTTTCAGAATTTTACTAAGTTTTTACATAGTGTAATATAAATAATTAAATAATTATTATATAATCGTTTTTCCGATAAAATAAGCATATTAGTAGCTAATAATTAATTACTGCGTTATTAAAATTTAGTATGCAGTAGTAGGCTTATTTAATTAAATGTAGCTGTTTGCAAGCCAAATTCGACAATCCACATGTCATCATTGATATATTATTATAGGAATTTATAAAGAATGTTTGATTAAAGATTGATTATTTTATTCTTAATATACTATTTTTTCCCTTATTTTTTTACTTCTAAATATTATTTATACTTCTTATAAATATATTTTAAAATTTAAGTCTAACATGAGATGAAAAAATTCAACACAAATATATTTATAAATATTTTCTTAATATATTTACTGAAATAAGTTTAACATCAATACCTCACCTTACTTAACGCTTCATCTATTTTTTTTCTATATAATTATAGTAAATATATGAAAATTAAACATATACTAGAATTTTGACCCGCGCTTCGCGGGCGGTGTTTCTTTTTTTTTTTCCAAATAAAATCAAGTATTTGTGGTTTTATTATTATTTGTGCATAAAGTTTGCTTATTTTAAATTCATAACATAAGCGTCTGAAACCATAAGAATCTGTATGAATTTGATCATAAAACATGCGACAAAATAAATTATCAGTTCATTACTCGAGATAATCAACCTCAATTTCTATATGTATATCTTGATCCACCAATTTCAATAAACCAGACTATTCTAAACCATGAGTACGAATCTCCGCAATTTCAATAGATAGTAGGAGGGATGGATTCAATTAATTATATTATACAAACCATTATTTAGAAGACCTAGAAAATATTAGAAAATAAGTTCTTAGTTGGTAAGAAATCGAAAAATCTCAATCCTTTTGGCTATAACTACAACCTATATATACTGGTGGTAGTCGTCAGGTTATTCCGATTATATAATTGTTCATCATTCTATACAATCAGTTTCATAACGTTAAATTTTCTATGAGATCACTTTCTCAGGCTAGCAAAATTTTTTTGTTTTCAAGTTCCCACATTTATATATAGCCACTAATCTAAAAAATTGCCAATAAATATGATCAAAAGAAATGGAAGAAAAAGCAAATAACTAACCTGTATTCAAAGACAACCAATACTAACTAATTGTAAAACTAAACCTCATAACTCATAGCCCCACAAAACAGAAATAGACAAAGTATACAATAAAATATGAAGAAAAATATTATTATATTACTAAAGGAAAATTTCTTGGGCATCATAAGAGAATAACAATCACCTGAAATTGGTACAATCACATTGAATGGGGTATGAGCAATCAAATTGAAATAGGAACAGAAATGATATGAGAGAATTAATTCCATACTATCATTATATAAATATTGTAGTATAAAAACTATTTATTATGTGGAGGTGATTATGTATGAAATTAGTATATAGTCATATTGACATTCAATAAAAATATGTATGGCATTTGATTTATTTATTTACTTATATTGTAACTGTATCGTATATGAATCACTTTCACAATGATTCTCCAATCATATTTGTTGTTATTGAATGAAGTCAAACTATCATACTTCATTATATTCATCATTTATCTTAATATGAAGATGATTTAACTGTGAAGAATGAATCCAAAAATGTGCGATTGATAATTGAATATAAAATTAGTGGAGAACAATAAGTTACTACAATTAAAAAAAAAGTATCCACTTTTTATACTTACAATTTCAACAAAATTAGCAGTTTTTCAACTATCATAGAATGACTGTCTTCCTATTTTCCTTAGTAATAATATATAAGCGAATACATTTTTGGCACATCATTAAAAGTATTATGCATGTTTTAATGTTATGCACGCTTCGATACACAGAAGGGCTCTGTTCTATAGTTATATAATTAACACTTCAGGTTTTCATCTTTTTCTTGGCAATATATCAGCAAATGACATCGCAAAATCGACTAACAAAATGTGACCTTTTTGAGAAACTTAAAAAAATGCAAAATTCTGGATTATGTTCATAAGAAAAAAAATTATTTTTTCAATAAGTATTTTTTCTTTATATTATTTTGTTTTATTAAAATTATTTTTATAATAAAAAATATATTTAAAAAATTAAACCTTATACAAAAAATTAGGATTGAATTTTGATTAAATTTTTATAATGGATTATAATTTCTTATTAACTATATATATTTGGATAAACTTTCCTTTCATTTCTCTTTTGATGATTAGGGTCTTGTCAAGACTTCCTCTTTCGAATCCGTGTTCAATCAAGTATTTCGAGAGCCTCTCGTACCAGGCCCTAGGAGCTCGTTTTAACCCGTATAGTGTTTTGTTGAGCCTGTAGACATGATGTGGATGATGAGGATCCTCGAATCCTTTGGGCTGTTCCACATATACTTCCTCCTTGAGCCATCCACTTAGGAATGCACTTTTGACATCCATTTGATAAAGCTTGAACCCTAAGGAACTTGCAGTGGGTACCAAAAGTCGAATTGCTTCAAGTCTGGCCACAGGAGCAAATGTTTCACTAAAGTCCACTCCTTCAACTTGAGTGTATCCTTGAGCAACTAGACGAGCCTTGTTCCTTATGATATTCCCTTTTTCATCACTCTTGTTGCGGAAGATCCACTTGGTACCAATTACATTTGTATCTCGTGGTCTTTCAACAAGTGTCCACACTTCATTTCTCTTGAACTGTAGTAGCTCATCTTGCATAGCATTTATCCAATGTTCGTCTTGGAGAGCTTCTTCCACTTTGGATGGTTCGATCTTGGATGTGTAGCAGTGCAAACCAGCTAGTTCTTTGAAATCGATCTTCTTCCCCCTGGTTTTCCTCCTTTCATTGACATCACCAATTACATCTTCAGGATCATGATGTTTGTGAATATGTCTATTGAGGTCTTTCTGAGGCTCAGAGTCATGTGATAAGGTGTCCAGACTGGGTGTTTGGACTGCTTTGGTGGACTCGTCTCCAGTAGTGGTCCATTCTGCATTGATCTGTCCTGAATCCTGACTACTAGGTGATACTGATGGATCCTCATCTTCCTTGAGTTGAGCAGAATCTTTGCATGGAACATCTTCTATGGCAACATTTGTGGATTCAAGAAATTTCCTGGTCTTAGGTATATATATTCTGTATGCTCTGCTTGTGTTAGAGTATCCCACGAATATTCCTTCATGGCTTTTTTCTTGAAATTTTCCCATGTGTTCCCTGTCATTTAAGACAAAACATTTGCTGCCAAAATATGAAAATAAGTAATTGATGTCTTTTTACCGTTCCATATCTCATATGGAGTCATGAGTGAGTTAGGTCTCAAGTAGACACGATTTATGGTGTAGCATGCGGTGTTGATTGCTTCAGCCCGCAAGTACTCAGCAACATTTTTGGAGTTGAGCATCACTTGACATCTCTTGCAGGGTGCGATTTCTTCTTTCCACTACACCATTTTGTTGGGGGGATCTTAGGTGCGGCGTATTCACGCTTGATTCCATGAGCTGTACAATACTCTTCAAAGGACTGGTTCTCAAATTCCCGTCCATGATCACTTCGAATCCGCTTTACCTTGGTGTCTCTTTCGGTCATGAGGCGATTGCATAATTTTTCGAAGGCTTTGAAGGCATCACCTTTTTCCCTGAGAAAGTCTACCCAAGTATATCTAGAATAATCGTCAATGCACACAAAAATATATTTTTTCCTCCCAAGCTTTCAACCTCAGTGGGACCAATAAGATCCATGTGTAGTAAGTCAAGACATTTTGCTGATCGAAGGTGTTCAGACAGCTTGTGTGAACTCCTGTGCTGCTTGTTCTTGGCACATTCATCACAGAACTCAATGTTAGAATTTCTGAAGTGAGGAAGACCTTTGACAGCTTCTGTTCTGCTACGTCTGATCAAGTCTTTGGAATTTAGATGTCCAAGCTTTTCATGCCATAGCATGATGTGGTTTTCTCCTGCAACTGAACCAAAATTGCAAGTTTGAACAAGATGATAACAATTATTTTTAGAGCGCAAACCTCTCATAATGCATTCTTGATTCAGGTTGAACACTTGGCAATCTTTCTTGGTGAACTGCACCATTAGATCCTCATCATACAGTTGACTGATACTGATCAAGTTTGCTTGAAGTCCATCAACAAAGAACACTGGAGATGATTCTCGTGAGCCACTGTTTTCAATGATCCCTTGCCCGACTAGTGCAGCCTTATTGCCATCTCCAAATACTACAAATCCTCCGTCGATTTCTTTGTAGTGTTTGAGAAGATTCCTTTCTCCAGTCATGTGCTTTGAGCACCCACTGGCAAAGTACCATATTGTGTCGTTAGTGTTCTTCTTGTGGGATAAGAGGGCGACATGACATCTATTTTGAAGTTTGGGAATCTATTCACATTTGATGGAGATAAGCTTTATCTTAATATTGTCATTTGGCCAGACAATGGGTGTAACACCCCGGTTTTTGGTCACCCAGGTCGGGATGTCGCCGCCACACCTCCCTAGCAAGACACGGTTTCCCCGAGCTTACTAAAGAGATGCAAGGCTATGGTTTTTCAGAATTTAAAATATTCAAACAGCCCATTCATATATAATTTAAAAAAAATAATACATCAAAGTTGCAGCGGAAAATAATATTTACATATATAATGCAGCGGAATATAAAAATATGGCCAACATGGCATACTCACGGGTTAAACAGGCCCGTTCATGCAAGGTCTAGTCTAAAACAAAATTTAAGAATAAAGTGTTCCCCGACATTCCCATGAATGCATATGATGATGCATATTCTTCAGCTCTGAAAGAAACAGGGGAAAAAGTATGGTTTGGTCAGCAAAGATTTGCTGAGTAAGTTAACACAAACATGATCATGAGGTTTCAAAGCCTTTAATTAAATTTAGTAAAAACATGCTTATAGGTAATATACAATTTAATTCATTCATCCACTAATTAATAATTAAATGGCGTGATTCCAAATACGGATTTCCACATGAGCATAATTCAAATTCCATGGTAAAATAATCGCAAGACATAATTTAAAGGCACAATTTAAATAAGGAAAATATTCAAGTATTTCAAGATTTCACTCTTCCTATTTTATTCGATATAATATAGTATAATTTGTTCTTGGGGAATCGAACCCGCAAGAAAACAGACAATCGCCCTTGGGGAATCGAACCCGCAAGAACTCACATACATCCTAGGAAATCGAACCCGTAGGAATCAACACATATTCTGGGGAATCGAACCCGCAGAAAGACACACCCTGGGGAATCGAACCCGCAAGGTTTGACACGGACATCCTGGGGAATCGAACCCGCAGGAAAAAATACAATCGCCCTTGGGGAATCGAACCCGCAAGAACTCACATACACCCTGGGGAATCGAACCCGCAAGGTTTGACACGGACATCCTGGGGAATCGAACCCGCAGGAAAACAGACAATCGCCCTTGGGGAATCGAACCCGCAAGAACTCACATACACCCTAGGGAATCGAACCCGCAAGGTTTGACACAGACATCCTGGGGAATCGAACCCGCAGGGACAAAACAAGTTTCGCAAATTTCACAAGTTTCAATAAGATCTCAAGATTTGATTTCCGGTAAATCACAGTTTACTCTAAAATTCGTCTAAAATCAGATTTAATTCTAAAAATTCCAAAATTTCACGACTGACTCATAAACGTCGAGATCTACAACTTTCGTGTTTTAACTTTTTCAATCCGAGATACCAAAATTGGTCAAAAACACCAATTTCCACAGAACCACAAATCTGTCCGAATTTCATATGTCACAGTTTAAAGATTTCGAATTCTACCATAGCAATTCAACTCCAAATTTGATGAAATTTTAGAGAGACCATCTTAAGACAATTATCTACAACTTTAATGTTCGGCCAAAGATCTAAATCGGTCTGGAACCCTAGTCAAAAACGTCATCAAGTTCTGACCTAAGTTCCGTCAAGAATTTCAAGATCCGCATCCTAGCAGTTTGGTTTTGGGTGGATTTCATATATCAAATCATCACGAAAAATTCTGAAAATTTACGGTGGTGTTCTTAACGCATAGATCTACAACTCTTATGTTCAACGCCAAGCCTAGATCGGTCTAGATCTAAGGTAGAAATCACCAACAAGTTCGAACTAAAGTTCTGTCACCGTTTCAAGATCTAAACCAAAGGCAGGTCTGTTCGTGGTCGTTTTCGGATATCAAAACACGATGAAAAATTATGAAAATTTTACAGTAGATAGATCTATGTCTTAGGAACGTTTTTTGTGTTTTAAGTTTTCTCGTTTGAAGAATTTTAGGGGTTCAGAAAAATTAGACAAAATCGCTGCGCCGGTAGAAATCACATGTTGGCAGATTTACGAAAGTTTTGATTAAGTTTCTAGATTTAAATATTTTAACTTCTCCCAAAATCGTGTAAGCGTTAACTTACGGATTGTTGAGTGTCCGGGATCGTCGATTCGGAGGCGTGGCTTCCAGTCCTCCGTTTATCCTCTCCGTTTGTCGGGTTCTTCGCTCTCGATCCGGATCGGGGGTTTAGAATAGAAAAAGGATGAGGTTAGGATTCATTTTCGAATCAAGAATGTATAGAGGAATAGATCGGATCTTACCAAAGCGATAGAAGACCCCAAATTCGTCCAAGTCAGTCCCTCCTCTCGGTGTTGTGCCTCCGACGACTCCGGGGTTAGGGTTTCGACGTATAGAGAGATTTCGTAGGGTTTCGTAGAGAGTTTGGGGCTTCCAAGAGGGTTTATTTATAGATAACTAAGACCTAGGGCATCCAAGATCTGACTCTAAGAGTCTGGAGTCGAAAGATGTTCAACCGAAAGTCGAAAAATCCGCGTTCGGGCGAGAAAATCTTGCTTGGTTTGTTGCTGCCAGTGTGGCGTGGGGTTGGCGCGCTTTTTCCCTAAAAGCCGCGCGGCCAGCGCGCCAGATACGCCTGGACTCAGGTCCAGGCGGGTCGTGCGATCCGTCGTGCTTTTCCTCCTCTCTTTCGGGTTTCTATCCCTCTATGCTCACGGATTCCAATTTCCGGACTCTCTTCGGGTTTACGAAATAGGAACCCCGTATAATTTATGTTTGGACTCGAGTTCTCGAGTTCATTTATATCGGATACCCGTGTAACGACTTATTTAACTTTATGTAATTTTAATTTCTTTTGTTTAATTAAATCTCTTTTAATTTCATTTCTTATTTCTTCTATATTTATTTATTTAATGTATTTGCTGATTTATTATTATATTTATTTATTGTATTTATTTATTTATTTATGTTGTAAAATTCTCGGGTATTACAGTCTACCCTCCTTAAGAATCAACTTCGTCCTCGAAGTTGTGTTTCGGCTTTTCTCGTGCTAAGGTCTTTTGTTTATTTTACTATTTTGTGACTGAACTTAGAATTAAGACTTCTAAGCTGCCTACGTACCCGGTGAACGGATCAAGCCATAACGTAGTTCAAAAATTTATTTAGGATACATATTGCCGAGCCAAACTAAAAAAATAATGCAACTACTTTATTACGGGGTCCAAGATCTGACTCTAAGAGTCTGGAGTCGAAAGATGTTCAACCGAAAGTCGAAAAATCCGCGTTCGGGCGAGAAAATCTCGCTTGGTTTGTTGCTGCCAGTGTGGCGCGGGGTTGGCGCGCTTTTTCCCTAAAAGCCGCGCGGCCAGCGCGCCAGATACGCCTGGACTCCGGTCCGGGCGGGTCGTGCGATCCGTCGTGCTTTTCCTCCTCTCTTTCGGGTTTCTATCCCTCTATGCTCACGGATTCCAAATTCCGGACTCTCTTCGGGTTTACAAAATAGGAACCCCGTATAATTTATGTTTGGACTCGAGTTCTCGAGTTCATTTATATCGGATACCCGTGTAACGACTTATTTAACTTTATGTAATTTTAATTTCTTTTGTTTAATTAAATCTCTTTTAATTTCATTTCTTATTTCTTCTATATTTATTTATTTAATGTATTTGCTGATTTATTATTATATTTATTTATTGTATTTATTTATTTATTTATTGTATTTATTTATTTATTTATGTTGTTAAATTTTCGGGTATTACAGTCTACCCTCCTTAAGAATCAACTTCGTCCTCGAAGTTGTGTTTCGGCTTTTCTCGTGCTAAGGTTTTTTGTTTATTTTACTATTTTGTGACTGAACTTAGAATTAAGTTTTCTAAGCTGCCTACGTACCCGGTGAAGGGATCAAGCCATAACGTAGTTCAAAAATTTATTTAGGATACACATTTCCGAGCCAAACTAAAAAAATAATGCAACTACTTTATTACGGGGTATCACATCCTCTCCCCCTTAGGACTTCAGTTATGTCCCCATAACTGCCTATTCATTATTCTCAAGAAGGTTCGGGTCAAGGTTTAAATGAGCCGTGCGTTTGAAATGGATTTGTTGTTTGGGAATCCAACAAAATTTTTGGAATAGAGAGTGTTTTAATAAAGACTTGATTTTTATTGTTCCACATAAGGAAATTTTCTAATTCGCACAAGGGTATGAATGGCTAAGGCCGAGGATTGTTATGCTTAGGCGTGCGCTTAGATGAGCGCGGTCTAGAACTAAGGCAAGATCAGTCTCTTGTTAGCGTTCCTAATTTGATGTCAAGCCTCTAAGTCATCTAGTGCAAGCAAAAGGTCTAAGTTAATATTCGCCAAGATTCTAGGTTAACTTCGCCAAGATTCTAAGTTAAAATTCGCCAAGATTCTAAGTTCTCTACATAAAAGAGATGCAATATGCAAATGCGAATGATGATTTCCCTCCAAAAATAATTTATTCAATATATATATATTTTTCCCATGGGTTTTAAAATAAAAATTTCTCCATGGAAATAATACTTTAAAATTTAAAATAATAGTCAAAATATTAATAATAGTTTAAAAATAATAATGGTTTAAAAATATTAGTTTAAAAATACTAGCTTAAAAATATCCGGGCTCTGATACCAACTTGGTATCAGATATTTTCTTTAAAATAGATAGCTTTAAATATTCTGGGCTCTGATACCAACTTGTAACACCCCGGTTTTTGGTTACCCAGGTCGGGATGCCATCGTCACACCTCCCTAGCAAGAAACGGTTTCCCCGAGCTTACTAAAGAGATGCAAGGCTATGGTTTTTCAGAATTTAAAATATTCAAACAGCCCATTCATATATAACTTAAAAAAAATAATACATCAAAGTTGCAGCGGAAAATAATATTTACATATATAATGCAGCGGAATATAAAAATATGGCCAACATGGCCTACTCACGGGTTAAACAGGCCCGTTCATGCAAGGTCTAGTCTAAAACAAAATTTAAGAATAAAGTGTTCCCCGACATTCCCATGAATGCATATGATGATGCATATTCTTCAGCTCTGAAAGAAACAGGGGAAAAAGTATGGTTTGGTCAGCAAAGATTTGCTGAGTAAGTTTTTTTTTTTTGAGGGAAAATGAGTTTATTCCATAGAAAGTCACATGTTGTAATACATGAAGCCACATAAGGAATATAAAAAAAACAACCATGATTCCAAACATGAGGTTTCAAACATGAGGATTTGCTGAGTAAGTTAACACAAACATGATCATGAGGTTTCAAAGTCTTTAACTAAATTTAGTAAAAACATGCTTATAGGTAATATACAATTTAATTCATTCATCCACTAATTAATAATTAAATGGCGTGATTCCAAACACGGATTTCCACATGAGCATAATTCAAATTCCATGGTAAAATAATCGCAAGACATAATTTAAAGGCACAATATAAATAAGGAAAATATTCAAGTATTTCAGGATTTAACTCTTCCTCTTTTATTCGATATAATCTAGTATAATTTGTTCTTGGGGAATCGAACCCGCAAGAAAACAGACAATCGCCCTTGGGGAATCGAACCCGCAAGAACTCACATACATCCTAGGGAATCGAACCCGTAGGAATCAACACATATTCTGGGGAATCGAACCCTCAGAAAGACACACCCTGGGGAATCGAACCCGCAAGGTTTGACACGGACATCCTGGGGAATCAAACCCGCTGAAAAAAATACAATCGCCCTTGGGGAATCGAACCCGCAAGAACTCACATACACCCTGGGGAATCGAACCTGCAAGGTTTGACACGGACATCCTGGGGAATCGAACCCGCAGGAAAACAGACAATCGCCCTTGGGGAATCGAACCCGCAAGAACTCACATACACCCTAGGGAATCGAACCCGCAAGGTTTGACACATACATCCTGGGGAATCGAACCCGCAGGGACAAAACAAGTTTCGCAAATTTCACAAGTTTCAATAAGATCTCAAGATTTGATTTCCGGTAAACCACAGTTTACTCTAAAATTCGTCTAAAATCAGATTTAATTCCAAAAATTCCGAAATTTCACGACTGACTCAGAAACGTCGAGATCTACAACTTTTATGTTTTAACTTTTTCAATCCAAGATAACAAAATAGGTCAAAAACACCAATTTCCACAGAACCACAAATCTGTCCGAATTTCATATGTCACAGTTTAAAGATTTCGAATTCTACCATAGCAATTCAACTCCAAATTTGATGAAATTTTACAGAGACCATCTTAAGACAATTATCTACAACTTTAATGTTCGGCCAAAGATCTAAATCGGTCTGGAACCCTAGTCAAAAACGTCATCAATTTCTGACCTAAGTTCCGTCAAGAATTTCAAGATCCGCATCCTAGCAGTTCGGTTTCGGGTGGATTTCATATATCAAATCATCACGAAAAATTCTGAAAATTTATGGTGGTGTTCTTAACGTATAGATCTACAACTCTTATGTTCAACGCCAAGCCTAGATCGGTCTAGATCTAAGGTAGAAATCACCAAAAAGTTCGAACTAAAGTTCTATCACCGTTTCAAGATCTAAACCAAAGGCAGGTCTGTTCGTGGTCGTTTTCGGATATCAAAACACGATGAAAAATTATGAAAATTTTACAGTAGATAGATCTACGTCTTAGGAACGTTTTTCTTGTTTTAAGTTTTCTCGTTTGAAGACTTTTAAGGATTCGGAAAAATTAGACAAAATCGCTGCGCCGGTAGAAATCACATGTTGGCAGATTTACGAAAGTTTTGATTAAGTTTCTAGATTTAAATATTTTAACTTCTCCCAAAACCGTGTAAGCGTTAACTTACGGATTGTTGAGCGTCCGGGATCGTCAATTCGGAGGCGTGGCTTCCAGTCCTCCGTTTATCCTCTCCGTTTGTCGGGTTCTTCGCTTTGGCTAGTTTCTCTTGCACTTCTGTAAGTTCTATAAGAAGAGTACCTCTTTTACCATGCATACTAGCATACCACAATCTGTAGTCATTCTTCTCTACTTCAAGATCATCAGTATCTTTCTAAAGTTCTGCATTCTTCTCAAGTAGTTCATCAACCTGTTCAGACAGTGCCTTTAGCTTCACATCAAGTTCTTGATTCCTGATTTCAAGATTCTCGATATGCTAAGACTCCCGTTCTCGACTTGAAGCTCTACTGACTCAGCCAAGGTTATTTCCAATTTCTCGAACGTTTCTTTATAGAGCTCGTTGAGTTTGCTAATGCTTTCTTCATGTTCCCTGTTGACAAAAGAATGCACCATATTAGAGGAAACCGTATTGGTAGAGTTGGTAGATATACCTGAGTCCTGTTCATCATCACTGTCCAAATCCCATGTTCCGACGAATGCTACTCCATACTCCGGATCATTATCACTGGTTTCCTTTTCATCCTCGGAGTCACTGAATGTTGCTTGATATGATTTGTTTGGCTCTTTTGGACGAAGATTGGCACAATCCTTTTTGATATGGCCTCTTCCTCCACACTCAAAGCAAATGATGTCTTTGTCATCCTCAGATCTAGATTGCTTAGATCTATTTCTATCAAATGACTTGGAGTTTTTCGATGTAGACTTGGAGCTTGATGTCCCGGTGAAACTTTTGACAATTTCCCACTATATGAGTATTTTCTGAAATATAATAATCCCGTTTTAATTTTATTTAATGAAACCAAATTATGAAGATGGAGTTGGGATTAGGGATATAATTATAGGTTGTCACGTTTTTATATACTCATGTAGGAAACTATGGCCTGAAAGCGCACGGTGTCAAAAATTGCAGTAATTTGTAGTAAGACCGGATCGTTCACTGGAGGATGTGCGATGGAAGCAGGTCCCACGCCATTTTACAAGATTTTCAACTCGGTTACTCGAATCAGCTTTAGAAGTTGACTATCAACTACTTTACTGAATTCAATCTAAACTATGAAGGCAGTTTAAACTATTCTACAAAGCACATTAATTCTATTCTAGGAAGCGGATAAGTTTATGCTAAGAAGCGATTAAAATTAGGTCTAGAAAGCAGGTAAATTTACCCTATGGATGCAAATAAATTATTCTAAGAAAGCTGTAAATCTAAGCTATACTAGCTATGAAGCTGATTCAAAATGATGACAGAAGGGACAGGGAGAAAAGAATAAAGATTGGACAAGATTTAGATAAAGCATAATTAAACTTCCATTTTTTATACACAGATCTTTGTTCAGGACAATCGTGTCAGAAAGCTAGTTCTTATGCTCTCAGTACTATGTTCCCTTTAACAGACAGGTACTTACAGTATGAGTTTACATGTTATTAAGGCCACAAATTCTAAGATACCACATATTCATAACTGCCCCGGCCAGGGTATGTTATTTCATCTGTGGTGGACAAGCAACACCTGACAAATCATTAGTTGAAGTGCCAAGTACTGCTATCATTCCCCCATGTCACACCCAAAGTCTAAAAATAAGGCTAAACTATCCCTTAACTCTTAGTCCTAGTAGCAGTTAGAAGATCTAGCGATGCTTCCGAGTGACCTCTATAAAAGCGTTTAAAAGAAAGCGGTAAAGAAAGCATTAAAGAAAGCATTTAAAATTCTATCACTCGGAAGTTTCGAAAGCTTCGTACTGGTAGTAAAAGAAAGCCCCCGGTCAGGATGACCGGATGTGGATCAAGAATTCCCGGATCTCGGTGAACCGCTCGCAGTGTTCACTTCCTTCCGGGTGGTTATGAGATACAAACTAATGAAATGAATTAATAGATTAGTTCGTTCCGGATGCACTCACTCAGGACTCAAAAATAGGCTTTGGCAGAAGAGGATAGCAGTTGAAAGGAACTCCACCCTATCTTGGAAAATAACCAAGGCCTACGTGTTATTCCTCTAGAATTACCTATCACACTGTATTTGAATCCAAGTGGATTCCATCTCGGTGTGACAGTTAAGATTAAATTCCCAATACATAGCAATTTTGGAAAATAATAAATTTGAAAACCATTCCCTAGACAGATACTAGACTCTTAATAAGAACACAGATCCTTTCAGTCTAAACGAGACCTAATCACTGACTCTGCTTCTAATTTCCCAAAATCAACCCTTGACAGAATATGAACTGGTCATAACTGAGGAATTTATCCCTTACTTAGATCTGAATTTTATAAATGAGTTTTTGTTGGAAATTTAATATGCAATATCTGTTTAAATCTAGACTTCTAATGTCCAAGGGAATGATCTCAAAATACTATAGACCACAATAATTACATAATATTAGCATGCATACGGATATATGGAAGTGTAAAATTAAGAAACCCAAGATATAGGGGTGGGTCTAGACAGAATGTGAGACACAGGTATGAGGAAGCCGTGAGGCAAAAATGGTGGCAGAATAATCAGGTGGACTGCAAACATCTGCTATCCAATTTCCCAATTACTCGGATGGAAAGAATTTAGACAGCAGAAACCCTATAATGGCAGTGTCTCTACCAGTTGGGCTTCTACTGTCTGCGAATTCAGATAAAAACCTACATGTTTCCTCTCTGCAATACTCAGCTAATATTGACAGATATTAGCTGATTCATATTACAGATTAGAATTTGGGTTTGGAAATTAAGATAAGGAAAATAAAACTGTATTTGGACAGTAACTAACTGAGTGGCTACTTCATTTCCTGGTGAAAGGACCGTTCGCCTGACCTCGTTAATTATTATCCAAACCATGCAAAATAACAAATACTCCCTCCGTTCTTTTTTAACTTCACCATTCATGCACATCACGCAATCCAATACACATTTTTAATCAATTATAACTTAAATTGTATACAAGTAAAAAATATAAAAATTTGATATTCTAAAACTACGCGATTAGATAAATCCAACAATATCTCACTTGACTATATTTTATCTTATATAACTGTGTCAAAAAGTTGAATCAATGTCACTAAATGAATAGTAACAACTATGCAAAGGGTAAACATATTTAAAAACGGAGGGAGTAGTAACTAATATACAGACTACGGGCTACTTCATTTCCCGATGAAGGGACCGTTCGCCAACATTGTTCTGTGATATCTTTTACTGTTCATTCATACATCACAAAAAAGACAAAATAAGTAAATAAATAAAATAAAAGAGGGTGCCTTGTATGAGAGACATTGGCTTCTCATGCAAGGTTATGGAATTAATCCATAATTAATGAATTAAATAATTCTTCATACATAATCAATTACAGTCTGGATTATCTGCTTAAGGCATCAATGTTTTGTTTATAGAAAAATATTTTAGTGAGAATTGAACAAAGGTCCTTTAATAATGGTAATTATTAATTTTAATCATTGCTAATTATAATAGTAATTAATGACTTAAGAGTTCAATTAATTAATGGTCGGATATGGAGAAACATAAAATTTTGGCAAGAGGGTGCCATGCATGTCGTGACATAGAATTGCGTCATGAACCGTGGGTTCATCATGAACCGTGGAGGATCACGACATGAGGGGTGAAAGAATAAAAGAATTTGGTTTTAGGGTTTTCCCAGTCCTTAAACCGATTGCCAGTCGCCAAACGTGGTCTAGCGACTGGGGTTTGAGGACTAGGGGTCAAGAAGATAGAATTTTGGTAATTTAATAAAGGGATGAGGACCCAGTCGTGATACCAGAAATTGTGTCGCGAACCGAGGTCCGCGACATGGGTATCGCGACTGGTGAATTTTAGAAATTTTTGCATGATAACGACCTCATGTCGCTAGATCAAAAAGTGTGTCGCGAGACGTGGTCTCGCGACAGGAGTCTGGCGACACGAAATTTTCTGAAAATATCTAAGTATTTGGGTCCCTAGTCGCGAAACTCAAAAGTGTGTCGCGATACGTGGTCTCGCGACTGGATGGTCTAGTGACTGGGGTTTTCAAAATTTTGCTAAGGCATAACTTTCTTATCTCGAGACTAAAAAAGTGTGTCGCGAACCGTGGGTCCACGACAGGAGTCTCGCGACAGGAGCCATATGAGTGCAAATACAAGGATTTGGTCCTCAGTCGCTGAGCAAGAAATTGTGTCGTGAAACGTGGGTTCACGACAGGATTGCCTCACGACTGAGGGGTTAAAACTATAAGACAGATGTCCCTAGGCACCCATGTCGCGAAACAGCCTTGCTGTCGCTAGACGTGGTCTCGCGACAGGAAGAGGTTGGCGACATGGATGTGGTTCAGGACACAAGTCAGAAAAAGGAACAGTAGCATGCATTGTACGTGATCTCACCCCATTTCAGATCAAAAAGCTATTCTAACCCAAAATAACTAAACATAATTTGAATCTAATAAGAACATGCTAGAACAAAAATATAAATCTAACTAAAACAATATTTAAAATAAAGCATGATCCTAACTACGGTTTGACCACACATCACACATGAACATTATCCAAGAAAATAAGAACAGTAAGCGTAAGAATAGAGAAAATAAAGGTCAAATGACCAAAGATAAAAATGAAAGCAGTAGAATCCATGGGTGGTGAGACACATTTCATAGTTTTGGGGCACCTCTTGATGAATGTTTTCCCATTTTATTAATGGGTTTGTTAATACCCATTATCTTGGGTATTACAAACCCTAAAAACCAAAAGTTCATAACAAAATCAAATGTAAACAGTGGCTACCTAACCTATTTAAAGGAATAAAAACTCTAAACTGAACTAATCTAAGCTAAACTAGTGCATAAATTAAATAATACAAAGAAAATAAACCTAAACTAAGAACTACCTAGAGATAACTCTTGATTCTGTGTCTTCAAGAAAAATGATTTCTAACTAACTGAGCACAAGGGGGTCACCTCATATTTATAGAAGTGAAACCCTAGGCCCATGTGCCTTGGTCTAAGGCCCATTGTGTCGCAAGACATCACGCACATCACAGCCGTGTCGCGGAATCACGCGATGTGGCGCGAAACAAAGCTGCATGGCGCAAAGCTTCACGACTGGGTCTTGGTCCTCTTCAATTTGTGTTTCTGTGTCGCTAGCCATACCCCTGTCGCGAGACCATGGTTCGCGCCACGGGGCTAGCGACAGGAGTCTAGGAACACAGCTTCTTCATTTGAGTCTTGTGTCGCGGAACCATCCTGTGTCGCTAGACCATGCTTCGCGCCACGGGTCTAGCGACAGGGTCTTCATGGATTGGTCTTCACTTCATTTGGGCTGTTGAGTCGCTAAACCCTCCCGTGTCGCGAGACCATGCTTCGCGCCACGGGAGTCTAGCAGCAGGGTGCTCCAGACACTGTCTGCTTGGGCCAGATGGGCCGAATTTGCATTTTTTGTGGGTTTTTTCTTCTTTTCCCATTTTTTGTATTTTTGTGGGCTGTTTTATTATTTTGCCCATCTTTTTCATTCCTTTTTCTTTTTTTTTTTCTCATGTTTTTGGATTTTTCTAACATAAATGTGTAATAAAATTACATATTTATGTATTTTCATACCAGCTTATTATTTTTACAATTATGCATAAATCAGTTCAATTCAACTGCTTTCTTCTTTAATATAAGACTGGAATGTGATCAAATGCCCGTTTCAGACACGGAAATGGATTGAAAATAATGGACATTTCTGGCCATTATCACCCGGCATCCTTTTTCATGGATGAGTTGAACTTGGTTCTCCGATTCTTCAGGATTTGGTTTAGCCTTTTGGACAGCATAGCGAGTTCTTCCTCACACTGTAGTCTCCAAGGTCTTCCATGGATGTGTCATTCATGTCCTTGGTCACAGATTTGAAAGCCACTGGTTTGCTTTTGCGCCTAGGACAGTGATCCATTTCCCACGATTGTAGGATCCCCATCAACTCATCGACCTGTAGTTTGTCAAAGTCTTTATAGAATTCAAGTGCTGCCACTTTTGTATTGAATCTTTTCGGAAGCGTCCTAATGATTTTACCTACAATATCCTGTTGAGAATACTCTTTGCCAAGCTGAAGAGCTTGGTTGGTTAGATCACATATGCGACCAATATATTGGCCGACAGATTCATTATCATCCATGATAATTCTATGAAATTGAGCATCAAGAGTTATAATTCTAGATTTCTTTACCGGTTCCATACCTCGTAGGTATTGGCTAATGTAGTCCAGACATCATATGCGATCTTACAACCTGCAATAAGACGATATTGATCATTTGTAAGGGGTCTGGTCATTGAACCACCTTGGTTATCCATAGTTTGATCCTAAACCCTAAACCCTAAACCCTAAACCAGTAGGCATAGTTTGATCCATCGAGCAGTGGGGGTCTGGTCACTGAATCACCTTGGTTATCCATTTCTTTGACTGGATCTCACTGACGAGCGTATGGCTCTGATATCAATTGTTAGGTCCGTTTGCTAGGATAACCAGTAAACTAGTCTTGTAAACTAGTTCAAACACCTTTCGTGGACACGTTATTAAGTTTAATAATAATATGCAACGGAATAAAGATAAACTGAACCACCTTGGTTATCCATATGTTTGACTGGATCTCGCTGA
Organism: Hygrophila difformis; assembly: GCA_030278955.1. NCBI lineage: Eukaryota > Viridiplantae > Streptophyta > Magnoliopsida > Lamiales > Acanthaceae > Hygrophila > Hygrophila difformis. Next base: position 37,813,993 of record JAOANR010000007.1, on the reverse strand, counting down.
CGAGCGTATGGCTCTGATACCAATTGTTAGGTCCGTTTGCTAGGATAACCAGTAAACTAGTCCTGTAAACTAGTTCAAACACCTTTCGTGGACACGTTATTCAGTTTAATAATAATATGCAGCGGAATAAAGATAAACGGAAAAGTAAACGAACTCAAAGATTTGTTGACCCAGTTCGGCACAAGCCTAAATCTGGGGGATACCAATCCAGGAGGTTTCACTACTTGATTGGATCGATCCACGATCAAACAATAGTGTTTAAATTTGCCCAACTCCAATCTCCAAGCAGTTAGAATTGTCGAACCAAAGCACTCCCCTGCCTTGGTGAAGATCTCCTCGACCTTGCTCCAATTCCTTGAAGGCTCCCCCCTTCAAGTTACCCTTGGCCGAAACCTGTTGGCAAATCCTCCTTCAAGGATGGATTCTATTAAGCTCGTGTGTTGACGACTCCTCGGACGTACTTTACTGAATTCGTCGACTTCAATCAAGATCACTGTAGCACAATCTCGATCAATTCACCCAAGGCAGTGTTGATCTTTCCCTTCAAGATAGTATATTCACGAACACGGGAAGGGATGTTGTTTCTCACTTCGGAAGGAATATCAAAAATGGCTTCAAGAGAATTGATTCAAAAGTCGTCAATAATTCGTTCCTCAGCCGCTGTATTTGAAGTGAGCCACAACCTCCATTCTAAGGTAAGATATTATTGCTATAATTCTTCCTTCCCTAGATTGGAGTTGCCCGAAATAGAAGATCTTAGTTTCCATACTCTTTGAACACGATCCGGGCAAGAATCGGATGATCGTTGGGAGATGATCTCGTGCAAATTCGCCAGCTTCTCCTTCTTGAAATAGTTTGTCGAATACAGACGAGGTTGGTTCAACGAAATAGTCCAGACATCGGTTGTGAACACATTTGCTCAAAACTGGTTCCCAACAAAACATTTTAATTTTTTCAACAAGTAACATATATCCACCAACACTCACTCCAACCGTCCCGCGCGGCGTAGCGCACGAGATACGAGTTCTAGTGTGTGTGTGTATATCTTAAATATATATATGTGAGACTCTTAATTGCCTTGTGAACAGTAATGTTCAATGTGCATTTCCTGTTCTACCCTTTATCCCTCTCATCTTACTGACTTACCCCACCCCAAACCAGGCACAATTTCCTCGAAATTTCCTCCTTCCTTTTTTGCTCGTCATTCTTCAGCCTAGCAATAGTGAACCAGGTCGAGTCGTGTCTGCTTTCTTTCGGATCCCTCCCTGCCGAAATTCTTCAGCTCCTTTCCTCCTTCCGTTCCCACTTCTCCACAACCTTCCAGAATTCAAAATCCACTCGTATCTGACCCCTCTCCATTCACGCCGCCGCGGAGGAACCTCCCCCCGCCGTCCCCGCGCCATTCGAGATCCGCGGCGTCTCGCCATAATATCATCACAGACTGGCGAATCTTGACACTCAATCGCGAATCGGAAATTGCAGAGGGATCCTCCATTTTTGGGAGCTTGTAGGTAACGATTGGGTTACTACTTTCCTCTTCCCCCTTTTTTCCCTCGTTCCCATTTCTTTCCCCTTCTTCTTCTCTCGTCGGCTGAGTCGCCGCCACAATAGCGACAGGCACAAGGCGCGGCGCCGGAGGAGCTGCTGGGGGCAGCGCCGCCGCTGCTTGAGTTGATTGAATCTCTCCCTTTCCCCTCGCCTTCACTGCTGCCAGCCCTTCCCTTCCCAGTACCCTAATTTCCCCAAGCAAGCTCTTGTATTTTAGCACAAGGCCAGTGGCGGCAGCTGTCACAGGTGAGCGGTGACTCGGTGTGGGTTAATTTTCTTGTTCTGCTTTAATTCCATTCTGTGTTTCAAGATTGTGACTCGAAATTGTAACCAATCGTTGCCCATCGGTTCTATACCCGATTCATAACTGAAAAGTTTGACATTGGAATTTAGTGTATTTTTGCTTATCTTGTTTTTGGTCGAATAATTTGGGGATTCTGTTTTTAATCGTTTAATTTGACATTTAGAAGGTGGATATATACAACACTTATTTTTACTTTTTTATTTTATTTTTTTCCTTCCAGATTTACAGAAATTTGAAATCTCTTGAGAAGATATTTTTATTACAAAATGTTATTGACTTGGATTATTCTGTTTACATTTACAGAAATTCGATTTGCTGGAGACAAAATAATTAATCTGATTCGTTTTGATGCTGGAGCGCCGATAATTCGTCATCTACCGATGTACCCTGTACGCAATTTTATTCGTATGATCATGCAAAGGGGCTGTGGAAATAGCCCGCTAGTGCGTCAAACTTGTTAATTGTTAATGGTTATGAATTAGTCGATAGAAGTTTGTTGATTTCGTTAATGATTTTTTCCTTCTCAGACAGTTTTTTTTGGTGTTGTACTTGGGGTCGACTGCAATGGCAGGAGAGGGAGATTTTACCTTTTGTCAAGTAAGTCTGTGATGTATGGCTATTTAATTAATCTTTGTTTTTGCCCTAAGTTATTAGTTGAATTATTTCCTATAGAATACGGTAAAATATCTTGTTTTCTATTCTAATAAAGTTCTGTTCTATTCTCGTCCATCCATTGATAAAATACACTTCTATCTCTTGCATACTTCCTGTGCACGATCGCCATCTAATCTCTATTAAAGACAGAGGAAATATATCTGGTGAATGGCATGGAGCTTGACAACATAGGTAGTGTATTTCGAGACTGGATTTAGGTAATAGATGTGGACATTGTTTCATTGCAGTTCCACGAAATATGTTGATCTGAGACACTGAATATTAAGGAAAATGGCCAAGTAGGTGAGTGAATTCTCCTGCTTTTGAGTGCAAAACTGAAAGAAAAATGATGTCCGGTTGATGTTTACTTATGTCTATCACCTTAGCTACTTAAAGTATATCATCAATTCACTGGAAGCTAAGTATATGTAGTTCAATTGTGTAATCTGTTAAATAGTATTTTGTATGATGTAATTCCTTCATCAGCTGGGATCAGATAACATGTTTGCATTTGCTTAGTAAGTCTCAACTTTTTACCATTACTCCTCAGGATTGGTTGGACATTGATTTTGGAATTGCTGAAGGTGTTGATTTCATTGCTGTATCATTTGTCAAGTCAGCTGAAGTTATAAAGCATCTTAAGAGCTATATTAAGGCACGGTGCCGTGAAAGGTGAGTTTTATGTCCCAGTGTAGCAGATTCTTATGAACACCTTTGTAGGAATGATAAAAACCTGAAGTAGATCCTGGACTCTTAAAAGTCTTAACTTTTCTTCTGCGCATGGGCATTGTTAAGCAATATAGATTCTTTAAAGATGTCACACTACTACCTCGTGAAGTGATCCCAATTTTATCACTTTGGTATTAAAAGTTTAGGTTGCAAGATCTTCAATTTAATGGTGATCTCAAACTTTATCGTCACATCGAGTTATCAATTGACATAACACAAAGGGGTACGGTGATGCAGTGACATTTCAGTGATTGCGAAAATAGAAAGTATCGAATCATTGAAGAATCCGGAGTATATCATTCAAGCATCGGATGGAGCAATGGTGGCAAGAGGAGATCTTGGTGCACAGATTCCTTTAGAACAAGTTCGATCAGAACAGCAGAAGATCGTCCAAGTCTGCAGACAATTAAATAAGCCAGTCATTGTTGCCAGTCAGTTGCTCGAATCCATGATCGAATTCCCCACACCTACCCGAGCTGAAGTAGCGGACATTTCTGAGGCAGTTCGCCAGCAAGCAGATGCTTTGATGCTTTCTGGCGAGTCCGCCATGGGCCAGTACCCTGAGAAAGCATTGTCTGTTCTGAGAAGCGTTAGCCTTAGATTTGAAAAATGGTTGCGAGAAGAGAATCATCAAGTAGCTGTGGACCTTCCCACCACAGCATCTTCGGTTACAGACTGTATTTCGGAAGAGATATGCAACTCCGCTGCCAATATGGGTAAGAAACAACTCTTCAAGTTTCCATCTGATGGCATCATAAAAAGGATTTTAAAAAACAGAAATGTATTTCTTGAGTTAATTATGAAGTTCTAATCCATGGTTTATTGATTCAATTGCTGTTAACCTCAATGTAATGGATAGAAGAAGTGATAAAATATGGTTGACAGGCTAAGCTACTAATCTGAAGCTCTTTAATGATTTAATACACCTTCCCTGTCTTAATCCTTAGCATGTAGTAATTCTGTAATCTGATAATTTCATTTCCCTTATTGCAGCCAATGTACTCAAAGTTGATGCCATTTTTGTGTACACAATGGATGGTAACATGGCATCCCTTGTATCACGCTACCGACCAGACTGCCCCATTTTCGCCTTTACGACAACAACGTCTGTTCGGAGGCGCCTGAATCTGCAGTGGGGTTTAATACCATTTCAGAACTCTACTCAGTTGATTTGGGGCAATGTAATTTAGTGATATGCCCCAACATACTCATCACTACACTCAACTACAACTACCTCAAATTGGAGGTGGCATTCTTCTTTTATTGCTTCTTCTTCTTATCATAATGGTTTTTGTCTATTTTCACATTTAACGGTTTTAACATCTAATTATTCATGCCAGGCATTGACATATGGCGAGCGATGCAGATTCATACCCACATCAGCCCTGAAAAGTTCCAAGATAAGGTTTGCCATTTCAACAATTCACTCAGAATATCTTACATGAAGCATACTTGGGTTTTTTCTTGCCATTTCTTGACCAGTGTTGAAGCTACGCCGAAATGAAGAGATCAATGAGGTGCAATTCACATGATCATCTACAACCATGAAATGTCCACACCAGATCAACTTCATTACTCCCATTATATCCCATTTGTTGAATTCTATTATAGAACTTCTAATAAACATTTTCTTCTCATTTGTTTGTAGCTTCAATTTCCTTTGGATGCCATTTCTTCTTGATTTATCATTTTCCTTTGGACGCAATTTCATGCATATTACTTATCAAATCATGAAAAATTTCAACATATTTTCTTCTTATCGGTGCGCGCAGCGTGGCGCGCGGCCCATAAGATTCCTAGTATATATATACGAGTTCTAGTGTGTGTATATATATTCACCATTCTACATAATACTGCGAATCTAGAAAATAATACGGAGTATTTCATAAAAATATAGTAAGATTATAAAAAATGACATGATACATTGAGTGGCTCGTGACGTATTATATGTATGTTTCATGTTTTGTGTGGAAGCAAAGCATGGTGCAAAAACGACAATACAACTATTTATGCTTGTTTTCATTTCTTAACTTTTAGAGGAAATAATCTTATTAAAAAATGTGGTATTTGTCCCTTTCGTCCCTCTACTTTTTGCACAAATATAGAAATTTGGTAAAACTTGGGATCTAATTAAAAATTCAAAGCCTTTTGAATATTTATTTTTATCCATATTAGGAATGATTTTGATATGGTAACCTAAGCATTCGAAGGACGTGAAATTATTTTTGTAGTGGCATGGAACAAATTCTAAATGTGGGCACACAAGAATACGAGAGTAAAAGAAAATTCTTCAAAGAATGAGATGTTGGAAATGGGATTTCTTTTTTTTTTCTTTTTTTTTGCGAAGCAAAAGGGAAGTGAGTGGTGGGAGCAGGGAGTACATGCCATATAAATTATAAAGGATAAAAGAGATGGATAAGATGCCAGGTGGAAAATCGAACTCTCAACCAGAAGGTTGAAAAACATGGACTTAGTCATTTGGGTAAGTCTTCATCCACATAATGTATTGCATTTGGAAAAACACATACTAGATAATTATATTTTCTTCAATGGAATAAATGAATTTTTTATCTTTTCTATATTTCTAAAAGTTCGAATATGAGATCTTGTAGTTTTACTAGTACATTTATAAGATTCAAACACGAGACTTTGTCAAAAATTTAAAAAAAAAAAAAAAAAAATTGAAACCTTGTAAAGTAATAACACTATATTTTTTAGTTTTATAATTAAAGAAAATAAAAGAGTGAAGATAAATTAAAAGGAAAAAAGGAGTGGTTTTTTTTAAAAAAAATGCGTATATTATCGAATTGAAAATAATATCTTGGAAATAAACAGAATTATGTGGTTCAATGCAAGGTTATCAAGATCTGGATCCTATATAGGATCGTTTTTTTCTTTACAAGATCGGAATCGTAGGATCGAATCGGAATCCTAAGATCCTATAAATTGTTAATTATATTTTTTTTAAAAAATTGATGTTTATTATTATCTCACTCAACTGTTGTTCTTTATATTCTTTTTAAAACTGATATTTATTAATTGTCTCACTAAAATAGAGACAAATAGAATTAAAAATATCTATTTTTTAGATCCATTTTGAACAAGAATTTGATAGTTTTTTGGTAAACAGTGACACTCATGTGTCGGCAAAGGTGTGTGGGAGTCCAAGCCACACAAATTACAAAGGGGGATAAAGGGGAGGGATAGGGGCCGGGTGGGGATCGAACCCCCAACCTATGGTTGGGAGACGGAGGACTTGACCACTAGGGTAAGTCCCCAACCCCATAATTGCATGCTTATTCATAATCCAATTGAAGTTAAACACTGTCAAAGAAAAAAAAAACTATTATGAATTCAACATATGCAAACATACCTTAAACAAAATGACAAAAAAAAAAAAAGCATAACTAAAACCACAAAAAAACATAGACAACAAATAATTTTGCTCATGAAAAAAAATAGAGAGTAGGATCAGATCGTTTAGTGATCCTACAACGATTCCATCCCGATCCCATCATATTTTCAATTCTATGGCAATTCGAATCGTTTTATATAATTAGATCATAAGATCGTGCGATCTTACAACCAGGATCGCGTTTTTAATAACTTTGGTTCAATGAGAAGGAAAAAATGCATGTTTATTACAAATTTGCAAAGGCGAAATAAAAATATTATAGTAATTATATACTCCTATTATTTTCATTTCAAGTATCCCACCAAATTACTATCCCCCTTTTCACAATTAGCTATTACTCCCTCCGTCCCACTCCAAGTGTCTTGTTACTGTTGGGCACGGAAATTAAGGTAGAATTTGGTTGTGAGTATATGGTGGGGTCCACATAGTTGTTGGAGGGGAAAAATATTTCTATTTATAGAAAGAAGAGATTTGTAATGGGACACCCAAAAATAGTAAGTAGGACATTTGGAATGGGACGGAGGGAGTACATGTGAATGCGAAATGATTACGTAAATAATAAATTAGTCAAATCAATTATTAACTAATTATGTGAATATTTTAAGATCAATTTTTTGTCTACAATAAGCTGAAATCCAAATAACACTCTTTGCAGTGAATTCAAAAAGAGTTGATTGGACATTGTTTTAAGTCATTTTATTTATTTAAAAAAATTAAGTATTTTGTCTCACAAATAAACTAATTCAAGATAACACCTGTTTTTTTATTATTTTTTTTCTGAAAAAGATGGGGAACACATATTTTTTTTTAAAAGTTTTTATTCCTTTTTTTTCCCTCATTTATAAAAACTCCAACATAGCCTAAATATTTTGTGTAATCAATTTTGGTGGTTTGTTTGTTTATGTTTCATTTTTTTTTTTTGAAATACAGTTAAATACATCGAAAAGGGCGGATTGCATTAAATTTGCGGATTTTATTATACATATATATGTTGATTTTCTATAAATTTATTCGGACACGATTTAATGATGCTTCGTCTCTTTGTTGAGACAAGGGATAAAGAAAAAGATAAATGGATATTCGCAATCGCATCCCCTCATATCCTTCAATCCGATGTTATTACGGAAACACCCTTTTCACTGATATATATAGCCAAAGTGGATGATTACTGTTTAAACACGACGAGGAACCTACCGCATAAAGTCATAAACACAATTTACTGGTGATTTATAATTTCCATTAAAACTCACTCAACTTCTTTGAATTACTGGAGGTTCGCCACTCTTTCTTTCTTTCTTTCCTCCCTTTCCTTCTGCTTGTTCTTCTTTCATATGTCGATTCCTTCAACTTACTTCTATATTCTTCACTGACACGGTTTGCTGTTTTTAATAATTTCGAAATTATTATTTTTTATTATATTCATGTGGGTACTCTGAATTGGGGATTCTTTCTTTTTTAAGCATTCATTCTCACATGCAGTACATACATTTCCTGTTTGTGGACATAACCTTGGTGGGTTTCTGTTTCCTTCTTGTTTTGAAGATGACTGATTGCTTGCGATGAATGTCTCAATGTTAGGGTTTTTCCTTTTCCCCTCCCGGAGTTGCAACTAGTAAGAAGCTTAATTGGATCCGTTGCTTGTGAGTTGTGAGTTAGTGTAAAAAGTTGGAACTTTCCAAAGTTTGGATCTTTTTCATGATAAAAAGGTTAGCTTTTTAATTAATTTCATCTTGCCATCCTTTCCCGTGGTTGTGAATTAGTTGATTGTTCTGGTTTTGTTCATTATTTGTTTCCCAGAAGTCACTGCAACCAGTTTATGCAATTTTAGAGATGAGTGGCTTCCAATGTACATGAGAAAAAAAAAAAAAAAAATTGTACGTATAAATGATGACATCATAATATAGCGTCGGTTATTGCTGATGATGAAATGATAATAGGTTGTTGTGTCTTTTAACCTGCATTGTTTGATGAATTCTTGAGCTGCAGCTTTCGATGGTCAAACATGGTGGTTGATTCATTAATGGATGTCAGAGTTTTACCCCAGTTTTTATACGGTGTTTTCGTCTTGGTCAATCTAGGAAACACTAGGCTTACTAAAGTTCTTATGAGTCCAATATCCAAACAGGTTCCTTCAATTGATTGTGTTGATGTGTGTTTTCATTTGCTATGCAATTTCTCGCACCTTTCATGTTCTGTTATGTAGTACATTGCTTTTTATGTTCTGTTTTCAAAGAACTGGAGTTGTTTGTTCTTTTATCCCTTCTACGTTTTGAAATGTCAAGAGGAATTTCTATGTGGATATGCTACTTGTGCGTTTCCTTTAATTTGTGAAGTCTTACCCTTTAATTTTCTCATGCTGTTACATATCATAGAGGAAGCATGATAATGGGTGTCATCATTATCTAAACTGCTAAATCTTTACCTCATTATGTGCGGTTGCGTTTGATTAAGATCACATTGTTATTTAAAAATTGTATCTCATGATTTTTGTAATTTCTTTTTAAGTTTTTGAGATCTCCCTTCTCCCCTCTTTATTTTGGATGCAGTCATATTTTCCGCTAGTGTAATGGACTATTTAGAGGTCATGTACATGGGTAATTACTCCAAATTGAGATGGATATCTCTCATTTCTTACTCATCACTGTTTGATGTATTTATTTTTTTTTTTAATTATGGAAAAATTACTAATATATATGTGGAGTGCTGTTCTGAAATTCACACTTGGTTATCTCTTATTTATGATTTACGTAAATAAAATTTCAACCAAGGAAATCATTTTCAACAACTTCAAGTCGATGTTGAGTTCAGCAAGACTAACTTAATGTGCTGATTTGTTAATGTTTATAATTGTGCTTATGGGGCCTCCCAGGCTTGTTCGTATAATCGAGGTTGATGAAGACATGCTTTAATAGGCTCCCGTTGGGATGCTAAAGCCTGTAGCTAATGATAGTTCACATTGTTAATTTACTCATTGTTGCCATAAATTCTTCAGACAGACATTTCTAGCTGGAATGTTTCATAAAATTTATCCTACAAAATGCTTCACATCAGACCTTTCCTTTACATCACCAATTATTTGGACTCAAATTCTGTTTCCAACTTCTTTTCCTTGCTAATATTATGTGAAGTTGATACACATCAAAATAAAAACTTTGATGATCAGTTTTAGCTGGATTTGGAATAGACAAAAGACATTGAAGGTTGAATAACTGCGATGATCAGTTTTAGCAGGATTTGTAGACAAAAGACATTGAAGGTTGAATGAACATAAGGAACTAGGACATAAATGGGAGCTGTTTCATTGTTTTCCTTTTCCTGCCCAAGATATAAACATTTTCATTTGTTTTTATGACTTGCCTTTTTACCTTGTAAGATTTGTACATTTTCATTCTATAGCATCTGCATTCTTGCCAAGTGCCTCAATGTAAAGAAATTCTTTATTTTGAATAAATGATAATGCTAGTTGTTTATGCTATAACTTTTCTGCATATAATGTTTATAGTCTTAACACTTCAGATTTTCCTGTTGTTATGCCGTATGTCCTCTTCCATCACTTTCTTTATGGATGAATTTGTGCTCCAGCCCTTTGGATAATCAAGTCTTGAACATTGCAAATTCTGTTGTTTGCTTGGTGCTTGTGGGATTTGGAACTCCAATACAATTTCTATGAATATGGATTCGTATTTCATTAACCTCTAGAAGTTCGGGGTTTTTTTTTGCTTCAAAATGTGCTAAGTAGAATCTAATATTTTATCATATCACAGAATTATTTATACTTCAGGGAATCTGCTGCCAGTGTCTCTTTCAACATGGAATATGAGAATGTTAACATCACCGGTCATGTGATTGATCTGGATCCAGATCAGCAAGGCCAAATCCATCTGCATCCCAATCCTTGCCTGTTTTACAGGAGTGCAGCTAACTTTCCTCAGCATAATATTTATTCTGCGGTTACAACACCGGGAAACCTGTCTAGTTACAACCGCCATCGTATGCCTGAGCACATCGAGAATGCCTCCTATGGAATGCTGCCACCACCTTATATTGTTGTCCAGCCTCCCCATCCAGCAGCAAATTTTGATTTAGCTATTGCTTCTTGGTCGAGACATTACAATCCATATATGGCGGCCTCATCTGGTATTAGAGTTTTCATTAAATATAAAGCCAATGCACTTGATCTCCGTATTGTTACCTCCTTTCGATCACACTCATATAATTGTTGGTTTGTCTACAGATGGATTGTTTCAAAATGTACACTACACTAATAATATCCAACCAATTAAGGGAAAAAGTAGTGACGAGGCTCCTTTGAACCAACAGTTTCAAAACACTTCAGCAGGATCCAGTTCTTCTGTTGGTCCCGTCCAGTTGCCCGGCAATCCCTTGTTTGGTAGGCGGTTTGATGCAATCAATGTTTATAAATTGTTCTGTGATCCATCTACTACTTATTTTGAATTTATTGTTGTCTATTCTGAGTTGGACCCCTACTCCATAATTTCTTCAGTGATTGCTGATTTTGAATTTGTTCCTTTCTATATCAATTCGGACCCCTACCCAATGTTTGCTTTCATCCTTTGTGTAATCAATTAGTGGACCTTTTGTTTACTGATTAACCCGGTTATGTAGGTAGACCAGGTTATCAAGCACCGGACATGAGCAGAAATCCCTTCAGCTTTCTGCTTCCTCGCATCAATTATCCGTTTCATTCCACTTCTCGCTGTCCAATCCAAACAACACAAGGGTTGAGAGGATCCGACATTAACTCCCCATCACATGTCGCTATATCATCACACAGAATTGGACAGCACAATTCATCAAATTCTGTTATTATTGGTTCTTTTCCAAATGCTTTTGGTGCCCATCCTACACTTCTGGCTCCCATTCCTGCAACGAACTTTCGCTCATATTTGCCACATCCAAGAGAAATCAGTCCCGACCCTAATGCAAGACAACACGACTTTCCCTACTTGAGAGTTTTGCCTGAAGATGTAACTCTCCTGTTGCTTTATAATTATTGTTGCTTTTGTACATTGCTTATAATGTTTGTGTTTTTAGGAAGTTGCCATACTTGAGATTCCGGGCTATCACGAAGGAGGTTCCATTGATCGACACAGGGATATGCGTCTGGATATAGATCATATGTCTTATGAGGTAAATAGGGCAGTTTTTGTTTACTCTTAGTCTTTTAGATGCGCTGATAATTACTGATGCAAGGCATATAAGATGCACACCTGAATTTAACCCGAAGATTTTGGATTTTGAATTTGACGTCATGCGACAGGAACTTCTTGCATTGGGAGAACACATAGGCAGTGTCACCACTGGATTAACAGAGAAATTCATCCGCAAGAATTTGAAAACAAGAAATTTTACCTCGCCACCAACATGCATTAATCACGACCAAGCATATCGCCCCGATCAGATTAAAACTGATTTCTGTGTCGTATGCCAGGTATATTTTTGTGCCATAACTGATCTCTATTGTAGAAAACTGGAACGATAAATTCCAAGTTGCACATGCTTTGATTTCATATTAGCTGCACTGATTTGAGTTTTCAACATAGGCTGATTATGAACCCGAAGAAATTATTGGGAAACTCGAATGTGAACACGAATACCATGAAGATTGCATAAAGAAGTGGTTGCTAGTAAAGAATACATGTCCTGTATGCAAATCCACAGCCTTGAGTGGCACGAGGAAAGATTTATGAATACCATCGCTTTGTTGTGGCCCATAAACAGAACGACATAGAAGTATAATTCTGGGTTCTCAGATCTCTTGCCAATTATTCGCGAACCAGCATTATTTGTAATACATACAATAATGAAGCTATGAGATATGTACAGATAGTTGTTTTGTACTTATGAATGCAATATTTAACTTCTGCTAACAGATTGCTGTTTCAAAATAGGCTGCAGAGTGAAGCTTTGAAGGAAACGTACTAATAGGAGGAGGAAGTTTTCTGTGGTGGTCGGCGGACCCAGGAATTTTCGGCTGGTAGGGCCGGAATCTTTTTTTCTTTTTTTTTTCAAAAAAAAAGTATACAAAATAATTATATATATAAATGTTAATAAAAGAGTACAAAATATGAAAAAGGATTAACCACAAGAAGAATAATATAGTAGAATATAAAAGTATAAATTAATTCTCATCATTTGTTTGCATTAGAAATTTACTTAATTGATATTGTGGGTTGTACATCTTTTTTTGGGTAAACATTGACACTAATGTGTCGCAAATGTATATGGGAGTCAAAGCCACACAAATTACAAAGGGGTAGGGGATAGGGGGTCGGGTGGAAATCGAACCCCCAACCATAAGATTGGAAGTCATGAGTCATGAGTCACGAGTCATAAGATTGGAAGTATATGATAACAAAGTAATAGCCTTTATCAAACTTGGAGAATTGAGCTATATATGGTCAAGATAACAAAGTAGAATTTCGTAGTTGTTTAACTGAATCGGTTATTCATTTATTACTTTAATAAATCGAAATTCAAGGGAAAAAAATTCAAGCTAATTCAAAAGTACCTTAATAAAAGTATAATTTATATGTCAAATTAAAACAATAAAAGTGTATTAATTTCGGATTGGAACAATAAAATAGAGATGTCCTAATTTGGTTAAAACAATTAAATATAAAATTAATAATTTAATATATAAATATATAGGGCAAATTATTGTTAAAGGCCTAAGCCTTAAAATACTACATGTATAAGACAAGTGAAACAAATACATTACGTATACCAACCTATATACTAAATATATACTAGTTCAGTCACCTTGGAATTAAACTAAATGAATATTCAGAATCGTGTCTGAAAATACCAAAATATCCCCCCTTTTGTACTTGATTCTGACGGCTGATGGTGACGGGTGGAGAGAGGCAAAACATCATTTATGCTTCCTAGGCACAATCGAACACACGTTTTTTGAAATTCCTCTCTTCCCCGTCGGACTGAACGAACGGAGCCACCACCATTGGCGAGCTCGACGAAGCTTCCTGCGGAAGCTGCAACCGGCGGGAAGGTTGGGGAAGCTTTGGGCGATTTCCGTTCGCAGAGGCGACGGAAGAGAACCTCGTTTTCGGTTCCAGATTTGTAGGGTCTTTGTTTTAAGATTTTAGGGTTCTCCACCTCCATTTTTAGGGTTTTCGAACCTCCTCCACATTTTTAGGGTTTTAAGTAGGAGAAACTGCGTGGAAGATGGACGGTAGTGACGAGCAATCGCGCGGGCAAGAGATTATGCTATTTTGTCACTACAACTCCGAAGTTCACCTTGTGAGGATTAGGGACGACGATGGTCTCGCTGATTTGTACGCCAAAGTGACGGAAAAATGGCGAGAGGTATGTCCAACCACGCACACACTCCATTACGATGATCCTGATGGGGGATACACAATGGAGATCATGAATGACGGCGATGTGTCAAGGATGGGCAGCTTGAATCGGGCAAAGGGGAAGGCGATCGAGAAGATGAATGTGATGAACCGAGCAGAAAGAAGCACAATACTGTGAGTGTAGTGTTATAATGTGTTTGAACGTAGCTGCTTGTTACATTGAATTTTCGTATAACTGGTATGATAGATAGCGATTTTGGTATTTATCAAGTGAAACACACGTATTACGCATGTGGGGATGTGTGAGAGCGTGTGAATGTTGTTTCTTTTATTATTCCGCTTGTTGTGATGGTATCTATTGGGAATTAGAATTTTTCATATTCATTCAGTACGATCAGGATTCGCGTACATTTAAAAAGCTTGATAACCTATTAGTTACTTGATTTACATTTAATTGGTATTCGTCTTTGGTTAGAACGGTATTATACCTTCACCAACAAGGTATACTCGTTGAACACTACTGTTGTTGTTTGAGCGTTGAACATGTACTTCAGGGAGGAAATAGCGACACAGGATGAATGCGACGACAGTGACCTCGATGACGAGGAAGATCAAAGACTCATATGGGCCAATGCAATAAAAGGCAAAGGTCAGAAGTTTAGGAATCAGGATCATTTTTTAAAGGTGGTGGCAAACCACTGTATTGCACTTCGGCGTGGATTTTACTTCGTGCACAACAACAAAACAAAAGTCCAAGTAAACTGCAGCATGGAGGGTTGTGGGTGGCGCATATATGCAGCTCTCCACAAGTCCGACGACTCGTTTGCGATACGCACATGCACGTTGACTCACGGATGCGGGGTGAATAATCTACAATCGAGGACTCACCCAAACGCCAATGCAACATGGGTGGCATCCTTCATAAAGGACAAATTGCGTCGGAACGCGAATTACACGCCGAACATGGCTATTGATGCTATTCATGCTGCATTCAAAATCGACATTACCTACCGCAAGGCATGGAGTGCAAAGGAGATTGCTTTGAAGGAGCTACATGGAACAGATGCCGAATCCTTTGACAAGGTGCGAGTATTCTTCAACCGCTTGAAATCATCGAACCCCGGCAGCGTGGCTGATCTGGAGGTGTGTCCGGATTCCAATAAGTTCAGGAGGGTGTTCATTGCTATTGCAGCTTGTGTTGAAGGATTCAAGGCTAGCTGTCGTCCTCTTATTCAGCTTGATGGGACACATATAAAGTTAAAGTGGAAAGGCGTAATACTTGCAGCTGTTGGTGCAGATGCAAATGGTGGGTTTTTAACCATCGCATTTACAGGTATGTAGCTTTCACGGGAATGTTGCTTTGGAGCGAGGTTATATTGTATTCTGCTTCTACATTTTTGTTGTTCGGATAATTACGTATTGGTGTTTTACTATATATGGTATTGTTTTTCAGTTGTCGATCAAGAGACGGATGAAAACTGGGAGTGGTTTTGTCTGAAGTTTAGAGCCGTCATTGACCCACCGAATGAACAGAATTGGGGCGAGTACACTTTTTTCAATGATCGTCACTCGGGTTTGATGAAAGCCATTCCCACCGTCTTCAATGGGAGTCATCATGGTGTATGCCTTCGACACCTTGTCGCGAACTTTAAAACGGAGGTTAATATTTTTCCAATGCAGTACAGTTTAATTGGTATTGTTTGTGTAGAATACCTGTATATCCCTTTTAGACACTGGTGTTATTTGTACACTGTGACAGGTACTTCGTATGTACCCGTACAAGAACAACGATCACTGGACTGGGGTGTTGAAGGCCGCAACATATGCTCCAACGTACGAAGAAATGCTAAGCACCTGAACAGCATCCTTGAAGCAATGCCCTTATCGTCCACGTTCCTTGCAAATTCTGATCCCTACAATTGGGCGAATTTCGTGTTTGCGGGAAAGAAATGGGGTGTGTTGAACACGAATCTTGTGGAGAGTTGGAATAATTGGATAGGGAAAGCAAGGGCAATGGGTCCGTATTCCATGCTCGATCAAATTCGAAAACAAGTCATGAAGATGATGAATGAGAAAAGAGAGGAGGGTGCGAGGATGGAAGGAATATTGGCTACTATTCCAGGAAAGGTATTGAATGATAATTACGCGGCATCCGGAGAAATGGAGCTTCAGCGCGCAGGGGGTTCCTTGTTTGAGGTCCGGCATAGGGCGAGGATATACGCCGTAGATGTGGAAAAGATGACATGCACGTGTGGCTATTGGCAATTATTGAGGCTTCCTTGTAAGCACGGCTGCGCAGCGATTGAAAAACTGCAAGGGAATATTTACGACTACTGTGATAAGCATTACACGACTGCGTGTTACAGGGCGACGTATGAAGGCGTGATATATCATTTGCTTGAGATTGGCGGTGAACACGTGGTCGAGCAGAATGATGATTTCTTCGTTCTCCCACCAGATGTACGGGTGCAGCCTGGCCGGAGAAAGAAACGGCGCATACCATCTCGGGGTGAACTAAAGAAGACTAAATGTGGGTTGTGCGGCAAACGTTGTCACAACAGGGTTACTTGTAAGGAGGCTTACAAGTATGCGCGTTGGTGAACTATGTCATTCATGGATGGGAAGAAAGGTGTGGATGGGTGACTTGATTGGGTGTTTTTGCAGCCAAAACACTATTGTATCCAACTTTTGTGTTGTCGGTGATAAAACTTTGAGCATATCCGTGTGAATGCATCACTGTATATTTTTGGCATGGTTTCATCTTGTGAAACCGTTCTGTATCGGACGGTTTCAATGAATGATACCATATGAATATGGAACACTAGCATATTTTGGCAATGTCCTTATGGAATTCGAATCCCAATTGTTTTTAATTTTCTTATTGATCATATTCTGGCAATGTCTTTATGGAATTCGTATGTTGTATGTCGAAATGTAATGGTAGTCGTACCTATTTCGGGGGATGCGTTACTGGAAAAAAATATAGCTCTGCCCTGAACGTGACATACCTTTGGCTGTGTATTGCCAATACCAGTCTATTATGCGTTCACATACTGTTATCCCTCAACCACAGGATGTTTCGGGTGTTTTAGTACTATATTTGTTTAAGTTTGTTGGTTTTTGCTTAATCTATGGGTGCCCAAACATAGTTGTATGATCATCGACATGAAATACTATGGGATGTCATTAGATACCTCATTCAAACCATTTTTCAATATCAATAGTCTACAACCTTCTTAATCACACAACCAAAAACCACTTTACATTAAAACTATCAGTTTCCTTTCACGGCCAAACCGTCGATATTGTCAATAGATACCATATATCTTTTCGTATAGTACCGTTATGGTTGATAGGGATAATAGCATGAACAAATCAAGACAATGCATTGTCCATTAGCATTGAATGGCTGACCCATTCCTCTATGGTTAAACGTTCAAGCCTCATTTAATGTTTTGTGGAGAAGTCCTTTTAATGAATAAAAGTATCAGTTTCCTTTGACGGCCATACCGTCTGTATTGCTACTAGATACCACATATCTGTTCGTATAGTACCATCATGGTTGATTGGGATAATATCATGAACAAATCGAGACAATGCATTGTCCATTAGCATTGAATGGCTGACTCATTCCTCTATGGTTGTAGAGCAACACTTACTAACTTTTCTACCCATTGGTTAATAATACACTTGTTGAGGGGTACATTGCCCATGTAAAACTGGTTGTAGAGCTTCACTTACTGAGTCATTGCCCACGTAGTTGAATGCATCAAGCAAACCATCGGATGTAGAGCAACACTTATTATCGTAGAACAACTCATTGGATACTAATACATTGCTTCAAGTGTACATCGTACAACTATTGGGAAAATGTGAACGTGTTCAAATTATTGCAATCATGGGCTCAGTCGAACATTTACTATTCGACATCGAAGTAGACAAAATGATTCAAAATACCAATTCATACGAACAGCCATATACGAACAATACTGATGTCCATTCATACGTACGTCATACCAACGAACCATTCATACAAACTCACAAAACGCTGTCCCACATTAATATACCATTCATCCAAAATGCAAATACCATGAACCAAGCATAAACAGTACAAATATCCATCAAACAGTAAACCATCAATCCAACGATCATACAACAAACCAATGTCATCAGTCAGCCTTACCAAGAGACGGGTCATGAGATGGAGGGGCAGCATCTGTCGCTGCGGGATCATTAGTGCCAGGAGTAGGAGGGGCAGGAGCATGAGGGACAGGAACAGCATCCGTCGCTGTGGGATCAAAAAGGCCAGGCACGGGAGGAGGGGCAGCATCCGTCGATGTGGGATCAGACAATCCAGGCACGGGAGGAGGGGCAGCATCCGTTGCTGTGGGATCAGACAGGCCAGGCGCGGGAGGAGGGGCAGGAGCATGAGGAGGGGCAGCATCCGTAGCTGCGGAATCGGGACGGGCAGGTGCAGGAGGGACAGGATCATGCGGAGGGGCAGGATCAGTTTTCGGCGGCTGAGTGGCATAAGCGGGATTTCTTGGTTTGGTAACCGGTGCCATCAACCCCAGAACTGTGGGAGCGTATATTTGAAGTGGGACCGGACAGTAAATCGCCGTTGGGTCGGGCAAAGATGGAGCAGCGGGATCCTCAACAATGGGCTCGGTCACCTTCGGTTCGGCGGGATCATCAGCAGTGGGGTCGGTCACCTTTGGAGCAGCGGGATCCTCAACAATGGGCTCGGTCACCTTCGGATCGGCGGGATCATCAGCAGTGGGGTCGGGCACCTTTGGAGCAGCGGGATCCTCAACAGTGGGCTCGGGTACCATCTGATCCGCTTGATCCACAACAGTCGGGTCGACCACCTTTGGATCCGCCTGATCCAGAACATTGGGGTCGGCCACCTTCGGATCCGCCTGATCCACAACACTGAGGTCGGCCACCTTTGTATCCGCCTGATCGACAACACTGAGGTCGGCCACATTTGGATCCGCCTGATCCAAAACATTGGGGTCGGCCACCTTCGGATCCGCTTGATCCACAACAGTCTGGTTGAATTCATCGCGCCCCGGCTGCCAAAGAGTTTTATAGCTCTCCTCGAATGCATCAAAATCAAGCTCTCCCCCTTTCTTCTCCAACGCCAATATACGCGTCTATTTCGCAGTAGTTTTTTCCATAAGGTTGCAAAATAAATGTGAAGGTGCATACGCATACAGTAAATTAAAAAAATTACTCACCGTCGTGTATGGACTTATGAACCCAACCCTCGTGGTTATACCATTAGCATTGCGGAACCGTTGGCTGCATATAAGAGCAATGTAAATTCCAACGAGATCATTGCATACTGCCTCATTAAAAAGCAGCAGTAGAATACTCGAAGGTGGCACAGCGTAGATGTCTTGGCTCCACACAAATCCACTACCAAATGTACAATCCGTAAACAAAATAAACACATAAAATCAGGTAAAAAATTATATTTCATAGAATACCAATACCAATACCAAGAAACTAGAGTACAAGAAGACAGAGAGTACAATACCTTCCTTTTGGAGCGTCAATAAACCGCTCCAGAATCTATTTCTCTTCAGCCGATAGCCCGTCAGCGCCGGCATACCCCCTCCGGCCCGAATAACGATAACAGGTCTCCTCCTCAAAGTCCATACGCACAACAGCTTTCTTCTTTTCAGGAGAAGGGCCAGTGAGGTCCAGTACACGGTTCACATGCTGCTTTTTGCTGCGTGTCTCCGATGTGTACAGTGAGGGATCCGGCTTACGCTTCCCCCATTATTCAGCTGTAGACAACGGATTAAGTGTAAGCGGATCAAACGGTGATGGTATAGAATTGGAGAGAATTAATATTCCCTCGACTGCCATTGCCACCTCATCATGAGATGGCCCAAAACATTTCATCGCCATTGTAATATTTCCCTCATTCATACCAGTTTTGTTTGTTGCCTTCTGTGTGGATTCCTGCTTTCCATATGCCACTGCCCGGGCAATCTTCTCATTAACGTAGTCCTCATCGCTGTCGTCGCCGTCCGAAGACTCTCCCACGTACTCAGATTCCTCACTGCTTGCAGCCTTGACCTCGGCCTTTTTCTTAGCTTCCTCATCACTGTCATTCTCTGAAACATATTCCCCATCCTCACTTGTCTCTGGTTCGTCGCTTGGTAAATCCTCCTCAATCTGCCGAAGAATCAGACAATACAACAATCATGACAGAATCATACCCATGTAACAGGCAAATAAGCACCCTTCTTATGCACTCGGTGCAACAGACCAAAATGATAACACCGATATATTTACCTTTTCCTTTTTCTCGTTCTCGTCCTGTTCGGTCTCTACATTTTCCTTCAACTTGTCTTCGTCCTCTTTCTTCTCCTCATCCTTCGGCTTTCTCTTCCTCGTCGTCTTCACCCTTACGGAGATCTCATCATCTATGGCCTTGTCCTCCGAGATTTTAGCCAGCTGGGGACGGGCAACGACACCATAGGCTCCACAATTTTTTCTCCCTCTTGCTGATGCGTAAGGGCCGCAGGTCCTGTGCCCTCAGCTGTTTCAGATCCTCGCGACATTCAACAAGGTCGCGTTGAGCTTCCTTCCATCTCACGAATCTTGGGATAATTGGTTCGACCAGTGGATCGGCCATGTGCGGAAATCTCTCATAGAACCATCCTTACATTGGTAATTTGGTACAACAACAGTGAGAAATGGGTGTTCTTGTGCTATAACAATATTATTGTGTAGGTAAGAGCATTTTTATTAAAAACTCACCACCAGTCCGAAAGTGCAGCCGTCTAAATACACCTTGCCTTTCTCGTTCTGGAGCCGCATCGAAGCAACCAAATACTCGTGTGCGGCCGCGCCCCAAGCATATTCCTCGAGTCGGTCTAACTTGTCCACGTGGTGAACAAGAAACTCGGGGACGGTCAAGGACGAGCTGGGGAACAGGAGGCACGAAAAGACCACCAAAACGTACGCCCTCGCGAAATCAACTGTATTATCCGTTCCAGCCAAGTTCACCATTAGGTCCGCTAAATCCGGCCGATATAAAGCTCCACCCTTTGCAAAATACTTTTGCTTGAACTCGGATTTAGGCACGCACCTAGGGTGAACGTACATGCCTTCGTACTGCAGTCCCAACACGACGGAGTATTCCCATGCCTCGAACGGCACTGTAAATCCCTGTCCAAATACGAATGCATTTAAATTGCCGTTGAAGCACTCCACCAGTGCCTGCAGCAACGTCTTGCTGCTGTACGTACCCTGCAGCTTCGCGAAGTGGTGGAATGGAGTCGATCTAATAGCTTCCCACTGTGCTTCCGTGATCGTGTTTTCAATTGAACTCATAGCCTCTTGGAGGAATGTGATTGTACACCTAGCTGTGATCGTAGCCTTCCCGGCCTCCTCAGCTTTTGACTTCTTCTTCTTGCTACTCCTCGGCGGCATTCTTTTAATTCTGCCAACAAAAATTCATACAGGGGTCATGCACAACTCCTAATGGTGTTCAACTGGTTATATACTGCTATCCAGTTTGCCACATACAGAAAATACAAGAGCCGGAACAACAATGTATCATCACTTCAACAACATTCCCTAAACTACAAAAGAAGTCCGGACCTTATCGAGCAACATTGGACCAGATTCAAATAGAACATTTTGCTGAACCTAATATCGATTGCGGCCAAGAATCATCCATATCATCGATTTCATAAATACAGTGTAACAAATCATACCCGTTTTGTGCACGAATGATACCAGTTTTATGCACGAATGATATCCATTGTAGAACCTAATATCGATTCAACAGATCATACCCGTTTTATGCACGAATGATACTAGTGAAACAATATACAAATACAGAAATCCATCTTAATCGATATAACAATATTCTCACAAATGTAAAGAAGGCAACAAATATAATACCGAGGAACCGCATCAAGCAAATGGGTAAGCCAACACCCGGATTATGCGTAACCCTAAATCGATTCAAAACTATCTCTACATTTCAATCAACACAAAGGTGGAATCTAAATCATAAAAACATTTCAAACCCCTAAATGAAGGGTGAAACTTTTGACAATTTCCTACACGAGCTTTTCTAAAATATCACAAGTTCGAATTTATTAAAAGAAAAGAGTTATGATTCGTGGGAAAGGGGTTTAAGGATATATTTCACTTTTTATTACTCATGTGGGAAACTTTGATTTCAAACGGCACTGTGGACCTCCTCGGCATGAAACTTTTGACAATTTCCTGCCTTGAAGATCCTTGCCATGAAACTTTTGACAAGTTCCCACTACATGAGTATTTTCTGAAAAATCATAATCCTGGTTTTGATTTTATTTAATGAAACCAATTTATGATGGTGGAGTTGGGATTAGGGATATATTTATAGGTTGTCAAGTTTTTATTCACTCGTGTTAAGAAACTGTGCCCCCGAAAGCGCACGGAGTCAAAAATTGCAGTATTTATAGTAAGTACCGGATCGTTCACTGGAGGATGTGCGATAGAAGCAGGGCCCACGTCGTTTACTAAGATTTTCCACTCGGTTACTCAATTCAAATTTGTGTTTGATTTATCAACTACTTGACAGAATTTAAACTGAGCTATGAAAGCAATTAAAATAAAGCAGATAAAATTATTCTAGAAAGCGAATTAAATTTAATCTAAGAAAGCAATAAAATTATTCTAAGAAAGCGGTTAAGATTATTCTAAGAAAGCAGATCTAAAATATGACAGAAGGGACAGGAAGGAAAGAATAAAGATTGGACAAGATTCAGATGAAACACGATTAAACTTCCATTTTGTTACGCAGATCTTAGCTTGGGATAATCCAGCAGTTAGCTAACTCTCATGCTTCCTATACTATGTTCCCTTTAACAGACAGGTACTTACAGTAAGGATTTACATGCCTTAAGACAACAAAATCTAAGATACCACAGATATATAACTGCCCCTGCGCAGAGGTATGTCATTTATCTGTGGTGGATAAGCAACACCCGACAAATCATTAGTTGAAATGCCAAGTACTGCTATCATTCTCCCATGTCACACCCAAAGATTCTAATCAAGCCCTGAACTATCCCTTAACTATCAGTCCTAGTAGCAGTTACACAACTCTCAATACAACCGAGTGACCTCTAAAGAAAGCAGTTAAAAGAAAGCAGTTAAAAGAAAGCGGTAAATGAAGCATTTAAAATCCTATCACTCGGAGGTTTTTGAAAGTCTGACACTGGTAGTAAAAGAAAGCCCCCAGTCAGAATGACTGGGTGTGGATCAAGAATTCCCTATTCTCGGTGAACCGCTCGCAGTGTTCACTTCCCGTCGGGTGGTTATGAGATACAAACTAATGAAACGAACTAATAGATTAGTTCGTTCCGGATGCACTCACTCAGGACTCAAAAATAGGCATTGGCAGAAGAGGATAGCAGTTGAAAGGAACTCAACCCTATCTTCGAAAATAACCAAGGCCTATGTATTGTTCCTCTAGAATTATCTATCACACCGTATTTGAATCCAAGGGGACCCCATATCAGTGTGATATTTAATACCAGATTTCCAACACAAAGCAATTTTGGAAAATAATAGATTTGAAAATCATTCCCTAAACAGGTACTAGACTCTCAATAAGAATACAGACCCTTTCAGTCTAGGTGAGACCTCATCGCTGACTCTGCTTCTAATTTCCCAAAATCAACCCCCAGTCGGATATGAATTAGTCATAACTGTGGAATTTATCCCTTACTTAGATCCGGATTTTATAAATGAATTTTTGTTGGAAATTTAATATGAGGCATCTGATTAAAATCAAGACTTCTATGTCCAAGGGAAGGATCCCAAAATAATTAGACCACAATATTTACATAATAATATCATGCATAATTTTATAGAGAAGTGTAAAATTAAATAACCCAAAATATAAGGTGGGTTTAGACAGAAGTTGGAACACAAAGATGAAATAGCCGGAGATGAGAAGAATTTTGGGTAAAGAGAGTGCCAGAAATAACTGGGGTGATCTGGACTGCACACATCTGCTATCCAGTTCCCAATTATTCCAGATGGAATGATTTTAGACAGCAGAATAATCTTAAATGACAGTGGTCGCTATCATTCAGACCCTTACTATCTGTGAATCAGAGAAAAACCTACATGTTCTTTCGCTGTCTTAATTACTAGACAACGTTGACCTATGTCATCTAGTGTTGGCACAGTTAAGATTCGGGTTTGAAATTAAGATAAGAAAAATAAAACTGTATCCGGATAGGAGTCAGCTGAGCAGCTATTATAATCCCGGATGGACGAACCGCCAAGGCTTCCACCGACCACTATCCGGACCATGCAAAATAACATCTAGCAATTAATATACAGACCACGAGCTAGTTTATCCGTGTGGGAATACCCGCCAACATTAGTCTGTTATATCTCTTACTAGCTGTTTCACACAACACGGAAAAGACAAAATAAATACAAGAAAATATTTTTGGTCCATCTTGTATGATAGACATTGGTTTCTCATGCAAGGGTGTGGAAATTAATCCATAATTACTCTTTATGTCTAAATAATCACTCATTCCATAATTAATTAATTAATTACATTCCGGATTATATACTTAGATCATTAGAGTTTAATTTTTGTAGAAGAATCTTTTAATGGAAAATTGAACAAAGTTCTTTATATCTAATTGATCATGGGTTGAGATCATTGGATTTCAACCTCAAAATATGAATATAAAGGTTCAATTAATTTAATGGGGTGAGATGGAGAATAAAAATCTGGCAAAAAGGTGCCAAGCCTGTCGAGAAACAGAAATTGTGACGCGGACCGTGGGTCCGCGACAGGAGGATCTCGACAGAGAGGTGGGAAATAAGAGAAATTGGATATTTTGGAAATTAGGGTTGTAGTGTCGCTAAACAAAATTTGTGTCGCGGACCGTGGGTCCGCGACAGGGGTTTAGCGACACAAGGTTTGAAAATTCAATAAGGGCATAATTCCTGGTCGCGGAACGAGGGGTGTGTCCCGGACCATGGGTCCGCGACAGGGGTTCCGCGACAGAGCCCTTCCCGAATAAAATTGCAAGTTTTGGGTCCTCTGTCGCTAATCAAGGAGTGTGTCGCGGACCATGGGTCCGCGACAGAGGTGTTTTAAAATTTTTATAAAAATTTTGGCAGCATAACGCCTAATATTGCATTGCAGGGGAGTGCGTTGTGATCCGTGGGATCACAACGGGAAAATTACGTTGCAACCCGTGGGGTTACAACGTGATGCAATACAATATAGGAGATGCAATTTTTTGAAATAAATATGCACAAACACTTTAGACTATCCCTTTTAGATCCAAAGTGATAGAAATAAAAGCAAAATAAAATAAAATACAAAAAAGAATAAACTACCTAGACTAGACAGAACAAGAACAAAATATAAAAAGGAAAAATAAATAGACTAATCCTAAAACAACTATGCTAACAAATTAAAGCTAAAAATAAAACCCACATTAAACCTATCAAGGGATAAATACAAGTGTTTATGCACTAACTAGATCTAAATAAAGCATTAAACCTAACTAAAAAATAAGAAAATGATCAAGAGGTCCAATATGCAACAAACAGTAATAACCCATGAAGAGGAGTCCATAACAGATTTTTGGGAAGCAAAACCTTGATTATTCCAACAAAATATGGTTTAAAATACACCTATAGATTAAGTGTTTTTAACCCAAAATACAAAAATAAAATAAGCTGGAAAAAAGTGAACACTAGCCACACTAATTTATTACAGAAATCAAACTAAAACTACACTAGAATCTACATTGCATAAAAATAAAACTATCTACATTAAAAAAAACTACTTGAGAGCACAGTGGTGCCCCAAGAACAAAAATTAAACTACAAGTGTGGCTAGATTACTGTTCAAGAGGGGGTGGGAGAATATATTTATAGAGTAGAAGAAAACAAGCCCTAGGCCCATTAGGCCCGTGTCACTAAGCAAAATGTTGTGTCGCGGAACAATTTGGCTAGGGACACAACACATAAAATTGCTTTTTTAATTCTGGGGCTTTCAACGCAAGGGGACGGGAGCTTGAGTCCAGCAAGATAGGACAAATTTTCCTACCCAGCGGGACCTCAAGTCCTGGGAGCTTTCAACTCTTTAGGCATGTGGGGAATTAATAAAACCATGTCACGTGACTTGCTTGTATTTTTCTCTGTCTGTGTCGAGGAGGCTGTGTCGCGGTCGCGTGTCGCGGAACATTGTTCCGCGACACAGATTTTGTGTCTTGATACTCCCAGTCTCTAACAATTTTCTGTGTCGCGGAGCACCCGGTCGCGGAACATGGTATCTCGACCCGGGGTTTGTTTAGCGACACGGATTTTGTGTCTCTAAACCTCCCCAGTCCTTAAGCAATTTCCCTGTCCCTATGCTCCGTGTCGCTATACATGGCATCTCGACCTGGATTTGTTCAGCGACCGGGGTCTTGTTTAGCGACCGGGGTCTCCATGTCCGGATAAAATTTATCTCTTTTTCTTTTTCTTTTCTCTTTCCTCTTTCTTCATTTATTTTCTCTTCCTCTCTCCTTCTTCTTCCATTTCTCGACAGGTTCCCCATTTTTTCATCTTCCGCTTTCTTTCTTCTTCATTTTCTTGCTTTCTTCTTCTTCTATTTTTCTTTGTTCTTGTTTTCTTCTTTCTGTTTTCGTTCGCCAGTTTTCTTTCCTTTTCTCTGGATTTTGGTGGTGGTGGGTGGCTGTGCAGCGGTTGCGGTGGAGTTGGGAATGGATGGCGGAGCTACGGCGGCGGCGGCTGGAGGCGGTCGAAGGGACACTGTCGGAATTGGGAGGCGATTGGAGGCGGATTTGTGTTGGAGTGGTGGAAACTGGAGGCAGCGGTGACCGGAGGCTGGTGGTGCGGCGAAGGTGACCGGAGTCGTCGGAAATGGAGGCCGCTGGCCGGAGGCGGCGGCGCTGGGATGGCGGAAACGAGCGGAGATGGCGCAGTGGCGGCTGTCGAGGGCGGTGGTGGTCGATTTGGGATGGAGGTTGAGGTTGAGGGGTGGCCAGAGCTGTGGAAAGGGCGATGGGCAGTGGCGGTAGATGGGGCTGTGGCCGGAGCTGTGCCTGAAGTTGGTGCAGGCGGCGAATTTGAGGGAGATGGTGGCTAGTGGTTGTGGGATTGGTGTTGCGGTGGTGGCCGCCGGCCGGCGGCGGCGGCGCCGGCGGCAGGTTAGGGTTAGGGTTAGGGTTGGAGGTTGTTGTGATTGTGGACTTTGGATAATTGGGCTAGGGTGGTGATGGATGTAATGGGCCTGTTGGGGAAAGACCATTGGGCTTCCAGATTGGGCTTAGAGGTTTTTGGACTTTGGAAAATGGATTGACTGGACCAAATTAAATTAAACACCTGCAATTAATATCAAAAGTAATTAGTGGACCAATTAATCTAATTAAAGTAGAAAATAGAATTAGAAATAAATAAACATAAAAAAATAAAAATATATACATCTAAATATAAAAAATATAAAAATATAATAAATAAGGATATTTGCTCCACTTGATATTTTGTTTGTGTTCCGTTTATTGGACTCGTGTTCCACCGAATAGAAACTACCAAACCATAATTATCAAATGTGGAATTTTTAATATTTTTATCATGTTTTTGGATTTTTTAATATGAAATTAATGAAAATAACAATATTTTTGTATTTTTCAATACCAGCTTATTATTTATATGAACTTGCATAAATCTGTTAAATTCAACTACTTTCTTATTTAAATAAGACCGGAATGCGATCAAACCGTATTAGACACGGAAATAGATTGAAAATAATGGTCAATTTTGGCCATTATCAAAGGGCAACTCTAAAACCGAAGGTTCAAAACACTAAAAAATATAAACTTTCATCTTCCAACCGAAGAAGTAAAAATGGTATGCAAGTATTACTAAACCATAACTTCACAAAGCCCATTGCGTTGCATACCTTAGTTTGGGGAAAAAACCTAGCTTCCCCTGCGATTTTGAATGTTAGAACCTCAAAAAACCAAGTCCGTTTCTCTCTTCACGCCCGAAACAACATTTGAAATTGTTTCCCGAATAATGTGGTTGGAGCGCCGCCCGTTCTTGAGGCCTGTGGTGGTGTTTGCGCTGGTCGGATTCGGAATGGGAACAGGGGACGGCGGTTTGAATTTGCTGGGGATAATAGGGGAGAAGGTGGAAGAGGGTGGAAGGACGTGCGCATCAATTGCCCTGACGGTTTCAGTCGTGGGGAGCTGAGCTCGACGGGACATAAAGTGGAAATGTCTTCTCTGCCCTTCTTCCTAAAGCTTGTGTATTTTTTGAAGGAGGGGTTATTTTGTCATTTCAGTAATTTAAATATCAAAAGTATATCAAAAATATTGTATGGGTTGTATTTTGGGAGTATTCTGATACGCGTGTCTTGTATTGTGAGTATTTCTTCCAAGGAACCTTTCTTTTACATTCTCGAAATATATATATATTATAGTATTTTTTTTTTTAAAATTTGAGGTGGGGCCAGGGCCCCACCTGGCCTATGCATACGTCCGCCTATGGTGGTGGTGTCCTTCGGAATGCTTGAGGATTTTGCTCTATTGTACACTACAAAAAATACTATGGTTTTTATCTGACAAGATTAAAAAGTTGTTGGTAATTACCGACACCTTTACCTACGACGGCCATGACTTTGCGCAATGGTAGAATGATATATTTTTAGATTTTTTTTTTAAATTTAATTTTACTGACGACGCTATCTGCTACAGTACTCATTGGTTAGAAATTATGTGGGTAACTTTTCCCGCGAAAAATTCCCTCGTGCAATAATGAATGCTCCATTGTGAGCACTACACCATTGTATTAGGGCGTTGATTTTGGGCTGGGAGTGCAAAGGGGTGCTTCTTTGAGGTTCGTAGCATCTTGGGGAGGTTGGGCATTCAGTAATGAACGCTCCATTGTGAGTGCTCAACCTTTATTTTCCTCTCAATCCTTGGTGTGTTGGAGTGTTGGGGCGTTCAGATGAACGCTCCGTGAGTGTGTGCTGATCAACATTGGAGCACATGGACTTTTTCTTCCATTATGCCTTCAAAGTTTATGCTCGTTTCGGCCTCTGTTTTCATGGCTTTTTAGCTCGGTCTCCTGAGCAATTTCTAGTAGGGATGAAAACGGTACGGATACGATCGCATAGTGTCGGATACTGATATTATTTATTTATTTATTTATTTTTTGAATTTGAAATTGAGTACGGATGGGCCGTATACGAATACGGTTTCCACGGATACGGTACGAATACATGACGGATATATGACGATACGAATTCTATCGGATATAGATTATCGGTTAACTTTTTGTAATCTGTATTGAAAATTTGATAATTTTACGGATAATTTGTTTTTTTTATAATTATTGATAACTTTTAATTAATAAATAATAAATAATAATATATTCAGATATTCATATTTAAAATTCGGATAATATCCTATCAATTTTCGGATACGGTCGGATATTTTCGGGTACGGTCAAATATTTTCGGATACGAATACGAATGCGGAAAATACGGATTCGGATTTTAATATTACGAATGCGTTATTAGGCCGGATAGTCGGATATGCATTCGGAATCGAATATAATCGGATACGACATCGGATCGGTCAGATATTTAACGTACCGCTTTCATCCCTAATTTCTAGCAACATTCTAGTGATGAAGCTCGTGAACTTTTTGCCCCGGATTCTCGATCGAGTAGGTCGGTCTGGAATTGTCTAAATTGTTGATCGGTTCCATTTTGTTAAAAGAAAATGGGAGGGAAGATTTTAAACCTTAAAAATTTTTTTTTTATCTAATTATTATGTTTTAGAAAATTGTTTAATTAATTATTTTTTATTTGTTAAAAATTACGTACGCCCATAGCGCCGCTTGCGGACCCACTCTCTCCCAAGAGTTTTCATAACATCACTTCTATTTACTTTAATTAATTTATAAATTATATTATATTTATTCTATATGTATTTAACTAATTATAAAAATGTTTAATTAAAAATTAATGAAATTCTTTTATTATTTTTTTATTTTATTAAAAAATATAATAAAGAAGATGAAAGTTATTTCCTCCCCAATTTATTTCTTGATTCGTAGTTTGATTCCTCAATAAGATTTTCTTGTAGTATCCAGGTATCACGGGGTTCATTTTTTATGCTAAGATACTGGTATCACTACATATTAGGTGACCCTGTTCTGCATTGCGGACCCTCCATATGTTGGTGCAAATGAAAGAGCGCATGTGAAGGTCGGCCGAGCCCATCACACGAGGGCAGGGGAAGGCAACAGCTCAACACAAAGGCTACATGGACTGTCCCAAGCCCAAAATGACCCCCAAAAGGCTATTACAAAATTTTAATCGGCGGAGACATTTTGGCGCAACAACTTAACAACTAGCATTTTTCGGCAGATTACTGGAGGACTAGAGCTTGTTATAGTCTAGAGAATTGGAGAAGAAATAGGGTCAGTGGGTGACAGAGGGTTTACGAAGGTCTTGATGGCACATAAGATAAACATACACAATGTTGTCCAAAGGTTCCAAAAATAGGAGTACAATAATGGTAACATTTAAACAGTAGTCGTCGTCGACAATTGTTGTGGGCTAATTGAAAAGATATACTACTATAGTACTAGTAGGGATTGTGTAAGGTGACCCCCAAAAAAAGACAAGCAGTATTAGTAATAAGCATATATGGGAAATAATGGAGAAATGGCGAATGGATAACATGGTGGTGGGAACCTTATTAGCTTACCCAACCGAGAAAGGTGACTGACAACACAACATAATCCTTATTATGCGGATGAAACTGTCCCTCGGTCGTCTTCAGTTCCTGTTACTTCCCACTCATCATCAATCATCTTTTTATTCATCAACCGATTTTAATTTTATATTTATTATATATGGAGATGATGAGACGCACAAGATCGATGTCATCAAGACTTTAGGACATGCCCTGTGCTTAGGCATGATGCACCATCGATTATTGGTCTTTAGTAGCTCTTATTACATGGGTAAACTCATTTTCTGCATTGACAAATACTTGGAACTAATGAACTCTTTGGCAGGTTGTACTCAAAAGGATGACATGATACACCTTAGACCGCATTGAGAAGACTGCCTGGTTCAGGTTGCCCTTTCCTGCCCTCATTACCTTGTTCCTGGCCAGCAACGACATCCATGCCGAGTGTAAGGACTTGATCAAGGTGTCCGACCACACCAGGCATCCTCTTATATCTTGCTGACATGCATAATGATGCTTGATGTTTGTGTTTTTGTGCTGCTGAAAAACTGATGGTTGTTTGATGATCGTTTTGACTATCTGGTAACTACGGGATTATATATCTTGAATTGGACATAATCTATATGGATGGTAGTTCTGAATCTTTTTTAATTACCCTATAACATCATATCTGCATTATGCTCTGAAGTATTTTCACCGGAATTATCATCTCCACAAATAGTAGGGGAGATTTGGGGGAGATTGTTGGTACTCTTGAGACTTTTTTATGCAAATGATAAAGATCTTCCCTGGGTTTTTGGAACGACACTGCAACAACAGGAACTGATCACGACAGTTATCAAATTGGTTGCTAGTTGTGTCTAGAATTTGTTAACCGACCTCTCTTGAGTCTTTTACTTGTTATTAGAGCATAAACATTTGTTTTGTATCAGACTTATGTATGTAGATTGAGTTGTACACTTTCTTATTTTTCTAGAGTTGGTTATCCTTTTAGAAGTTTTTAGATCATATCTTTTGAGAGTTATAAATTCCTTGATGAGTCTATTCTACATTTAAGAGATCTTCATCATATTCTTGAAGTTGTTTGAGAATGTTACATGGAAGAAAGTGCTAGCTGCATGGTATGAAGGATAGATTCAGAGCATCTGCTATGTTATTCATCCAAGACGTTTAAAAGATCAATTGCCCGATACATCAAATTGGATTGGTTGTCCAGCGGTCATAGTTATCGGGGAGTTCCAACTACGAACGTTCTGTTATTGTTATCTAATGTTGATAGAGTTTGATAGGTAAGTTGAGTCTGTCTAGTTCTTGAAGTTTATTCATAGTGTAGGGTCTGGATTGAAATTCTCCAGACACAGATCGTGAGACCGAACTGGATCAACAAATTATCTCTTCTTTACTTTCGCCGCTTACAAGTTGTTACAATCATACACCGACGAGTGTGAGACACTCCTAATCAAAATAAAAAGTGGCCTAACACTATATATGACACTTTGCAGTTTGCACTAGTCGATGCTATACGGTAAAATTCAACAACTCTAAAACCCAAATACAAAAAAAATCAAAATAAAATTGTTGATAAATTAATGTCTAGACTCAAGAGTATAAGTGAAAATAGGAAAGCTCCATTATATTGTTGTGCTTGGGCAAAGCATTAATGATAAATTGATAATAATTCATCTGGGAAAAGGAGAAGAAATGGAGTAGGGTAGGGTTGCTGGCTCCTCCCACGTGCAATAATGCCTGTCGTTTCATTAGCTCCCCAACCCCATCTCCCCAAACCCCCCATATAAGTATACTAGTATGTACGTACGGATCATTGGGAATTTTTAGGGATCATAATTAACCCTTAAAAAAACAATAACATAAAATTGGTAGAGACAATGACATTAGCTGATTTTATTTGGTGAGAATCTTTGGCTTTTTGTTTATATATATGAATAAACATTGTTAATATTACCTGATTTTTAGGTATCCTTGAATGTGAGTTTGTCCTCCATTGCACATGCAGTCTATTAGGCTACATTACTTCTTTCCCAGTTATATACTGCTGTACATATTAGAAATCCCTACCCCCAATCCACAATATTTTTTCTGCCTGCAATGAAATCTTGCCCTCATGCAATAAAATTATTGAGCCCAGAAAAATTCATTTAATTTCCATTTCATTAGTATTAAATATTTCTTACAAGATTACCACATTATTGCTACGATGGTTAAGCCCTTCATTAGTATTTTCCCTTTAGGCCATCCTATAACAAGATTGCATTATTGTCACATCCAAATGAAAATGATTTCTTAAGTACGAAATTTAATGAAAGGACGAATGATCAAGAACATAATTAAAGGATGGATAGAGTAATTAAAAGGTAGACATATCCGTTTCAAACTTTCAATGCAATTAGGGATTTGAAAATTTTGATAAAAATGATGAGATGAGAAATTAGGGTTTAGTAATCAATGTGACAGAAGTTTAAACTTTTCAGTAATGATTATTAGTGTCTCCCAAAGTACTTTAGGAAATTAAATAACTGCATATATACTGCAGAGCGGCAGAGCCCATATGTATATAATAATAGAAGTGAATTAGCTAGCTAGGAAGGCAGAAAGAAAGCAGAAGAATGATAGTAATAATAAATGGGCACAGAGGAAAACTCCAGCATCCATGTGACTCTGAGAGTTGAGAGACAAAGTTAAGAGGGGTGTGGGGGCTAAGAAACATACAGTGCACATGGGAGGGTGGACATGCATATATCATTCTAACGTGCATGCCCCTTTTCTTACACAGCTCATCTCCCATTTTTCTCTTTGACGAGTTGTTTTCAAAGTCGTCTTCCTGTCTCTCCCTCCCTCCCTCTCTCTCTCAACTCTCCTCAATATACACACACATTTATTTGTATATATGGCTTTTGATTATTTTGCACTGCATTTGTTGCTTGTATATATATGACAGTCGTATACATATTTCCTCTAATTCATTTTACCATATCATATCATTTTAACACTACGAAACTTCTTAGTTCACAAAACATGTAACTTTTTCAGCATCGCTAGAGCCTGGGATGGCGTTGTTGAATATTTTAACAAGAACGTTAAGGATTTCAGCAATGACTCACAATGTTGGATAACTGCTGTATGCCTGTATTAGATCAAATACACATATATATATATACAGTCGCAAAATCAGGATTGCTCGGAAAGAGGGCTGATTTATAATAAAATAAAATTATCACCAGTGAGTACTGGTTTGCACAAAAAAATTATCACGAAAAAGGAAAGCCCATTTTTAACATTTTTTTTAAATAAAAAATATCGACGTTAGGTTAATTTATAATACCAACGTCGAACTTCTGCACCCATTATGGATCCAGGGCCAAGCTTTGCCACCGTATGTATAGATAATTGACTGTAAATGGAAGTAAACAAATGATTTTCAATATTTGGTCATAATATATGTATTTCATGTTATTATATGGTATAAAGAAATGCCGAAGTAATGCTTTGTATGTGATGAAGAAGTACTTTGCATGTGGTCAATGTTTTTTTTTTTGTACAATCCAAACATAATTAAATACCCAGTACACACCTCATTAACACTGATACAAATAATACTACTCAAGATCTTGTTACTTAATACTCCCTCCGTCCCACCCCAATTGTCCTGTTACTGTTGGGCACGGGAATTAAGGTAGAGTTGGTTTGTGAGTATATGGTGGGATCCACATAGTTGTTGGAGGGGAAAATTATTTCTATTTCTAGAAAGAAGACATTTGTAATGAGACATCCAAAAATAGTAAGTAGGACATTTGGAATGGGACGGAGGGAGTATATTGTATATATTTTCCTTGTTTATGTTGATTGTTGTAATCTCTTCCCTTATATTTAGGGATTCTAGTTGTAACCTCTTTATATATACAATTCTCTAAATCACCACATTCAATGTGATAATTATACTCAAATCCATATTCTTTCATGGTATCAGCCTAAACACCAAAACCCTAGCCCTCTACCACCGACTGCTTCCCTTCTTCTCTATCCCATGGCCGCCCAAACGGATCCTGTCCCTATTGCTACGATGATTCACATGATCACCATCAAGTTATCCTCCTCCAACTATCTCCTTTGGAAGCGGCAGATCACGCCCACCCTCTCCTGTTTTGATCTTCTCCACCATGTTGATGGCACTTCCTCGCCCCCTGCCACTCATCTCGAAGCCGATGGCGTCCGCTCCCCAAATCCCGCCTATGCTTCCTGGCGTACCACCGATCAGAAACTTCTTGGCGTTCTTCTTTCTACATTGTCCGAAGAGGCTCTCGCCGAAGTTGTTGATTGCCAGACCTCTCGTGACACTTGGTTGGCGCTTGAAACAGCCTTCGCGCACTCGTCGACCTCCCGGGCTCATCAGTTGCGGGAGGAGTTGCTCTCTCTCCGGCGTGGTGCTCTTTCCGTACAGGATTATGGAAAACTTTTTAAATCTCTTTGTGATCAACTATATGCCATCGGCAAGCCCGTAGACGAGTCGGACAAGAGCCACTGGTTCTTGCGTGGCCTTGGCATTCAATTTGCCAACTTCGTAGACACGCGCATGGCGATGTCTCCCGTTCCCCTTTTCTCTACACTTTTACACCAAGCAATTCAGTTTGATTTAATGAATCGATCCATGGAGGTTTCTGTGTCTCCACCTCCGGCTGCCTTCACGGCTGATGCTCCTCGTCGTGGAAATCAGTCCTCCGATGGCTCCAACCGTGGTGGTCATCGAGGTCGCGGTGGCCGCGGTAATTCGTCTGGTGGCCATGGTTTTTCAGGTCCGCGTCGCCCTCCTCGCTGTCAAATTTATCGGGGTGCTCACTATGCGGATAAATGCCCTCTCTTCGTGAACCGATCCTCTGACCACACTGCAGACCTTGCTGAGACTTTTCAGACGTCCTGCTCTCTCGCTGACTCCAGTGGTTCCTCCTCGGTTTCTGATTGGTTTGTTGACTTGGGCGCCTCTGCCCACATAGCAACCGAACCTCATGCTCTAGATTCGGTTGCTCCTTACACTGGTTCCAATTCAGTCGTTGTTGGTAATGGCAAATCTCTCCCTATTTCACATGTTGGGTCTCGCAATTTATCTGCTCATATTGGTTTACATGATGTCTTAGTTGTGCCCCATATGAAAAAGAATTTACTGTCTATCAGTAAGCTCACCGCCGATTATCCTGTCCATGTCTTATTTTCTGACAAGTATTTCCTTGTTCAGCACCGCCAGACCAAGGATATTCTGGCCCACGGAAGATGTGATCGAGGGCTATACCTGCTTGATGGTCCTGTCGATGCTTTGCAGGCGTCGCTGTCCACCCCTCTTTGCAAAGCTAGCTTTAATTTGTGGCACTCTAGATTGGGGCATGTCCCATTTCCTATTATTTCCTTGTTGAATAATTTGGGGTATCTTTCTGTTACTTCTTTATTGCCGAACCCACATATTTGTTCTTCCTGCCAATTGGCCAAGAGCAAACGATTATCTTTTCAGTTGAGTAATAAACATGCTTCTGCGGTTCTCGACCTTGTGCATTGTGATTTATGGGTCCAACCACTGTTACAACTTCTGATGGTTATCGTTATTATGTGGCTTTTATTGATGATTATTCCAGATTTATTTGGTTGTATCCTTTACATGCTAAATCTGAGTTTTATGATGTCTTGGTTCGCTTCCATTCTTTTGTTCGCAATCAGTTCTCATCTGCTGGGAAAGTCTTTCAAAGTGACGGTAGTACGGAATTTGTTAATCACAGGGTTCTGAGTTTATACATCAAAATGGTATCCATCATCGCCTTTCTTGCCCTTATACCCCTCAGCAGAATGGCCGAGCTGAGAGAAAGCACCGCCATATTGCCGAAACTGGATTAACAATGATGTTTTCTGCTCATGTTCCCTCGCATTTTTGGTTTGATGCCTTCGCTGCCGCGGTCTATATCATAAATCGCTTACCTTCCTTGGTGTTGGATAAAAAGTCGCCCTTTGAATGCTTATTTCGGGAAGTTCCGGATTACTCTAACTTCAGGACCTTTGGTTGTCGTGTTTATCCCTACTTGCGGGATTACGCTTCTAATAAACTTGCACCTCGGAGTCAGCTGTGCATATTCTTGGGTTATAGCACAACTTATAAAGGGTTTCGGTGTTACGATCCGGTTGCTAAACGCTTCTATGTGACTCGTCATGCTGTGTTTGATGAGAGCTTGTTCCCTTTCTCATCCTTGGCTTCATCTTCAGGGTCTCATGACCGCATGCCACCATCCTCCTTTGCTCCGCCATGTCGGCCCTGTACTCTAGACCGGCCACCTGATGAACACGCCCATCCGCCTGGTCCACCTGATGGATATCTTGTGTGTTCTTCTCCAGTCCGAGACACAGCTGAGCTCGGCCGCGCCACGCCTGCTCCTGCCGATGCTCCGGTTCCTCCTCCTGCCACGCCTCGTCGCCGTCGTCCCCCACCGCCCGCGCCTCATCATCCTATGGTTACGCGGGCTAAGGCAGGCATCTTTAAACGCCGGTATCATATTGATCTTGTTACTACAGCCCTTCTCACTGCTCTTGCTACTTTTTCTGAGCCTCGGGGATTCAAGTTAGCTGCCTAGTTCCCGCATTGGCTCGCGGCCATGCAAGAGGAAATGGATGCTCTCCATTCTAATCAAACTTGGGATTTGGTTTCCCCTTCTTCCGGCGCTAACATTGTTGGCTCCAAATGGGTTTTTCGCACTAAGTATAAAGCTGATGGATCTATTGAGCGCTACAAAGCCCGTCTTGTTGCCCAAGGGTTCACTCAGATACCCGGTGTGGATTTTGGTCACACTTTCAGCCCTGTTGTTAA
Source organism: Hygrophila difformis (assembly GCA_030278955.1). Taxonomy (NCBI): domain Eukaryota; kingdom Viridiplantae; phylum Streptophyta; class Magnoliopsida; order Lamiales; family Acanthaceae; genus Hygrophila; species Hygrophila difformis. The sequence goes on along the minus strand of JAOANR010000007.1, from coordinate 37,776,369 downwards.
GGCCACTACTGTCCGGATCATACTTGCACTCTCTGTGCATCATCATTGGCCGCTGCATCAACTCGACGTGAAGAACGCATTCTTGAATGGTGTTCTTACCAAGCTCGTGTACATGGGGCAACCTCCGGGCTTTGTTGATCCGCAACATCCTACGCATGTTTGTCGGCTTAAGGCTTTGAATGGTCTTCGCCAGGCGCCTCTTGCTTGGTTTCAACGCTTTAGCTCGTTTCTGTTCATCCTGGGGTTTCAGCAAAATCGTGTAGATCCTTCTCTCTTTTTCCTCCGTCATCAATCTCATGTGATTTATCTCTTGTTGTATGTTGATGACATTATAGTGACCGGCAGTAGTCGCTCTTTGCTTGATGCTTTCTTAAAGCGTACTTCAATGGAGTTTGCCATTAAGGACCATGGGCGCCTAAGTTATTTTCTTGGACTTGAAGTCTCATATACATCGTCTGGTCTTTTTGTGGGACAAGCAAAGTATGCACATGACATCTTGAAGCGTGCTGACTTGCTTGATGCCAAGCCTGTTGCGACTCCGCTTGTGCCCGCCTCATCACTCACTCGCTCCGGTGAACTCTTTTCTGATCCGACCACTTATCGCTCTCTCGTTGGCGCTCTCCAATATCGCACCATCTCTCGGCCTGACTTGTCGTATGTTGTTAATCAGGTTAGTCAGTCTTGCAGTCTCCTACAGAAGATCACTTTGTTGCAGTCAAACGTATTCTGCGGTATGTCAAAGGAACCTTGCATTACGGCTTGACCTTTAAGTCCGGCCCAGACCTCTCGCTCCTTGGTTTTTCAGATGCTGATTGGGCGCGTTGCACTGACACACGGCGGTCCACCTATGGTTTCTCTATCTATCCTTGCGGCAATCTTGTGTCTTGGAGTGCAAAGAAGCAACCTACGGTTGCTCGATCCAGTTGTGAATCGGAACATAGAGCATTAGCCAATACCGCTGCTGAAGTTCTTTGGGTTTCCAATATTCTTCGCGAAATTGGTGTTGTTTGTTCGCGCACGCCTCTTCTTTTGTGTGACAACAAAAGCGCTATCTTCCTTAGTCAGAATCTGGATGCGCATAAACGTGCTAAGCATATTGAAGTGGATTGTCATTTCATCCGGGATTATGTCTGTGGTGGCAAGCTTCGTACTAAATTCGTTCCTTCCCATCTACAGATTGCGGACGTCTTCACCAAGAGTTTGCCTCGTTCTACCTTTAAGCTGCTTCGTTCCAAGCTTTGCGTCGGTCCCAACCCCACGCAATGCTTGACGGGGGGTGATACGAATAATACTACTCAAGATCTTGTTACTTAATATATTGCATATATTTTCCTTGTTTATGTTGATTGTTGTAATCTCTTCCCTTATATTTAGGGATTCTAGTTGTAACCTCTTTATATATACAATTCTCTAGATCACCACATTCAAGGTGATAATTATACTCAAATCCATATTCTTTCAAACACCATGCATACACACACCTGATCACACCTGATCGGATCAGCACGTCAGCACATGGTGAATATCACCCATTGAGCACCTTATGCAAACACTTTTTTCCTATACCATTCTACATGTTACAGCCATAAAATTTTCTGAATAACTGGACAGGGTAAACACTGGCAAGTTGTCCTAATCCAACCAAGAAAGCAGAATCATTCTTCACTCTCTTTGTTCCCACAAATTAAAGGTCATGCATTGTTGCCAATGATCAAAGCTAAGGTCATTCCAACGATCTTCTTTCTTGGTCATTGACACATGATGAAATATATTTTACCCTTGCTGGAACTAATAATTCATCTCTTGATATGACTTGTCCTCTCAATTCTCATTTTGGTACTTTAATTTGTTGGGGGATTGGGAATGTTCCTTTCACGATCGCTATCACACCTTTCCTACCACAAGGTTGTTTATATCAATATATATATCTAGTCTATATATATGCCAAACCTTATGAATAGTACTTTCACATGTGTAATTCCTCTTGTACCCTTCTGCCCTCCGTTTGTCTGTTTCTGCTTCTTTTTGGTGTTCCTTCTCCTTGTGCGCCTCGTAGTCGCTGCTGTCTTGCCATCTCTTTCTCCAATTTTCCTGCCTGCTAAACCTTAGCAGCTCGCCGCCTCACAATCGACGTCCGGCAGCATTTGGCCTTTGCCATTTTCACCTCTCCATTTCTCTTTCTTTTTCTCTGGCAGACCAATTTTCTCCTACTGCCCATTTCCCATTTCCTCCAGCAGCTCGTGCCCTCCGATCCTGCTTCCGGCCACACCGTCTTCGCGAACCCTAGCCACTGTTCCGAATCCCTACCCACGGGAACCCCAGCGGCTCCCCTTCTGTGTGCGCTTGTGCCTGTCATTTGCCTGTTACCCTCGTCGTCATTTCTCCTTCGTATTTCGCCGCCGCCGCTCCACCCGTGAACGCCACCGTCTTCCACTATGTACGGATAACGGTAGGCTGTGTCGCCCTAATCGCCGCTGCTTCGTTGGGGAAATCTCCTTGGCCGCCGGCGGCGGAAATAGACATGGGCAGCGTCGTCGCTGCTTCGATTTCCTTTTGGCTCCACCTCCGGCTGCCTCGTTGTCGGGTTCGTTGCCGTTACCGACTCTGGCATTTCGAATTCTCCGCATTGGAAGCCACGATGACGCCTCCCCTTCTTACGTTGTTGCATTTGTTTTTGCCACAGGAAATCCCTATCTCAGTTTCTAGGTTTTGCTTATTAAGAATGGAATATTCACAAAGAAATCGGATCTTGAATCCTTGCCCTCACAGAAGCGGAGGCCTCGCTAAGGTGCTTATCACTGTTGATTTAGTTGTTTTCCTAACCCTTTTCCATTTTGACAATCCTCCAGTATATGGTTAGACTGCATGAATAATAATCTGATTTTGCATCTTCTTGTTTATCTGCACTTCTTATTTTTTTGGGGATTTTATTCCTTGGATGGTTAAATATTCCCAATGATGAATAGATTTTGCTTAAAAATTGTGTAGAAACTTATTTAAATCATGTATCCAACTTGATTTGTGAATTGTGGGCTTTGTAAAATTTATAGAAACCTGCAGGTCCAGAATTTTGGATTTGACAGAATGGTTATAGGTAATATGAATATCGTTTACGCATGATTTTGACTGATCTGTTTTTGATTCATAATACAGGGCATACACATGTTGCTATGCAATGGACGAAAAATTTATTTGGATCTTTGGGCTCATCCGCTGATCTGTATTTGCTTTTGTTATTTATGATGTGGCAAATAACTTCTGATTGAATATCTTTCTAAATAAGTGTGTTTCCTTTAAGGCCACAAATGAATTTCTGCATCCTTTATCATGTGTTGAGCAATCGACTGGATATAGAGACATGAAAAATGATGTCAGGAAAAAAAAAAGAAAAAAAGAAAAAAAGTTGAGGCTGCGTGCATTGGCTAGGGTGAGACCTTCCTGGCCCCCGCACCAAGGAATTGGTATTCGGCTGCAGGTTATATGATTTTTTCTCCAGGCTATTTCTATTCTATTTTTAAAATTCTCTCAAACAATCTGTCCGGTGTTGTGTGAAGAGCCGTTGCTTAACAATGAATCTCAATTTAGTGCTGGTTTAATTTTATTTTGCCTTGTTTGTTTGAGTTTGTATTTCATAGCCAAATAGTACAAAAGTTCCATGTGAAATCTGGTTGAGGTTCTGTCTCTTTTTCAATTCTATTTGCTCTGTATTATTTTGTTTGGTTATGAGGTTGGCTTTATAGTGTAATGCTACCTTTGAAGTATTTTTTTGGAAATTGGGTTATATGTAAGAATTAAGTAGTCATTCTGAAAATATAGTTTTGTCTTGATGTGTGAGAGTAAATGTGTTTTTATTTGATAAATGCATTCACCCAACTGAAGACAGCTGCATTTTGTTCTGGATTAGGATTGGTTGCTCTTGAATATTACAAAAAATTGCATTAGGTGTTGATTAAGCTACATTTTGAAAGTCAAGTGTTTGTTTTTGTTTCGCTAGATCATATGTTTATGTGAGCTACAATTGTTTGTACTTACTCATTGGCTGCAAGTGTCACTAAAATTTTAAACCCTAAAAACTGGACTGATTCTAACAAAAGACCCCACCATGATTTACTGCAGCTCGCGCCATTTGAGCGCCCCTGCTAGATTCGCAGCTCCGGCGGCTGATGCTCCTATCTCAAATCGCACACCCGGTAAGGATTCCTCTTCAAGTTCATTTAGGTTTTGAATTTACCCTCATCTCCATTGATGTTTTTTGTGTTTCTTTTAGATTATGGTTTGTTGCCTTCGGTTTCCTTCTGACACTGCCGCTATCAGCCTCCAACTTCGCCAAATGCCGGCTCCCATGGACAATTTGTCCCACCCTTTCTGAACAATCCATATGTGCTTACTGAACTCCCTCGGCTGCTTATTTTATTTAATTTCAATTCTGATTTTTTCGAGTTGCAGATTGTTTGGTTTTGGTCTTGTGCTTGTGTGGGCTTTGGTTGGGGAATTTTGGGGGTTGTGTCGATAGAGGATACTACTCGTACCAGAAACTTTATGAACCATTATATACAAAGGCAAGTATGTTGTTAGACAAAATGTGCTTTTCTTTCCTGGGGCACCATGTTTTGTAATTGGAATTATGATATCATATTTCATATTCTCCTCTTCCTTCTGTGATTTGAAATTGTGAATGGTATAGTGGAAGTCGAGGGAGAGACTGAGACTCCCCCCGAACAGGCTTGATCTTTCCTTGGGAATTTAGAGTTTTTCAATGTAGAACACGAGAATATATGTGTCCTCTGCTGCTCACTGCTAATGCTACCAAGTTTTATGTGGGTTTTCTTTGAATGTTATTTGTGTATATATGTGTTTGCTGCTGGTTTTTCTTGCCTATTTGCAGTTTTGTGGATTTATCTGCATTTCTTTCATGTTGGGGTTATCTTTGGCTGCTTGGGGGTTTGGTGTTGAAATTGTGTAGTTGATGCTTGAAGGAGCTGCAGTGCTAGATTCTTCTCTTGTTTGTGGATTGAAATTAATTTGGAGACTTTTTCGGATTCGTGGTCCTTTTTTGAGGAAATAAATGTTTCAATGTTCAGCTAATTAAGTGACATAAAGTTAGGTTCATTTTAATACTCCTTACTTAATTAGCTTGTTTTGTTTGGCGAACAAGTCTTGGTAAATTTACACCATTCCCCACTATTTTTTCCCTTTGGTTTCTTTCTCAGAATGAGAGGACATTAGGACCAATCCAGGAACATCTTGCAGCTATGGCTCCTGCTTTAGAAGAACTAAGGAAACGGAAGAGTGATCGGATGAAAGAGTTTTGTGAAGTTCAATTTCAATACATAAGATATGTGCCGATCTATCAACTAAGAAGTTGAATTCATTCCATAACCAACTCCACGACCTCCAAAAGGAAGAGGTGGGTGTGATCTTCAAATAACCTAAAAGCTGTCATTTTCTTTCTCAGAATGAGAGGACATTAGGACCAATCCAGGAACATCTTGCAGCTATGGCTCCTGCTTTAGAAGAACTAAGGAAACGGAAGAGTGATCGGATGAAAGAGTTTTGTGAAGTTCAATTTCAATACATAAGATATGTGCCGATCTATCAACTAAGAAGTTGAATTCATTCCATAACCAACTCCACGACCTCCAAAAGGAAGAGGTGGGTGTGATCTTCAAATAACCTAAAAGCTGTCATTTTATACTTTCGTGCACATTCTCAACTGAAGAATCTTCATGGTTTATGTTTTCCATAGATATAATATATATTTCAGAGTGACAGGTTGTACAATATTCATGAATTAGTAAGCACCATCCATGATCTTTGTGTCGTCCTTGGCATGGATTTCCTGTCTACTGTCACAGAAGTGCATCTGAGCCTAAATTACTCTCATACTGTGCAATCAAAAAGCATGAGGTAAGAGAATCCAAAGCTTCGTGCTTCAATCTGACATGTCCAACATATATTTTTTAAAATGTTAGAAGTCAAAACGATTTTTTTTCATAATTCTATGGCCCATATTTTTTTTAAAATTCTTTTTGCAAATTCTTTAAGCTCGTTACAGTTCTTATATATTCTCCTCTTCCTTTAGTGATTTGAAATTGTGATTGGTATAGTGGAAGTCGAAGGAGGACTGAGACTCCCCCCCCCCACAAGAGGGCCACGCCCTACAGGCAACTGAGGGTAACAGGATTTAGTTGTTTCTTTTCCTTCAGGCTAATGGTTCTTGACATACTGACTCTGTGACTCAATGTTATCAGATTAAACATTGAATGTTTCCATTCTATGTCTCTGGGTCCATTTAAAAAAATATGATTATTGGATTCTTCATTAAGTTAAATTGCTGAGCTTCATTTCAGGTAAAGTTGTGCCTGACTTCTGGCTGATGACATTAAAGGTTAATGATTTATTGACACAAGAGGTTGGCATTTAAAACCGCTAAGTTCTTAATCTAACAATTTACCTTAACTGAATATATGTCTATGTAGTACTTGTTAGATCTCAGACTGTGATGAAGAGGCCTTAAAATATCTCAAGGATATAAAGTGGTACAGGCTTGATATTTGCTTGGGAATTTAGACTTTTTCCGTTAGTTTCATCTGCTATTATTTGAAAGCAGCCTGTTTGATTGTTTCGAGCATTTGCAATTGGCTTATGCTTCATTTTTATTTTTTTACGGACATTCATTTTAATTTTCGCACTTTTCCTACATATTGGTTATCATGCTCACAGCATGATCCTGTGACACACTTCAACGCATTTTTTCCTTACCGGCGCGCGCAGCATAGCGCGCGCTGCCGCAAGATTCCTAGTATATATATATATATATATATGCAGTATTTGCAAAAAAATAAAAATATATATGGCAAATATATTAATTGGAAATTCTAACTACGAAATCAGGCACAACGAAATAAGGGGATGGTGACTTATTCTAATGGTCAAGCCCCTTAACTCCAAACCTATAGGTTGGGGGTTTCGATTCCGCACCTGACCCTTATCCTTCCCCTTTATTCCCTTTGTAATTTGTATGGGATGGGCTCCACCACCATTTTCTAGCCCCGGGTTGGGCCTGCAGACCGTGCACCCCAACCCGTCCCCATGTATGCGTCCAATCCTCCCGCCAAGCACCCCATGGTGGGTTGTTGGAGGTGGAATTTGAACCCCCAACCTCCCTTTAACAACCACCCTAAGGTAAGGTTGTTAACCACCCTAAATTAAATAAATTTATAATTGGAGGAAAAACCTAATACTGCTCGCCTATTGGACAAATAATTAATAATATTAATTAAATTAACCCTATTGGAAGTGGCACATCACAAAACACATGTTGAAACTCCAATATTTATTGACCTAAGAATCATGTTGCTAAGTCAATGTGTACTACTGTCAAGTAACAATATCAGTGGAAGAGTTCTCAGTGAAAACGATGGAGACTAATTAGCAAAAAAGAATGCAAAGTACTACGTATGCCAAATCGCGTGCAAGTTTGATCTATTTCTTGCACTGTTTTCTGGGTCTTTAAGAATGGTTAAAAGTCCAATTGGCATGAGACAATGTTAAAAAAGAAAATTGACTTTAAAATGACTGCAAAATTATTCCATACAATACGTTAAATTTTTTATAGGTCATCCCATCAAACCTTTGAATTTAAACATGCTGATCATTGACATAATAATTGAATGAGTGATATATCGAAAAATCCCAAAATAATCTAGTAGACTTTGCAGCCATTTGTCGATTTCGAAAGGCAATTAACCATCTTTAATTTGACCTAGGGATGAAAATGGGTTCGGATGGCTTCGGTTGGGTCTTGGCTCTCATAGGAACAGGCGACCCAGAACCAACCCCTTGACATCCCTAAGGATGATAATGAGTCCATGTTAGATCTGGAACGAAACGAACCGGAGGCTCGGGTTGGGTCTTGCAGAACCCGACTCAGACTCAAACCATTGTCCTCCCTAATTTGACCTTATAGTAGGCCGCCCGGCGGTGTAACAAATGGGCCTTTATAAAATCAAACTTGTGATCATGTACTATTTTGGAGTACCGATGAGTTGCCCAGCATGCAAAATATTAAAAGGTGATGCAGAACATGATTAAGGAATTCTCTAAGCCGAGGACAACTAACAATATTATATTGATAAGACTATTTGTCAAAATTGAATAATGTAGTGCCACTAATCAATCTTACAAGGCTAGTTATTCTAACCGCCATCCTCATGGTCGTCGGCTGGGTTTTATTACACCATCCACCAACAATCTAGATGCAATTAATTTGAAAATTAAACTTTGAGTTCTTCATCACATCGTCATCAACTCCTCTAGGAATCACTAATGCAGTCTCACCATTTTGTTGTACAAATAGACCCTTTAAACTTCGATGACAAGGGTAACAACAAAAAAGTACAATCAAGAACAAGAATATGATACAAAGCAACACAAACTGAGGTAATTTTTGTCAGGGTTCTAACTGCAGCCAACAGCTGAATTTATTTGCAAAGGGACAAAGATTTATCATAGAACATATGTGCAAATTACCTATTGGTTTTGTTAGAGGCCCTGAGACAAGAACAAGGATAAAAGTACGAAGCTTTAATTTATTACTCCACTTTCCAGCACAGATCTGCGTAATGTTAAAATGGCAATTATAATTATATCCTTATCAAATTATATGGAATTTGAAAATATTCTAAATAAAAATCCAAATTCAAACAAGTTCACAGTAAATAAAATTAGGCCACGTTCCATAGAATAAGACCTAAAAACTCATATCACTTATTCCATATATATGAAATGGTCCGGTAAGATCTGATTGAATAAAAGAAAAATAAGTGATAAGAGACTCTTATAAGTCATTTGTAACAAACTATTTTATTACAGAACTTTTTATTAAGTAACTGATAAGAGACAATAAGAACTCTTAAAAGACCTAGAGCAAACGGCCGGCCTTACCCAGCTAAGAATTGAATAATTATACAAGAAGAAACCCTCATATTTTTATTCGTAGCTAATGATAATTAACCGAAGTACTCAATCAAGAGTAATGAGTACAAACGAAAATTACTCAACTAATCACAAGTACTATATCTATACATACACATTTACAAGCTCAAGCTTAAGCTTTTTATTTAAGCAAAATATGTCTCCTACTCTATAAGTGCAACGCCCCAGTCACAACCATTTGTAGATATTGTCCGCTTTGGGTCAATCTCCTTTACGACTTTAAAACGCGTTTACAAGGGAGATGTGTCCATACCTTTATAAAGCATGATTCGTTCCTCTCCAATCAATGTCGGATATTAGAATAAAGGATAATTACTTGTGAAAAAATAGATATCGCATATATATTGAGTAATGAAAAAGTGAAGAAACATGCAATATGGTCGAAAAAGGGAAAGAATATAATAAAAGACATTTTGATGATAATTGGATTAGAGGATTATTATGTAAGAGAAGAAGAGATGTATAGATATAGAAGTATAGTATAGGTATAGGATATGAATGGAAGAGAGGAGCTAAGGGGCAATGGCAAAGTCACATCGGCACGTGGTGGGCTGATTCCCTCCTTATTAAACTACTACTACTACTCCTACTCTTTAATTAGTCTTTACATACTTTCCCTTGTTAATGGCCATGACACTTCTTCTCAACACCAGCTGTTGCTAGCTGTCCCATTCCCCCCATGTGCCCCCCCACCCCCCCTAAATCACCCCCTCTTATATATCTACACACATTTAACCCCCTACTACATTAACACACACCACCATAGCTAATCTCAACCACACACTTTTGTGTGCCATGTTCTTTGCCCCTGCATAGTCCACCATCCATATATATATATATATACATACATACATGTACATGACATATATATATGTATAGTCCTGTACTTACATTTGTTATCTTTGTACATATTCCTGTCTGAATTGTGATCACATCATCTCTCAAGATCATTACACCATTCTTGATTCTTACAACATTTGTCTGCAGCATCCATCTGCTGATTGTATTCAACAATTCTGGTACATACATACATACATTCAATTAGTAGAGTGAGTGCATGGAGCAATTGCCCCCCAAGCCCCCACTCCCCCTCCCGGCCCAGAACTGGGCCTCATTCCCTTTCCAAATGGCGCCGCCCTCCGCCGCCGCCTCCTGGATGGACGAATTCTTGGATTTCTCCGCCACCAGGCGGAGCGCCCACCGCCGCACCGTCAGCGACCCCATCGCCTTCGTCGAGGAGCCGCACGGCACCGGCGCCGGCAATAATGGGTTCGACAGATTGGATGACGAACAGCTGAGGAATATGTTCGTGGATGATATCATCGGGGCGGCGCCGCCGGGGCCCTCCAGCGGGAACGCTTCCTCGCCGTCCGATCAGAACAGCGAGGATGACGACAGGAAGGACCACCCGCATCACGTGCAGCTCAAAGCTGAACCGGGAGAAGAGGATAGCTCGTGCAATCCCGGGACGGCGCCGGCGGATACATCTCCGGCTAAATGCTCAGAGAATAATAATAATAATACCGGTGACACCATTGTAGACCCCAAACGGATCAAAAGGTAAATAATTTAGCCCTATATGCATAGGCATTTGTATGTATGAATAATGTATATATAATTACTAAATAATGCTCTTACAATTGCAAAACTCGAGGAATATAATTATTTAGCATTAATGATCATAAATATACTTCATATAACTTGCAATATAATTTTATCAATAAAAAACCCTAATCTATTAGTCTGTCCTAATTAGTACACCCGTTAAAATATTCCGTGAGACTTGATTAAACTATTGAATAACTAACCTCTTCACTAGATCGAGATCAACCTATTTATTTTCTCTATTTAATCTAAAACTAAATAATAAAAAGAATCAATTTTTATTACTACAATATACTCCCTCCGTCCCAATATAAGTGGCCCCTTTCTTTTGGGCACGAGAATTTAGGTCGTGGAATTTAGTAGATAAAGTGGTGTGAGTAAATTTGACTAATTCATCCATCTAATTTATAATGGTTACATTTGACTTTTAACCATATTTATTATTTAACTTTGACTTAATGTTATCGTAATGATGTAGAAAGACAAAAATAGTCAAGTGTGATCTTGTTGGAATCGTCTAATCGTATAGTTTTAGAATATATATTTTATACAATTTTTATTTATACCCATTTTGAGATATTAATGGTTAAACATATATAGGGACTTTGTGCAGAAAGTACAATTGTCATTATTGTGGGGTTTTTAATCATGTTTATGTTAATCTAATTTACTTAAAAGGGAAATTGGCCACTTTTAATGGGACACCCCAAAAAGGAATAGTGGCCACTTTTAATGGGACGGAGGGAGTATGATATATGATGCCAGCTTTTATGTGTAGCATATAAAATAAAGATAAATAGCTTGTGTGCCTAATCGTGGGAGCAACCTTTATTCAGAATCTTGGCGAATCGACAGTCGGCTCAGAGATCAAGAGTGAGGAAGCTACAATACATTTCTGAGCTAGAAAGGAGTGTAACATCGTTACAGGTAAAAAATAAATAAAATTACTGTCTTGGCAGTTTATAATTAATCTGTAAAATCATATCTGCTAATTAATTGCAATGTCTGACATGCAAATTAAAGACTGAGGTATCGGCATTGTCGCCAAGGGTCGCATTTTTGGACCATCAAAGGCTTCTTTTAAATGTGGACAACAGTGCACTTAAGCAGCGAATTGCCGCCTTGGCTCAGGACAAGATATTCAAAGACGGTAAAAGTTTCATCTCAAGCAATGTGCAGAACTTTTATTTAATTTCTATAGACTGTTGTTGAAATAAAAGTTTCATTATATCAAAAACATAACGTGGGACTTAGCTAGTGGTTATGTCTTATGCTTGGGATTCGATTCCTACCCCTATCCCTTCCCTTACTTCTTTTGCAATTTGTGTGGTTTGGACTCCTACTCATCTTTACGAGCACATAAGTGCCAATATTTACAAAAGAAATAACGTAACGTGATATTGTTGTTTAATGTTATTAAATTATTGTTGAAATTATAATCACTAAGAGAAAATTTGTAGTTTTGATAGCTAACAAATTTGGTTAGAAACGCTAAGCTCTTTAATGCTTGAATTTTAAAAAACAACTTTATGTCCCAAGAAAAGAAAATTCTTGTAGTAAATTATAAAAAAAAAAACTTCTTAATTTCAACAACGGTACAATATCCTGTATGTATCTATATGTGTGCGTATATATATTCTTTTATGCTAAGAAAATGGAAATAATGGCAGCCCATCAAGAGGCCTTGAAGAAGGAGATAGAAAGGCTGAGAAAAATCTACCACGAGCAGAACATGAAGAAGGAGAAGATGGAGAGTGGGAACGCAAGCGGCGGCGCGGAAGAGGCCGGCGCGGCGGCGGGGGCGGTGGCTGTATAGTTAGGGGGGCCGTTGGCCGTACTACATGAGAGGCGCGCGCGGATTCTTGGATCGTATAGTAAGGGCATTAGTTGGCGGAGCATGCGATCACATGGGTTGTCGCCATCTTTCCACTTATCTAATGCTGTAGTGGGACCGACCATCTCTTGTCCTGTACGAACGACACGTGGACACTTGCAGATGACATGATTTTTTTAGTACTACGACCATGTTTTGAGTTTCCGTTTGGTTGTTCAATCAATTAATTGAGATTTAAATTTAGTGATTTTGTGGAGGGATTTTTATCTTTTGGGAGTAGGAATTGGACACTAACGAAAATGTGATTATTCTTGACATTAGTGTCTGCAGGAGACAAAAAAATTAAAAAAAGACTCCCCTTGTAATTTATTTTATATTTTTCATTTCTTCTCATTTTGTTTCTCCAATGTTTGGTTGTTATATATAGCTCTCTTTTCATTTATATTTTTTTGAAAATTAGGTGCTTGAATGGTTGCAAGTGCAAAATTCTGCTCATATCAATAATGTTAGCTAAATACTCACTTTGTCCCATTTGAAATGCCCCAAAATTTTTGGATAGACAATCCAATGCATTTATTTAACCGTTAATATTTTAAAATATAGAGAAGTAAATATTATAAAAGAATATATTCTAAAACTATGCGAAAATTCAACAAGATCTTATTTGATTATTTTTTTTTCTATATAACAGCAAGAAAACATTATGTCAAACATAAATAATAAACTGTATAAAAAGTCCAAATGAGACATCTAAAATGAGTCGGAGGGAGTATATAAAATACCATATCCATTCTTTTTTCGGGAAAACGGGGGGCCGAAGCCTTTTATTCAAAATACCATATCCATTTTGATATTAATTACTTTCATCTATAATCTATAAAACTTATTGATGTTATGAATAGTGCTACAAAAATTTTCATTTATACTTTAAAAGAGCTCATTAAAAAGTATGCAATGTTCATAATTAAAAATTAAAAATTTCCTTTTAGAAATACTATTGGATCTCATTGTTTTTTGGTGAATTACCAGATATATCATATGTCACATGGAGTCCAAGACTAATCCCTCGAGTATCTGCATATGGGCAATGAATGACACATTTCCCAAAGCTATTGGATCTCATTGTTGATTTTATTTTTTCAAAATATTGATTTCTTATAATGAATTTTATATAGCTAAAAGTACTTTTATACTTAAAATCCATTCTTCGATTTATATAGTGTACATCTTATACTCCCTCCGTTTTTTTTTAAGTTCACCATTAGCATAGTAGATAATATTCATTGAGTAACTTTAATTCAATTTTTTCATATAGTTATATAAGATAAAACATAGTCAAGTGAGATCTTGTTAGATTCGTCTAATCACGTAGTTTTGGAATATCAAATTTTTATAATTCTTACTTATATATAATATGAGATATTGATGATTGAAAATGTGCATTGGATTGCGTGCAATGCAGGATGGATGAAGTTAAAAAAAAACGGATGGAGTATATGACTGCGGCTATTCATACACCATAATTTTACTACATACACCCCACCCCTTTTTAGGATACCCAAAATGCCCCCACTTAAAAAAAAAACCCTTACTCACAAAAAAATACTACATACACCCCATCTACACACCCTAATTTTCCAAAAAATACTATAAAAAATACTACATAACCATTTCCTCCTCCAAAACCTTCCACACCTCCAAACCAACTCTCATCTCAAAATTAAACGCATCCTTCCCAAAAGTAGCAAAAATCAAAGCAATGGTAGTGTAGAATAGTTGCTTAACAAATTGAGAAAAAATGGACACCTTGGGATAAAGAGGTAATGATTTAAACTTGCTAAAATTTTCAATTTCTCGCACAGCTGTTCGGCACTGGTCCGCCGCAAGCGTAACACACCGCGCGGCCCGCCAAGCCGTAAGTGAAGAAGGCTGTTCGGCCAACGCGGCCGCGCATTTCACTGGCTGCACGGCATAATGTGCCGCACAGTCTTCATTCCGTTCGGCCACGATGGCCGTGCATTCCCCATACCGTTCGGCCATGATGGCCGAACGAGACTGTAGATCGGTTTTTTTTTTTTTTTTGTTCTCATTCCTATCTGAATACCTTTTAATGCAGATACCACCTTCTTTTGAGATGAATTGGAGCGGTACACAAGGCATTGAGAATCCACTTGGAAATGAGTTGAGCATGGATGTCATTGGCACTGATTACACACACTTATTCACGACAGAGAAACGATAACCTTCGAAGGAAGCTGTAATAAAATGGGTCCAGGAGACGGCGAAAAAGAACCACATGGTGGTAATTGTTAAGAGGTCAGATGCGGGTGGAGGCATCCTTCGAAGGAAAGCCTGTGTAGTTTTTGGGTGTGAGCGCACTGGTGAGTATCGTGAATGGAAAACCAAGAAGAATCCATACTTACCGAGTGAAGTAGGTAGCGGTGAATGTGCTGATGGGAAAAGAAAGATAGTCCGGCAGAGGGAAGGAAAAACAAAGAAATGTGGGTGCCCGTTTGAACTAAAGGCTCAAGAGATGACCATTGGTGGGGATTGGGAGGTTGTAGTTGTGAAGGCAATCCACAGTCATGGGCTTGCAAATTATTTCGAGGGACATGCATACATGCAGCGGTTGCTACCCGAGGAGGAAGATTTTGTGGTGTCGGGTTCGGTCAGGGGTGTGCGGCCTAAGGACATGTACTTTGATTTAAAGGAAAAGTTCCCAGAGAATACGTCATCAATTAAGACAATATACAATACCCGCCAGAAACACCGTGCGAAGGAAAGAGCCGGACATTCCCAAATGCAGTACTTGTTGGGAAAGTTAGAGGAGAACGGATATCACCACAATCATCGCAGGTATGAATCAACTACTGAGGTGCGAGATATATTCTTTGCGCATAAGAAGAGTATTGAGTTGTTGCGTGCCTTTCCGCATGTGTTATTCATGGATTGTACCTATAAAACAAATAGGTTCAAATTCCCTTTGTTGGAGCTAGTGGGTGTTACCTCTACAGGTTTGACATTTTTTGTTGCTTGTGCCTATTTGGAGGCGGAAAAGGAGGAAAACTACACGTGGGCACTTGAGATGTTGCGGCTGCTGATGGATTCAAAATGTTTGCCAAGTGTGATTTTAACTGACAGAGAGTTAGCTCTTGTCAATGCAATTGAAGCAATATTTCTTGATGCCACCCAACTATTGTGTCAATGGCATATAAACAAGAATGTGTTGGCAAATTGAAAGAACCACTTCCCGAGAAAGGCGAAATGGGAAATATTCTACAGGCAGTGGGCAAATGTAATGGAATCAGATTCAGAGGATATGTTTAAAGAACAACTGAAGCCCAATGCT
This sequence comes from Hygrophila difformis, assembly GCA_030278955.1. Classification (NCBI taxonomy): domain Eukaryota; kingdom Viridiplantae; phylum Streptophyta; class Magnoliopsida; order Lamiales; family Acanthaceae; genus Hygrophila; species Hygrophila difformis. Next base: position 37,760,584 of record JAOANR010000007.1, on the reverse strand, counting down.
TTTTATAGAAGGCCGCCGGAAAACCGTCCGGCCCCGGCGCAACATAAGGCTTAAACTGTAAAAGAGCCAAAGAGACATCTTCTGCCTTAACTGGACCAGCCTCGACGATGCCATGTTGGGTTCTAATCGGCTGGAGATGTGGTAGCTGGTCCTCACTATTCGGCAGCCCATGATCTGAATAGAGATTTATGAAAAATTTTGTAACTGCATGCTCCAGTGAGGGAGGATCGGTGCACCAAGACCCGTCATCCAATTGAAGGCCAGTCACTTTCTGTCTATGGTGGCGATATTTGGCCTGTGCATTAAAAAAACCTGGTGTTGCGATCACCAAGGCGAATCCAATCCTCCTTCGCCCGCTGGTACCAGAAGAGCTCCTCTTGTTCCAAGATAGTTTTATAGTCATGTTGGAGTTTGCGTTCCAGCAAAATCAGGCGGGCAGAGTCCACATGAGCCAAGCACCGGTCTAACCCTTGCAAACAACGCAAATTTTTTTTTCTTTCTATTCCTGATCATCTTTTTACGTTCGTGCATGCAATGTTGAATCGAGAGGGCTTTAAGGCGTTCCAGATGACTTGTTAATGGCTCAGAGACCTCTGAGCAAGCTTCTTCAACTAGCTGGTCATAAAATGGACGTTGGCTCCAGTAGGCTTCCATCGAAAAGGCTTGCCATGGGGGTAAGACTGCGGCAGGCCACATCGCATGAGCAAGGGCGCATGATCAGATCCATGGCGGCCCAAGACACTGATGCTAGCATATGGAAAAAGGCTTATCCAATCAAGGGAGACCATACCACGATCTAGTCTCTTCTTGATGAATTGTGTGCTGTGCGCAGGGCCGTACCAAGTAAAAATATTTCCTTCCGTGCGAACCGGGTAGAGATTACAATCCAATAAGCAAGAGCGAAATAAGTCCGCACGATTCTGAATAAACACTCCTCCCTGGACCTCAGACGACTCAAGTATCTCATTCCAGTCACCCATGGTAAACCCATGCACCTGAAATGCGTCGACGAAGGTCTCTCAAATAATCCCAAACTGAGAACAATTATGTATGGTATTTGGTCACTATTATAATCATAGTATATTGGTTAGTAGATTAAATAATTATATTTAAACAATTTCTCTTTTTTTTTGGTGACACAGCCTGAAGAGGCGAGCAAAGGAAAAGAAAAAAAAATATCCAAAACAAAAAACCACCAAGCTACCAACTATAAATCATGAAAAAAAACCCGGTCAAATTCTAACATAAACCATGCCAGACGCATCCTTGTCCACCAAAGGCTGGACATCATCAGGAGGAAATGCCCAAGTCGTATAAAAATCTGCTAGCCTCGCAGCTCGCCGTGCACACGCATCCGCCACTTGATTGCCTTCGCGATATATATGCCGAAGCAAGCACCCTCCCCCGCGCCCGAGCGCCTCCCGAACATCCTTGATGAGCGGCCACAAGGTATGCCGCACTTGCCCCGCCCTTTGCACCAACCGAATCACCTCCGCCGAGTCCACGTAGCAGCAGCTCAGCGTCACCCCCATGTCCCTCGCAAGCTGTAGCCCACGCCATAACGCCAGCAGCTCCACCTCCACTACCCCTCGTTTGCCAACACTCCCACCACAACCTCCAATCCACCGGCCTCCATGCGAGCGTATTACCGTCCCAAAACCTGCTGTATCGCCAAGAATACAACCATCCGAGTGAAGCACAACCCCGATAATACCCTCCTCAATCCACTTCACACTCCGCCCCACCCTTGTTGCCGCAGGCTTGCTGCGGGCGAGCTCCAACGACTGCCCCAGGCGGACAGCTTTCTCAAGCAGCCCATGGAGTCGATTCCCTACACCGGTGAAAACCCTACTATTGCGTTCACACCAAATCACCCACATCATAGCAATGAACTCCCCTCCTCCAACCTTAGTAGCCCATTCACACCAATGTCGAGCATCTCCATCATCAACATCCATCACCAAAGTCTCTAGATTCTTGCCTTGCATCCTCCAAAGCTGGTTAGCCCAAGGGCAAAGAAAAAAGACATGCTTCCACGACTCCTCCTGACTACCACAAATCATGCACAAAGGTGAAGCCGCCATACCCCTATTATACCGCAAGAGATTACACGGAAGCGCCCCATGACCTATAAGCCACATGAGTAGCCCCATCTTCTCTGGAAGCCAAGACTGCCATATCCACCGCCAACCAGTGGCCTCCCCCGCTGCCGCAGACAACCAGCGATAGCCACTCCCAACCGTATAAACGCCATGCTTCTCCCCGCGCCAGTGCAACACATCGCGCGTAATGGCCGAGAGATGCGGAATTGGAGTCTTCCGAATATTATCCCGCACCTCCCCGGATAACCATGAATATACTTGCTCCAGATGCCATGTGCCTCCCCCAATAACGTCCTTAATTTGCAAGTGCACATCGTTGGTGTGAATGAAGGGGACCAAATCCGCCAAGCATTGGCCTTCAAACCAAGGCGAAAACCATAACGAACTCGCACCATCCCCTATTCGCACCCCAAAACCCTTCCTGAAGATGGCGCCCACCTTGACTAACGATTTCCACATCTTCGTGCCTCTATATGAGTCTGTAGGGAAAACACCAGGGTTCACCTCATATTGATCACGAAAAACTCACACCCATAACTTATCTTGATTTGTCAAAAAATCCCATAACAGGCGCCCCAACAGAGCCACATTCATATCATGTGATGCGCGGATGCCCAAACCCCCTAGCTTTCGAGGCTTGGTGATCTTCGGCCACCCCACCAGATGCAGCCCACGGCCATCACCTCCTTTCCAGATCCATCGCCTAATCAACTGGTCAATTCTGTTGCACACTCCGAATGGCACCATATGCACTTGCATCACATATACAAGAATAGCAGCTAAAATCGTCCGAGCCTTAGTAATTCGCCCGGCCCTATTTAGCAACACACTTGACCAAGTGCTCAAGTGGTTCCTAAGTTTCCGGACAAGCCTATCAAAATACACCGCCTTCATGCGCCCATGTACAATTGGGAATCCCAGGTACGTTCCCAATTCCGGAACTGTGGGAATAGCAAGATGTTTCGTCACCCATTCCACTTCATGCCCCAACGCCGACGGAGAGCAGAAAGCCGCCGACTTCATGGCATTCATGCGAAGCCCCGACCTAGATCCAAACCTTTGAAGCACTGCCGCAATACACTCAATGCTACCCTCCTCCAACTGGCTACATAAGATTAAATCGTCCGCAAACATTAAGTGTGAAATGCCCACCCCTCCCGGCTTCAGCGCCACCTGCTTCCAACGCCCGGCCCGCACTTCTTCCAAAATTAAATGAGATAACTTCTCCATCACAATCACGAAGAGGTAAGGAGAAAGAGGATCACCTTGTCGCAGTCCCCTGCCCGCCTTTATATCACCAATCGGGGAGCCATTCCATAGAATGGAATAACTAGCCGAAGTAACGCATGTCATAATGAGCTCACGACAACCTACTGGCAGCTCCATTTCCATTAAACATTCCGCCAAAAAATCCCACCTCACCGTGTCATATGCCTTGGCCAAGTCCACCTTCAAGACCACCGCTCGACAGGCAGACCTCGGCCGCTCCATATTAGATATAATCTCCTGCAATATGACCCCATTATCGGCCGTTCCTCTCCCCGGCAAGAACGCGGACTGATAAGGGCTAATAAACTCCATCAATATGGGCCGAAGACGCCGCACAAGAATCTTGGTTATTAACTTAAACAGCACATTACAAAGCATCAGTGGCCTATATTGAGAGATTGTTCGAGGCACATCAACTTTAGGAAGTAGACACATGAATGCATGTGCTAATCCTTCCGGCAAGGTACCAGACTCCATAACGCCACACACCATCCCAATAATCCTCGGCTTCAGGATATCCCAATATTCCATGAAGAAAGCAACGGGAAACCCATCCGGGCCTGGGGCCGCATACGACCTCATGGATTTCAAAGCAGCCTCAATCTCCTCCGGCTCGACCCTAGCGCCCAAAACCTGAATCTGTCCAGCACTCACAGACGCTAGCCGCGGCAGCTCCTCCCCTTCATGCTGCTCCAGATGTGGCGCAGACATGCTCTCAAAGTGTGTAATAGCATGCTGCTGCAATATGGCCTGGTCGGTCACCAACTCCTCCCCAATATACAAGCCAAAAATTTTCCCTTGCTTCCGATGCACCTTGGTACGAGCATGGAAGTATTTGGTGTTCCGGTCGCCCTGCTTAATCCATCTATCCCGAGCCTTCTGAAACCATAACAATTCCTCCTGAATTAAGAGAGTTTCCATTTCAGCTTTAATTTCTCCTTCTATCCTTCTGAGCCAGGCCGAATCGACATGCACTAACCGGCGTTCCACCCCTATCAACCGATTCTTAAGTTTTCTCTTGCGCTCCCGAATATTTCCAAAGACCTCCGTATTAAAGGTCAAAGACTGGCGCTGAACCTCCCCCAGCATCTCCGCCATGCCAATGGTCGGATCACCCACGCAACCCTCCACCACAGTACGGTACTGAGCATGCTCTTTCCACGCCGCTTCCCACCGAAACGGTCTCGGACAAACAGACGGCCGCTGATCACCACAAACCAACTTCAATGGACAATGATCCGACCCTAGACGCGGTAAATGAACTATCCGCCCCTCGTCAAATCGATTGATCCACTCAATGTTCGCCCTACCCCGATCAATTTCTCTTCATATATATTCACTATTATTAAATTTAATTTTATGTTTAATTTGTACAATATTAAACGTAATGCAGTATTTGGACTAAGTATAGTTTGAATTATTTACTTAAAATTTTATATTAAGAACAATCATGTAGAATGGTTAATTATTAAAAAATTAATTTTTTAGCCACATTATCATTATTTGACAATTACTCCAAAATAAAGATCTTATATAATCTATTAATTTTTCAATAGTCTTTATTTAGGAAAGAATCTATGTTCATCAATCTATATTAACCACTATATTATCTATTTTATTGTGTTAAATGATGTATAAATAGTACATTAATGTTTATATATTTTAACCATAATAATCTATAGTGGAAAAAATGAACTACATTCTCATTATAATATTTTGTAATCCTCATGGAAATAATAGAATAATTCTTTATTTTGCATATAGTTATCACATCTCCGCCCACATGGGCGGGGAAGTACTAGTATTTATGAAAATATAGTGTATTATGAAACTCATAAAATAATGCTATAGACTCAACTCAGTGAAGGCCACCAACAATAATTCTGGCAAAGCAATAATGTAGTAGCTCAAATCAATGCCAAGTGACGAACGCAGTGACTTCACAATGAGTTATAGGGAATGGAATCTGGGTTTGAAATCCCAAGTGGTTAAGTTTCTTGACTTCCAACGGAATGTTGGAGGTTCGATGCCCACCGGCCCCCTATCCCTCCTCTTTATTCCCCTTTGTAATCGTGTGGCATGGGCTCCCACTACCCATTTCTCAGGTCTTCAATTGCTCATAAAAAAAAAAAAAAAAAAACTAAATCACAAAATTTCAATAAATTCGGATTGTATACATACATGAGTTAAACCTGACCAAATGTCTATATATATATGCTTGTAACTATCCCCAAGACCCTAACTACTAATCCCCAAGTCCACCCTCATTGTTACCTAAACAAAAAACTATGGGTGTGATAAAAAAAATCTCCGGATTATATAAAAATGTCAAATATCTACATGTATTCACATTCTTACACCATGTAATAACCGGACAGCCTAAATGGTAAAGATTTCGTAGAATCTATCTGGCATCTTCAATTCGGTGAAGGATTTTCATGTGTCGGATAAAATTCAATATCACTAACTTTATTGGAAAGTCGATTCCTCCTGTACCTCCACTTATCCAGGACAATGTAAATGAGCAGCCATAAGCCCATTCCTGATGAGCTGTTTCCATCCACGTCACCTGTCTTCCTCTTCCTCCACAAATAAACCGCCAACACGACTGTTGATGTGCCTCCGCTGAAACTGAAGAGCACGGTGAAGCTCCGGGGGCTTAAGCTTAGGCGAGTCGTGTCGTTGTCCCCGGGTAGCTCTATGCATTTATATGGTTTCAATTCACTCTGCTCCCTGTTTTCAAACACCTTCAGCAATGCTTCATCCATGTCCGGAACCAAAGGAGACCCCTTTGGAAATGCCTAAAATTGATCCATACTACATGTGTTAAAAGGGTAAGTAGTATTTAATTATGTGCCTATAAAGCAAATGGATTTGTACACATTACTAGAAACAGCCATTTCTATAAATAAAAGACTTGATTTAGGACTTGTATTGTTTGATTTGAAGGATGTAGGAACTTACGAATCCATATCCTCCAACTTTGTAGGTAGGTCCGGCCATGGTGAAGCTCTTACAGTACTTGCCAACGAAGAGTTTGGCGACAGGAACCTCAAGAAAGGCGGCGGATATATCACCATTCTTGAAGGCGCTGGCGTATTCCTCCAGACTCGTGTAACCTTTGATGATGTTGCTGTTGAATTTCAGTTTCACCAAATAGTCCTTCACAAAAGATCTATTGGAGCATCCAATGGCCGCGTTCCTGCTTTGCAACGTTTCGATGTTTGCAATCTTGGGTTGTATTTGAGGCACGGTTAGCAGGCTGGAGAGGCTCGCCGTATAGCTTTGTGTGAGGATTAGGGCCATGAACAGCCACACCATGACCGCCATTTTCGACAAGTTGCTGTGCAGTGTTCCTGTCAGGATTCGATTTTGAATACCTATAGACATGGTTGGATGTAAGAATTTTGAACCCTAAGGTACAAGGAGTTTTTACCCATTGCATTGAATGTCAGCCACAGACAAAAGGTTCCTGTTTGATGTAGAATCGACCCTGACCTCAGCTCTGGGATGTAATTTCTCTCTATAAACCATATGACGATTCCGGTGTACGCACTAATGGATAATGTGACGAACCACATGGACATTGTGAAGGGCTGCAAGAACAGCCATGCTCTGCTGGGGTGAGATTGGATTGGAACCACCATTACCACCCCTGCCTCTGTATGAGCATGTGTGAATTCAACGTACTTGTATCGATCCGATACTATCGCGATATCGCCAACTGCTGCATCGATTTCCTGTACAAAAAGCCAGCCGCGGTCTTTCACTCGATAGGAGAATCATAATTTCTAACATAAAATAAAAGGACATCGATTCGATGTTCCTACCTTGGTCTGAACTCGCTTCACCAAATCTGTGTAGTTTTCGCCATAAGCAGTGAAGGTATAATTCAGTTGATACTTCAAGTTTCTCACAGCTTTCTTGAAGATGTCTATAGAATATCCCTTGTAAATGCAGTTGTTTTGGGACCGTGGGTCGGGGCATTCGACCCTTACAAACACTTTCGTTAAGGAGCCATTGGGGACACCGATTTTCAAAGGATTGCGCATCGTTGGAGGATGCCAATCTCTTGGAGAGTTGGTGACTCCTCCAGGCCAGAAGAAGTTGCCTAAACTTGCCATGGAGGCGTTGTATTCGGCTTTTTCATCGATGCTTTTTGAGAAGCCTCGCCCTTTGCCAGCAGACCATAAACCGAGTACGTAGTATTTCTTCCCATAAACGCTGATTATTTCAAAGTGATTGACCGGATCCAGCTTTCTTCCGGTGAATTTGATCTCGCCACTCAATCCAACGTGCTCGGTTTCCTGTATCCTTCCGAGGATTTTAAGGCCATTCTTGTCGCCTGCGGTGATGGCCAATCCCCCTACGTATGCCATATCGTAGGCTTGCAACGCGAATATCCCTGGCTCGTGATTCTCCTCTTCTTGGTATCTCCCATAGAAACTTCCCAAGAACTTTCTGCTGAAATTTTTGAAGTCTTTCCCCATTTCCGGGAAATACCTTCGGACGCCCACAACGCCCTGCATTGAGGAAGTGTCTATGGAGTGAAACAAGCTCGAAACTGAATCTGTCGTTATCCACACGTAGTCCTCCTCCATCATTTCCAATTCTTTTGCCTTTGCAAACACTCGTACAGCCAGAGCTGATCTTGTGTTCACCACGAAAACCCGGCATTGCCCTCTCTGCAGCTGCACAAGCTGCTTGTGCAATGCCTCCTCGGAGATGAAATCCTGGAGCGCCACCAGACTGTTTATTTGGACGTCGTTGGCCTGTAAAGCTTTGTACAGGCCATTCAAGACACGGTTGGATGCAGAAACAGAATCCTCGTATATTACATTCACCGTGTGCCATCCCCACGACTCGATTATGGAAGCCACAGCCTTTGTTTGGCTTCTTGTGCAGGGAGATGCCTGCAAAAGGTACGGCCAGCGCGTGGTGGCCCATGGAGGAGTAACGCCCGACAAGGAAAGTACGGGGACATCGAATTGCCCCGCGACCTCAGCTACAGCACGCGATTCTTCCCACGAACTCGGCCCGACAATGGCTTCCACGCCGTTCTTCTTGATCAAATGCCTTGCTGCAAGGGATACATCGACAATGAAATCAATATATATATATATATATATATATATATAACACCATGCATCATAAAGCATGAAACTTTTATAGATTATTAAATTGTTAAATTACCAGCTTGTGCTGCCTTAAGAGGATCGCCTTGAGTGCATCTGATCCGGGGAAGCAGCTTGAGGTATTTCTCCCTATTTAGATCAGCAATTGCGAGTTCCATGGCCACCCTTTGTTCCTTCCCGACACGGCGGCTACAGTCGAAAATTCCCCCTATTACGCCATTGTCAGCAAGGCCGGTTCTGGAAGCTCCATCTGCTGATGCTTTCCCAGGAGAAAGCAAAGCTACGGCCACCAAAAAGAGCAGTAGAGAAGAGGAGGCCTGTTCCTCCATCTGTTCAGTTATGTAGTTATTAACTGTCAAATGATTTAATATTAAGGATTGCTTCTTGCTAGAAATTCTTGCTCATGTCTAGGCCTGCTTTACGAGGAATTTTATGAGGGAAGAGATAGCTTATATATAAACGGTATTGGGAAGGATTAAAAAAATGAGATTGGAAAGTGGTCGGTCTTTCCTACTTGAAATTGGTCATAAAATTGTAATAAAATAACGAGTGTTATGTAACAAGTGGATATCTTACTAATTAAGATATTGAATTCTATAGCCAACCATTCACACTTTGTATATACTTAGTGATTAAGATTCGAGATAGAAAATTGGTAGCTAATGTCCATCCCTCTAAGTCGGTCAAATTGCCTATATATATCCCCATGTTGTAATGAAGTGAAAAATAATTGCTTCAACACTCGATCATACATCAATACTCTTTCTGTTTACTACCTCACGTTTTCTTGTTTTTACTTTATCTCTTTTATATAGTTATTGTGAAGACACAAATCATATACATATATTGAGCAAGAATCATAATTTCTATAACAACGAGAAATTTCCAGGCAAAATTCATTCCACAGACCAAGGGCCAAGCCGCCAAGTTGGTAAATAAGATGTTCATTTCTTACAAAATTCCAGAACTTGGGCAGATACAATTTGAAAAGTTGCAACATATTCTAAGAAATAGTCTCTGTCTTCCTCCTTTGGGCTTTTACATATGTGAATTTTTATTTTTATTTATTTAGTTTTGTCTTTTTAGTGTTTTGTTATTTGTTTTTGAGTCGGGAGTCAAATCTGAAAATATGCTCTTGTCGGCTTGTCCAAGACGTTTAGGTTAAATTATCTTGCAATTTTCGAAATATACAATGAAATCGATTTCTTAGTGAACACACATCACTAATGGTTGCACTGCGGATGAAAATATTCTCGGCCATACGGAGGAGTTTCTCAACCATTAATCAAATATTAAAATCAATGGCTAAGATTAATATAAAGGGTATTCTTGTAATTTCAATAAAAATAAATTATCTTCATTCATTTTTCTCAATCATCGTGCTTGTACATCTCCCGTCTCTCATAATCTGTTATATTTCAATTTGGATTTTATGAAATTTGATAGAAAAATTAGATTCCTTGCATCGAGTATGTAGATTTTCACATAAAGAACGTCAAAATCCGAGTACATTTGAAAAAATTATAGCCATTTGATGTTTATTGCAATTTCAGCAACTCAATATTTACACATTAGCGACGGAGCCTACACGATTCAGGGACATGGCCTCTACAACTCAGCGACATAGCCTATGACACGACATGGTTCTATTCATTTGAGCGACACAATTGTATTCATTTCAGAGACATGATTCTATGCATTTCAACGACATGGTTCTATGCATTTTAGCGACGTCATTATATAAATTCACTATTTTCCTATTTGGAATTTCTGAAATCCGATCGATATTTAGATTCATCGCATCAAGTAGATAGATTTTCATATAAAGAACGTCCAAATCCGAGTTCGTTTGTGAAAGTTAGAGCCATTTGAAATTTATTGCGTAGGTTTTATTGTATAAGTTACATCGCTGAATTCTTTAGGTGGTGTCGCTGAATTCTATAAGTCCCGTCGCTGAATTTATAAGCTTCGTCGCTGAAAATTGCAATAAACTTCAAATGGCTCTAATTTTCTCCTATAAACTCGGATTTTTATGTTCTTTATATGAAAATTTATTTACTCAATGCAAGGAATCTAAATATTCTATTAGATTTCAGAAATGCATAATAGAAAAATAGCACATTCTCATAACAACGAGTATCAAATACTTTTAAGGCATTAGCGACACAGATAGAACATTTCAGCGACATACCAGACATTCCTCAGCGCACAAAGACTATATAATTCAGCGATATAGCATATATAATTCGGCGACATAGCCTATGCATTTCAGCGACTAATTGTATTCATTTCAGCAACGTCATTATATGAGCTTTTTATTTGTTTGGAAATTATAAAATTTTATAAGATATTTAGAATCCTCGCATCATGTAAATAGATTTTCATATAAACAATGTCCAAATCCGAGTTAATTTGAAAAAAATTACAGTTATTCGAAGTTTATTGCGTAGGCTTTGTTGTATAGACCATGTCGCTGACTTACATAGACCATGTCGCTGAATTGTGAAGGCTCCATCGCTGAATTGGGTATGCCTTGTCACTGAGATGTATGTACTCTGTTGTTGAAAATCGCAAAACCTCAACTGGCTATAAAATTCTCAAATGAACCTGAATTTGGATGTTCTTTACATGGAAATCGATCTACTCGATGCAAGGAATTTAAATATCCTATCAGATTTCGGAAATTTAAACCATACAAATATGGCATCCGAATATGGTATTTAGATTTATTACCAAATTCACCAATATTAGTATTTCTTTTGACAAGTATATCCTTAGGGTACGTTTGGTACGGTGTATTACGATGTATTAGGGTGTATAGTATTAATATTATGCACTAAAATAATGTTATCCAATGTTTGTGATTTAAAACAGATGTATATGTATTATTATAATGAGTGGTTTGGTGTATTATTTAATACCTTGTGGGAGGGTGAGTTTATGGTGTATTATTTTTTATTTATGTTTAGTTTTTCTTTTTTATTCCTTATACATCTCATAATATTATGATATTAAAATAATATTATTTTATATATATTATTATTTATTAATATATTAATTGTTTTATTTAATTATTTAATTAATATTTTTAATAAATTATTATTAATATATTAATTATTTTAATTTAATACTTTTAAAATTATTTTATTTTAAATATATTATTTATTAATAAATTAGAAAACTATATTTTTATTTAGTTGTTTAATTATAATACATAATGATGCTATACAACATCAACACCGAATAATGTGTATAACATTAATTTAATACAATACATCAATAATACAATATACCCTCATTAGATAATACCATATATCATAATACAATACAGTGTTCCAAACGTGCCCTTAATCAATAACAACCATTGGATGAATTAAAATAAACGACCATGATTTCTCTCTGTCCCCTACAGCCATATACTTCTTCTGTTTTTATGAATGTGCAGCATATCCTCTGCGCTTGCAATCCGATGCAGATTTTTAATTGTTAATAACTCACGTTGCATATAAGTTAAAGTTATAAGAATCTGACATCATAAAACTACAAGATGAGACGATTCTAATAAGATCTCACTTGACTATGTTTTCCTTCTATAACTATTGTATAAACATGAATCAAAGTCGAATAACGGAAAAAAGGCCAAATATATCTTTTTTCTTTTCCAAAAATCCAAATCAGTCATTTTTTCTATTTTATTACCAAAACAGTCCGCTACAAATGCTAATTATGTCCAAATCAGTCCCTTATTCACTAATTATGCTCTAATTGCTGACGTGGCAAGGGTTTTAATTTAAACCTGACACGTGGGCATAATATTAGTCCTTTTTCTTTTATCTTTTATCAATTCAGTCCTAAACGTTTATTTTGTTCCATTTAGTCATCTACCCAAATCAGTCATTTTTATATTAATTTGCCTCCAACCTTTCAAATTATTTCATTTCAGACCCAAAACCTTAAATTTTTTATTATTAGTAATCCATTTATTAAATAAATACCCAACATACTTCCGTAAATAAAATTAAACACTAAACCTCATACATTGTGTTTGACTGTCTTGTTACCGGGTCTTCTAAGTTCTGAGATTTTACGTACTCTCTCTAACCACCCGACCGTAACCGATGGTTCATTGGTTCTGGTTTCCTTCAGCATCAATCAGCACAACCATACTTTGTTTCCTACCTTAGAACGCAGCAAGGTTTGAGTAAATAATTTAATATTAATTTTTGTGTAAATGATTTAATTTTACTTTTTGGAAGGTTATGGATACAGGAAGCATGGACAATAAAATTTAGGCTATTTTTTTAATATTTTGAATAATATTTTCAATATTTTTTTTATAAAAACAAGGCTTCATGTATCTATAACCTTCCAAACATTCAAGTTAAATCATTTACTCAAACATTGCTACGTCCTGAGGTAGGAAACAAAGTAAGATTGTACTGATTGTTGCTGTAGGAAACCAAAACCAATCAACCATCGGTTGCGGTTGGGTGGTTAGAGAGAGTCCGTAAAATTTCCAGTACTTGGAAGACCCGATAACAAAGCAGCAAATCCAATGTATGAGGTTTGATGTTTAATTTTATTTATGGAAGTATGTTGGGCATTTATTTGACAAATTGATTATTAATAATAAAAGAAATTAAGGTTATGGGCCTTAAATGGAACAAAATAAAAGTTTGGGTCTGAATTGGTAAAAAGATAAAAGAGAAAAGACTAATATTATGCCCACGTGTCAGGTTTAAATTAAAACCCTTGCCACGCTAGCAATTAGAGCATAATTAGTGAACAAGGGACTGGTTTGGACATAATTAATATTTGTAGCGGACTATTTTGGTAATAAAATAGAAAAAGGACTGATTTGAATTTTGGAAAAAAAAGACATATTTGGCCTTTTTTTTCCGTCGAATAACGAATAGTGTCAAAAGACCAAAAATTTCACATTTTTGAAAACAGAGCTAGTATTTGTCTGTAGAGCCACTGTTACCCATCACTAAGATGTTTGGGAATTGATGCATGGCAAAGTCTGAGAAGGATTTTGTTGGATATGTTTGTATGGATGACAATAACATGGCATGACATGCAAATTAAAAATCCACTAAACGACCCTGGAAAAAAAATTTAAAAAAATTTGAGATATAAATCCTTTTCAAAATTAGTGTTGATAAGAATTAAACAATTAATGTATAATATGTTAATTTCAACCATTGGATCATCATACTATCTAAGAGTTCCGTCAATCGAACGCTTAACAAAAAAAAAGGTGAATTTCGCCCCAATCGAACATCAAACGCAAATACAAAATGCGTTTCGGGTATGAGTAGTGAATTTCACTCTCTAACTCACACCGAAATATGTGTTTGCACTGTTCATACAATTGAAATATTTCTTTTGGGTATGAGTAGTGATAAAAATGAATATTGTTTAGTTTTTTCAGTTGAAGATGAAATACGGTTTGATGTAATACTTTTTTTTGTTTGAGTTTCGTGTTTGGGATTGAAAATTGATAAATGGAAAATAAATTGTTTTAATTGAATTGTATAACAATAATTAAAAAATACATGAAATTCAGTATAATAAAAAATAATTGAAACTATATGAAATAAATAAATTTTAATTTTTGCTAGTGAAATTTTCTATTGCAATTTGTGCAGAACAAAAACAGAAAGCATAATCCATTTCAATTTTCTGTTCTAGCGATCAAATTTTTAAAAAAAAATTTTATCACTAAAGAGGTTATCGATCGAAATTTATTAACTACTACAGTTTTAGTGACCGAAATTCGTTAGCTACCAAACACCAAATTTTTCTTAATAGTGATAAACTCGATTCGGTCTCCAGCCCAATAAAAATTCAACTGATCTAGTATCGAGTAACTTTTCTATGATGTTGTAAATCGAGCTCGAGGATATAAAATATCCATGAGTATCAAGTATAGAGTGGTCACATTTTTTAAAATAAATACATATGTTTGTAACTTATTTGCAATTTTACATGATAGAATGTAAGTCCATTTAATCTATTTCTTCCTCAATAATTACTAATCAAAGTAGAATTTTTGAGACCATTCTCATCAATTAATAATAGCTGATCTTAAGCTGAATGTCTAACTTGAATCGAGTTTTTTTTCTTTTTTTTTTTTAATTATATCATACACCGGGTATCCCCAAACCACATTGGACCCAACACCAATCCCTCGAGGATCTGTGGGCATTAAAGGGTTGTCTCTCTCAAAGTAGAATTTCGCATATACAAAAATTCGAACCCGAAACATTTGCTTAAGCTGCCAGAGCCTCATACCACTCAGATCAACTGCGTTTCGTAACTCGAATCAAGTTGAGTTGAAGTATAGTACATGGACATTACACATAGGTTCATTCTTTTTGACTTAATTTTCTAAATTTATAACTTATTTTTATTAAATCAGCCAAAATCAGAACGAAACAGATCAGACTAGAAAAAATCAAACAAATCCAGAAGAATAAAATTAAATAAATCATACAAGACAAGACCATATTGAAGGATCATATTATACCAAATCAGAACAAACCAAAATCAGATCAGACTAATAGAACTGACCCATACTTATGACCTTTTGGTATTTAAAATTTCCATTTGATTGATACTTGATCTTATAGTTTGTTAATTAGTTGTAAACTTAGGGTATGTTCTGCATATAGGGCTGTAGTTGCGGGCTGTACGTGCGAACTGCAGCTGTAGGGAGTTGTAGCTAGTTGTTTATGCATAGGTATTCGGTAGAAGTAGCTGTACCTATTATAAATTGTAATTTGAATAGAAAAATTTGGAAAGTAGCTTTCGAAAACTCTCAGAAGCTACTGAGCGTAGCTTCTTATTGTAGAGTTTTTCGAAACTGCAATTCACAGCTAAGGCCTTCAAAAGCTAGTGTGCAGAACCGGTCTATCGTTTTGATATAAAACTTAAATATCTCAAAAACTGCGTGTAGAACACCCTTATTGGGTAAATTGAATTGTTTTTTTTCCCCCAATAACTGCATGACTAGTTCTTTTTGTTTGCAGCAATATATAAAGACAGATAATAGCTCGTACGTCTGGTGGTGAATTGTCAGAAAACAACATTTAATATTGTTCTAGACAGATTTAGATCCTGTGAGTAATAATTAGTTAAAATTAATTATTTGACAATTTCGAAACTAATTTTTTGCGTAGAATAAACTTAAATCCAAAATGCTTCTATTTGCATCGGTTTCAATAAGAGCTGATTGAACACTGTTTTAAGTTATTTTGTCTTTTTAAATAAACTAATTTATCTTAAATTCTCTTACAAAATAACTGATTGGTTTAGCTTATTTGTCAAACAGGACCTTAATTTATATAAAGAGTAAGAAAATTAATTAACACTAGCAATCGACTTTTCCTAGTAATTATATTTTCGTAATACAATTATGGTGTTACAACAAATATGGAATAATCTTCTTGCCTAGCTTGGCATGTCTCCACAATAAAAGTAATAAAGAAGAAAAGTAAATATTCCACAAACTTTAAACCTCGAGAAGACACGTACCACCTATTTCTCAAATACCATTGACCTTAATTTATTCCCAGAAAGATGAAATTTATTTTGTGAATGGACTTTAATTTTATCAGCCGGTAGACCGTACAGAGGAGTCAACCACACATTGAATCCAATTATATTCTCCATCCCTCCCACCTCAATTATGATGTTTGACTTTTTTATACTGTTTAATGTTCAACTTTGACTTGATATTATTATAAGTATATATTTGGAAAAAATTGTCGAGTTCTGTCTTGTTAGATTCGTCTAATTGTATAGGTTTAGAATATATATTTTACATAATTTTTACTTGTATATATTTTGAGATATTAACAATTAAAAAAGTGCATTGGATTATGTGAAAAAATCAAATAGGACATTTTAAATGGGACGGAGGGAGTACTACTTATTATATATTTTCAAGTAAATTATGTGATTTGAGGCTACGCGAATCGGAAATTGTTTGGGTGCTGGCGGTCTGTAGATGCTGACACATTCAAAAGTGATGGGTATGTGTATATGAAATGATACATGAGTATCAAAAAGTAATGGATAAAGGTTATGAACCAAAAACTAATTAAAAAACAAACTACCTTTTATACATCATTTTTAGCGCTGCCTGTACCTGCTGGATGTTGTTATACCATTACAGAAATCGAATTGAGGTGAATCGGTTTCCACACACTGACATGTAACAAAATTTGACTTGGTCATAATCAGGGTGAAGAGGTTTGACTTTTGAGTAACTAGCTAGTGTCTTATGTGTAATTTCAACCAATGTTGTGCTCATAAATCTTGAAAATTAGTATTTCCAATTTATGAATATTATATGTCTTGTGAATGGTTTTTGACTAGAAATGCATTTTAAAGTATATTCTATTCTAAAATACAAAGTGTGACTTAATAGTACGGTATTATTATTTTCAGTATGGTTTTACGCATGAGATTGATACATAACCATGTTCAACAATATTATTTGAAGTAACACGGTTTTATGCTCAGCCAGATTATTTGAAATAACACGGTTTTATTAAATTTAGACTACTGTCAGTCTAATCTCATCTGGCACGTGGCATGGAAGCCAATTAAATGAAGTAGCTCGACTAGATTTTCTCGACAAATAAATTTGAGCTGATCCAACTCTTAAACAGATTTGGACGTTTGTTTTTTTATTTTTTTTTGTTGACAATTGTAATCCCTTGATCCATGATCTATGTTAGTACGGCTAGGGTTTTAGATTGTCTTAGATATATGTAGTCCAAGAAATCACGTAATTTTGCTTCCCTGGGTTCTGACTAAAACTTTATGATTAATTCTTGTTAAAGAAGATAGTCGTGGGTTTAGGAACCCGGTGAAGGTTGATGACATGACAATTGGAGTTCAGCATGGAAAATATGCTAGGGTCTGCATGAAAGTTGATCTTAGTAAACCTGTTGTTGTTTCCCAATATTTCGATTGGGGATCGTTGGCAGAAGGTCTGGTATGAAGGGCACAATCTGTTATTGTAACACCCCAGATTTTTTTTTTATCAACGCCCAAAGGAATAAAATTTATTCCGATCAATGTTGAAATATTTCCGAGAAGAAGAAAATAATTTATCACAATAAATTATTGCTCGGATATGAAACGCCGATAGATTTAAATTCAAAATGGAATAAAAGAGGGAAAGGAAGCCCGAAGACATTCCATGAATTGAGTAAAAATAATTGGAGTTAAGTTCATGAAGGAAAAGAATTTTAATTCCAAGAACCCGTGAAGACGAAAGAAATTTAATGATACAAGTTATTGCACGGGAATCAAAAGCCGACGAAACCGAGACCGACGAACTTAAGATTTCAAACATGAAATTCATTTGAGTCAAGATAAACTTAAGATAAGGATTTAGGACCGAGAATGACCCGAAAAATCGAGCCCGAAAATGTAGGAGGACAGAAGTCCGAAAGAGAGGAGGAAAAAGCACGACGGATCGCACGACACCGCCCGGACCGAAGCCCAGGCGGGTTCGGCGCGCACCCGGCGCGGGAATCCTTGGTTTAGCGCGCCAACCCCGCGCCGGGTCGAAAGACGCGTTGTCGCGTTACGGTGGCGCGCACCCGGCGCGGCTTTTGGCCGATTCGCGCGCCAACCCCGCGCCAAGGTCCTGACAGCAACACCTTGTCGCGTTTTGGCGACTTTCTCGCCAATTTTCGGGGCCCAAGGTTGGGAATCCGATCTATCACGGGTGTGGCATCTTCTTGGACGTTATGTAATCAATCCCATGTCCATTATCAGCCATTCTCATCAAAGTTTATCCCAAAACTCTCCCAAAACTCTCCCAAAAGCCAAACACTCTTCCGACGAACTTCCGGCGACTTTCCGACGAGTTTCCGGCAACCAAATCCAACCAAGGAAGTGTGTAGAGCAAGGATTTCAGGCTTTGGATTGTTGGTAAGATGTTAATCAAGTTTCCATATAGTTTTAAGATCATAAACATCATCCTAACTTACGAATCTTCGTATTCAAACACAAATCGGAGCCAAGGGAAGAATAAATCGGGTGGAAGAGATTCGTTCGTGACATCCCGTGGATTCCGGACGACCCCGTGACTTCCTAGACATCATCCCCACTGTAAGTTAACCTTACTATGGTTTTGGGTGACTTAAAATGCAACCAAACATAGAGTTTTAAAACTCTAAAAATCTGTCAACAAGAAAAACCCTCAACGCAGCGTTTTCGTATGAATTTTTCGAACCCTTAAAAGTCTTCAAACGGAAAAACCCAAAACATGAAAAACATTCCTAAGACATTAATCTAGCTACTGTAAAAATTTCATAATTTTTCATCGTGTTTTGATATCCGAAAACGACCATGAAAAGACCTGCCATCGACTTAGATCTTGAAATAGTGATAGATTCTTTATTTCAAACTTGTTAGTTATTTTGACCTTGGATCTAGGCCGATCTAGGATTGGAGTTGAACATAAGAATTGTAGATCTATGAGTTTGGAATATTACTGTAAGTTTTTAGAATTTTTCATTGAGATTTGAACCTCCAAACTCGAGCCGATCCGATCTGCGTTAGAACCAATGTCAAGAACCTTGACAGATTTCATAATCAAACTCAACGAGCAAAAACTCTTACTTCGAGTGTTCAAACCTGAAAACTCAAAACTAAGATTTTGATCCTAAGAGCTTAAGCTATATTGTGTAAAAATTTCAAAGATTTTCATCAAGTCTTGATACCCCAAATCGTATCGGACATATTCTGCGTTTTTAAAAATCTTCAAAGGATGACAGATTTCATAACCGAACTTGGGGAGCTTATTCCTATCATTTCTAGTCCGAACCAATCTTCATGATCTAAACAAAAGTTGTTGGAAATCAAGTCTAGTATGTGTCTGTAAAATTTCAGAATTTTTGAAGTCCATTTGATATGTCAAAAAGTCAAATCTTTGAGAGGTGTCAAACCTGAATCCTGGCAGCATACTATTTATGTAGAAAACTCGATTTTTGACATGCTTCCCATCGTTTTTCCGAAAAACTTAAAACACAAAAGTTGTTCATTGGGATGTTTTTGAGTTACTGTGAAAATTTCAGATCAATCGCCTAAGAAATGGATTTTTAAACTGAAAAGGCGCAAACTGTGACATCGATCGATTTTAAACTTGAGAGATCTTGAAATCTTGTTGAAACATGAAATTAGCCTTTAAGGTTTAAATGATTGGGAATCCCTTTGAGATAAAATACAATTGAAATATCTTGCTTGCCGAAAGGCAATAGAAATATCTTGCTTGCCGAAAGGCAATTGAAATATCTTGCTTGCCGAAAGGCAATAGAAATATCTTGCTTGCCGAAAGGCAATAGAAATATCTTGCTTGCCGAAAGGCAATAGAAATATCTTGCTTGCCGAAAGGCAATAGAAATATCTTGCTTGCCGAAAGGCAATAGAAATATCTTGCTTGCCGAAAGGCAATAGAAATATCTTGCTTGCCGAAAGGCAATTGAAATATCTTGCTTGCCGAAAGGCAATTGAAATATAATGCTTGCCGAATGGAGATTGAAATATAAACTTGAAACATGAGAAATGATATTTTTGAAAATGGCTGCGGCCGCCGGATTGCCGGCTAAATTAAATATTGTTGAAATGGTTATGTGACGGGAGAGGAAAATAAAAGGTTTAATATTTTTAAGTATTTATTTAGTTACGCCTTGCAAATCATTTTACTACAAGAAATCTTTTTATAAAATTAACTAAAGGCTTTGAAACCCCTAACCCATGCTATGTGTTAGCTTACTCAGCGCGTTTTTGCTGACCCAAACCATATATCTCCTTTTTCTTACAGAGAATGAAGACTATGCATCATCATATGCATACTGGGAATTTTTGGGGATTACATCATGAACGGGTCTGTTTAACCCGTGTTTTGGCCATGTTGGCCCTTATACATTATTTCCGCTGCACAACTTATAAATTCCGCTGCAACTTTGATGTATTATCTTTAAATTATATATGAATGGGCTGTTTGAATATTTTAAATACTGAAAACCATAGCCTTGCATCTCTTTAGTGAGCTCGGAGAAACCGTGTCTTGCTAGGGAGGTGTGGCGGTGGCATCCCGGCCTGGGTTACCAAATCCGGGGTGTTACAGTTATGCACGTCATGCATGTGCTACGGACATGCTAGTAACTCCTGCCTGACGAGAACAGTGGTGGCAGCCGGAGATTAAGAAACTAGGGATGGACACGAAGATGCTCTTCCCATTTAGAAACTCCAGATAAGAAGCAATAATATGAAAGATAATGAAGTGCCACAATATGTGAAATTGTAGATCAATAACATGGTAACATCCACCAAGATTGATGATTCGTTTGATTCTTGTGACATCTACCATATGCTCAGAGAGGGTAACATAGTTGTGGATGAATCGGCTAAGCAAGGCGTTTCTTTGAGGCGTTTTATATATACAATTACCACTTAGGCATTCCCACTTGATTTTACTCAAGTGAATTTGATGGCGGATGCATCCGATCGACCTATGGTTTACTAGGCATTAATTTCCCGTGTTTTAGCTTTTGATTTGAACTATTTTTTCTTTTGTTTAATTTATTTTCGATTTTTCTCTTTGCTAAAAAATAAATAAATAAACTACAAATGAAGCCTAAAAATTAGCGGAAAGATCAAAACTGAAAATAAATAACTAAATAAGTCTAAAAAGCACAATTAGTCTACTTAATCTAGAATCTATATATTAATAAAATCATTTTAATGTGTTGTCTACATTTCAAATTTCCAATTTTTATAGATTTTTGCGTTTTTTAATTTATCAATTTTAGAGTTTCTCATTTATTTATTTATTCATTATAGATTTTCAATTTTTGAAATAGCTGGAATTTTCAATTTTTACGGAATCCCGCAATATTGTTAACTTTTAAAAAGATTTGAAAATTTTGAAATTTAAAATTTAAAATTTAAAAAGATTTAAAAGATTTTGAATTTTAAATTTATAGTATATAATTAGTATGTACTTATATCATTCTAATTGTATATAAATACTTTTATATTCAAATATTTTTTACGGACCAACTTTTCACAGAGTTCAGTGTACATTTTAAATCATGAATAACTCAAGTTCAGTGCAAATAAAAATTTTAAAAGTTCAATATTTAAAAACTACACGACGAGAAGAATCTAAGAAGATCTCACTTGGCTATATTTTAACTTCTATAACTATAATAAAACTTTAAGTGAAAGTCAGTGTGTGAATAGTACCACATTTACAAATGTCAACAACATTTGAATACGGAGGTAGTAAGGAAAAAAACCCATATCGTCCCATAATTTTAAAATATTTCCAAAACAGTCCCACAAATATTGAATTACACGAATCCATCCCATAACTACCCTAATCATCGCCAAACCCATCCATGAATCCGGTTTTTTCGCTAATCATCGACGAACCCGTCCCATAACTACCCTAATCATTGTCGAACCCATCCCTCCATCAGGAAATTATGGGACAGATTCGGCGATGATTAGCGGAAAAACCAGTTCATGGACGGGTTCGACAATGATTAGGGTAGTTATGGGATGGATTCGTCTAATTCGATATTTATGGGACAATTTTGGAAATTTTTTTAAATTATGGGACGATAGATATGAGTTTTTTTCCGAGGTAGTAATATGAAAATTATTTATAATTTATTATATTAAAAATTATACAAGATATTTATAATTATTAAGGAAATTGTGAAAATTCATATACAATAATTAGTTTATAATAAATTATCTATTTCCGTAAAAATATTATAAGTAAAATAATTGGGTATATAAAGAGTTATTATAGTGCGAATATATCCATTATTAAATAAAGTAGTAAAATAAAATTTATTTAATATATTTTTTAAGGAAGAATTCGTTATTATATGTTTTAACAGATTTGCAATTGACAGAAGAATAAATAAAAAATCTAGCTTTGTTAAAAATTGGAAAGCTAATTGCATCAAATTCTATAAGTTTGAAACTTTTCTCTGGAATGCCGGTGCTGGATGAAGTTTTAACGTCTGAAACAAAGAATCTATTAATACTAGAAGAGTCACATTATAATAAGAAAAAAATGATGACGGATTATACTAAGCTATTACCTTTGTTGATTGATGAGCAAAGACTATTTATAATAAGATAATGTCTGCAGTTGATAGTGGTGAGGGTATATTCATTTTTCTTTACGTGGTGGAACTGGCATTCTGGCAATACATTTATCTGGAAACCATTATGTTCAGCCCTTCATGGAGTCATAATATTATATTGCTTGTAGCATCCAGTTGAATAACACCACTACTTCTTCAAAGAAGTAGGACTGCACATTATAAATTTGGTAATCTGCTAGATTGTGATGAGAATTCTTCTACCTACAAAAGAATTATCCCAAAAAATGATTTAACCTCTCTTCTAATTAAAACAAAGCTCATTATTTGGGATGAAAATTTTTAATTATTATAATGATTATGAGCCCATATGATTTAACTAAATTTTCCATTCAATTTCAGATGGAAAATTCCCTCTCGCAGTTTGTTTTTCTATTAATATAAATAGAAGTCATTATTAATCTTTAAAAAATATTGAACTCTATGTAACACCCAGGATTTGATAACCCAGGCCGGGATGTCACCGCCACACCTCCCTAGCAAGACACGGTTTCTCCGAGCTTGCTAAAGAGATGCAAGGCTATGGTTTTTCAGAATTTAAAACATTCAAACGGCCCATTGCAATATAACTTAAAAAAAATATAATATCGAAGTTGCAGTGGAATGTAATATTTACATATATACAATTGTAATGCAGCGGAAATTTAAATACTGAGCCAACATGGCCAAAACACGGGTTAAACAGGCCCGTCCATGCAAGTTCTAAAATAATGTATCTTCCCAAAATTCCCATGCATGCATATGATGATGCATAATCATCAACTCTGAAAGAAAAAGGGAAAATGTGGTTTGGTCAACAAAAACGTGCTGAGTCAGTTAACACTTAATATGATCAAGGGGTTTCAAAGCCTTTAATTAAATTTAAGGAAAAGCATGTGCATACAAGACATGATTTAAATTTTATTCATCTAATAATAATTTAATTACATATTTGAAAAGACAAGGATTTCCACAAGGTCATAATTTTACACACGTATAAAGAGGTTTAATTAAATAATTAATTTTTTTACTCCGAGGCATGCATACAAACAACTCATCTATCAATTTAAAATTAATAAGTTAATTGTGTACTCGAACATGCATTTAATCCATAATAACAATTTAATAAGATATGAAAATTTAAAGACATAATTTTAAATGCATAATTTAAAGACATGCATAAATAAATAAGTACTTAAAAACATTAAATCTTTTATTTCCCCGTTACGTAACCATTTCTCAATATTTTGTATAGCCGGTGATCCGGCGGCCGCAGCCGTGTCGTATTTCAAGTATTTCATTGGCCGTTTTGGCACAGTTTCTCATAACATTCACCCTCGGCCGTTTTGGCACAAAGCGAAAAGCTAGGGGGCGTTCTATTGAGCATTTTCCCCTACGTCCGTCACTCTCGGCCGTTTTGGCACGAAGCGAAAAGCTAGAGGGGCACTCCATCGAGCACTCACCCCCTACATAGGTCACACTCGTCCGTCTAGGCACGATGCGAAAAGCTAGAGGGGCACTCTATCGAGCACTCACCCCCTACATAGCCAAGTATCTCATATGTTTTAATTTAGTGTAACGGGTTTTTTCAAAAGTATAGATATATCGTATTTCAAGGTCTCGACCGTTTGTTTCGATATTTCGCAATCTCTTCGATTTAAAATCATTTGACGTCACAGTTTACGCCTGTTTAATTCAAAAATTCATTTCAAGTTCGAAAATTCTGATATTTTCACAGTATATCAAAAACACCCTAACGAACAACTTTCGTGTTTTAACTTTTTCGAAATAAGTTGAGGAAACATGTCAAAAATCGAGTTCATTGCAAAAATAGTTCACTGTCCAGTTACAGTTTTGACACAGTTTAGAAAATTGACTTCTTGACATATCAATTGGACTCCAAAAATTCTGAAGTTTTATATGCACATACTAGACATGATTATCTACAACTTTTATTTAGATTGCAAAGATCAAATCGGACTAGAAAATATAGAAACATGCTCATCAAGTTTGGATATGTTCACAGTCAGATTTTGAAAAGTCTTATCAAGGCAGTTTATGTTTGATGCGATTTGAAATAGCAAACATCGACGAAAATGTCTGAAATTTTTACACAACCTAGATTAATGTGTTAGGATTAAAAGTCTAGTTTTATGTTTTTTGGTTTGAACTCTCGAAATAGGGGTTTTGGTTCGATTTCCAATCTGTCACAGTTTCAAGTTCGACTCTCAAGGCAGGTTCGTTCTCGGCCGTTTTCGGATATCAAAACGCAATGAAAAATTATGAAAATTTTACACAAACTAGATCTATGTCTTAGGAATGTTTTTCATGTTTTAAGTTTGTTCGTTTGAGCTGTTTTAAGGGTTCGAAAAATTCACACAAAATTGTTGCACCGAGAGTTTTTCGTGTTGACAGATTTTAGAGTTATTAAATCCA
Source organism: Hygrophila difformis (assembly GCA_030278955.1). Lineage (NCBI taxonomy): Eukaryota > Viridiplantae > Streptophyta > Magnoliopsida > Lamiales > Acanthaceae > Hygrophila > Hygrophila difformis. The sequence goes on along the minus strand of JAOANR010000007.1, from coordinate 37,735,450 downwards.
TATGTTTGGTTGCATTTTAAGTCACCCAAAACCAAGTAAGTATTAACTTACTGTGGTAAGGTGTTTCGTCGTCCTCGGGTCGCTTGGCTCGTCCCAAATCCACTACGAACGGATCTCCTCAACGCCAAGCTTCCAACTTTGGCCATGATTTCAACTCGGAAGAATCAATCCAATGTTAGATCGAGTTTTCGGGTTCGAAAACTTAAATGAAAATCTATAAACGACTTACCCAAGTCTGGAGTACTAGAGACCTTGTGTTCTACGCCTCCTCCGTCGGTTTTCGTCGCCGGAAAGTGATCGGAAAGTTCGAAGTCGGTGATTTCGGGTGTTGGAAGAACTTGGGAGATTTTGGGAGAGACAATGGGGTTGCTAGGGTTTGGGATTTCGAAATAATCAGTCCCAAGACCCCTAGAGCCGGCCATATACACCTTCATTCGCTCGGGATTGAGTTTCCAAAGTCGGGGGGTCGAAATATGGCAAGAAATCGCCAAAACGCGTCAAGTGTAGCAGGCTGCGAGGTTGGCGTGGGGTTGGCGCGGGGTTTGGCCTAACCCCGCGCGGACACTGCGCGGACCCAGACTGGGCCGCGGTCTGGGCCGGGTCGTGCAATCCCTTTGGGCATTTCCTCTTCCTCCTTCATTTTGGGCATTTGTCTTCTCTTTGGGCCTTTCTCCTTCTATTTTCTTGGGCTATCTCTTGAACTTTAAATCCTATTTCAAATTTATTTGGGATCTCAAATTAATTTCGGATTCGAAATATTAGTCCATCTACATTTGGTTCCCGTGCGATAATTTATTTAATTAAATTATTTTCGACTTCACGGGTTCTTGGATACTTAATTCCTTCTTGAATTAAATTCCTTTTCTCATTTCTTCTTTTAATTATTTATTTATTTATTATATTTATTTATTGTTTATTTATTTATTTTATGTTGCAAAATTCTCGGGTATTACACTCTATCTTCCAGAACCGGTTTTTAAAGGGGACTCGAAGCATTAATATACTGATGGTCCCAGATTATACTGAACTCTTGAATAATGTGCGTCGTTGAATGGTTGTCTAAACTACCAGTGAACGATTGTGTGTGCAAATCAGTGTAAGCAGCGGAAAGTAAAGATACGTGATTTGGAAACCCAGTTCTATCCAACGGATCTACGTTGGGGATTGCCAATCCAGGTTCTAAATTATCACTCAAAAAACCTGGACCTAAAATATTAAACAATCAAAACAGATTCTATTACCCAAGTCTTCACTGCTCGTAGAATGATCATCGTCTGGACTACCTCACAACTGCGATCACTGGACAGCCCGTCAAATTTGGTTTCTGTGATTGTTAAGATCATTAGATCTCGGAATTTCGGTGCAGCAGATGGCCTGAATTCCTCCTTCAGATTTTCTTCAAAGTCTCTTCGTGTAACACCCGAGAAAAATAAATTCAAATTGTTTTGAACTACGTCATGACTTGATCCCTTCACAAGGTACGTAGGCAGCTTGGAACTAAATTCTAAGTTCAGTCACAAATTAAATTACAAAATAAATCACAAATTAAATCACAAATTAAATCACAAGATCAATCACCAAAACGTTAGGAGGAATTAGAACAAATTTAACTAGACTAATTAGGGCACGGAAATGTTACGAGCGTTAATCCCGAACTCGTAACAAGTTTAGGGTAAAGATTCTGAACCGGAAACGACCCGAGGAGTCGAGCTAACACGTAGAAGGTAGAAAACCGATAGAGAAAAGAAGAAAAGACCCGACGGACCACGCAGACCGCCGATCTGGCCAGTCCGGCCGGCCCGCGCTCGCCGCGCGGCCACCGTGCGGAAGGTGGAGACGCGTCTCCAGGACTGGTCGCGCGTGCTCCGCGCGGGCAAAGCTATAAGTGCGCGTCACCAGCGCGCCAGAGGTGCAGAAGGTGTAAACTTTCCTTTTATGGCAATTTTCTTGCCAAAAATCCGACCTCAATCGGTGGCAAGTCGATCACAACAATTGGGAAGGGCATAAGATCAGATTTGGGCGCCCCCTCCCCATAATTTTCAGAAAACTAAACCCTAAACACTCCCAATCTTCCTCTCCAAGTCAAAACTCCTCCGACTTCACTTTCCGGCGAGTGTTCCAGCGACGACGAGGCAAACGGGATGAAGCCTCTACCCTCTAGAACCTTGGTAAGTAGTATTACAGTGTTTAAGTCGTCCATAAGTTCTAAGAACTCGAAATCTGACCCTTTTCCTTTTGCTACGATTTCACGTTGGGGAACGAACAAAAAGCGATCGGAGAAGTTGGCCGTTCGTCGCGACCTTAGGACGTCCAGAAACCCTTTACAGTGACCCTATTCTCTAACTAAGTAAGTTAAGACCTCACTCACTAATTTTTGTGGTTTATTGTTGTTTAAAACTTAAAATCTAGACTCATAACAAAAATCGGTTTTCAAAAATCCTATTTTCGTCCAATTTCAAAAACTCGCCTAAAACTCGACCTTCGGGAATTCAAACCAAAAACTTTTCAACATAGATTTTGTTCCTAAGACTCTAATCTACCTTGTGTCCAAATTTCAGCCATTGACATAAAGATTTGCTATTCCAAATCGCGCCGTAAACTTTCTGTGATAAAACCGAATGTTCGAATTGTTGACAAATTTACTTACTCGACTTGATGCATGTTTTTAACCCGTTTTTAGAATGATTCAACTTTGTATTTCTAAACAAAAGTTGTAGATAATTGTGTCTAGATTATGCATATAAAATTTCATTAATTTTGGAGTTCATTTGATATGTCAAAATGGCCGATTTTCAGAACTGATCTAAACCATATTTGGAGTCCGCGCGTATACAGCGTGTTGTGGTCGATTTTTGAACATCTAAAATTCATTATTTCCAAAATCTTAAAACATGAAAGTTTTTCATTAAGGTGTTGTGTACATCCTGTAAAAATTTCGGATCAATTGGCTTTGAAATGAATTTTTAATCGGCGTTGCACGTAACTGTGTCAGAATTGGTTTTTGGGACACAAATTATCTTTTGCAAAGAACTCGAAATTTGACTCACTTCAAACCTTATTTCCAAAAGCTTAATACATGAAAGTTGTTCGTGTGTGTGTTTTTGAGCTACTGTGTAAATTTTAGAATTTTTGGTGTAAAGATGAATTTTTAATTAAGAAAGGCGTAATCTGCGTCGAATCGGATTTTTCGAACTTGAGAAAACTCGAACTACGAAACGCGATATCGAATATTTTGATAACATTGAAATACGAACTTTCGAAAAATCCCATTCACTAGGCTGAGCCGATCTTCATGCTATCATTATCTTTGAGACTGCCTCGTTAGTGGTCTCCTTACTATCTGAGATTTCCTCGTTAGTGATCTCGCGCGCTGTGTTTTGGATCGCCTCGTTAGTGGTCCTACTATCTTTGAGACTGCCTCGTTAGTGGTCTCCCATTATTTTGGACTGCTCCGTTAGTGGTCCTACGTTTGAGATTGCCTCGTTAGTGATCTACCGGTATGGTGTCCTCTTCTTAGTTTGCGGGATAAAATATAAAAGACTTGTGTGAGTGTTTAATTATGCTTAAATCTTATTTACCATGTTTTTAAATTATGCATTTAAATTACGTTCTTAAATTATGCTTTTAAATTACGCTTTTAAATTAAGTCCTTTAATTATGTATTCTCGTCTTGAATAAATTAAATCATGTTTTTCCGCTGCGAATAATATGGATTTTTGAATTAATGCATGAAAGTGTAATCTTTAGTTTAAACACATGTCACCCCTTAAATTGTTTAGTTAGGGATTAACTTACTCGGTATATTTTTATACTGATAAACCGTTGTCATTTTCTTTTACAGAGTATGTCGAGTGACGCATGCATATGCACTTGGGGGAAACCATTTATGGACATTTTTAATTTCTGCATCGTACTACTGTTTTACCGGGTCTGTTAAACCCGAGGTTTGGCCGTGTTGGCCGTAATTACTTTCCGTTGCATTTACTTTATTTCACGCATGATGATTTTTACTCCCGTATTTTGAATTAAGTATTATTAATTTCCGGACTCAATTGTTGGAATGTTTTTAAATCTTTTACGTACCCATAAGCCTTGCATTTCCTTAGCGAGCTCGGGAAGTCGTGTCTTGCTAGGGAGATGTGGCGGTGACATCCCGGCCCGGGTTATCAAATCCGGGGTGTTACAAGTTGGTATCAGAGCCCGAAAATTTTTTAAAGCTACTACTATTATTTTAAACCCAAGTATTATATTTAATTTTATTATTTTTGACTACTAGTATTATTTTTAGCCCAGAAGCTTATTTCTACGTAGCCCAAAATCTTAGCCAAAGAAATATTAAATTTTTGGTCCACTATAGAGGCCCAACTTTTATTCCTACCCATGTAGTAGATTTATTTTAAATACATGGATAAATTAAAATTTTCAATGGGGAAAGGGGGACTTGCACTTGCATGTTGCATATAGATTTAAATTCGTGCATAACTAATCTTGCCTAAAACATGTTCTAACTCTAACTTACCTTGTTGACATTAGATGGCCGAACCAAATGCAAACATGATCAACCTAATGGTAAAACTGATGAATGCGTACCTCGAGTCCCAACAGCATATCAATTATTTCAAGATGCGGGTAGGACAGTTGGAGGGTAACCTGGCCCATCTGGGTCATCTTAGGGAAACAGACCATCACCACATAACCAAGCTGCAGGAGCAAGTCACACAGCTCCAAGCCCAAGTGGCCCAACTCCAAGACAAGGGTGATGACTTGGAGGAGCAGGTAGAGACCCTGGGCTGGGAACTGACTAACCTAGCCCAGGACGTGGATGGGGCGGTTCTTCAGAACCCGGGGCCTGCCCCCAATGTCGCCATGCCCAACGACGTATCGAGCGATGAGGATGATCCCATCATGGCCGAGCCTACCCACTCGTTTTAGATCTAATGATCCAGCTACGCACTATTAGTAGTATATTTTCCTTTCCGTACTATTAGCAGCACTCCTATTTATATTTCAAATGCTTGTAACCAATAAAAGTTTTTCCTCTGGAGGAATAAAATTACAAGCTTTTATCTTATATGTGACGACATTAAATTGTCCATCACATTTTATTAATTACTTTGATGGAACTCTATTGAATAAAGGAACAAAGTAAAAATAAATAAATAATATGAATACATATTATAGACTTAATAGTAAATAAGGGAACATCCAACCCCAAACCCTGGAAACTCTAAACCCTAGACCCTAAAAAAAAACGAACAGGTTACTGAAAAAAAAAAGAAAAAAGAAAAGAGAAGAGAAGGGGGTAGAGAACAACCCCCGACAACAACAAACAGTACACTAAGTTCCAGCAACCTCTACTAACAGATCCCAATAAATTGATACCTATTAATACTATTCTTTACTTAATAAATTTTCTCCTTACAAGCAGTTATTTATTTAACATATATATCTATTTAAATTCTACCCTGTACACCTTATCACATTAGTTTACCTAAGTTCCTTTAAGCGGCTTAGTCCCACAACGATGCAAGTATTGTTGGGCAACCCACACACATATAGATGCGATAGGAAGGTAACAGTAAATCCAGAACATCTCGAACCATAAACTAGGCAGAACAATTAAACCATGTTTCTAAACAGCAACAAACAACTAACACAAGTCAAACACGTAACTAGGCAATAACACAACGGAAATATAAACCTTGGATTCCAGTCAACAAAAACATCCTCATAAGGAGAAAACTAAACGAAGTACGTCTGATGCAAAACCTAAACGAAAACGCGAATACGAAAGAAAACATCACTGATCGGGAGGCGGGAACTGCCGACGCATGTAGTCGTCCATCTGCTGCACATAGGCGTACATGTCAGACAAGGTGGCCTGCTGCTGAGCCTGCCTCGTAGCGAACGAGTCCATACGGGCCTGGTAGAAGTCCAATCTAGCATCTATGGCATCATAACGAGCCTGCCCAGCTGCAAACCCGGCATCCATACCGACCCGCATCTCCTGCATCATCTGCAGCATCTGAGCCATCTCCTGGCCCTGAGGCGCCACTGCAGGAGGTGGAACTACTGGAGGAGGGGGTGGCTGCTCCGGTGGTACGACTAGGATCAAGCCGCCATCATCAGGCTGCGGGCGAAGTACAGCCCGGGGAACCCCACGACGTAAGGCGCTACGCCGGGCAGCGTAAGTCGGGATACGGTAGCAACTGCCCGCTACCAGATCGTACGGACCTGTCTCGGGTGTCGTGCGAATCCCCTGCGTCGCGCACAAGCCACAAATGAGGTGAATATGGGTAATCACCTTACTCCCTCGTCCTCTCCGCATACCCCACAAGTTGTCCTCAATACAAGCTCCCACATTCACCCTACCGCCTCACGCGATAAAGCAAATGGTCTCATAGACGTGATCCAGGACGATATGGCTCCGGGTAATCGGCCGGACGCGCCCTAACCATATCTGGGCGAGCTCTCGCGAAGGGGAATCCATCGTCGTCAAACGCAGCTCATGATCGTGCTCGAGCTGAGGAGGCACCACGGTGCATAGGACATCCCACGCAGGCGCAAGGACACGTCCCTCAGGCTGTGGGCGGAATGCGCCATCGTCGGGCAAGCCAAAATAGACATTGATCGCCGAGCACTGAAGTCGAGATAGCGACCACGAACCCATACCCGAGATAGGTCGTCACCCTCCCCAAGACCGCCAATGTTGGCGATAACCTCCATAGCCAGATAACCAGAGGCAACGCATTCGGGATGACGTGCAAGTTCGGTCCACTGCAAGTACTCCAACACTGCACTGACCCTGTCATCGCCCAAATGATCAGGATATATGCCTCTCTCATGGACATAAGCCCTGTTTCGACGGAGCTCGTCGAAATAAAATGTAACACCCGAGAAAAACAAATTCAAAATTGTTTTGAACTACGTCATGACTTGATCCCTTCACAGGGTACGTAGGCAGCTTGGAACTAATTTCTAAGTTCAGTCACAAAATAAATCATAAAATAAATCATAAGATAAATCACAAAATAGATCACAAGATCAATCGCAAGGACGATAGGAGGAGTTGGAACTAATTTAGACTAGACTAATTAGGACATGGAAAAGTTACGAGCGATAAGCCGAACTCGTAACAAGTTTAAGGTAAAGATTCCGAACCGGAGACGACCCGAGGAGTCGAGCTAACACGTAAAGGGTAGAAAACCGATAGAGGAAAGGAAGAAAAGACCCGATGGAACACGCGGACCGCCGAACCGGCCGGTCCGGCCGGCCCACGCCCGCCGCGCGGCCACCGCGCGGGAAGCGGAGTCGCGACTCCAGGCCTGGCACGCGTGCTCGGCACGGGCAAAGGCGTAGGTGCGCGTCACCAGCGCGCCAGAGGTGCTGAAAGTGTAAACTTTCCTTCCATGGCGATTTTCTTGCCAAAAACAACACCCCTAACCATGGCAACCGAATCCCAGCCTTAGGGAAGGCTTAAGAACACCATAGGGGCGTCCCAAACCCTAGATTTTCAGAAACCACTCCCTAAACACTCTCAATTTTCTCTCCAAGTTCAAAATCCCTCCGAATCCACTTTCCGGCGAGCATTCCGGCGACGACGAGGCGAAAGGAACCAAGCCCTGCCTTTTAGACTCTTGGTAAGCCATGGTATAATGTTTTAGTTCGTCCATACCACTTAAAAACTCGAAATCTAACCCTTTTCCTTTACTACGATTTCACGTCGGAAAACAAACAAAAAGCGATCGGAGAAGTTGGCCGTTCGTCGCGACCCTAGGATGTCCGGAAACCCATTCCAGCGACCCAAATCTCTAACTAAGTAAGTTAAGACCTTACTCACAAATTTTTGTGGTTTATTGTTGTTTAAAACTCGAGATCTAGACCCGTAACAAAAATCGATTTTCAAAAACCCTATTTTCGTCCAATTTCAAAAACTCGCCTAAAACTCGACCTTCGGGAATTCAAACCAAAAACGTTTCAACATAGATTTTGTTCCTAAGACTTTAATCTATCTTGTGACCAAATTTCAGCCATTGACATTAAGATTTTCTATTCCAAATCTCGTCGTAAACTTTCTGTGACAAACCGAACGTTCGAAACTGTTGACAGATTTTATTACTCGACTTGATGCATGTTTTTCACCCATATTTAGAATGATTCAACTTTGCATTTCTAAACAAAAGTTGTAGATAAATGTGTCTAGATTATGCATATAAAATTTCATGGATTTTGGAGTTCATTTGGTATGTCAAATTGGCCGAATTTTAGAATTGTTTTAAAACCCCTTTGGAGTCCACGCATGAACATTGTGTTGTGGTCGATTTTTGAGCATCTAAAATTCATTATTTCAAATTCTTAAAATATGAAAGTTGTTCATTAATGTGTTGTGTATCTCCTGTAAAAATTTCGGATCAATTGTCTTTGAAATGAATTTTTAATCGGCGTCGCACGAACCTGTGACGAAATCAGTTTTTGAGACAGAAATTTCCTTTTGTAAAGAACTCAAATTTTGGCTCACTTCGAAACCTTATTTCCAAAAACTTAAAACATGAAAATTGTTCGTGTGTATGTTTTTGAGCTACTGTGTAAATTTCCGAATCTTTGGTGTAAAAATGAATTTTTAATTCAGAAAGGTGCAAACTGCGTCAAATCGGATTTTTCGAACTTGAGAAAACTCGAGCTATGAAACGCGATAACGAATCTTTTGATCACTTGAAATACGAACTTTCGAAAAATCCCGTGCACTAGGCTGAGCCGATCTTCATGCTAATCATTATCTTTGAGACTGCCTCGTTAGTGGTCTCCTTACTATTTGAGATTGCCTCGTTAGTGATCTCGCGCGCTGTGTTTTGGATCGCCTCGTTAGTGGTCCTACTATCTTTTAAGACTGCCTCGTTAGTGATCTCCCATTGTTGTGGACTGCCTCGTAAGTGGTCCTATGTTGAGATTGCCTCGTTAGTGATCTCCCGGTATGGTGTCCTCTTCTTAGTTTTCGGGATAAAATATAAAAGACTTGTGTGAGTGTTAATTACGCTTAAATCTTATTTACCATGTTTTTAAATTACGCATTTAAATTACGTCATCAAATTATGCTTTTAAATTCCGCTTTTAAATTAAGTCTTTTAAATTATGCATTTTCGTCTTGGAGAAATTAATCATGTTTTCCGCTGCGAATAAAATATGGATTTTTAAAGTAATGCATGACAAGTGAGTCTTTGGATTTAAACACATGTAACCCCTTAAATTGTTAGTTAGGGATTAACTTACTCGGTATATTTTTTATACTGATAAACCGTTGTCATTTTTCTTTTACAGAGTATGTTGAGTGACGCATGCATATGCACTGGGGGAAACCATTATGGACATTTTAAATTCTGCATCGTACTGTTTTTACCGGTTCTGTTAAACCCGAGGATTTGGCCATGTTGGCCGCGATTACTTTCCGCTGCATTTACTCTATTTATTTTCGCGCATGATGATTATTACTATCGTATTTTGAACTAAGTATTATAGATTTCCGGACTAAATCTTGAAATGTTTTAAATCTTTTACGTACCCACAAGCCTTGCATTTCCTTAGCGAGCTCGGGAAGCCGTGTCTTGCTAGGGAGATGTGGCGGTGACATCCCGGCCTGGGTTATCAAATCCGGGGTGTTACAAGTTGGTATCAGAGGCCGGAAAATTTTTAAAGCTACTACTATTATTTTAAACCATTATTTTTAAAAACCCAAGTATTATTTTTAAATTATTTATTTTGACTACTAGTATTATTTTAGCCCAAAAGCTTATTTTTACATAGCCCAAAATCTTAGCCAAAAGAAATATTAAATTTTTGGCCCACTGTAGAGGCCCAACTTTTATTCTTACCCATGTAGTAGATTTATTTTAAAATACATGGATAGATTACATTTTTAAATGGGGAAAGGGGGACTTGCACTTGCATGTTGCATATAGATTTAAATTTTTGCATATCTTAACCTTGCTTGAAATATGTCTAACTCTAACCTCCCTTGTTGACATTAGATGGCCGAACCCAACGCGAACATGACCAATCTGATGATGAAACTGACCAACGCATACCTCGAGTCCCAAGAGCATATCAATCACTTCAAGGCTCGAGTGGGGCATCTAGAGAGTAACGAGGACTATCTGAGACATCTTAGGGAAGCTGACCATCATGAAATAACCCAACTCAAGGCCCAAGTCGCCGAACTCCAAACCCAAGTGGTCACACTCCAAAACAAGGATAACGAACTGATGATGCAAATAGGACACTTAGGAGCTGAGCTGCTGGGCCTAGAGGCTGACATATTTCCTCCGAACCCGAGCCCGGTGAGGACACCCATTCCCATTGACGTATCCAGCGACGAGGACGATCCCATCGAGGATGTACCTGCCTAGTCACTCTAGACTTAGAGATCTATACTGATACGCTATTACTATTTCCGTTTCGAATGCTTGTAACCCAAAATTATTTCTTGAGTAATAAAAGTACAAGCCTATTTAAATTTATTGCATACATTTTATTTAATTCTTTAACTACCATGATCAAATAAGGGAACATCCAACCCTAGACCCAAAAAAAAAACCGAACAGGTTACTGAAAAAAAAAATTAAATTTATCTAGAGAACAACCCCCGACAACAACAACTAGTACACTAAGCAACCTCTACTAACAAACCCCAACAAATTGATACCTATTAACACTATTCTTTATTCAATAAAATTTTCCCCTTAGAAGCAGTTATTTATTTAACATATATATATAGCTATTTAAACTCTACCCCATATACCTTATCACACTAGTTTAACTAAGTTCCTTGAAGCGATTTAGTCCCACAATGGCGCAAGTATTGTTGGGCAACCCACACACATATATATACGATAGGAAGGTAACAGTAAATCCAGAACATCTCAAACCATAAAATAGGCAGAACAATTAAACCATGTTTCTAAACAGCAACAAGCAACTAACACAAGCCAAACACGTAACTAGGCAATAACACAATGAAAATATAAACCATGAATCCCAGTCAACAGAAACATCCTCATAAGGAGGAAACTAAACAAAGTACGTCTGATGCAAAACCTAAACGAAAACGCGAAAACGAAAGGAGACATCACTGATCGGGAGGCGGGAACTGCCGACGCATGTAGTCGTCCATCTGCCGCACATAGGCATACATGTCGGACATGGTGGCCTGCTGCTGAGCCTGCCTCGTAGCGAACGAGTCCATACGGGTCTGGTACAAGTCCAATCTAGCGTCTATGGCATCATAACGAGCCTGCCCAGCTGCAAACCCGGCATCCATGCCGACCCGCATCTCCTGCAGCATCTGAGCCATCTCCTGTCCCTGAGGTGCCACTGCAGGAGGTGGAACTACTGGAGGAGGGGGTGGCTGCTCCGGTGGTACAACAAGGATCAAGCTGCCGTCATCAGGCTGCGGACGAAGTACAGCACGGGGAGCCCCACGACGTAAGGCGCTACGCCGAGCAGCGTAAGTCGGGATACGGTAACAACTGCCCGCTACTAGACCGTACGGATCTGTCTCCGGTGTCGTGCGAATCCCCTGCGCCGCGCACAAGCCACAGATGAGGTGAACATGGGTAATCACCCTACTCCCTCGTCCTCTCCGCATACCCCGCAAGTTGTCCTCGATACAAGCTCCCACATTCACCCTACCGTCTCGTGCGGTAAAGCAAATGGTCTCGTAGACATGATCCAGGATGATGTGGCTCCGGGTGATCGGCCGGACGCGCCCTAACCATAGCTGAGCAAGCTCTCGCCAAGGGGAGTCCAACGTCGTCAAACGCGGCTCATGACCGTGCTCGAGCTGAAGAGGCACTATGGTGCATAAGGTATCCCACGCAGGAGCAAGAACACGTCCCTCAGGCTGTGGGCGAAATGCGCCATCGTCAGGCAAGCCAAAATAGACATTGATCGCCCGAGCACTGAAGTCGAGATAGCGACCACGAACCCATACCCGAGATAGGTCGTCACCCTCCCCGAGACCGCCAATGTTGGCGATAACCTCCATAGCCAGATAACCGGAGGCAACGCCCTCGGGATGACATGCAAGTCCGGTCCACTGCAAATACTCCAATACTGTACTGACCCTGTCATTGCCCAGATGATGAGGATATATGCCTCTCTCAGGGACATAAGCCCTGTTTCAACGAAGCTCGTCGAAATAGAAGTCCTGGGCAGCCCTCGTCCTAAACCGAAACCTGTCGTGCCGGTGAGGACGCACCTCGTCAGGGAGAGCCCTGAGTCTCGGGCCCCGCTGCTCCTCGTCCTCATCTGGCTCGCTCTCGTCAAAATCAGGCATCGCCGGAGCGGCATTGCTGGGGCCAGCCTCATCAGCAACTCGTCTCCTGGTCCTCGGAGGACACATGAGAGACGCTAAAACAACCCACAAGAAAAGCAACATCCTGCAAAACATCAAATACCAACTATAAGACTAAATTCCACACAAAACTCAAGCAGAAATATGTAAGGGACATCAATGAAGATTTCCAATGTGAGTATTCCATAAGAACATCAAATCCTATCGGTTGCCGAGACCAACCAGAAGATAACCTCGACAAAGGATATGCTCAAACTAGTTCCAGGACCTTTGTGGCATTTCGTCGAATACGTTATGTGCGCAATAAACCAAAACCTAAGTTACTAACAAACACACGGAAGTTGCCCACAAAATGAAACAATCACTCTAATAACAATACATCATTTCCTTACAGCACCAAACAACAAAGAAATGAGCTAGTAGTCACACCCCAATAACAACCAAATATCAAAAACTTCATAGTCTTTCTAAAGATTCAAATCCAACAAGAATTTGCCAAAAACATAAACACATTGTGGCATAAATACAAGCAAGGCAACAAGAGTAACAACAATTACCACATACACTTGCTAATTTGCACAAATCAAGCCTAAAAATAACAAACCCCCAATTTTTGTACATAAACCCTAATTCCTAAATCTCTTCACAAATCAAGCCATTCAAAGCATAAAAACTGAAATTAGTAAGTGGGTTTAGTAGATTCATACCTTGGTAAGTGAAATTGAAGCCAAAATCAAGCAAACGGGAAGGTAAGTCGCCGGATTTAGAGAGAATTGTGGGTGTGGTCTCGAATGGGAAATGGGGGAAGTGGCTCGCGCGGAGCGCGAGCACTATTTTCTCGAACAGGGGCAGCCGCGCGCTCGCCGCGCGCTGAAGCCCCATACCGCGCGGCCACCGCGCGGGACCCAGAGGGAGTTTTATTTTATTTTTCCGATTTTGCTTTATCTCTTTTGCTATACACCCCTCACTTAACCCGAGCATACATTGACAGTGAGATACAATGACATGGGGCATCGCCCGACATTATTCCTGACAAGGACGGCAAAATTGCCTCACGTCTTCTTTTCGCAAGGCTACAGAAAACCCTCAGGAAGAAAATACATAGGGACCATAAGAAATCTTGTAAAAGAGTGGGAAACCGCTTATTGACTAGCGTCACCACCGCAATTTGCTTGTATTCACGATGTATTCCACGTCTCTCAATTAAGGAAGTAGGTGCACGATCCGACCCATGTACTCCAACCGGAAGAAGTCGAATTTGAGGATGACTTAAGTTACGAGGAAGTTCCGGTGCGAATACTTGACACAAAGGAGAGAGTAACGAGGAATAAGACCGTGAGAATGGTCAAGGTCCTTTGGTCCAACCACGAAACGGAGACGGAAACGTGGGAGTTGGAGGCCGACATGAAACAACGTTACCCTACCCTCTTCCAAGATGAGCCGGCCACAGTTATGGGGACATAACTGTATTCTTAAGGGGGGAGGATGTAACACCCGAGAAAAACAAATTCAAAATTGTTTTGAACTACGTCATGACTTGATCCTTTCACAGGGTACGTAGGCAGCTTGGAACTAATTTCTAAGTTCAGTCACAAAATAAATCATAAGATAAATCACAAAATAGATCACAAGATCAATCGCAAGGACGATAGGAGGAGTTGGAACTAATTTAGACTAGACTAATTAGGACACGGAAAAGTTACGAGCGATAAGCCGAACTCGTAACAAGTTTAAGGTAAAGATTCCGAAACGGAGACGACCCGAGGAGTCGAGCTAACACGTAAAGGGTAGAAAACCGATAGAGAAAAGGAAGAAAAGACCCGATGGAACACGCGGACCGCCGAACCGGCCGGTCCGGCCGGCCCGCGCCCGCCGCGCGCCGCCGCGAGGCAACCGCGCGGGAAGCGGAGTCGCGACTCCAGGCCTGGCACGCGTGCTCCGCGCGGGCAAAGGCGTAGGTGCGCGTCACCAGCGCGCCAGAGGTGCTGAAAGTGTAAACTTTCCTTCCATGGCGATTTTCTTGCCAAAAACAACACCCCTAACCATGGCAACCGAATCCCAACCTTAGGGAAGGCTTAGGAACACCATAGGGGCGTCCCAAACCCTAGGTTTTCAGAAACCACTCCCTAAACACTCTCAATTTCTCTCCAAGTTCAAAATCCCTCCGAATCCACTTTCCGGCGAGCATTCCGGCGACGACGAGGCGAAAGGAACCAAGCCCTGCCTTCTAGACTCTTGGTATAATGTTTTAGTTCGTCCATACCACTTAGAAACTCGAAATCTAACCCTTTTCCTTTACTACGATTTCACGTCGGAAAACGAACAAAAAGCGATCGGAGAAGTTGGCCGTTTGTCGCGACCCTAGGACGTCCGGAAACCCATTCCAGCGACCCAAATCTCTAACTAGGTAAGTTAAGACCTTACTGACAAATTTTTGTGGTTTATTGTTGTTTAAAACTCGAGATCTAGACCCGTAACAAAAATCAATTTTCAAAAACCCTATTTTCGTCCAATTTCAAAAACTCGCCTAAAACTCGACCTTCGGGAATTCAAACCGAAAACTTTTCAACATAGATTTTGTTCCTAAGAAATTAATCTATCTTGTGACCAAATTTCAGCCATTGAAATTAAGATTTGCTATTCCAAATCTCGCCGTAAACTTTCTGTGACAAACCGAACGTTCGAAACTGTTGACAGATTTTATTACTCGACTTGATGCATGTTTTTCACCCGTTTTTAGAATGATTCAACTTTGCATTTCTAAACAAAAGTTGTAGATAAATGTGTCTAGATTATGCATATAAAATTTCATGGATTTTGGAGTTCATTTGTTAGTTTCCTCCTTTGAGCATCTAAAATTCATTATTTCCGAATTCTTAAAACATGAAAGTTGTTCATTAATGTGTTGTGTATCTCCTGTAAAAATTTCGGATCAATTGGCTTTGAAATGAGTTTTTAATCGGCGTCGCACGAACCTGTGACGAAATCCGTTTTTGAGACAGAAATTTCCTTTTGTAAAGAACTCAAATTTTGGCTCACTTCGAAACCTTATTTCCAAAAACTTAAAACATGAAAATTGTTCGTGTGTGTGTTTTTGAGCTACTGTGTAAATTTCAGAATTTTTGGTGTAAAAATGAATTTTTAATTCAGAAAGGCGTAAACTGCGTCAAATCGGATTTTTCGAACTTGAGAAAACTCGAACTATGAAACGCGATAACGAATCTTTTGATCACTTGAAATACGAACTTTCGAAAAATCCCGTGCACTAGGCTGAGCCGATCTTCATGCTAATCATTATCTTTGGGACTGCCTCGTTAGTGGTCTCCTTACTATCTGAGATTGCCTCGTTAGTGATCTCGCGCGCTGTGTTTTGGATCGCCTCGTTAGTGGTCCTACTATCTTTTGAGACTGCCTCGTTAGTGGTCTCCCATTGTTGTGGACTGCCTCATTAGTGGTCCTATGTTGAGATTGCCTCGTTAGTGATCTCCCGGTATGGTGTCCTCTTCTTAGTTTGCGGGATAAAATATAAAAGACTTGTGTGAGTGTTAATTACGCTTAAATCTTATTTACCATGTTTTTAAATTACGCATTTAAATTACGTCATCAAATTATGCTTTTAAATTTCGCTTTTAAATTAAGTCTTTTAAATTATGCATTTTCGTCTTGGATAAATTAATCATGTTTTCCGCTGCGAATAAAATATGGATTTTTAAAGTAATGCATGACAAGTGAGTCTTTGGATTTAAATACATGTAACCCCTTAAATTGTTAGTTAGGGATTAACTTACTCGGTATATTTTTATACTGATAAACCGTTGTCATTTTTCTTTTACAGAGTGTGTTGAGTGACGCATGCATATGCACTTGGGGGAAACCATTATGGACATTTTAAATTATGCATCGTACTGTTTTTACCGGGTCTGTTAAACCCGAGGAGTTGGCCATGTTGGCCGCGATTACTTTCCGCTGCGTTTACTCTATTTATTTTCGCGCATGATGATTATTACTATCGTATTTTGAACTAAGTATTATAAATTTCCGGACTAAATCTTGAAATGTTTTAAATCTTTTACGTACCCACAAGCCTTGCATTTCCTTAGCGAGCTCGGGAAGCCGTGTCTTGCTAGGGAGATGTGGCGGTGACATCCCGGCCTGGGTTATCAAATCCGGGGTGTTACATAAAAGTCCTGGGCGGCCCTCGTCCTGAAACGAAACCTGTCATGCCGATGAGGACGCACTTCGTCAGGGAGACCCCTGGGTCTCGGGCCCCGCTGCTCCTCGTCCTCCTCTGACTCGCTCCCATCAAAATCAGGCATCGCCGGAGCGGCAGTGCTGGGGCCAGCTTCATCAGTAACCCGTCTCCTGGTCCTCGGAGGACACATGAGAGACGCCAAAACAACCCACAAAAAGAGCAGCATCCTGCAAATCATCCAATACCAATTATAAGACTAAGTTCCACACAAAACTCAAGCAGAAATACGTAAGGGACATCAATGTAGACTTCCAACGTGAATATGCCATAAGAACATCAAATCCTATTGTTCGCTAAGACAAAACCGGAAGGTAATCTGGACAAAGGATATGCTCAAACTAGTCCCAAGACCTTTGTGGCATTTCGTCGAACACGTTATGTGCGCAATAAACCAAAACCTAAGTTACTAACAAACACACAGAAGTTACCCACAAAATGAAACAATCGCTCAAATAACAACACATCATTTCCTTACAGCACCAGCAAAAAAGAAATGAGCTAATAATCACACCCCAATAACAACCAAAAATCAAAAACTTCATAGTCTTCCTAAAGAATTAAATCCAACAAGAATTTACCAAAAACATAAACGCATGGTGGCACAAATACAAGCAAGGCGACAAGAATAACATCAATTATATCACATATGATTGCTAATTTGCACTAATCAAGCCTAAAACTAACTAATTCCCAAAATTTTTCCAAAACCCTAGAATCCAAGACATGTCACAAAATCGAACACATCATGGCATATAAACTGAAATTAGTAGGTGGGTTTAGTAGATTCATACCTTGGTAAGTGAAATTGAAGCCGAAATCAAGCGAACAGGAAGGTAAGTCGCCGGATTGAGAGAGAATTGGGGGTGTGGTCTCGAATGGGAAATGGGGGAAGTGGCTCGCGCGGAGCGCGAGCCCTATTTTTTCGAACTGAAGCAGCCGCGCGCTCGCCGCGCGGAAGGTGGAGACGCGTATGGTGGAATGGTGTCATATCACTTTTTAGCCCAATAATTCATTTTCCTACCAAATGTTACAACCGTATGCCCCGTTACAACCTTGAATAAGACCTCGGGATCTCGATTTGAGGAAATGAGCCGGTGGCGAGTTGGTCCAGTTGCAAGCTTATGGGAGAATTTAATTGAATTTGATCTTGAGTGTTAATGATAAAAGCCAATCTTGAGAGTGAGTGAACTTTCCGATTCCACTATACGTGAGGCTCTGCTTTGATTGATTAATGATTCATGTCATGCCTAAATTCAAGAATTAAGCCAATGTGATTTTCTAGACACATATTCAAGAAGAATTAACAATAATGATTGACTTGTGTGTTCACTCAAGTGAGAAGTATCATTCCATTAAACACTGCAACCAAGAGAGTTTAATACTTGTAATTTTGATTGTCTTATCCCAATATAAAAAGAATGAAATTTCTGAGGCCACGCAAATGGATTGAATATGCAGAGTCCAAGCTCCTAGGAGCACCGACTCTGACTGCTCGGGGACGATCAGTATTAAATGTGAGGATGTTGATAATGGCCAAAATTGTCCATTATTTCCAATCCATTTCCGTGTCTGAGACGGACATTTTGATCGTGATTCCATCTTATTGTAATAAGAAAGCAGTTGAATTTGACAGATTAATGCTAGTTTGCAAAAACATTGAGCCGGTAACAAAAAGACACAAAATATGCAATTTTAAATTGTATTTGTGTTAGAAAAATCCAAAAACATGAAAAAAAAAGGAAAAAGAAAAGAAAAAGGAATGAAAAGATGGGCAAAAGAATAATAGAGCCCACAAAAATCCAAAAAGATGGGAAAAAGATTGAAAATCCCACAACTGAAATTTGGTTAAGTGTTGAAGCATAATTCGAATTGTGAGCAATTCGAATTAATTCGAATTGCACAACAATTCGAATTGCTAAAGAGAGCAAAGAATTGGTTAAGTGTTGGAAGGGATGCAGAAGTCTAATTCGAATTGTTCAAGTTCGAATTAATTCGAATTAGGGAATGAAGAGAGAAGAAGCCTAATTCGAATTGTTCAAGTTCGAATTAATTCGAATTAGGGAATGAAGAGAGAAGAAACCCAAAGGCAAGAAGAAGAGGCAATTCGAATTGTCCAATTCGAATTAATTCGAATTGGCACAAACAATTCGAATTGCCAACAAGTGCAAGGAAGCCAAGCAGAAACCCTTACCCAGTTCGAGAAAAGTTGCAATTCGAATTGTCCAATTCGAATTAATTCGAATTGGCACAAACAATTCGAATTGACTACTGAAGGCTACAACTCCAGCTTAAGCAAGAGATCTCACAATTCGAATTAATTCGAATTGGTTGAGATAATTCGAACTTCACTCAACAACTCATCCAAAGAAAGCTGAGCACAACATTGGTGGGCCTAGGGTTTTGAAGATTGTCTATAAAAGCAGACCTTCCACAACAGAAAAAAAAAAGATCAAGAATTTTAACCAAAAAGGCAGCTTGGGACAAAAAGAACAGCAGGAGGTTCCACACCCCTTAAGGGTTAGGTAGGTAGTTTAGTTTAGTTTAGTTTATTTTTCTTGCAAGTAGTGTAATCTTTACATGATTTGATCTTAGTTTAGTGTAGAAGCAGTTTGTGTAACCCTTAGAGTAGCTATTTTCCATATGCTTACATGCTTTCTAGTTAGAATAAACCCTACCTTCAAGCTAATGATGGTTTTGGGTTCTTATTTTGCTTTCAAGTGTCAATACAAGGAAAATTTCCAGAAATGGTTTTATCCATTTGTTTTGGCACTCTTTAATGCTTTCCCTAGAAATAAATGCTTAGTGTGTTTGTTTGTTTCAACTAGGTTACATTTAATATGTCCTAGTTGACATTCAAACTCAATAAATGCATGTTTGTTGGGTTTTTGGCTTGATTTAGTGCCTTAGAGCTTCAAATAAGTGTTCTTAGGTTTTAGATGTTTTTAATGTCTGTGTTAATTTATATTTTAAGTTTTATTCTTTCTGTCTTAAGCTTATTTTATGCTACCTTAGATAACTTGAGTGTTCTTAGTTTACTCATGTAGTTCTTAGATAACTAGATGTTTTAGGCTCTTTGATCTTTGATTCCCTGTTTGTAGAAATAGGGTTTGAATCTGGCCAATACCCACTAGACATGTATTCGTTTATTTCTTGAAAATCTCACTAGGGTGGCTGTGAAATGACACTGATGTGAGATGAGGGATTTAGTAAATCTAAACCCATCATTACAGTACAGTGTTCACCTAACACATACTTGTGAGAACAAAAATTGTTGTTGTCTGAAAATATGTGATTCGAATTGAAGCAATTCGAATTAATTCGAATTGCTAAGAGAAATTCGAATTGCATAGCCAAACAATTCTCTTCATGTGGTTTTCAACCAATTCGAATTATTCCATTCGAGTTAATTCGAACTGCTCAACAATTCGAATTGGGTTGAAAACCACATTGTATCCATTGCCACCCATTCATGCCTTAGTTTATTTTCCACCCTTTACCAATTCGAATTGTTGCAATTCGAATTAATTCGAATTGCTAGAATAATTCGAACTCACCCTCCCCTTGAGGTAAATGCCTTAGTCAATGTGAGCAAGAAAGGGACTTCGCCAATTCGAGTTGTCCAATTCGAATTAATTCGAATTGGTCAATAATTCGAATTAGATGATGCTCCAATTTCTAGCAATGATCAATTGAGTAAAGTAATACTTCATCCTTCATGCATTCTCAATTCGAATTGAACTATCCCCTCTATTTTGAAAACTCCAAAAATATTTTCTTTCATGATTTGTGTAAGTTGCATGGGTGTATTGGGCCTAGGCCCAATTCATCTGATTTCTGTCCATTACACATTTCAACCCATTAGTGTCCAATTATTGTGTGCTTAACACCCACACAATACCAAAAAATATTTTCTTACTTTCTTGTTTTCTCTTTCATTGTGCGTATGAACGGATAATGAGAAACACCACAGATTAATGTTGGTGAAAAGTCCTCTCACAGGGATATCGACTAACCCGTCTTCTGTGTGTTAATCATTATCTGTTATTTTTGCATGATCTGGTTAGTGGTTGGTGGAAGCTTCGGCGAGCGTTCTCTTCACTAAGAGTTTCGATTAGTCACTCAGCCAATTCCTAATCAGATACAGCTTTAATTTTCCTTATCTTAATTTCTCAACCTGAATTCAAGTTGCAATAGTATCAACTGATGTCGACCAACATCAGTTGAGAAATATTACAGCAAGAAATATGTGGGTTCTTCTGCCAATCATAGACAAAAGAAAACTAAATGACGGCGGTCACCGTGGTTTGGGATTCTTTCTGTCTACAAACAATCATCTGGGAAAATTGGGAACCGGACAGCAGATGTTTGCAGTCCGGAAAACCTCAATTATCTCTGGCACCCTTTTAGCCAATTTCTTCTCATCTCAGGCTAATCCATCTTTGTGTATCGCATTCTGTCTAACCTCACCATATATTTTGGGGTATTTTATTTTCCTTTTCATATACTTGTATGCATGATACTATTATGTAGATGTTCTGGTCTTATTACTATTTTGGGGATCCTTCCCCTTGGACACAGAAGTCTTGATTTAAATCAGATGCTGCATAGTAAATTTCCAACAAAAATTCCTTTATAAAATCCGGATCTGAGTAAGGGATAAATTCGACAGTTATGACTAATTCACATTCTACTGGGGGTTGATTTTGAGAGCTTAGAAGCAGAGTCAGCGATTAGGTCTCATCTAGACTGAAAGGATCTGTGTTTTAATTGAGAGTTTAGTACCTGTCTAGGGAATGATTTTCAAATATTCATTTGCTTCTCAAAATTGCTGTGTGTTGGAAATCTGATATTAAATATCGCATTAAGTCAATATCCACTTGGATGTAGATGAGATGTGATAAATAATACTAGAGGAACAACATATAGGCCTTGGTGAATTTATAAGGTAAGGTCGAGTATTCCTTCGACTACTATCTTCTTCTGCCAAAGTCTAGAATTGAGTCTTGAGTGAGTACATCCGGAATAGGTTCATTTATGGATCTGTTCCATTTAGTTTGTATCTCACAACTGCCCAGATGTTGTAAGCCCTGTGGCTTATTGATATCTCGGGGGTTCTTGATCTGCATCTGGTCACCAAGACCAGGGGCTCTTTTATACTAACGGAAAGAGACGTTTTTAACGATTCCGAGTGATAGATTTAAATGCTTTCTTTACAGCTTTCTTTAATGCTTTCCTTTAAATGCTTTCATAGAGGTCACTCGGAAGAATTAGGGGCTGTCCATCTGTTACAAGGTTTGAGAGTTATGGAATGGTTTGGGGCTTGATTTGAAACTTTGGGTGTGACATGGGGGAATGATAGGAGTACTTGGCATGTCAACTAATGATATGTTAGGTGTTGCTTATCCACCACAGATGAATGATACGCCTTAGCATGGCCATGTGAGGGCAGTTGTGAGTCTGTGGTATCTTAGAAATTGAGGTCATAAGAGCATGTAAATTCTCACCATAAGTACCTGTCTGTTAAAGGGAACAAGGTGTAGAAAGCATGAGAGTTAGCTAACTAGAGGATTATCCCAAGCTAAGATCTGTGTATAAAAAATGGAAGTTTAATTGTGTTTCATCTGAATCTTGTCCAATCTTTATTATTTCCTCCCTGCCCCTTCTGTCATATTTAAACCTGCTTCCTAGATTGTGTAGCATAATTTTAGATTGCTTTCATAGTATAGATTTAATTGCTTTCTTCGACCTAATTTACCATGCTTTGTAGAATAATTTTTACTGCTTTCATGATCTGGTTTAAATTATGCCAAGTAGTTGTTAGAAACCCTTGCAAAACTTGAAACGAGTAACCGAGTGGAAAATCTTAGTAAACGACGTGGACCCTGCTTCCATCGCACATCCTCCAGTGAACGATCCGGTACTTACTATAAATTACTGCAATTTTTGACCCGTGCGCTTTCGGGAGCACAGTTTCGTGACACGAGTAAATAAAAATAACATTTTGAGAAAATACTCATGTAGTGGGAAGAAGTTCAAAAGTTTCATGGCGCTATTGCCGGGGATCATAACTTGGGAGCGCCATGAAATGGGAAATTGTATTTAGACGATTCTTCACTCCCCGGCGGCGTAATGAAACTCGTCAAAAGTTTCATGGCGCCGTTGCCGGGGAGGATGCAGCGCAGTTGCAATAAACATTACTCTATTAAGTATACTGGTATCTGGTAAGGTTGAATCGTTTATCCCGCGCAGGTATCTTCTTGACATGAAATTAAGAGAAGCATTATGGTGCAGATACCTAGGACTTTCAGGGTGACAGACTGAAGGTCCATCCCGGTTGCACCATGATACTTGTCAAAAGTTTCATGACTGGAAGGACCACAGCGCTATTTGAACCCCAATAAAAAGGGAAATATTAATGTATCCTTAAACCCCTTCCCTAGATCATAACTCTTATCATTTAATAAATCCACACCTGATATTTCAGAAAATTACTCGTGTCGGCGAAGCTCGTCAAAAGTTTCATGGCGTCGTTGCCGGGGAGGATGCAGCGCCGTTTACTAGGAGAATTACATTCCTGATTTACTCATAGATAGTTCTTGTATATGTTCTCGAACTGTTACTAACCTGGGGGTTGTACAGGTACTGTCAAAAGTTTGATACCAACTGCTTATGCAACGGAGAAGGAGCACATTACCGGAGCTACCGTTCGATCTAGAAATAGAAAGGACCGCTCGCCAACTGAGGGCAGAAGCCAGAAGACGGAAGGAGCAGGAGCGTCGGAGCCGCACTTCACCTGAAACATCAAGCAGCGATCTATCAGATATGGCAGAAAACCAAAACATTCCCCCGATCTTACCCATAGACCAACCACCAAATAACCCTGGTAATGGAGCTGACGGAGGAGTGGTAGAGCATCCTAATCGTGCCAACGAAGAGGAGAATCTACCAAATCCTAATCAGTAACAATACCAGCAATTCCACCAACAACCACCACCACCCGTAAATCAATTTCACCAAAACCAAAACATACCAAACCAACAATACCAAAACCAAGCTTTCAATCCAGATCAATTTCAGAACAACCCACAAGATCCACATAACTTCCAGCAATTTCCAAATTATCACCAACAGTACAAGAACCAAGCTGAACAAGGAAATCAACAGCAGCAGCAAGCAGCAGCAGACTTTATGCAACCAATTGTAGAGCCCTATCTGGATGGACCTGGGAGAGCACATTTTCATGCACGCAATTTCGAGCTCAAACCGGCACTCATTAATTTGGTGCAAAACAATCAGTTCTGCGGCGCAAATCATGAGGACCCTCATGATCATCTCCAGACCTTCCTGGAGCTCTGCGACACGATCAAAAATCAGGGAGTCTCTCCTGATGCTATAAGGCTAATGTTGTTTCCATTTTCTTTGTATAGTGGTGCCAGGGACTGGTATAAGTCATTGCCTATCAATCTGCGGAGCACTTGGGCAGACTTGGTGAGGAGCTTTTTGCTGAAGTATTTTCCAGAATCAAAGATTGAGGAAGGACGAGCTAAGATTGGGGATTTTAAAATGAAGCCAGATGAGTCATTATATGATGCGAAAGAGAGATTCTTGGGCCTCATCAGGCGATGCCCCCAACATGGGTACGCACCATGGGAGCAATTGAGGAAATTCTACGGAGGACTCACCCATCCATGGAGAACAATGTTAGACGCCGCTGGCGGACGACATTTACTCCACTTGCCTATGGACCAAGCTTGGGAGAAGATTGAGACAATGTCGGTCAACAGATCCATCCTAAACACAGACGATAGGAAGGAGAATCCTCCTAGAAAAGTCTTTGCTGTAAGTGAAGGGAAAACAGATTTTGAAAAACTGCAAGAACAGGTAGCTGCGATACAGCTGAGTCAGGATAAAGGGAAGGGAACGGACGCTTCTCAGGCAGGAACCTCATCAGACCAAGTTCAAACACAGCAATCGGGAGTTGTCTGTGGACTGTGTCAGGGACCTCATCCAACTGACACATGTCAACAGATAGCTACCGAAAGCTGTAATTATGCCGGAAACTACCAAAATCGCCATCCCAACCTCTCTTATTCCAACAACAATGCACTTAACGCACATTTGTTGCAGCCAAACCAGCCCAACCAGTTCCAAAACCCACAACAAAACTTCAGACCTCAGAACCAAGGATTCGTCCAGCAAAGAGTGCAGAACTTCCAAAATCAGAACCAGAATTTCCAACCTCAAATCCAACAAAGGCCTAATCAGAACCAAGGCCAGAATCTCCAGAATTTCCAGCCCCAACCTGATCAGAATCAACAATATAACCAACGGCCACCATCTCGTTTGGAGAACCTGATGACTGAATTTATAGCCAACCAGAAGGATATAAATCAGCAACTGCAGTCATCAATCAAGAATGTGGAGACGCAAGTCACCCAATTGGCCAAGGAACTACAGAACAGGGGGAAAGGAACACTTCCAAGCAGTACTGAAGCTAACCCGCAGTGTAAAGCAATCACATTGCGGGGAGGCAAGACTCTGAAAGGAATTGTTGGACATGGAAAAGAGACGACCAAGGAGGAAAAGGATCTAGTGGAGGGTGAAAAAGGAAGTGAAAGGATCGAAGGAGGAGATGGTATTGGACTGGACAAGGACAAACCAGAGACAGCTATTCCGCAGGTTGAAGCTGCAAAGGGAGCTGAAAAGGGTAGGGTTGAAGGTAAAATTTCCTTCTCTTTACCACCAAAAACAAATAATAATAAGTACATGCCAAGGGTGCCATACCCGGCACATCTTAAAAATAAGGAGCAAGATGAAAAATTTAAAAAGTTTTTAGAAAGACTGAAAGCTGTCGAGATCACTATTCCATTGGTCGAAATGATTTCAGAAATGCCCGTCTATGCTAAATTTCTTAAAGAAATGATTTCAGGGAGGAGAAAAGCTGAGCAGGAGGAAGTAGTGATTTTGAACAGTAGCTGCAGTGCCATTATCCAAAGAATGCTACCGGAGAAGAAGGAAGATCCAGGATGCATTACACTGCCGATCCACATCGGGAAAACTAATGTTGGAAAAGGGTTGTGCGACTTGGGCTCAAGCATCAACGTTATGCCACTTGCCATGGTAAAACGTCTTCGCTTGGGTGTAATTGAGCCGCTTACAATGAAGTTACAGCTGGCAGACCGATCAATTACCCATCCAATCGGAATCCTGAAGGACGTAATTGTCAAGACGGGAGGGATTCTTTTCCCCGTCGACTTCATTATTTTGGATATAGAGGAGGATTACGAAATGCCACTGATCTTAGGCCGCCCCTTTCTCTCAACCGGTGGTGCACTTATAGACGCTCGATCAAATCAAATCAAGCTCCGAGTCGGAGAAGAAGAATTGAATTTCAACATGGGAAAGCTGCAGAAGTTCCCGTCTGAGGGATCTTGTTCCATTTTTGATGTAATAGATAGTAGGAGTGAGGATGAGAGGATAGACTCTGTGACTGATGAGCCAAGCAAAGTTTCAAAACAGGTACTGAAGCCTGAAGGTGCGGAGCAACCAAGGAGCTGCAACGCTGTCCACTTCGAGGATCCTATCTCTGGGGACCTTGAAGAATTCGATGGAGTTGAGTTCATCCCGGAGGAAGAGGAAAGCACTCCTGAGGAAGAAATGGATCCTGTACTGACACAGGATCCTGAAGGTAAATCTGATCTCTCTCTCCCACTCATTTCTCGCAAATTGCTGCCTTCCGTTGAATGCCCACCAGAGCTTGAACTTAAAATACTTCCGGATCATCTTAAGTACGTTTTTCTCGCTGAACATAAAAGATTACCGGTGATTGTGTCAGCCAAGCTGACACAAGAACAAGAAAAAGCTCTGGTAGACATTCTAAAGAAATATGTACACGCAATCGGATGGACCATTTCTGATATAAAAGGAATAAGCCCCTCTGTTTGCATGCACAGAATTTTAATGGAAGAGGAGTATAAGCCCTCAAGGCAACCACAAAGGCGTCTGAACCCCCATATGCAGGAAGTGGTAAGGAAAGAAGTTATCAAGCTCTTAGATGCTGGTATCATCTATCCTATCTCTGATAGCAAATGGGTTAGCCCAGTGCAGGTCGTACCGAAACGTGGGGGGATCTGTGTAACGACTAATGAGCAAGGAGAAGAAGTGGCGACGCGTCCAGTGACCGGTTGGAGAGTTTGCATCGACTACCGGAAGCTTAATACCGCTACCAGGAAGGACCATTTCCCCTTGCCATTCATTGATCAGATGCTGGAGAGGTTGGCCGGAAGGGAGTACTACTGCTTTTTGGATGGGTACTCTGGCTATAATCAGATTGTAATAGCTAGTGAGGATCACGACAAGACCACATTCACGTGCCCATATGGAACTTTTTGCATACAGGCGCATGCCTTTTGGACTTTGTAATGCGCCTGCCACATTTCAAAGATGCATGATGTCAATTTTCTCAGAATTTATCGAAAAATGCATTGAAGTTTTCATGGACGACTTCTCTGTGTATGGAGATACTTTTGATGAATGCTTGACTAATCTTGCACAAATTTTGAAAAGATGTGAGGACACCAACCTAGTGTTGAACTGGGAGAAGTGCCATTTCATGGTCACCGAAGGAATAGTGTTGGGTCACCGCATCTCGCGCGCAGGTATCGAAGTCGACAGAGCTAAGGTTTCCGTCATCTCAAACCTCCCATTGCCTAATTCAATAAAAGCAGTTAGGAGTTTCTTAGGGCATGCCGGTTTCTACCGGAGATTCATAAAAGACTTTTCTAAAATTGCCAAGCCGCTCACTAACTTGCTTTGTAAAGAAAATCCTTTTGTAATAAATGAAGCGTGTGTTCAAGCCTTTGACACGCTCAAAGAAATGTTGATTTCTGCTCCAATAGTGCAACCACCCGATTGGTCAATACCTTTCGAGGTAATGTGTGATGCAAGTGATCTCGCCGTGGGTGCAGTTCTTGGGCAACATAAGGAAGGGAAGCATTGCGTGATTCATTACGCAAGTCATGCCCTGAATGAGGCCCAAATTAACTACACCACCACGGAGAAGGAGATGTATGCTGTGGTTTTTGCGTTTGATAAATTCAGACAATATCTCATTGGTACGAAAACCACAGTGTACACAGATCACTCTGCACTGAGATACTTGTTTAGCAAACAAGACGCCAAACCTCGATTAATCAGGTGGGTACTTTTGTTGCAAGAATTTAACATTATAATAAAAGATAGAAAAGGCAGAGACAATGGTGCTGCTGACCATTTGTCTCGACTAGAAAATGATAAAAATGAGCTAGCCGTAAATGAGAATTTTCCGGACGAGCAATTGTTCGCCTTGCATCTTCATGATCAAGCTTGTCCGTGGTTTTCCGATATTGCTAACTTTTTAGCATGCGGAATAACCCCACCATTTCAAAGCAGAGGCCACAAAGCGAGGTTCAACCGAGATGTAGCTAACTACTTCTGGGAAGACCCTTACCTCTTCAAGCATTGTGCAGATTCGATTATTAGACGATGTGTAACTGAGCACGAGGCTTATCAAATCGCTAAGAAATGCCATGAATCGGAATATGGAGGTCACCATGGCCCCACTCGAACAGCTCATAAGGTACTCGAGTGCGGTTTTTATTGGCCTACCATTTACGAGGATTGCAAAGCGTTTGTTAAAGCTTGCGACAGATGCCAAAGACTAGGGAATATCTCCAAGAGGGATGAGATGCCTCAACAAGGAATTCTCACTCTCGAGATTTTCGATGTATGGGGTATTGACTTCATGGGACCATTTCTGACATCTGATGGGAACCATTACATCTTGGTAGCTGTCGATTACGTCTCCAAGTGGGTTGAGGCTGTTGCATTGCCAACCAATGATGGCAACCAGGTCGTCAAATTTTTGAAAAATAACATTTTCAATAGATTTGGTGTACCCAGGGTGATCATATCAGATGGAGGAACCCATTTTGTTAATAAAGCATTTGCAAATCTCATGAGCAAAAATGGGATTCTCCACAAGATCGGCACGCCTTATCATCCCCAAACCAGTGGTCAAGTCGAGGTCTCTAACCGCGAAATCAAACATATACTCGAGGCCACTGTGGGGACAACTCGCAAAGATTGGTCACGTAAGCTCAATGATGCTTTATGGGCATACCGCACTGCATTCAAGACTCCCATTGGGATGTCTCCTTACAGACTCATCTTCGGAAAAGCCTGTCATTTGCCCGTAGAACTAGAGCATAAGGCTTACTGGGCCGTACGAATGCTCAATTTTGACTCCCGAGTTGCTCAGAGTAAGCGCAAGTTGGACCTCAATGAAATTGAGGAAATACGTGCGCAAGCTTATGAAAGCTCGAGGATTTATAAAGAGCGGACCCAGAAGTTGCACGATCGTCGTATTAAATCTAAACACTTCTATGTTGGCCAGAAGGTCTTGTTATTCAATTCTAGGTTGAAGCTATTCCCCGGAAAGCTTAAATCCAGATGGGAAGGGCCATATGAAGTGATGCACGTGTTTGAAAGTGGAGCTGTCAGGATCCGAACTGACAAGGGAGAGCTGGTGGTGAATGGACACAGACTGAAGGAGTATCTTGGGCAGTTCGACCCCGAAAAAGAAGCTCAGATGACAACAGAACCGGCTTATGTTCAATAAATATTATACATATATTTTCTTACTTATTTATTACTTTCTTCGCTTATTTTTATTGGGACAAAGTATCCAAAAATCAAGTGAACATTTAGAGTACTAAGACTCTAAATGTGAGGATGTTGATATTTGGAGAAAACCTAACACCTTTTCATAATTGTTTTGCAGGAATTCGAGGAACCAACAAAAAGAAAGATGAAGCTTCCAAAAACCAGGTTCCCGGTTGGGGTAACATTATATTTAATGGAGGTTGATTTTGGAATTTAGAGAAATCTAAAATCCAGAATACATTCATAAAATAAAATTGTTAACCCAACCTAATTTATGCAAGCAATATGTTTTAGATTCTCATTCGGTGTAGATATGTTAGCTTTTGAGTTCATATAATTTTTGGAAAACCTAAAAATTTTCCTAAGTCTTGAATGTGGTATACTTCTCATTTCAAGAAAATTCGAATTAATTCGAATTGCTTGGAACATACCACATAAGACATTTTGCCTTGGAATTTTTTTTTTCACTCTCGGATTTGTTAATTCGAGTTATTCTAGCAATTCGAATTAATTCGAATTGCCATGAAAATTCGAATTGGCAACCAAGGCAAACAAATTTTCGGATTTATTTAGGCCAAGTAGTGCAATTCGAATTATAAGGCAATTCGAATTAATTCGAATTGCCTAACTAATTCGAATTAGCAGGCACAAGGCATTTTCCTTAGCAAATGAGCAATTCGAGTTATTCTAGCAATTCGAATTAATTCGAATTGCCTGAATAATTCGAATTAGCTCATTTCAGCCTTGTGCAAGTTTTGCCCACATTCTCAAGTTTGAATTGTGAGTCAATTCGAATTAATTCGAATTGATCTCAATAATTCGAACTTGTTTGGTTTCTCTGTTTTTCAAGCCAATTCGAATTAATTCGAATTGGCCTGAATAACTCGCATCTCTCACAGATAGCATCAATTCGAATTAATTCGAATTGATGCAATAATTCGAACTCCCCTTCCAAAATCCTTTTTATACCCTTCTTTCCCTCTCATTTCCCTCACTTTCACTTCCCACACTTCCAAAATCCACCGTTCCCTCTCTCGCGAAACCCTTATTCCTCGCGAAACCAGTCGCTCTTCTCAAGCTTTCCTCCGGCCAAATCACTCGGAAATGGCTTCGTCGTCATCCAACCCTAGTGGGAGCAGGGGGTAAGTGTTTCTTTTCCGTTTTCGCACTCGGTTTCGCAGTTTACAGTTTTGTCTTTTCATCTCCCGTGCGAAATCAAGGTTGGGGAGGGGAATGCTTTTGTTTCTCATGACGGGAAGAGTGGGAAAGTGGTCGGAGTGCGTTGAGTTTGTTCAGAAACGGGGTAGAAATCGACTAGGCAGAACCTAGGGCTCTAGGTTTTGTGTTCTTAACTGCCATTTAAGGGTTCGAAGTTGTCTGTGGTAAAGGAGATGTTCTTATTTTGAAAATGAGGGTCTCACAACCCTTAAAAATTTGATTTTTGTTCTTACTGCAGTATTGTTGTTCCATTTATATCTCTAGGTGTATTTGTGTTATCTGTATTTGTGTTTTGCTAATCTGTGAATAGGGTTAACACGGTGGTCATGCTTTGTTCAGCCACTGTGTTGCTTTTCAATAGATAATTGTTGATGATGACTGAAAATGCATATTGATAATATCTTCAAAATTCATGTTTTTAAAGCATGAGTTTTGTTGGTGACATTAGTACATTACAGTAGTATAGATGGATCAACTGTTCTCATTTCTGTGAGTGTTTGCATGTATAATATTATTTGAATATTTTGATAATAAATGCTTTTGTCGGGCACATGTTGCCCACATTTTGCAAACTCAACTCTAGAAGTTGATTTTTGCACTTCCGGGACACATGGTACAGACGAAACCATGCCAAAATTTTTTCCAACACTTCTGGCATGGCATTTATTTGTAAAAAGACGAAATGATAGATTGTTCTTTTTGTTTAAAGTGTTTGATCTTTGTCAACTTGGAACAAGTGGAAAATACTTGTAAAGAATGTTTTGTTTTATTCCTTGAAAACCCACTTTCCAAAACAAAATCCAAATGGGGGACCACTTACACCCCCAATTTCATTAAATAAACAAGTCAACACCTTTTCATAAAAATCCAAAAGTCACCTTTTGTATGTATGCATGTCTAATTTTTTTATCTTTATTTCTTATCTTTGGTCACGGTCCATTATACATACTAGTAACTGCATAATTTATCACTTACATTCGATTGTCATCATAAATCTCTTATCTTTCCTACCTCACATGATTTAAATCACTTCTTAAGTGATAAAAATCAAATTCCTTCGTAGGCTCAATAACCTACGAAATTCTCTCTTTTTGGTCCTTTGACCACCCAAAAACATCTTAGACTATTTATAGTCCAAGAAAAATTTCTAAGGATTCAAGATCCTTATCTCTCTTGCTTTCCTTATTTTTGTATAATAAGAGTAGATTTGATAATCTGACCACTTGGACTTTCATAGTGTGCCTCAAGTGAGACAGGTGTTAGAAAGTGAACTGTATTTCGAAGTGGCTGAAGGTATTAGGCTGAGGGTCTCAGACCTAATCATCTCTCCATGTCTTTTCAGAGACATCATCCCCCTAGCCCCAAACGAAGATCACGAGGAAGAAACTCAACTACTGGATCTGCCAGTAGAGCTCCTAGGAGAAATCCTCTCCCGCATCGGAGAGGATTGCATCAAGAAGGTGTGGAGGGTCAGAGGAGTGTGCACCAAGCTAAGGGACGCAGCTGATCTTCCCATCGTCTACAGAAGGTGTGAACTGGAAACCACCATCGTCAAGATGTGGGAGCAGAGGTTGGAACCGCAAAAAGAGGCACTCATGGCCAAATGCGAAGAAGCTGGCAACTATAACCTGAAACTCATCCCAGCCCTGCAGGCATTCAGAGCAGGAAACGAGACCCTGGCTTGTGAGCTGCTAAAGGAAGGGATTGAGGACAACCACAAGGCCTCTATCTTTGTCCGGGGATACATGCTGCTCAGCAAGCTGGACAATGAACAGGTCCAGCAGGGAGTGTCAATGATCGACAGGATCATAACCAGCAGGTTCGTCATGCAATACGTTGGGACTAACGTCTTCGCATGGTTGGCTGATAGTTTGGAGACACCCGACCTGTTTGGAAATCAAGGACCAAGGGTCTACTGCACCAGGGTGATGGAGGAAGATGAGGATGACACGATAGATTTCTGCGTACCCTGCAGCTTGACGAACTATGTTCATTGGACCAGGATTTTCTTCCAAGGATAGAAGGGAAAGATGGTGAAGAAGGACTGAATCTGTAGAGATTCACTTTTGACTGGACTTACTGGAACCGTATTTTGGTAACTTTTTGACTGATCTTTGACGTTAACCTATTCAAGTGTACAGCTTTGTCTGTATTGACGTCTAGATATGATTAAGGTCGTGTACTGTATAACGAACCTTGAATCTGTTTGTTTTGATGGTAGTACGATGCATTTTGGGCAGTCGTACATTTATTGCTTTCCACAAGAGAATTTCGTCTTGAGTTCTCCATTATTTGAAAAAGATGTGTGACAGTCCAAGATGAATAAGTGACTGTCACGTCAAAAACAAGCTGTGACATGCTTGCATGTTCACAGTGTCTCTTTTTACTGCTTTCAATTAAACAAACCGGCATAAAACAAGCATAAATCTGTCACCTAAATTCACTTGTTGAATTCAGGCTGATGACGAAGTCTTCGGACTATTACATTGGGATAAAACAATTAAAAATATGCATGACATAAATTCTCGAAGTTTTGAGCTATAAAAATCCAATGATATGATCACTTGAAAGACTAACAAACTTTCATGTTGAGAATTTGATTGAATAAGTTGTAAGAATTTTTTTCAAAGGTTAAATTTGAGAATAAATGTATGACATGATCAAACCGTCCCTTGTGAGATCTGAGCCGAGTCATTTTTACTCAATACTTCTTTGATTGTGCGAATCAATTCGATTAAAGGGCACTAGAACTTGCAATTGGGACCGATTCAAGACCATGCCATATTCCCGAAATCGAGCATATGATCGAGGCACTTAGAAAAACCCAAATTTTGGCTTTCGTTTGAATTCCAAACCCAAAAACATTCTCCCTTTAGGAATAACCAATCTGAGCCTTTAAACCTAATTTTTCTTTGAAGCCACTATATTACTCCTAGCCTTACAAAAAGACCAAGAAAATCAAACCCAAGTGTACATGAGCCATCCCATCAAGGCATTGTAATCTTTAATCATCAATTATGTATCAATCGGTATGCCATAAACCGATTCAAAAAAAAAAAAAAGAGTTGAGACCTATTCAACAAGAATAAATTGCAAATGACAAAGCAAATTAGACAAAGTCTAATGTCATGCAATGGAAAAAGAAAAACAAAAGAAAGATAGAAATGATGATGATTATAGATTCTACAAAATGCCAAGTTATGGTGGAATGGTGTCATATCACTTTTTAGCCCAATAATTCCTTTTCCTACCAAATGTTACAACCGTATGCCCCGTTACAACCTTCAAAATAAGACCTCGGGATCTCGATTTGAGGAAATGAGCCGGCGGCGAGTTGGTCCAGTTGCAAGCTTATGGGAGAATTTAATTGAATTTGATCTTGAGTGTTAATGATAAAAGCCAATCTTGAGAGTGAGTGAACTTTCCGATTCCACTATACGTGAGGCTCTGCTTTGATTGATTAATGATTCATGTCATGCCTAAATTCAAGAATTAAGCCAATGTGATTTTCTAGACACATATTCAAGAAGAATTAACAATAATGATTGACTTGTGTGTTCACTCAAGTGAGAAGTATCATTCCATTAAACACTGCAACCAAGAGAGTTTAATACTTGTAATTTTGATTGTCTTATCCCAATATAAAAAGAATGAAATTTCTGAGGCCACGCAAATGGATTGAATATGCAGAGTCCAAGCTCCTAGGAGCACCGACTCTGACTGCTCGGGGACGATCAGTATTAAATGTGAGGATGTTGATAATGGCCAAAATTGTCCATTATTTCCAATCCATTTCCGTGTCTGAGACGGACATTTTGATCGTGATTCCATCTTATTGTAATAAGAAAGCAGTTGAATTTGACAGATTAATGCTAGTTTGCAAAAACATTGAGCCGGTAACAAAAAGACACAAAATATGCAATTTTAAATTGTATTTGTGTTAGAAAAATCCAAAAACATGAAAAAAAAGGAAAAAGAAAAGAAAAAGGAATGAAAAGATGGGCAAAAGAATAATAGAGCCCACAAAAATCCAAAAAGATGGGAAAAAGATTGAAAATCCCACAACTGAAATTTGGTTAAGTGTTGAAGCATAATTTGAATTGTGAGCAATTCGAATTAATTCGAATTGCACAACAATTCGAATTGCTAAAGAGAGCAAAGAATTGGTTAAGTGTTGGAAGGGATGCAAAAGTCTAATTCGAATTGTTCAAGTTCGAATTAATTCGAATTAGGGAATGAAGAGAGAAGAAGCCTAATTCGAATTGTTCAAGTTCGAATTAATTCGAATTAGGGAATGAAGAGAGAAGAAACCCAAAGGCAAGAAGAAGAGGCAATTCGAATTGTCCAATTCGAATTAATTCGAATTGGCACAAACAATTCGAATTGCCAACAAGTGCAAGGAAGCCAAGCAGAAACCCTTACCCAGTTCGAGAAAAGTTGCAATTCGAATTGTCCAATTCGAATTAATTCGAATTGGCACAAACAATTCGAATTGACTACTGAAGGATACAACTCCAGCTTAAGCAAGAGATCTCACAATTCGAATTAATTCGAATTGGTTGAGATAATTCGAACTTCACTCAACAACTCATCCAAAGAAAGCTGAGCACAACATTGGTGGGCCTAGGGTTTTGAAGATTGTCTATAAAAGCAGACCTTCCACAACAGAAAAAAAAAAAGATCAAGAATTTTAACCAAAAAGGCAGCTTGGGACAAAAAGAACAGCAGGAGGTTCCACACCCCTTAAGGGTTAGGTAGGTAGTTTAGTTTCGTTTAGTTTATTTTTCTTGCAAGTAGTGTAATCTTTACATGATTTGATCTTAGTTTAGTGTAGAAGCAGTTTGTGTAACCCTTAGAGTCCATATGCTTACATGCTTTCTAGTTAGAATAAACCCTACCTTCAAGCTAATGATGGTTTTGGGTTCTTATTTTGCTTTCAAGTGTCAATACAAGGAAAATTTCCAGAAATGGTTTTATCCATTTGTTTTGGCACTCTTTAATGCTTTCCCTAGAAATAAATGCTTAGTGTGTTTGTTTGTTTCAACTAGGTTACATTTAATATGTCCTAGTTGACATTCAAACTCAATAAATGCATGTTTGTTGGGTTTTTGGCTTGATTTAGTGCCTTAGAGCTTCAAATAAGTGTTCTTAGGTTTTAGATGTTTTTAATGTCTGTGTTAATTTATATTTTAAGTTTTATTCTTTCTGTCTTAAGCTTATTTTATGCTACCTTAGATAACTTGAGTGTTCTTAGTTTACTCATGTAGTTCTTAGATAACTAGATGTTTTAGGCTCTTTGATCTTTGATTCCCTCTTTGTAGAAATAGGGTTTGAATCTGGCCAATACCCACTAGACATGTATTCGTTTATTTCTTGAAAATCTCAGTAGGGTGGCTGTGAAATGACATTGATGTGAGATGAGGGATTTAGTAAATCTAAACCCATCATTACAGTACAGTGTTCACCTAACACATACTTGTGAGAACAAAAATTGTTGTTGTCTGAAAATATGTGATTCGAATTGAAGCAATTCGAATTAATTCGAATTGCTAAGAGAAATTCGAATTGCATAGCCAAACAATTCTCTTCATGTGGTTTTCAACCAATTCGAATTATTCCATTCGAGTTAATTCGAACTGCTCAACAATTCGAATTGGGTTGAAAACCACATTGTATCCATTGCCACCCATTCATGCCTTAGTTTATTTTCCACCCTTTACCAATTCGAATTGTTGCAATTCGAATTAATTCGAATTGCTAGAATAATTCGAACTCACCCTCCCCTTGAGGTAAATGCCTTAGTCAATGTGAGCAAGAAAGGGACTTCGCCAATTCGAGTTGTCCAATTCGAATTAATTCGAATTGGTCAATAATTCGAATTAGATGATGCTCCAATTTCTAGCAATGATCAATTGAGTAAAGTAATACTTCATCCTTCATGCATTCTCAATTCGAATTACCCCAGTAATTCGAATTGAACTATCCCCTCTATTTTGAAAACTCCAAAAATATTTTCTTTCATGATTTGTGTAAGTTGCATGGGTGTATTGGGCCTAGGCCCAATTCATCTGATTTCTGTCCATTACACATTTCAACCCATTAGTGTCCAATTATTGTGTGCTTAACACCCACACAATACCAAAAAATATTTTCTTACTTTCTTGTTTTCTCTTTCATTGTGCGTATGAACGGATAATGAGAAACACCACAGATTAATGTTGGTGAAAGGTCCTCTCACAGGGATATCGACTAACCCGTCTTCTGTGTGTTAATCATTATCTGTTATTTTTGCATGATCTGGTTAGTGGTTGGTGGAAGCTTCGGCGAGCGTTCTCTTCACTAAGAGTTTCGATTAGTCACTCAGCCAATTCCTAATCAGATACAGCTTTAATTTTCCTTATCTTAATTTCTCAACCTGAATTCAAGTTGCAATAGTATCAACTGATGTCGACCAACATCAGTTGAGAAATATTACAGCAAGAAATATGTGGGTTCTTCTGCCAATCATAGACAAAAGAAAACTAAATGACGGCGGTCACCGTGGTTTGGGATTCTTTCTGTCTACAAACAATCATCTGGGAAAATTGGGAACCGGACAGCAGATGTTTGCAGTCCGGAAAACCTCAATTATCTCTGGCACCCTTTTAGCTAATTTCTTCTCATCTCAGGCTAATCCATCTTTGTGTATCGCATTCTGTCTAACCTCACCATATATTTTGGGGTATTTTATTTTCCTTTTCATATACTTGTATGCATGATACTATTATGTAGATGTTCTGGTCTTATTACTATTTTGGGGATCCTTCCCCTTGGAAACAGAAGTCTTGATTTAAATCAGATGCTGCATAGTAAATTTCCAACAAAAATTCCTTTATAAAATCCGGATCTGAGTAAGGGATAAATTCGACAGTTATGACTAATTCACATTCTACTGGGGGTTGATTTTGAGAGCTTAGAAGCAGAGTCAGCGATTAGGTCTCATCTAGACTGAAAGGATCTGTGTTTTAATTGAGAGTTTAGTACCTGTCTAGGGAATGATTTTCAAATATTCATTTGCTTCTCAAAATTGCTGTGTGTTGGAAATCTGATATTAGATATCGCATTAAGTCAATATCCACTTGGGTGTAGATGAGATGTGATAAATAATACTAGAGGAACAACATATAGGCCTTGGTGAATTTATAAGGTAAGGTCGAGTATTCCTTCGACTACTATCTTCTTCTGCCAAAGTCTAGAATTGAGTCTTGAGTGAGTACATCCGGAATAGGTTCATTTATGGATCTGTTCCATTTAGTTTGTATCTCACAACTGCCCAGATGTTGTAAGCCCTGTGGCTTATTGATATCTCGGGGGTTCTTGATCTGCATCTGGTCACCAAGACCAGGGGCTCTTTTATACTAACGGAAAGAGACGTTTTTAATGATTCCGAGTGATAGATTTAAATGCTTTCTTTACAGCTTTCTTTAATGCTTTCCTTTAAATGCTTTCATAGAGGTCACTCGGAAGAATTAGGGGCTGTCCATCTGTTACAAGGTTTGAGAGTTATGGAATGGTTTGGGGCTTGATTTGAAACTTTGGGTGTGACATGGGGGAATGATAGGAGTACTTGGCATGTCAACTAATGATATGTTAGGTGTTGCTTATCCACCACAGATGAATGATACGCCTTAGCATGGCCATGTGAGGGCAGTTGTGAGTCTGTGGTATCTTAGAAATTGAGGTCATAAGAGCATTTAAATTCTCACCATAAGTACCTGTCTGTTAAAGGGAATAAGGTGTAGAAAGCATGAGAGTTAGCTAACTAGAGGATTATCCCAAGCTAAGATCTGTGTATAAAAAATGGAAGTTTAATTGTGTTTCATCTGAATCTTGTCCAATCTTTATTATTTCCTCCCTGTCCCTTCTGTCATATTTAAACCTGCTTCCTAGATAGTGTAGCATAATTTTAGATTGCTTTCATAGTATAGATTTAATTGCTTTCTTCGACCTAATTTACCATGCTTTGTAGAATAATTTTTACTGCTTTCATGATCTGGTTTAAATTATGCCAAGTAGTTGTTAGAAACCCTTGCAAAACTTGAAACGAGTAACCGAGTGGAAAATCTTAGTAAACGACGTGGGCCCTGCTTCCATCGCACATCCTCCAGTGAACGATCCGGTACTTACTATAAATTACTGCAATTTTTGACCCGGGCGCTTTCGGGAGCACAGTTTCGTGACACGAGTAAATAAAAATAACATTTTGAGAAAATACTCATGTAGTGGGAAGAAGTTCAAAAGTTTCATGGCGCTATTGCCGGGGATCATAACTTGGGAGCGCCATGAAATGGGAAATTGTATTTAGACGATTCTTCACTCCCCGACGGCGTAATGAAACTCGTCAAAAGTTTCATGGCGCCGTTGCCGGGGAGGATGCAGCGCAGTTGCAATAAACATTACTCTATTAAGTATACTGGTATCTGGTAAGGTTGAATCGTTTATCCCGCGCAGGTATCTTCTTGACATGAAATTAAGAGAAGCATTATGGTGCAGATACCTAGGACTTTCAGGGTGACAGACTGAAGGTCCATCCCGGTTGCACCATGATACTTGTCAAAAGTTTCATGACTGGAAGGACCACAACGCTATTTGAACCCCACGGGAGTAATAAAAAGGGAAATATTAATGTATCCTTAAACCCCTTCCCTAGATCATAACTCTTATCATTTAATAAATCCACACCTGATATTTCAGAAAATTACTCGTGTCGGCGAAGCTCGTCAAAAGTTTCACTATACAAAAGTTGTAGATAATTGTGTCTAGATTATGCATATAAAATTTCATTAATTTTGGAGTTCATTTGATATGTCAAAATGGCCGATTTTCAGAACTGATCTAAACCATCTTTGGAGTCCGCGCGTATACAGCGTGTTGTGGTCGATTTTTGAACATCTAAAATTCATTATTTCCAAAATCTTAAAACATGAAAGTTGTTCATTAAGGTGTTGTGTACATCCTATAAAAATTTCGGATCAATTGGCTTTGAATGAATTTTTAATCGGCGTTGCACGTAACTGTGTCATAATTAGTTTTTGGGACAGAAATTATCTTTTGCAAAGAACTCGAAATTTGACTCACTTCAAAACCTTATTTCCAAAAACTTAAAACATGAAAGTTGTTCGTGTGTGTGTTTTTGAGCTATTATGTAAATTTTAGAATTTTTGGTGTAAAGATAAATTTTTAATTAAGAAATGCGTAATGTGCATCGAATCGGATTTTTCGAACTTGAGAAAACTCGAACTACGAAACGCGATATCCAATATTTTGATAACATTGAAATACGAACTTTCGAAAAATCCCGTTCATTAGGCTGAGCCGATCTTCATGCTATCATTATCTTTGAGACTGCCTCGTTAGTGGTCTCCTTACTATCTGAGATTGCCTCGTTAGTGATCTCGCGCGCTGTGTTTTGGATCGCCTCGTTAGTGGTCCTACTATCTTTGAGACTGCCTCGTTAGTGGTCTCCCATTATTTTGGACTGCCTCGTTAGTGGTCCTACGTTTGAGATTGCCTCGTTAGTGATCTCCCGGTATGCTGTCCTCTTCTTAGTTTGCGGGATAAAATATAAAAGACTTGTGTGAGTGTTTAATTATGCTTAAATCTTATTTACCATGTTTTTAAATTATGCATTTAAATTACGTTCTTAAATTATGCTTTTAAATTACGCTTTTAAATTAAGTCCTTTAATTATGTATTCTCGTCTTGAATAAATTAAATCATGTTTTTCCGCTGCGAATAAAATATGGATTTTTGAATTAATGCATGAAAAGTGTAATCTTTAGTTTAAACACATTTAACCCCTTAAATTGTTTAGTTAGGGATTAACTTACTCGGTATATTTTTATACTGATAAACCGTTGTCATTTTCTTTTACAGAGTATGTCGAGTGACGCATGCATATGCACTTGGGGGAAGCCATTTATGGACATTTTTAATTTCTGCATCGTACTACTGTTTTACCGGGTCTGTTAAACCCGAGGTTTGGCCGTGTTGGCCGTAATTACTTTCCGCTGCATTTACTCTATTTCACGCATGATGATTTTTACTCTCGTATTTTGAATTAAGTATTATTAATTTCCGGACTCAATTGTTGGAATGTTTTTAAATCTTTTACGTACCCATAAGCCTTGCATTTCCTTAGCGAGCTCGGAAAGTCGTGTCTTGCTAGGGAGATGTGGCGGTGACATCCCGGCCTGGGTCATCAAATCCGGGGTGTTACACTTCGC
Organism: Hygrophila difformis; assembly: GCA_030278955.1. Taxonomy (NCBI): domain Eukaryota; kingdom Viridiplantae; phylum Streptophyta; class Magnoliopsida; order Lamiales; family Acanthaceae; genus Hygrophila; species Hygrophila difformis. The sequence goes on along the minus strand of JAOANR010000007.1, from coordinate 37,694,667 downwards.
CAAGACGACTTTGCGTCACAAATTGTAAAAATAAATTTCCTTCAACAAGATGAACTCATCGAAGCAGAAGCAGCGCAGACCTTGATGATAAACAAAAGATCTTCTAAAATCTGCAGAAAACTCATCAAGGAATTTCTAATCTCTCAAAGAATCAATCTATAATTACTAGGAGAAATAACCGACTCGTAAATCTCTCAAGAATGAATAATACAACTCAATAATACTAATCCTAATTACAAAGGATCTAAACAAAGGTATATAAACTTAGAGAAACGAATTAGATCCTTCTGGGTCGGTTAAAACGTGCGCACAGAGCAGATAACTGTCGCACATGTCTGTCAGTGACTGCTCGCTAGTTCTGTCATTGTTTCAACACCTATAAAACTATATCATCTGGACAGGAACAAGTTAGTGATAACAACAATCTCCCCCACTCTTGTGGAGATGATAATTCCATCACCTAATGGTGTTGAAACTATATAAGTGCAAAGAGTATCAGAGATCATATCATAGCAAAGTAATGTGATTCACAAATAGGATGTTACAGAGTAGTCATAACATATCAAAAATACCATCCATCAAGTATTCAGATCATATCATCAGTGCAGAATAAAACCATAGTAGTTTGACAGATATCCAAATTACCTATCAACTATTACAAACCCATAATAGTTCAAATTCAAAAGTAGTCCAGTTCAGAAATCATCCAGTCAAAAACCAAAGTAGTCATCAAAACAATCATCCACAAATATTGTCCAGCAATAACCAATACCAAAATAACCAAAGTTTAGAAATATCATTACCAAGTTGTCATGACTACAGGTCAGTATTAGCAAGAACCATACCATCAACACCAAATCTCCCTCATGATGGATTATCACTCATCATCACCAAGAGCAATGTCCTCGTCCTCAACCTGCATGCCAGCTTCATCAAAAGAGAATGGAAGCATATGAAGAATTTTGAGATTCTCCCTTTTTATAGCCATTGCTTCCTTGCTCCAGGTGGTTAGCCTCTCGTTCTGACAAAGAATTCTTTGCCTCAGCTGGTGTACAAGAGCCGGTCCAGTCAGGGGAGGGACATTCTTAAGGTCATCGTGCATATCCATCAAGTTCGGAGGTGGTTTGTACTCCTTCAGAGCAACTATATGCTTGTCTTTGATTTTTACACCAATGGAAAGGAGAAATTCGATGATGAGCGCAGGATAGGTTAAGTTAGCTGTCTTCTTGATTCTCTCAGAGGTATAGCCTAGCATTTGCTTGAGAAGAAAATAACCAAAACTGATTAAACCCATATGCTTATCAACACAGAGAATGAATTTACCCATGGTCGAGCTGACTTGAGACTGGTTTGTCGTTGGTAGGACATTAGCACTACAGAACTGGTAAAGGCAGTAGTACTTGAGTGTGAGTTGAGTAACACTGAATTTGCTACGGCCAAAACTCTTCTCTTTCTGGTTGGAAATAGCCAGTGCAGTAGTTAGGATGTCCTCTGGCATTAGATCTAAGTAGTCACTCTTGTCGTCGTTTGGGGGGTAGCTTTAACAACTTCAGAATCACAGCAGAGGTCAGTTCATGAAATTTTCCACGATCATGAGTAGGTGAGTACTGTGTGAGATCCTTAGTGATGACAGTCGTTCTCGACTATCATTTTCGTCTAAAATTGTTGTAACACCCCGGATTTGATAACCCAGGCCGGGATGTCACCGCCACATCTCTCTAGAAAGACACGGATTCTCCGAGCTTGCCAAAGAGATGCAAGGCTATAGGTATTGCAAAAGATTTAAAAACAAGTCCGAAATCTATGTAAAAATAATAAGTATCATCCACACATATAGTAGTAATAATATATCGCAGCGAAAAAAAATGTAACATGGGCCGACATAGCCAAAACGCGGGATTTACATGCCCGTTATGCAAGTATCATGGAAAGCGGTAAAACAATGTTTAATAAATCCATCCCCCAATGCACATGCTATGCATTATCTCCGTACTCTGAAAGAAAAGAGAAAACAACAATTTTATCAGTATATAAAATACTGAGTAAGTTGATCCTAACATAGCAATAAAGGGATTTAATTAGATAGTTTAAAATTTCACTCCTAACATGCATTCACAAAATTTAAAGGAAATAATAATTTTAATTGTGTATTTAAACATGCATCTAATCCACAATAATAATTTAGTCATGCCATGAATTTTAAAGACATAATTTAAATGCATAATTTAAAGACATGCAAAAATAATAAATACTTAAAAACATTAATTCTTTTATTTCCCCCGTTACGTAACCATTTCTCAATGTTTTGTATAGCCGGTGATCCGGCGGCCGCAGCCGTGTCGTAAGTATCTTGTATAGCCGGTGATCCGGCGGCCGCAGCCGTATCTGCCATACCCAGTAACACTCCGGAGCCTCAAGAAATCCATACGGACAACCCGAGAGAGTAGGCCATGTATCTCCCGCCGATTGGCGTAATATTTCATCAAATTCTCTCGTCCATTATAGGCCCGAAGAGAAAGGCTAGAGGGGCACCCTGCAGAGCACTCACCCTCCACCAAGTATCTCATGTATCGTTTAGATTTAATGTATCGGGGTTTTTCAAAAGTGTAGATGTATCGTGTTTCAAATCTTTGATCGTTCGTTTCGAAATTTCAAAATCCTTCGATTTAAAAGTATCTTGGCGTCACAGTTTGCGCCTTTTCAATTTAAAAATCCGTCTCAAGTCCGAAAAATCTGAAATCTTCACACTTTATGCAAAACACCCTAACGAACAACTCTCGTGTTTTAACTTTTTCGAAATAAGTTGAGGAAACATGTCAAAAATCGATTTTACTATGCAATCAGAAATCTGTCCGAACTCAGGTATGACACAGTTCAAAATTT